>CM053581.1:224951040-224983459 GCA_028627135.1 Pseudochirops cupreus
TATATATACATATGAATACATATGTAAGTGTGTGTATATCAGGTTCAATTAACTAGGAAAGGATGATACTTAAAAGGCGAAATTGAGAGGTGAGAGAGGAATACGAGGGGAGATGGGGAGAGACAGAATGGGGTAAATTATCTCATACAGAAGAGGCAAGGGATAACTGTTACAATGGAGGGGAAGAACAGGAAGGCAAAAGGGAATGGGTGAACCTTACTCTCACTGAATTTGGCTTAGGGAGGGAATGACATACACACTAAACCGGGTGTCTTGCCCTACAGGAGAGTACGGGGTAAGGGGATGAGAAGGGGGATGATGGAAGGGAGAGCAGGTTGTGGGGGAGGGTAGTTAGAAGCACACACTCTTGAAAAGGGACTGGGTCAAAGTAGAAAACAGAACAAGTAGGGGTGGGATAGGATGAAGGGAAATATAGTCAGTCTTTCACAATATATCCATCATGGAAATGTTTTGCATAACTATACATGCACAACCTATATTGAACTGTTTATCTTCCCAGTAAGGGTGGATGACGAGGGAGGAAGGGAATCTGGAATTCAAAGTTGCAAAATTAAATGTTTTAAAAAAATTATTCTTTTTTTTTTACATGCAACTGGGAAATAAGATATACAGGCACTGGGGTATGGAGATCCATCTTGCCCTACTGGAAAGTGAGAGGAGGGATGGGGGAGGATATAGGAGAGAGCAGATTGGGGGAGGGGGCATACAGTGGGATCGCTCTTTTGGGGTGGTGGATAGGGGAAAGATGGGGAGAAAATTTATACCTCAAAACCTTGTGGAAATGAATGATGTAAACTAAAAATAAACATAAAATTTAATTTAAGAAAATAAATAAAAATTAAAAAAACAAAAACAATGAGCGTCAGTAAAATTTATTTTTTAAAATCAGTCTTTTGTTTCCTCCCTATCTCTAAATAAAGGGATATTCCAAACACTTATTTTCACATCCCTAGAAAAATTTTGATAGTAAGACTCTACACATGTACTAAAAGTATCTTTGATAAAGGTATAAGAAAGGAAAAGCAAAGTTTTCAGAAAGATATGCTAGGGTGGGTAGGTGGAACAGTGAATAGAGCACCGGCCCTGGAGTCAGGAGGACCTGAGTTCAAATCCAGCCTCAGACATTTAACACTTACTAGCTGTGTAACTTTGGACAAGTCACTTAACCCCAACTGCCCTCCAAAAAGAAAAAAAAAGATATTCTAGAGAAGACCACATCTTTAGTCATACAAATGACTGAAAAGTACAGAAAGTAAAAAGTAGTGCTGCGTTCATTATTAAACTACAAAAATAACTACATTTATAGTCTGCCCCAAGATATCTTTCCATCTTCATTTTAAAAATATTAGTGCTTGAAAAATGTAAATAACAGAGATAACTTTATTTTTGTTTGACCCTCTAATTATTAACATGAGGTAAGGCAAAAAAGGGGAAGAATGGTCCTCGGAGGTGTTTGTCACTGTCACAGGGATGTCTGCGGCAGAATCCAACTGGAGAGGCAGTGTAGACAGAGCAGCAGCCTTAAAGTTAGGGAGACCTGGGTTTGAATCCTAACTTAAGACACACCCGCCGTGTTGCCCTGAACAATTCACTTGAACCTCATCTATAAAATGAGGGGGTCATGCTTCTAAGTTTCCTTTCAGCTTTCAATTTATGATCCTACGGATAATATAAATAGTAAGGGCAGCTAGGGGGCGCAGTGGGCTTGGAATCAGGAAGACATATTCATGAGTTCAAATCCAGTCTCAGACACTTACTAGCTGAGTGAATCTGGGCAAGTCACTTAACCCTGCTTGCCTCAGTTTCCTCATCTGTAAAATGAGCTGCAGGAGGAGAGGGCAAACCACTCCAGTATCTTTGCCAAGAAAACCCCAAATTGGGTCGTGAAGAATCAGACGTGTCTGAAAACTAACAAAAAACCAGTAAGCTCTTTCAGATGCTCCTTCTTTGTACTGGGGACGTCAAGACCTGGAACACTGAAGTGGCTCCTTAAAAAGGACTAGCATCACTCAAAAAACGCCCGCTTCACCATCCACATCAGAAAAAACAAGGTGTTTAAAGAACGTCTGTCGTCCAGAGCGGGACACGTAGTGAGACGGGCAACCTGCAGAGCGTATGTCTTGGGTAGGCACTGCAAGTGAGCATGAGGAGGAAAGAAGGCTGAACTGCACCTGGACAACATGTGGTGCTTCTAATAACCCCAAGCTTCCAGCTGAAATAAAGGCCCATCTCGTTAACATCAAAATTCTTCCAACAACGCTGTACGGAAACCCCAAATTCTCAAAAGAATTAAAAGTCATAAGTCAATGAAGGAGCATGATAAGCAAAAGTAGGCTACATAAGAGAAGCAACATAAAAGATATTCTAGGAGAAAAGTATATCTAGAAAAGGAGGTGGGCTATAAAAACAAGAGTGAGAGAACCAAAGAACAACGCAGGTACAGAGTCTACGTACTCCATTAGTATCCAAAGAAAATCCAATGATCTGTGTAATTGAAAACAAACTATCTCCTCTATTTTATTAAAGCTTAATCAATTTACTATGTATAAATGGTCAAGTTGCTATATATTAGTTACTCTCCTTTATTATGTGAACCTGAGCTCTCTCTGAACTCCTTACACTTACAGCTGTCATCTCTTTATCTGGCTACCTTCTACCCACTAAATTCCCCTCCACAGGACTCTCTAGTCATAAAATTCTAATTTATATTCTAAGCTATGAGAAATCAGTAACACGTATACCACAAGCTCCTTGTTTTCTCTCAGACATTGCCAACCACTGGACTTTCCACAGAATGTTAACCTACCTTGTAAAAAACTGATGTAGCTTGTGTTTAGTAACCTTGGCACTGACCTATCAGAAGTGAGATATACTTTTTTTTTTTTTTTGCTTTTTGGAGGGGGAAAGGTAGGGCAATTGGGGTTAAATGACTTGCCCAAGGTCACATGGCTAGTTTTTGTGTTAAGTGTCCGAGGCTGGCTTTGAACTCAGGTCCTCCTGACTCAGGGCCAGCACTCTATTCACTGAGCCACCTAGACACCCCGAGATATACCTTTGTAACACCAGACTGATGTCACCTTCTATTTTTGGGTTCCTCTGTATGACTATAAAAGAGCTGTCTTGACTCTCAACTGCGTCCTTGGTTACTGAAGAGCCTTGGACCCCATTTATTGGTAACTGCTAGCCCTATTAATAAACTGATTGTGCTTGGAACTTTGCTGCCTCAGGTCATCATTATTTCAATCGCGACAGATCTAAAGAGATAACATTTGTAAAGTACTTAGTGCCTGGCACATGGTAGGCCCTACATAAATGCTTATCTCCCTCCCAGAAAAAGGTCTCCCCACCCCTGGTATTTTGGGTAACCCCCAGAGAAGATTTACAGTAGGTCATGGACAAGAATAGAAAAAATGAGAAGACCTGGATGACAGTCACAATCTGTGCCACTTAAGGGAATAACAATATCAGCAATTTCACAGATCAACTGAAAAATCAGAGAATCCAGATCCCTAGGAATAAACAGCACTCAGTGCTCTTCCTTTATTCTCAGATAATTACAGAGCCCCAAGTATATTTAGTTTCTAGTAGATTAGCTCAAGTGAAAAATAAAAGGCAAATATTCAGAACTTCAGCTAGGTTCTTTCTTAAATTAATATAGGGATATCAATTAACAATCAAATTAATAAAACCAGTGTTAAATAGGAAAATATGAACAAAACAGTAACCACAGTGATCTATACAAGCTTGTTCCTTGGACTTATGGCTCAAACTCTCTGAAGTGAATTTTCAACATTATTTTACTTACTGCTTACTGAACTGACTTTTTAAAAATTATATTGGGGAGAGGAAGGGTATGAGACACACATGACTGGTACCTGGGTATTCCTTTAACTAAGAATCCAAAGTAAAAGAACATAAAACATTCCAGACATTCAAACAAAAATTATTTGTTAAAAGGCCACCTAAATCAATGCTATTAAGTTCACAAGCAAGATATATAAATTAGCATACATACAGGTAGCACAGTCATCACCACATCTGGGGAAGTTTCCAAGGTCCCATCTGCTGCTGCATACACTATTGAGAAGACATATGTACCAATCCACAGCACATCGAGAACTGAAAAGGGATATACCTTAATGAATCCATCATTAAAAATGACAGATGAAGCAATGACTTATTCATGGTTGATGCTGACCACTAGAGACTACAAAATTAACATCTAAATATATGAAACCACATAACTCTTAACTTTTAAAAATTTAGAGAAGATTCCATTGACTGTGCACAACTAACAGAAGCTGAGAAGCCGAGAAGCCCAATTCAGGTCAAAACAGTTGTTAATTTTTTTCTGGAGACTTAAAACAATGGACATTTCTAGGAAAAACTGAAATGCATATATAAAGATAGTCTCAGCAATTCATCAAAAACTGTTTTCCTATATTGAACTGAAATAACATGAATATAAAAGAATCTAAAATTCACTCAATGATTCTGTAGATGATAAAATACAGCAAATAGTTTTGAGAATTTTGTGATAAAACCTGGCTAATTTGAATATACTTTAAAAACAAACAATTCATCGGGGGTCATTCCAATTTTTTTTAAGCAGTCAGCTTTAAACATAAGGTATTTTACCTCTTACAGGATGATCTGCTTCATAAAATGGAGGGCAAGGAATTACTTTTTTCTCCTGCAATGTCTGTAAGACAAAAGGCCTTGTTTCAAATAATTAACACTACCCAGGTCAAGTTCCAACTGGTCTTCCCCAGAAGCAAAGCAATTTACATCAAACACAAAAGTCTCATATTGATTTTACCCATCTTCAGTGGCCAAGAGAGCAAAGACAACAGTGAGGGACTTAAATAAATTTCACATACACAAGGATTATTATGAGAAAGCAAATTAAACTTACAGGAAGATACTGGATCACAGTTCCATTATGTTTTCCTACAGCAAGCTGCTTCCCTTTAGGGCTCCAACACACTGAGGAAAGAAGAAAATTTTACTATGCATTTTCAAAAACAGGGTTAACTACCGAGATTGAAGACAAGATAATTTACATACTCCTTGTTGCTTTATTAGCCAATTCAAAGAAGGCTTCTTGTCTTAGAATTTATTAAATATAGTTAAAGACACAGAGAATATGTGTACAATCCAATCAAATTATATCATCTTAGCCCCAATCATCTCTGAGGGCTAAGAGTGCTTTTAAGTGAGACCTGCCCAGAAGATTAAGGCTTTCCACTTCAGTTAAGCAATCCTACAAGTATCAGAAAATTGTTTCATTTCTCACTATCATTTCTTACACGCTTTTCTGCAGAAGGAGCAAAAGAATGTACCAGAATGCATTCATTTCAGAAGAGATATTAAGTTATTGTCAAATTCCAATGGAGGACCAGCAAGTAGTATGAAAATGTTTCTTCTCTAAGAAAAATTAAATACTCTTAGTCTAAATTATTTATGCTCTCTTGTGTCCAAGAAGAATACTATCCCCATTTAGATTATTGTTACATGTTACTTCTAGAAATTAATGTTTTAAAAGAATGATATAATTGTATAGGGCCAAAGCTTTTATTACCTACCAGAAGTTACTGCCACAGATGGTGGAAGGCTTGCAGACACTTTCACTGTGTCTGTGACATGTAGAACTGCGATACTACCATCAGCCAGACAAACTGCAGCCATGGTTGGAATGGTAGGGTTCCACTTCATATCGACGACCACACCACCAGCATCTTTCGTCAGTTTGTGATAAGCAAATGGGCGTTTCTGTTGTTTAGCCTTTAAAACATGCATAGAAGCACCACATCCTTCAGACAAAACCAGTCTCTTCTAGCTCCCCCCAATTACAGGCTATCCTTTTCACAGAATCAAAGAGCTTTACAATCAGAAGGCTTCCTAATTATCCTTTTGTTTTATCTATTCATTTTATAGATGGAGAAACTAAGGCCAGAGGGGGGAAATATCTTTTCACTATGATGGCAAATCTTAAGGCAAGGTGCTAAAATTGTTATCCTTTAGCTCAACATATTCAAAGTAACTTACAACACTGAAGACAAACTTAAAATACCTGGTGGACAAGAAGTGACTAAAATGTTTGCCAAAGAGCATATAGACTGGTGATTCAATAAGGACAGACCAAGATGCATGCATCAGACTTCAGTTCAAGTATCCTACCAACTGTGTAACCTTTGGCAAGCCACCTTTTTAAGGTCTCATAGTTCTCATGTGTAAAACAATGCCACCATCTCAGGAGAAGTCGCTGTAGCAGATCATCTCTTCTAGCTCTCAATTCTAAGATTCTATGATTCAGTAGGGGATAAATACTATTGTTCTGTAAGAAAGACTGTAGGCAGGTGTTTCAGAGGTAAGTGTTCAACACTAGAAACTGTACTTTCATGCTGAATGAAGATTCCAAGATCAACTGACAAGTTCCTTACCTCATTTGAGAATGTGCGAACATCAAAAAAGGCAATGAGGCCAAATTCACTGGATGTCATACAAACAGATAGTGTCAGATTATCACAGCTCAAAGCCAAGTGGTACACAGGGAATTTCATAGGGATAAACACGTTTGGAACTTTCTCAACTATTTTAAAAAAAGACAAGAAATAAAAGTCACCATTTTATAAGCATGCAGACAAAACCTTTAATCTAGTGCTATGTTAAGTGAAGTATCTATCTACATAAAAGATTCCCAGACACACACCCTTACTATTAAGATGCAATTAAACCTCAGTAAGTTTTGATTCTTCTGTAACCTAGTCAGTATATCCCAATATAAAAAGAAGAGCCCCATGGAGGGGCTTTGGAAAGCAGTGTTGCTTATGGCCCCAGTGACAAAATAATTCTATCATTAGTACATAATTTGCCCATCTTCTCCCTAACAAGAATATTGTTAAGATCAACTAAAATGTGATATAATAAACTCCTCCTAGACATTATACAATCAAGGTAGATTTTTCTCTACTTTGTGCTTGAAAGAATGACCAGATACCCTAAAAGGAAGACCCACGTGGATTATCTCCAACACCTCAGCGATGGCTGTGGTATCTCTGGGTGCTATGGCACTTACCTGGGAACCTCTGATAAACTTAGTAATACTCTTAAAATCACAGTCTTCAGGAACCACATCAGAGATTTTCTTTCAGAAAACGACTATTTCATGAGTACTTCACTACACTTCTCTCTCTTCTACCTTACACAGTAGTTGTTTAATAAAAGTGTGTTGAATTGTACTAACCAATTCTATTGGGATCCTCCCCAGGTCGATTCTGAATAAGAAGATTTTTGGTAGGAAAAACTCGAAACCCAGTAGCTCCTGCAGCAAACACCAGACCATACTTATTAGACACAGTAAGCATACTGCAGCGCTCTTTGGATAGCTCTTCAGGGGCTTCAAAGACTCGAACCTTCTTCAGTGCCTTAAACTGAAAATCCTGTCATAAAGAATAAAAAACAGAGAGTAAGTCAGTACTGCATACGTAGGTCAAATACAGTTACAAAGAGAAACTTAACATAATACTTCCCACTCCTTCCCTGACTGCTTCTCTGACAAATTCAGCTCACCCTAGTTTTCTCTTACTCACTTACTGCTATATATTTACATCTTTACAGTCTTACTCTCTAATTATACATAAGCATATATTCTACCTCCCCACTGAGAATACTGTAAATTCCTTCTGAATAAGAATAGCACTTTTTATTTCTCTCCTATGATATAGTGGAATGAATTTCAAGACTGGAAATCAGGAAGACTGAATAATTCCAGCTCTGACACTCAGAAGCTATGAAACTATTAGAATTTTCTTTCTTTCTTTCTTTATTACTTTTCTTCTGAGTCTTAATTTCCTCATCTGTAAAAGAGGGACAATAAAACTTGTGCTCCCTTATAGGGATGTTGTGAAGAAAATACTTTGCAACCTCAAAAGATTACAGAAATGTGACTTATTTTTATTATATTCCCACAAGACACAAAGTCTATGTGCATAACAAGTACTCAAAAAATACTGACCAACAAGAAAAAGATGACTTAATTCTAAGTGACTTATCTCAAGAAATATTCACAACAATGAAATTTCAGCATATCAAAATAATACCTTTTACCCCATCTCTGTCTAACTATATCCTACTTATATGTATACATGTAAGCCCCTTGAGGGCCAAGTCTATGTTATTCTGCAACTCTGTATTCTCAGCAACTATCTAAGGGTCTTCAACAGAAGAGGCACTACTGTGAGTGGTTTTATACAAGGGGAGAATGTTTTCTGCTTTGCAGACAGAGAAAGATGAACTGGAGACGAGATGACATGGATTAAAAGCCCACCACTAATACTTAATAGCTATGTGACCATGGGCAAGTCACTGAACCCCTCTGAGAGTCAGTTTCTAAATCTGTTAAATGGAGATTATAATACCTATATGATTATACTTAGAGAACAGTAGCTTCTGAAACAGCAGTTACAAACTCAAAATGGATTATGAGCGTTCTCATGGGCAGTTTCACTGGTCCAGTGTACTACTGTGATCCCTTCCAAAAATCCCAGACTCACAACAAAATTTTCTCTAAGTATAATCTGGACTATTTGGAGGCCTCTGAGATCACAGTCACCCAACAGACAGACGACAGATTAACCAATGATGTAAATGGGCTCTGTAAGTAAGTCTGTACATTAGCATTAAGGATCACTATCCATAGTATTCTTGAGCTGAGATGGAGCTTAGAGACCATTTAGTGTCATTTTACAGATAGGAAAACTGAGCTTCTAAGGGGGAAGTGACTTGCCTAAGGTTATACAATGAGTCACTAGAAGATCTAAAAGTTAAGTCTGTCAATAAACCTTCATTAAGAGCCTACTATGTGCCAGGTACTGTGCTAAGTGCTAGGGATACAAAAATAAGCAAAAGCTATTCCCAGCCCTCAAGAAGCTTGCAATCCACTGGAAGCTGAACCCAGATCTCTTCATTCTCAATTCAGCATATTTCTCAACACAATGTTGACCTAACTTTGTCCAAGAGAACGGCTTCGTTGTTGCTTCAACGTTTAAATCCATCAAAGACTACTGAGCCAGAAACCATATAAATGGAAAAGACCAAACCAACAATCTAGTTCTATTCCCTAACTTTAAACATAACGAAACTGAAGCCCAGACAAGGGACAGGAGTGTCCCAGAATCTCACTATGACTTAGCAGTAAATCAATGAATTGGAACTCATGGTTTCTAATATCCAGTGTTATTCCCATCACAACAAGCCATACCAATTTAGTAGGAAATCAGTGACTAGGACTTCAGTTTTCTGACACCTAGTATAGTACAATTCCCTTCACAACAACCTGTCAACCTAACTCCCTGGAACATTCCTCTCAGATATATGTAGCATGAGAGACAAATTCCACCAAGGAATTCCATTGAAGCAATAACTACAGAAAGTCAGTACTGGAAAACGCTTCAGAAACAACTTAATCCACTTCCCTCCATTTTACAGATGAAGAAACTGAGGCATCGAGAAGGGAGAAGACTAGTCTATTATTCTTATTCATATAAGTAAACTTAAGATTTGGAGCCCCTCCACAACAACAGATAAATCGAAAGATAGTGGTGGTTTGTTCAATTAGGTTCATGTGTACCTGTGTGGACCTCTGTGACTGAAGAAGATGGTGCCCTCCAGAGCCATTTCTGTGTTTTCCCATGATGCTAGAATTCTTCCACAAATCATTTACACTTTGGGTTTCTCTCTCCAAACATATGCAACACGAGGCCAAAGAATAATTTCACTCACTTCCCTCTGATTTTCTGCATATTTGGGAAGAGGAGGTTGTCTTTATTTATGTCCTGAATATATGCTAATAATCTTCTTAAAGACCCTTTCTATCTTTCTCATATTGTTCTGAGGAAACAGCAAGATAAAAAAAGGTGCAGATGCTGAATTTTTCCTTATGTAGAAAAAAAGAGAAAGCACTGGGCTTTGGATTTTGGAATGATTTATATAAAAGGGCAATGAGTGGCCCTGGAGTTCGAAAATGCTGGGCTCTACCTCTTATGATCAAAAGCAAGTAATTTAACTTTTGTGGGCCTCAGTTTCCTCATCTGTAAAATGGGTGTGGAGGGCGAGGCGTACAAGATAATCTGTCCCTCGGGTCCCTTCCAGCTCTAAGTCTACGATCACTTGGAGAACAAATGCAGGGGTAGGGGAAGGTATCGAACCTAAGGGAAAACATCCTAGAAACTGGAACCGAAACCCAAATCTCTGGATTCCCATTCTTTTGTGCACCGTAAGCTGTAAGCTCCAGCACCCAGTGCCTCGAGAAGCTAGAAGCCGTAGGCAAAGGATGTGGATTCTTCCAGCGCCTAGGCTCTCTCCAAGGCAACGTAGGGCCTGAGTGACGCCACCTAGCCCGGCCAGGCCTGCCGCGGCCTGGCCTATCCCGATGGGACCTATTCTGCCCCTCCCGGCCCAGGTCGCACTGAACCTGACCTTCATCTCCCGTTCTGGGATCAGCGCATCCATCTCGTCTCCCATGGTCTAGACTCCCTACAAGGGGGAGCCGGAGGAGCCACCGCCCCCGAGGAGCCGAACCTACAGCGAGGCTACCTTCCCTCCCTGAGCTTAGCGGCAGGTTCCAAGGGCCGCCATTTCCGGCGCATCAAAACTACGTCACACCCGTGAGAAACAGTCCTCTAGGAGGCTGGGAAAGAGGTCGGTCCGGCGCGAGCCCGCCGTGAGCCGCTGCTTTCCATTGGCCCGTCTGGTGCGAGCGCGCTGCGAACTGCCGCTTCCTCTAGGTCAGTCAGCCTCCCGCTTACTGTCAACGGCCGCTTTCCATTGGCCTACCCTAGGAAGGGGGTGTGGCCTGTTGTCAATGGTTTCTGATTCGGTTTGGCCTAGCCTTTCTTCCTAATTCGTGGTCTTCTTCTGTTCTAGGGTCTTAGGGAGTGTTTCCACCTGGGAGGTTAGCTTCCAAAATTCTGTAGTTCGACTTTTAATTTTACTGATGTGACTTCACATGTATAATCTGTATCATACTGCTGGACTTCTCAATGAGTGGGGGAGAGGAGGGAGCAAGGGAGAGAATTTCGAACTCAATTTTTTTAAATGAATATTTAAAATAGTTACATGTAATTGGGAAACATTTAACAAAATAAATAAAAGAATATTTAAAAAATTTTTAACTGATGGGGAAATGTCTATGCATAGCATATTAGTGTAGCGGTGCCCATATCCTTCCTGCTTTGTGGTCCTGAATGCATCGCATACGTTCATTCCACAAAATTGGGCGCGAGCTTTCCGAGAGACTCTGGGCCAGGTTCCTCTCCTGGGGAATGGAGAAAGAAGTAAAATCCCTTCCTGCCTTACAGCTTCTCCCTGGCTGGGAGTGCAGATAATTGCTAGGAAACAGACCTAGGTAATTTAAGAGAAATAAGAAAAAGCGCATGGTCCCAGGGAGTAGGGAAAGTTTCTGGGAATTCTAATTCAAACTGGGTCTTTCAGTGTTTAGATAAGCTTCATTGAGTTTAGGCCTAGGAGTAGAATATGGCAAATTACTACAAATCAAACTTAAAGTGCTCAAGAGTTACAAAGTGTTCAGTTATTGATGGCTTCAGTAAAGATGTTATGAAGAAAGTGGAATCTGAGTTGGACTTTAAATGACTGAGAATTACGGATAAAAATAACAACTGACATTTCTATAAAACATTAAAATCTGCAAAATCCTTTATCTACATTACCTTGTTTCAGATCAGACAAGATCTAAGCAACGGTACATGCAAATAAATCCCTGTAGACAAAAAAGTTTAGGTTGTGTTCAGATCCTTATTGTTGTCAAGTCATTTTTTCAATTGTGTCCCAATTCTTCATTACCCAGTTTGAGGCTTTTCTTGGCACAGATACTGGAGTGGTTTGCTATTTCCTTCTTCAGCTCATTTTACAAAAGTGGAAACTGAGGCAAACGGGGTTAAGTGACTTGCCCAGTATCACAGTAAATAAGTGTTTGAGTCCACATTTGAACTCAGGAAGATAAGTCTTCCTGACCCCAGGCCTGGCACCCTACCCATTTTACCACACAGCTGCCCCATTAGGGGCCTAAGAGATCACTTATTCTAACTCCTTAGTTTTCCAGAGGAATATACTGAGCCTTAAAGAGGTTGTCGTTCCCAAGGTCACATGATAGAAAGCAGCAATACTGGGCTTAGAACCCGGGTCTTTTAAATCCAACACTTCCCCCTCTTTCCCCACACCAAACATACTAGTGCAAGTAGTCTACTCTGACTGGTAAAAGAATAGTATAAGAACTAAGACTGAAAAGATGGTGTTGCTAGCTTGTGGATGACAATGAGTGTAAAGCTGAGTTTGAATTTAGGAGCTAGCAACCTTTGCAATGTTTTAAACAAGGTTTTAAACAAGGATGTCTGGCAGTAGGGATGGATTGGATATGGAACACGGATTAGGGAAGATTGGAACAGGGCCTTGATTTGCATTTCCGTAAGAGGCAGGCAGGAAAAAAGAGGGAAAGGAAGCTCATCTAGGTGAGGGGAACCCTGTAAGCAAAGTAAGGGTGTACAAAGTACAAAGTACAAAGCAAGGTCGAAGGATAACAAATTGACTAGTTTTGCCTTTGTGCAGATAGGAGTAAAGGTAAATATGGGAACTAGATTGTGGAGAATTTTGAATATCAGACAATTATCTGGTAACTATGTGACTATGGTCAAGTTAATTCACATTCTTTGGCTTCAGTTTTCCCTCTGAGAAATGAAAAGGTTGGATTTAATCAAGAATTTTTAACCTATGGTCTGTGGACACCCAAGGGGGTCAATGGATAGATGGGGGGAGGAGGTGGGATTGTGAACTTGAATGGGAAAAAAAACCTTTATTTTCATTAACCTTTGGTTTCCTTTATGTAATACTTTGTATTTTACTTTAGCGTTTAAAAACATTGCTCAGAGAAAGGGTACCTAGGCTTCACTAGATTGCCAAAGGGATCCATGACACAAAAAAAGGTTAAGAACTCTTGGACTAAATGCTCTCCAGGGGCCCTTCTAGCTCTAAAATTTATTTTGTGAAAAGTAAAGAAGATTTTTGAGGAGAACAACATCGCCAAAGGAATATATTAGGAAGATTAATCTTCTTAATATGTTATATAAGATTGGGGGGGGGGGGGGCATACAGTCTTGAAAAAGGCAAGCCTACCAGTCAGGAGTAAATAGTAATAGTCAATAGTAACAGCATGGTATCATTTGAGAGACCTTGGAAGGGTTCCCGGTGCGCAGATACCTCAGAATCCTAGAATTTAATATTTGCATGGGACCTCAAAGGACATTAGAGCACACCAGAACAGGAATTCCCTTTATAGTGGCCTCCACTTGAAGATGTCCAGGGATGGAAGTCTGCCTTTCAAGGCAGCCCATTCCACTTTTGGACAACTCTGTCAGGAAGTTTTATCCTTTTGGAACATAAGATCTACTTCACCCCAACTTTCACCTGTTGTTCCTGGTTTTGTCCTTGAGGCAGCCTGTCTCTTCTACCTCCCACTCTCAATCAATCAGTTAATAAATTTTATTAAACATCTACTATGTGCCAGATACTCTGCTAAGCACTGGAGACACAAGAAATAAAAGACAGTCCTTGCCTCAAGGAGCTTACCTTCTAATTAAAACAACATTCAAACAAATGTAGACAAAGCAAACTATATAGGAAATATAAATAAATAGGAAATAATTAATATTAAGGACACACTACAATTAAAGGGGAAGGCTTCCAGTAAAAGATGGGATTTTTAGTTGGGACTTAAAGGAAGCTAGGGAGAAGTCATTAGTTGGAGCAGAAGAAGAGCATTCCAGGTATGGGGAACAGGCAGAGAAAATGCTTGGAGCTGAGAAATGGAAGGTCTTGTTTGTGGAACAGTTAGAAGACCAGTGTCACTGGCCCAAAGAGTACCTGTCTAGAAGGTGCAAGAAAACTAGAAAGGTAGTAGAGGGCTAGATACAAAGGACTTTGCCAAACAGAACATTTTTAATTTGTTCCTACATGCTGTAATGGTAATAGAATTTAAAGATCCCCCTGTATTGGCTTGGTTTTTGGGTTGAGTGTTAAAACCCAGAGCTTGTGAATCCCACTCGTGGGATGGGCTTGTCGACATGAAGAGAGAGGGCTGAACTGGGAGGAGCTGGTGCTGTAGATTTAGAGAGAAGCCCAAGCAGAGAAGACCAGAAGAACTTTTGGGGAGCAGTACCATGGAGGCAGAGAGAAAGGAGAATTGCCAGGTGCCAGAGTTACTGAGAGAAAGACTGCTGAGGGCCAGTTGGAGCTGCCCAGGACTTTTGAGAACTGCCACCGGGAGCTGTTGAGAACTGAGGAGGCATGGCTGTGATGCCGGTATTTTGTCTGTCTGTTTTGATGTTGTTTTGGCAGATTCACCTGCTGGTGAAGGACAGTGCTGCTGTTGCAGAGGTCCTGGAACCTTGCTGTTGGTTCAAAAGCCCTGAAGGAGGATTTTCTTATTGTATGTTTGCAGAAATCCTGGAAGAGGGTCTTGCTGATGTTTTCAGGGGTTCTGGGACTGTTCTGCAGGCAGAGAGTGAATTAATGAGGACACTGTATATTATGGCTTTGTTTCCCCAGGAACAGAGATTGCTGAGAACTTGCCTCATGTCAATATGAAGGAAAGACCTTTCCTTGGGTTTTCAATGCTGTAATGAAATCTTAACCTTGTTGTAGCTTAAGGGTAGATGGCCTTTTTGTGCTCTCCTGCCCCTTTTGTGAAAGTGCTTGGCATTAATGGATGGCATTGTAATTCAGTTGTGATCCAGGGGTGGGAAACTTTTGACTTTTTGTGCTCTTTGACTGACCAAATGTACTTTGTTTATGATTGAAAACTAATCTCCATTTGAGAAGACAGACTTTGACTGACTAAATGAATGTACTGTCCAGGGGTGGAGTAGTACTTGGATTGAATTGAGAACTTACTTGCTAAATGAATGAGTTACACTGTATTTTGATTTTCTCTGTTCTGTGAATGTTTTGCCTTAATCTGTCATTGAATAAATGGAATTTGCTATGCTGGTATTCCGAACCTTGGAAGTTGCCTTTGCTTGGCATTACATATGTGATAGGAAGCCACTGGATTTTATTGAGTAGGAAAGTGACATTGATGGGGTGCTTGAGTGCTTGTGCTTAGACCCCTATTCCAAGATCACACAAAACACTATACCTGACAGTTTTCTCCCCAGCCCAAGGAAATAATGCCTAGCAATAACTCATGAGTAGGCGGGCCTCAGTGAGGCAAACTATCTCTCTAGGTTATAAGAACAAGCTGATCTCTGTAGAATTTCCCTTGTATGAACAGAATTAGCAGAATTATCATGTACTGATCCCACAGTTACCATATACAATCCAGAGGTCAAGCGATAGACATCAAATCTCAAAGTTATCTTGCTACAGACATAACAAACTAAAAGTACACCCCTTAAAAATGCCTTCCCCAGTTTTCCAGTAGTGAATGATACCTATGACTAAGTTTCTGTGTTATCGCCTAATTAGCATATCTGTCAGATAATGTACCACTTTTCCTATAAAAACTTTAGCATCATTCCAGTTAAGTTACTAAATTATTTAAGGAGCTCGCCCCACCATATTAGCAGTACAATAAACCTTTGTCAACTTGACTTGAAGAATGCTTGAGTCCGTGAATTCATTCCAGATCACTCTTTCTTGCCCTTGAAGTGTCCCAGAACCTCTCAAAACTGAATCAACATGATTGTACCTACACTTTTAAAAAATCACTTTAGGGGCCAAATGATGGATGGATGGGAGAGGGGAGAGATTTGAGGCATTCATACTACCAACAGGCTAGTTCGGTAATCCAGGTGTGGGGTGAGGAGGGCCTGCACTAGAGTGGTGGTGGTGTCAAGGAGAGTCAGGGTTATATAGGTGAGATTTTACAATGGTGAAATTGACAGGTCTTGGACTCTATTTGGCAGGTGAGAAATAGTGAGAAGTCTAGGATGATTCCTAGGTTATGAGCCCAAGGGACTAAGAGGATGGTGTTGCCCTCTACAGTAATAGGGAAGGTAGGAGGGGGGAAGGTTTTAAGGAGAAAGATAATGAGTTCCATTTTGGACATACTGAGTTTAAGATGTCTCCTGGCCATCTAGTTCAAGAAGTCTGAAAGGCAATTGGAGATATGAGATTGGAGACCAGCAGAGAGTTTGGGGCAGGATAGGTACATTTGAGGATCATCAGCATAGAGATGGTAATTAAATCCATGGGAGCCAACAAGATCACCAAAGTGAAGTGGTATAGAAGGAGAAGAGAATAAGGCCTGGGACAGAACCCTGAGGGACACCTTCAGTTAGAAGGCATGATCTGAAGGAGGATCCAGCAAAGGAGTCAGAGAAGGAAAGATAAAACAGGGAGGAGGAGAAACAGGAGAGAGAATGGGGTATCCTGAAAGCCAAGAGAGAAGAAAGTATCAAGGAGGAGAGAGTGACCAACAGTGTTCAAGGCTGAGGCTACTAGTTAATGTAGAAATTTATACCAGAAGAAATTAATGCCTTTGCTTATATATGATATTCAGTGAAAATCCAGTTTAATCAAAAGAAAGGGAGAAGAGAATGTGCATTTACATGATACTTATAATGTGCCAGGCACTGTGGTAAGCACTTTTTAAACTCTTTTTTTTTTTGGAAGGAAGAAGGCAGGGTTAAGTGACTTGCCCCCAGTCACACAGCTAGTAAGTGTCAAGTGTCTAAGGCCAGATTTGAACTCAGGTCCTCCTGACTCCAGGGCTGGTGCTCTATTCATCGCGCCACCTAACTGCCCCTGCTAAGCACTTTTTACAAATATTACATCACTTGATCTTCAGAACAACCTTACAAGGTAGGTGCTGTTACATTTTACAGGCGTAGAAACTGAGGCAAACAAGGCCTGCCCAAGGTGATCAGCAGATGGTATCTGAGTCCATTTTTTAACTGATCTTCCTGAGGCTAGGCCCAGCACTCTATCCACTGTGCCACCAAGCTGCCTCTGACTAAAGAGGGTAGCACATTTTATTAATGATTAACATCTTAATGTGAATTAGTGGATCAAAGCTATTCCAAATCATAAATGTTTCCCCTTGGCCTGTCTTAATGCTGAGGTTGAATGAAGGTTTGGGGAGAGGAGAGAGGTACAGAAC
This sequence comes from Pseudochirops cupreus, assembly GCA_028627135.1. Classification (NCBI taxonomy): domain Eukaryota; kingdom Metazoa; phylum Chordata; class Mammalia; order Diprotodontia; family Pseudocheiridae; genus Pseudochirops; species Pseudochirops cupreus. Next base: position 224,968,235 of record CM053581.1, read on the forward strand.
ATCAGTAGGGGATAGATCCAAATGTCAGTGCTAAGGACTCAGGGTACCTAAGAGGTGTCATGAGGCCCCTAGGCATTGAGGGAGGAGAAGGCAATCACAAAGACTTGTAGTCTTTTCAGTCACATTCACCTTTTCTTGACCACATTTGGGGTTTTCTTGGTAGATACTAGCATTTTGCCATTTCCTTCTTCAGTTCATTTGACAGATGAGGAAACTGAGGCAAGCAGAGTTAAGTGACATGCCCAAGGTCACACAGCTAGTAAGAGTCTAAGGCCAGATATGAACTTGGGAAAATGAGTCTTCTTGACTCTAGCACTCTATCCACTACTCTACCCATCTGCCCTATGGGAAAGGCAGCAGGGTTCAAACATACTTGCTTAATTTTTCCCACAAGGGGCGCCTGTTTCCCTTTCTATTAAAGTATAAGTTTTCCCAGGGCAAAAACCCTACATAACCTAAGTCTATCTCACTTGACACTTTGGTGAATATGTAATTGGAAAGATTTGTGTGTAAATCAGACTTTTTCAATTAAGTCACACTTCAAAGTTTTATCAGAATGTTTGTTCTCAGGCAGGAATTCTTTACCTAGGAGGGGAACTGTGAATTCTTAAAATAATATTTTGATAATTGCATTTCAATATAATTGATTTCCTTTGCTAATTCTATGTATTTTATTTTATGGATTTATAGACATTATTCTAACAAGTCCAATGGCTTCACCAGATTGACAAACATAATATACAAAAGGTTAAGAATTCCCCTCCCTAGGGCAGCTAGGTGACAATGAATAGAGCACCAGCCCTGGAGTCAGGAGGACCTGAGTTCAAATGTGACCTCAGACACTTAACGCTAGCCATGTGACCTTGGGCAAGTCACTTAACCCCCGTTGCCTTGCCTTCGTCCCTCCAAAATGAAAGAAAAGAACTCCCCTCCCCCTTTAAGGTAACATTTTGGTCTAGCCTTCTTGAAAACAAATAATCACTTCTAGTTTATATTATGAGAGGCATCATAATAGTAGAAGGAACACAGGACTTGAAATCAGAATACCTAGGTTAGAATCCTAGTTCTGATACTAGCTTGACTTTACCATGCCTTCACACTATCCTAAAATCTTTCATAGCCAAACTCTTAGAAGAAAAGCCTTCTGGGGCAGCAAGGTGGCACAGTGGCTAGAGCACAGGCCTTGATATCAGGAGGATCTGAGTTCAAATTTAGCTTCATGTGCTTATTAGCTATGTGACTCTGGGCAAGTCACTTAACCCCAATTACCTCCAAAAAGAAAAAAAGCCTCATTGCCTCCACTTCATGACTTCCCAGTCACTCATAAATCCTTTGCAATCTGGCTTCAGACATCCCTATACAACTAAAACTATCCCCTCTACAAGGATCTCTTAAGGGCTAAAAGCAAACACCTTTTCCTCACTCCAAATGCCTTGATATTTCTGTAGTTTGAGGTTTTTTTGCTTTTTCGGGGGGGGGGGGAGGCAAGGCAATTGGGGTTAAGTGACTTTCCCAAGGTCACACAGCTAGCAAGTGTTAAGTGTCTGAGGCCAGTTTGAACTCAGGTCCTCCTAACTCCAGGTCTGGTGCTCTATTCAATGCGCCACCTAGCTGCCCCCATCTCCGTAGCTTTTGACATTGTTAATGACTCCTAGATATTCTCTCTTCTATCAGCACTTCTGACACTGCTCTTTCCAGGCTCTCATCTTATGTAATTGTACCTTCTTAGTCTCTTCTACTAGGGCAGCAGTTCTCAACCTGTGGGTCGCGACCCCTTTGGTGGTCAAACAGGGTGGCCTAATACCATCGGAAAACATATATTTCCAATGATCTTAGGAACTGAGACACTGCTCCTCTATCTGTCTCCAGGCGGGTCCACCCACATACAAGCATTAAAGGGTCGAGGCATTAGGAAGGTTGAGAACCACTGTACTAAGCATCCTCTATGTCCCACTCCTTAACCATGGGTGTCCAGCAAGACTCTGTCCTAGGCCCTCTTCTCTCAGTGATTTAATTTCCTCCCATGAATTCAATTATCATCTATATGCAGATAATTCACAAATCTCTATTTCTAGCTCTAGTCTTTCACCTGAGCTCCAGTCTCAAATAACCAATCTAATAGCCTATAGGAATTCCAACTCACTATGTCCAAAGCGGAACTCCAAGTCTTCCCCCATGAAACCATCCCTCCTCCAAAATTCCCTACTTCTCTTCTGGATACCACCATCATTCTCATCACTGAGGTTTGCAACTTTAGAGTCCCGTCAGCTTCTCCATCTCCCTTGCTCCCCATATCTAATCAATTGACAAGTCTTATCAATTCTACACCGATGACATTTTCTACCTCCCTTTCCCTGAATTCACCAAGGTGTAGCAATTCACAAGGGGCAGCTCCTCAGACCCATCCAAGGTATCACCCTTCCCAGCCCCTTCTCTGGACCGAGGTGGTAGCCTCCTAATCAATGTCCTTGCTTCCTGGTAGAGTTTCCTTCCTTCCAGTCTGTTCTCCCCCAGCTGCCAAAACAGTCTTCCTACAGCACAGATCTGACCACATCACTTCCTTCCTCAGTTCTTTTGTTTCTAGGATAAAATACAAACTCCTCAACTTGGCATTTAAAGTCCTTCATAATCTGACTCCAACCTGCCTTCCAGCAAAATGGAACTACTATTCCTAGAATCAGCCGTTTTCTTTCTTACCTTGGCACTGGCTGTTCCCCATTCCTGGGAGGCTTTCCTTCCTTACCTCCCTCCATCTTGGACTCCCTGGCTTCCTTCAAGGTTCATCTCAGGTACCATCTCTTCCTGGGAGTCTTTCCTGTTTCCACCAGTTCTCTCGCTCTTCATATTATTGGGCATTTACTCCTCTGTGTCCATTTGATATCCCCCAGGGGAATGTGAACCCTTTTAGGACCAGGTCTGGTTTTCATTTTTATCTTCCATCCTCGGTATAATATAAAGCCAGATGGTAGAGTGAAGGGTCAGCTTTAGAATTAGGAACACTTGACTTCAAATCCTGACTTTGCCACATGTAGCTATGTGACCACGGACAAGTCACTAAACCTCCCAGTGATCCAGTTAACTCTCTAATACTTATGTTAGAGAAGAGTTGCTGAACTGCATTGGGGAAATTTCCACCCCAGTAGTTCTGCCCATTCAATTCACAGGTACAAGCACCTAGCTCACAACCTTACACTGCTTTGCAAATGCTTGTGGAATTGAATTGAATGTGACCATGGGCAATTCTCATCTCGTGAGGTTCATTTCCTCAATGGGCATGACATTTGTACTTCCTACTTCACAGAGTTGTTGTGGAAGGGAGAGGGGACCTTAAGGTGGCTGGGGAGAAAGAACATTCCAGAGAGTAAGTTGAACCGGGAATGAGGTAAACATGGCTGGGGCTTCTCAAGAAATGGTTACTCAATCCAGGAATGCAGGGTGATGAGATATCTCCTGATGGACAAGGTTGCAGGTGTGACTGCAGTTATAAAACTGCATCAAGGGTATATAACCTAAGCCCTATGTCAGCGGGCCCAGAAGCTCCAAAATAAACAGGCCAATGACCATTTTGTCCAGTTTATTTTCAGTCTATAGAAGTGACCTTCCCCCCTGGACTTCCCCCTCCCCAGACACACAAACATACAAACAGACACTTCACTCAGCTCTGGTGAACTCTTCCTTTTCAGTCACAAGAAGGGGCCCAAGCCCTTGGCAGAATCTGGTTGCTTTACAACTTGGTCAGACTTGTTCTTTCAAAAGTAAAAAGTCAGGATACAAAAGTCCAGCCCTTGTAAGTCCAAGGCAGAAAAGGTGAGCCGCAGAGGCAAGGGGCAGCTCCTCAGATCCATCCAAGGTATCACCCTTCCCAGAAATGGCTCTGTTTGACGGACAATTCCAACAAGTTCTGAGTCTCAAAGAGCTGTGGAGGAGTTGATGTGTTTTATCAGAGGAAACCCCTTTCAAAAAGTATTACTTCCTTCTCTGCCTCTTCTCAGAGCTTGTGAGCAAATCATTTGCTCCCATTTCTTGGAGAAGTAGAAGAAAATGATCCCCAAGGCTTTCCTAGGGTCATAGAAAGTCAGAGAACCCACTGAAAGAAGCCCAGCTCCTTCTTTCTTTACGTTTAAGGAAGAATCATTATATCTGTATCTGATTGGGATGCCAAAACAAAATTCATCAAAGCACATCCCAGAGAAAAAGAGACAGCAGTTTAAAAGGGGGAGGAGGGATTTCAGGTCAGTTGCTAGCTCTGTCAGTTGTCTTAAGGAAATAATAAGGGTAGAATTTGTAAGGAGGAATGTTTCAAAGGTTAAACTTCAACTATGTCTGCACATGTTGGCAGCTACTTAGGCCAAAATTCAACCACTCATAGCCAAAAAGGTTTCCCTGCTCCTGAACCTGTCAGGACCAGGTAGGCTCACATGAAACAATGACATGGCTCTCTATCTTAGCTCATTTACCCTGCCTCCAAGTTAATTCAGAAAGTTCTTTGCTTAGCAGCATCTATCACAATTAAGAATGGAGCAAGGCACAACACAGGCTAAGCCCTGATCAGAATGGGGGCCATCCTAATATTCATAGATAGGACTACTTACATTTTTTTTTCAGTCTTCCTCTCCCTCACAGGGCTGTTATTAACAATACCAAATAATCCAGTAACGAAATCCACCCTCACTCCACCAAGGGGACCTAGCCAGTGACAAAGTCCATTTTTGTCATGTTTTCTACAGAGCTCTAGTTATGCCTTTCTTGGTAAAGATGTCCACTCTGGCATTCCATGATCACCTGCTGCCCTGGGGCTCAGATAGCCATCCTGTCATACTATTGATGGTGAGTCAATGCTATATAATAAGCTCCTTCCACAGACACACTGCAATGCTGCTTCCAGAGGGACCTCCATATGGCTAGGCAGCTCAGACTTAAGGGCACTGCCTGTTAACTATGGATCAAGAGACTAACTTTGCAATTTCCTACAAAAATTTCAAAGATTTAGCTTTCTGAAGCTTGGGAGGGCAGGAGGCAGAGAGGTTCTTTGAGGAATAGAGTGATATTCGAATAGCCCATGCAAATGGATTCCTCATGCTAATGCTAGACTATAAAGATGTGAACTGAGATACCCAGTCATCTTCACCTAGCATAGGATTTACACAAAGCATATACCTAGAATTTCTTTCTGACTACCGCTCTCTGTCCATTTCTGCCACAAGAGACAGTTCTAGTCACAGCAATTTACTAACAATGAAGTTGGACTAGAGGGTCTCCAATTCTAATATTCCACGGGTCCAAAAACCCTTCTAGCTAGAACATTGTTTCTGTAATACAACACCTTAGGGATGTGTCACAGAAACCAGAGGGGCAATTTGAAATCAAAGGCCAGAGGAGGTTTGCAGGAAACTAAGCATTAAAGCTTTCTGCAAGGAGTAAAAAAACCAGCCAGGTCATGGCCAGAAGGGCTACCTCCTCTCCCCTAGTTCTTCATAGAGATGTTCTTCATATGCTATTCTTCATCGAGAGGCAGGTGTAACATTTTGGTATTGGGGTTCTCAGTTCCCCACTAGCCTCTGATGCTGTTTTCAAGATCTTTCCTTGAAATGGGACTGAGACTCTACCGACTCCCTGTGATGCCTCCATATCTACAGTTAGAGTCCTCTCCTCTTTTTCTCACATCTTTCTTGCCCCTAGAAGAGACGGTATCTAGTCTAGCCTAGCCTTCACTTCTCAGCCACCTAGGAGTTAGCTTGCTGTTTCCCTCAGGGTCATCGTTGACCCCTAGATGTGTTCATTTGAAGAGAGCAAGGGCCCAAAGATAACCTTCTGGTGATGCTCTGTTGGGCCCAAATTTTTAGCTCTTTCTTCCATACTCTCCTCCCTTCTCAATCCTGGAGGCTTGATTTTAGCACCTTCACCTTCCTTCACTCATGATGAAAGGAGTTGGGGCTTAGAGTAAGCAAAAGATTACAGGACACCCAGATCACACCAAAAAAAAATGCTGATGGCAAGTTCTTTAGAAGACAGAGAGGTCTAGGAGCATCTGGGACCACAGAGTTGATGGGAAAAACCTTAGTGATAACCAGCTGCTTTGCCTATGTGCCTGGGCTTCTAGCATGCTATCCAAGGACAAGGTATCTATATCATCAGGAATCCAGAGTCCTGATGGGGACATTAAGAGGCAGGTAAAGTGAAATTCTGGCTCAGATCACCCCAAAAGCTACTGGCAGAAGTGGGAAGCTAATTGTAGGTCCTAAATCTAAGTTCCTTATTTCACTGTGGAGGGCACCTAATCTCACTCAGAGACCTCATGGAAGAAAGGAAATGGTGGTCTCTAAGGATGGGTATTTGGTTTGACATCAGTGATACCCCAACATTCATCTCAAGTCAGATGAGACCTGCAAAAGAAGGGAGAGGACCAAAGGCACTGAACTCCTCCCATTTCTGATTCCCCTAAGGCAGATTAGTTTGTGCCTTAAAAAAAAAAAATCACTAAAACTTTCTAACGTAAAAAAAGAAAAAAACCAACAAGGAGCGAACAAAAAACACAAAACGATAAAGAAAAAATAAGAAAAGTCACAAGGAGAGAGAAGCAGCGTCACTGAGTGCTGGCCAGGGAAGCAGGCAGGCAGGCAGAGCAGGGACTCTCAGGGCAGGCTGGCAATGTCTCTCTCAGGTGGGGGACCAACGGGCTTGGGTGCACTCTCATTGGCTTTTCCTTCAAACATCATGACTCTGTTGAGGGTAGGGAAGAAGGAGAAAAGAAAACTGGATTAGATTGGAATATGTGTTCTCCAACACTTGGAACATGCCTTTTATTTACAGAGGTTTTACATGTGATCTCATTGGAACCTTCCAACAACCTTATGAAGAAGGCAGGGTATGATGGGAAAACTCTCATTTTACAGGGGAATAAACTGAGACTCAAAGTGATTAAACAACTCATCCTCACATGGTTAGTAATTGGTGGAAGCTGAAGTGACCAGCTGGGTTTCATGGTGGATAGAGCACTGAAGTTGGAGTCAGGAAAACCTGAATTTGAATCCCACTTTAGGTACTTATTAGACATGTGAACCTTTTAACCTTTCCCAATGTCAAAGTTCCTCATCAGTAAAGGAGGATAATGGGGGTGGCTAGGTGGCACAGTGAATAGAGCACCAGCCCTGGAGTCAGGAGGACCCGAGTTCAAATCTGGCACTTAACACAAAACTAGCCATGTGACCTTGGGCAAGTCATTTAACTCCAATTGCCCTACCCTCCCCCCTCCAAAAAGCAAAAAAAAAAATTTTTTTAAGGGGGATAATGCAATGCCTGGGAGATTCCTAGCTGTGGCATGCTAGTTAAGTTCCATGAAATTCCTGAGGTACCCAGGCATGGCATGCAATTGTGAGTTCCATGAAATTCATGGACCATCTAGTGAGCTTCAAGGTACACTGCATCCCTTTAAGAACCACTGGTCTCTGGGGGAATGAAACTTCTGGCTCTGGCTCTTTATTTCCAGTGATTGTGAGACTAGGAGCAATTCCTGTCTGGTTCTACCTGGGACAGCCTGGGGCTACTTGAGCAAAGGGCAGGGAGGCACTGAGGCAGTAGGGGTCAGAGGGACTTAAGTTACTTACAACCTTCTGATAATAAAAAATTGGCAATTTCCAGCCTTAGCTGCTTTGCATGGAGATTTAAAGAAACCAAAATTGGCAATGATCACTTCAGGAACAGTAATTTTACTAAAAGGATTATAGATTTTTTTTTTAAGGAAAGTTCTATTCTTCTTTACTAGGAACTAAGGCAACCTTTGAGAATAGAGTAGAATCATTGCTCTGCCCATGGAAAGATAGTGAGTGTCTGATAGGGTGAAAGGGCATGGCATGGGTGGGAAAAGTACAATACCTGAGCTTTAGGAGAATCTAGAGGTCCTCTAGTCCAATCCCATGTTACAAATAAGGAAACTGAGGCTCCAAGAGGTTATATGGGCTGCCTAGTGTCATACAGCTATTGAGCATCTGAGGTAGGATTTGAACCAAGGTCTTTCTGACCCCTAGCCCAGCCCTCTATCCACTATGACACTTTGTTGTTCAGCCATTTTTCAGCTGTGTCTTACTCTCTGTAACCCCATTTGGGGTTTTCTTGGCAAAGATACTGGAGCAATTTGCCATTTCCTCCTCCAGCTCATTTTACAGATGAGGAAGCTGAGGCAAACAGGGTTAAGTGATTTGCCCAGGGTCACACTGCTAGTAAGTTTCTGGGGTTGGATTTGAACTCAAGAAGTTGAGTCTTCCTGACTCCAGGCACTTTATGCACTACAGTGCCACCTAGCTTCCCACCATGCTATACTGCTACTTAAAAATAAATGTAAGCAGATGGAGAGGTACAGTATTTGATAAAGGCTTGAATCATAGTAATTCCCATTTATATCATGTATGAAAGTTTCTAGGACCTTGAAAGAGGTATTAGGGTTTTGAGAGCACTATCTCATGGGATTCTCATCCCAAATGTGCCTCTAAGTTCTTATGTGACTCTGGGTAAGTCGCTTCCCCTTTCTAGGTCTATTTTCTCCTCCATAAGATGGGGGCTGAAGTACATAATCTCTAAGATTCTTCAGATCTAACATCCTTCTGTTCTGTGATGTCTCCAAATAACCTGTAAACACCTCTTCAAGGAAGAGAAACTAGGGACTCTGTTGAGTGGATATTCAGTAAAGAGGGCAAAAGCAGGAGAACAGGGAGACCAGAATGCAAAGTTTCAGTCGGGAAATATGCCAGCATAGAAAGGTTTTGGCTTCAGAGGTATGAGGAGGCAGATTCAGGGAGTGCTACTCACAGCTTGAGGACGGCTGAACGTTTCCCAAGCATCATGTTCACGAAGTCCCGGTAGGAGATGGTATCACTGACGCCACCTGTCACCTCGGAGATTATCTTCTTCATCTCCAGGTGGGTCTTCGGGACACCTAACTTCTCCATCATCCTCTTCAGGGACATCAGGTCTGCCAGGGAAAAAGCAAATTCACTGAACTTGGACAGACTACATATGCAAGGAAGACTGCCAGTCCAGGATATACATTTTCCTCTTCTGAATGACAACAGGGTTGAGCTAGATCAGAGGTGTCACTGCTCTCCAGAGAAATGTAATTGGGAAGTGTTTAACAAAATAAAAATACAATATAGATAATGCTGAATCATGGTTTTGTAAGTCAATATATGGTCTGCAGAGATCCTCTCTATCTGAGTTTGACATCACTGAACTAGATGATATCTGATGGCCTTCCAGCTCTGACATTCTATTGTCATTGTGCCTTCTAAGACCCTCTATAGCTTTAAAAAAGATGTTATGATTTTCTCTATAAAGGTACTGAGGAGTTGGAGAAGGTGATCTGGCACCCAAAGGACTGGGTATTAGTACCCTTTAGTGGGGTTTCTCTCCTAAGGAGCTGCTGAGGTAGGTTCCAGTGTGGGGGGAGGGGTGGTGGTGGTCAAAGTTTGATTTGACAAAGAAGAGATGAGAAAGTGGACCTCCTTCTCTACTTTCTTTGCAGAAGATGGAGGCTCTCGTTGTAGAACGTTACATATACTATCAATCTTAGTTGATGTACTGGTTAATTACACAGAACTACCTTTTTTTCCTCCTCCTCTTATTTTGTTCTCTGTTACAAAGGATGGCTCTCTGGGTAGGGAAGGGGGAAGGATACATATGGAAATGAAGATAATATACAAGATATAATGAAAATAATATAAAAGATATCAATAAATATTAAAAGATTATTTGAAAATGTAAATGGGGTCAGAGTGTGTCTGACCATGCCACTCCCTGCTCAAGAACCTTCTAGAGTTCACTCTTGCCTCTAGAATAAAATATAGACTCCTCAACCTGGAATTTAATATCCTCTACAGTCTGGTTCCAAACCACCTTTCTGGCCTCAGTTCATCCTACTTTCCTTTAATCACTCTATATTCCAGCTAAATTACTTCTCAGTCTTGTCCTGCACTGTTGCTCCCATGCTTGGAATGCACACCCTTCATATTTCCACTTGATGAAATTCTTCTCTTCCTTTAAGGTCCAGCTCAGGGTCCACATCCTCCATTAAGTTTTCTCCGATCCTGTGCTGCAAATTACTTTATTTGCCTCAAAATTTCTTTGGATTACCTCATTGCAATTTTCTGTATTCTAGTAATAGTTTACCTTGAAATATACCAGGCGGAATATAAGCTTGAGAGTAGAATGCTTGCTTCGTTCTTTTTTATTTTTGAGGCAATCAGGGATAAGTGACTTGCCCAGGGTCACACAGCTAATACATCTCTGAGGCTGGATTTGAACTCAGGTCCTCCTGACTCTAGAGACAGCTCTATCCACTGCACCACTTAGCTGTCCCCTTGTTTCAGTTTTTTTTTATGTCCCCAGTACCTAGCACAGTGCTTGGCACATAGAAAGTCCTTGATAAATGCTAATAGACTGATCAATACTTATTTGTGTAGGTCTGAGCTCCTATTAAAACATAGTTCATCACAGGCTGAGACTGTGTCTTTACAGCCCCAGAGCAGAGCACAAGGTCTTGTCATTCAGTAGGTGCTTAATAAATGTTTGCTGGAGTGTTGAAGGAGGTTAGAGTAGGGGTCACTCCTGCTCCTGTTGCCCACTTCCTGCAGGACAGCCAGGTCTCTGTTGATTGCAGCTTCTTTCTTAACTTCATGGCTGGGTGAGGGCAGCAAGTTGGCAAGCTGACTTGTACTTTATGCAATTCAGCAGAACAGCTCCTCACAATGTCCCCCCACCCAACGGGGAAGTGAAGGGGCACCTCCCCAGCTGGGAAGAACTGAGATGCCAAAAATGCTACGCAGAGCAGGAAAACAAACAAGAAAAAAATGCGAGAAAAGCAAAGAAGGCGCACACAGGCAAAAACCCCCACCCCTGTGGAGCTGGTGCTTTGGACAGAACCCCGCCCCATTCCCAACCCCTTCCCCGCCACCAGCTTTGCATTGTCAGCCACTAGGAGAGTGCCAGGCTAGTTTCAAGACTTTGGGAAACAGTGGCTTAGGACGAGGCCAAAACAAATGGGAGTGAGACCAGCCGCCCGCCCCCCACCTTCTCTCTCTTAAAATTTTCAAAATTTTATTGATATATTTTGTTTTTTTTACATCTTTACAATTTTTCCTAGTAATCCTAATCTTTCTACCCCTCAGATAATCTGAGGCCACCTCCAGTCACCCCGATTTATATTTTGGAATTGGACCCAGATGGCTCTGGAGGTGAAAGTGAGGCTGGTGACTTTGCACAGCCGTCCCTCACTTAAATCCAATTCACTTGCAAGTCATGGCATCACCTTCCTGATGCCATGGTTCTCTTTGAGAACAAAGAACAAACAACCACATCTCAGAAAGCCATCCTATATGACAAATAATATATTTTTAAATGTTTACTTTTTTCCCCCAAAAGACCAGCTGTTTCTCTGCCTCCTAACTTCCTACCCTCGCACTTTACAAAGAGATATTAGTAGCACTTTGCCTACCCAGTCTTGTACCAAAAAATAAATAGAGAAAAGCCACATTACCTTCCTCAAAATACATATTTCATCTATCGTAAATATGCATATATATGTATATGTATGCACAGTCAGAACCTGTGATTTCATCAATATGGTGAACTCTCAACAAAGGAATTCTCTTGACTAATGCACACTGATATCTGCTTTGCAGCTTCACAGAATTAAAGACTTTGGAAGTTGGCAGGGATCTCAGAAGCTACCTAGTTCAGTTCACAGATGAAAAGAATCCTCATTCTTGCTTATTTGGCTATTGGTCATCCAGCCTTTCCTTGAAGACCTCCAAAGACAGGGAGGCTTCTCTAAACCAAGCTGCATGGCCCCTTCCATTTTTGGACAGCTCTAATTCTTAGGAAGATTTTTTTCCTGACAATGAGCTGAAATTTTTCCTCATTTTGAGACATCCAGCCATTGCTGTTGGTTTTGCCCTGTGGGGCCCCACAGACCAAATCTAATCCTTTCTCCCTAAGATAGCTCTTCAGATACCTGAAGGCAACTCTCACATCCCACTTAAGTTTTTTCTTCTCTAAGATAAACACACCCAATTCCTTCAACTGATCTTTGAACAGCATCCTCAAGACCCTTGCCTTTTTCTAGACACTTCTTAAACCATCATTCCCAGAAGTTAACACAATACTCCATATGAGGTCTGATGAAAGCAAAGTACACCTTCCTGTTATGGAAACTACACCCCTCAAAATTCAGGGCAAGATTGCAGATTAGAGGGTTTTTTGGTTGCCCTTGACTCTTTATTGAGCCTGCATTCACTCTAAAACTCCCAGATCTTTTACAGAATTATTCATTCCTCCTCCATTTTATATTTGTGATGTTGATTTTTTTTTTTTGTAACTAAGCACAAGAATTTACATTTATCCCTTATCAGATTAGATTAGATTAGCCCAATGCTGTAGCCTGTCAAGGTCCTTTTGGATCCTAACTCTGTCATCTACTGTGTTAGCTATCTAATCAATCAATAAACATTTATTAAGCACCTACTACATACCAGGCACTGTGCTAAGCACTAGGGATACAAAAAGAGGTAAAAGACATCATCTGCCTTCAAGGAGCTTACAATCTAATGGGAGAGACAACAAGCTAACAAATATATACAAAGCAAGCAACATACAGGATAAACAGAAGATAATTAAAAGAGAGTAGGCACTGGAATTAAGAGGGGTTTGAGAAGGCTTCCTGTAGAAGGTGAGATTTTAGCTGGGACTTAAAGGAACCCAGGGAGGTCAATAGTTAGAGCAGAGGAGGGCCAGCCAGCCAGAGAAAATGCCCAGAGCTGAGAGATGGAGTATCTTGGCTATGGAACAGCCAGGAGGCTGGTGTCACTGGTGTCACTGGATTGAAGGATATCTGTTCAGAAGTGAGATGCAAGAAGACTGGAAAGGTAGGAGGGACTTGGAAGGCCAAAGTGAGTATTTTTGGATTTGATCCTGGAGGCAATAGGGAGCCACTGGAGTTTATTGAATAGGGGAATGATATGGTCGGTTCTCTGCTTTAGGAAATTCACTTTAAGGACTGAATGGAGGATGGCTTGTAGTGGTGAGAGTCTCAAGGCAGGCAGACTCACGTGCAGGTTATTGTGACTATCCAGGTGTGAGGTGATGAGGGCCTGCACTAGAGTGGTGGCAGTGTTGGAGGAGAGAAAGGGCTGTATTCTAGAGATGCTGCAAAGGTGAAATCAGCAGGCCTTGGCAACAGATTGGATGGGAGTTGGGGGCAACTCAATTAGTCATTCAATAAACATTTATTAAGTACCTACTATGTGCCAGGAACTGTGCTAAACTCTGGGGAGACAAAAAGAGGCCAAAGACAGCCCCTGCCCTTGAGGAGCTCACGATCTAATGGCAGACTGCCATCAAACAAAAACGTTATCAACAAGCTACATTTAGGAAAAATAGGAAACAATTAAAAGAAGGAAGGAGCTGGAATTAAGAGGGGTCGGGAAAGGTTTCCTGTAAAAGATGGGGTTGTAGTTGGGATTTGAAGGAAGCCAGGAAAGCCAGGGGGCTCTCAGGTTTCTGTCATGGGCACATTTGATGAGTATCCCATCCATTTGTATCCAAGTCATTGATAAAGGGCCCCGAGACATTTCTCTGGAGACCTCCTGCCACCTTGACACAGAAACAGCAACAACTGCTTTTTGAGTTTGGCTACTCAACCAGTTCTGCACACAGCTGACTGTACTATTGTCTGATCTCTCTCTCTCCATCTTCTTTATAAAAATGGTATGAGATACTTTATCAAGGTAAACCAGATCCATAGTACTCTAAGTTAGTCTTGTCCAAAAAGGGACTTAGTTTAGTCTAGCATGACCTATTCTTGATGAAGCCATGTTTGTAATTATAGTTTCCATTTCTAAATATTTACCAACCATCTCTTTAATGATCCATTCTAGAATTTGCCCGGCAGCAGTTTACTGGCCTAGAGTTTACAGGCTTGTTGGCAGAGAGGATTGCCCAGAGGAACATAGTCAGTATGTGTCAGAGTCAGGACACTCTGAGTCCAAGGCCTACTTTCTATCCACTATGCTCAAGCTGCTTAATTTTCTAAAAATGTTTTTTATTCTATCTGATTATTTGAGGAGGGAGGGAGGCAATTGGGGTTAAGTGACTTGCCCAGGGTCACATAGCTAGTAAATGACTGAGGGTGGATTTGAACTCAGGTCTTCCTGACTCCAAGGCCAGTGCTCCATCCACTGTACCACCTAGCTGCCCCTGTTTGATTATTTAAAAAGAAAACTGAAGGAAATAGTATGAGAACAGGAAGCTAAGATCTTCTAAAGGCATTTGACTTTTCCTTATCTGCTACTAAAATAGTAGAAACATATCTGGAGTCAGGACACAGTTCAATATCTTTCATTCTCCATAGGTCCCTCTTAGATCTAAAATTTCAGGCAAATTTCTGAGTATGGAGGTAGACGTTGGAAGAAATGGATGGCCCAAAGAGGAGTGAAAAGTGAAAGGGTATCAGCAAGGCCAGAGGTTAGGTCTGGCTTCAGTGGTATCCAATTAGCCCCAGTAAAAGCCTTTTACCTTGGAGTCTGGGAATCAGGAAAAACCCTGAAACATTAAGTATACATCCTAGAAGCTCAAATTTCTCTTGAAATGATACAAAAATGGAAAGAGGGGAGAAGAAAAGTAACAAAGAGGTAAACTTAGGCTTGATAACAGTAAAAGCTTCCAAAGAGTTAAGAGTTAATCTAAAATGGAATGGTCTTTCTGAGATAGTGGGACCCTGTGCCTTGAATTGACTTCAAGCAGAGTCTGTACGCTCACTTGTGAGGCATCAGTTGAATGAGTTGGTTAATGAGGTCCCTTTCCCCTCTAAATTCTGTCATTCTCTCCCAACAAGGTCAGGGTAGACTCTTACCCATCACCCTTGGGTATGTCCTCTGTAGGCATGCATTTCCCTTCCCATCTTCCCTCTCCCTCACCCACCTCCATGCTGGGCCATCTCCAGTTACCCTGATCTATATCTGGCCACTGAACCCAGATGGCTCTGGAGGAGGGAGTGAGGCTGCACAGCCCTACCTCACTTAAATCCAATTCACTTGCAAGTCATGACATCATCTTCCTGATGACATAGTCCTCTTCAAGAATGAGCCACAACCCATCTTGCCACATAGAAGAGTAGGGGGAAGAGGGATGAGAGGTAGGATGATGGAGGGGAGGGCAGGGTGGGGGGGAGGGCTGATGAAT
>CM053581.1:224983959-225067529 GCA_028627135.1 Pseudochirops cupreus
AGAGAATAGACTGGGGGAGGGGGGACACACTGGGATGGCTGTTTTGGGGTGGTGGGTAGGGGAAAGATGGGGAGAAAATATGTAACTCAAAATCTCGTGGAAATGAATGATGCAAACTAAAATAAAATTAAAAAAAAAAAAAGAATGAGCCACAACCACCCACCTCCGTGGAATTGCCTAGCCCTGCTTAGTTCTTAGTGAATTGACTTACCAATTTCTCCTTCATTGTTCAGGTCAAATTCCATATATTTCTCTGGAAGACAGAGTAAGAGTCTATGTTAGCTGGAGCCCAGGGAAAGCAGCAAACAAGAGCTTCATGAAAGGGCCAGACTATCTCAATGTCAGTTGGTTCAGAGAAACAGGAAAGGGGAGAGGAAGGAGCACTGGACTGAGTCAGAAAGCTTGGGTTCAAGTCCCAGTTTTAAGACTTCTTAGTTATGTGACTGTGGGCAAGTTGCTTAACTCTGAGCCTCAATTTTCTCATCTATAAAATGGGAATGATAATGATATGACCACATCTACTTCATAGGATTGTTGTTAGGGAAACACTTTATAAACTTTAAAGAAGTACATGAATTATTATTTTCTTGGCAATCCACTCAACAGAGTCAGCATTTTCTTTCATCCTTATTCATGGTCCTCCACTGACATCCAGTTTATCTTGAAAGGAAGTGTTTAACCTCTCTGAGATTTAGCAGTCCTTTCTGGAAAGTGGAGGTAATGTTACCTGCTTCCTCCCTGTCTCTCTGTAGTACTATAAAGATAAATAAGAAATTGTGGAGAAACAAGTACATCCATTCATTACTGGTGGAATTACAAGCTTGCAGAATCTTTTTAGGGAACAGTCTGGCAATGTGTAGTCAAAGTTACAAAAATAATCACACCCTTCTACCCAATGTTTGGGAATATACCCTTAAAGAGTCATTTTTAAAAAGAGCAATCTGTTTAAAAAAATGTTAAAAGCAGCATTTATATATGTGCATGTGTGTGTATGTGTTTATATATACATGTATATACATATATATAATTGCAAAACAAAGACCAAAAAACAACCAAAATATCTAACAATAGGGGAATTAAGGATTAAATTATGATATATCAATATAATTGAATACTGTAATGCATTTGAGACCAATAAGTTAGAGGAATTAAAAAAAAACACCTTATAAGTAATTATGGTAAGAAGGAAAGAGTTTTGGACTTGGAGTCTGAGGTCCTGGGTTTGAATCTTACCTCTACTACTTACTACCTATAACCTTGGGAAAGTCTTTTGACCTATCAGCTCCTGGTTCCTCATCTGCAAAATCCTGGGGTTGGACCAGTGGCTGCTGAGTTCCCTTCTATCTCTAGATCTATGATTCTATGACCCTAAGACCTTTATGGAATAATGCAAAGAGACCCCCCCCAAAAAAAAGCAAAACTAGAAGAACAGAATACACTATGACTATAGGAGAGCACAATAGATGAGAAAACAAGAAATTCTCATGTGCACTTAGAGACTAAAAGGTCTTTTGCAGAAAATGGGATTTGAATCTTTGCAAATTTTTAATTTATTTAATTTTTAATTTGTGGAATAAAAGAAGCATTTCTATAACAATATAATAAAAAAAAGATGACTGCCCATGAAACTGCAAATCCTATTATGTACAACTTGCTATTCCTTTTAAATATATAATAAAGTTATCATGTAAATTTCTTCCCCCCCTTTTTTTTCTGAGTCTTGAAGAAAAGGAAATTTAAGAGATGGAGGTAAGGTGGCTAAATTAGAGAGGACTGAGGCACTTCACTGAAATTAATTAAGATGTAAATATGTACTAACCAAATTTAGTTGGTTGTGTTGATTTTTAGTAATATTTTTAATAAAACATTTAATTTTCAAAAAAAAAGTGATCATTGAGATGACACATGGGAGAGATTCTTTGAACTACTTGGAAGAAAGGCAGCCTAATTATCTAAGAGATTAAGGGGACAAAAGAAATGTAATGAAAGGGAATGTTGTCCAACCCCTCCTCCCCAGTCTCCTTTGCTAGGTTTCCATCTGTGTCACGTCAGCTAGCCATGGGCATCCTCTAAGGTTCTGTCTTGAGCTTCCCCTTTTCACTCTCAACTCTCTTACTCGGTATACTCCCTAGCTCCCTAAAGCTCAAGTATCATCTGTATGCAGATGATTCTCAGACCTACACATCCAGGCCTAGTCTCTCTCCTGAGGTACAGTTACCAAGCTCCAACTGCCTCTTGGACATCTCAAGCCAGATGTCCTACAGGCATTTTAAAGTCAACATTCCCCACCTTCTGAAGTTTCCTATTACTTGTTGAGGTGACTGCCTTACCTCAATTCTCTCCTCCACTCAGCTGCCAAAGTGATTTTCCTAAAGGGCGAGTGTGATCATGTTATATCCTATTCATTAAATGCCAATGGATCCCTATTACTTCTAGGATCAAATATAAACTACTTTGTTTGGCATTATGCTTTTTATAACCTGTTCCCTCCACACCTTTCCTGCTTTCTTACCTCTCTGGACTTTGCCACCATGACCCAGCTGCCTTTTCACCCTGGAACATCCCTCCCCCGTGCAGGTCTCCCTTATCCACTAGTGTGTTCCTTCTGGGCCCTTCATTGTGGGAATGGGCACAAACCAGCTAAGCTTCATTTTCTTCCTGGCTGTGCTTCTGACTCTCTGGACCACATCCCCTCACACAACACCTTCTCCATCTTCCCTTTTTCCCTACTTTTTCAGTTCCTTTTTTTGGTATCATCTCCTCCATTAGAATGTAAACTCTTTGACGGCAGGAATTGTCTTTGTTTTCGCTTGTAATTCTATCCCCACTCAATTTTCTGTCCATGCCACGCCTTTGCACTGTCTCTCATGCCTACCCAACTCTTGTTTCCTTGGCTCCCTTCAAAACTGCAAGAGGCTATGTAATGATCTAAGACAGCAGTTCTCAACTTGTGGGTTATGTTCAATTTGTAACAATGAAAATACATCCTGTATATCAGATAGATTCATAACAGTAGGAAAATTAGTTATGAAGTAGCAATGAAAATAATTTTATGGTTGGGGGTCACCAAACATGAGGAACTGTATTAAAGGGTCACGGCATTAGGAAGGTTGAGAACCACTGATCTAAGACAACTCCAAAAGAATCATGAGGGAAAATGCTTTCCACATCCAGAGAAAGAACTATGGAGTCTGAATGCAGATTGAAGCAGACTATTTTCTCTCTCCTTTTTTTCCATTCTCGTGGTTTTTCCCTTTTATTCTGATTCTTCTTTTACAACATGACTAAGGTGGAAATAAGGCTAATAGGATTGTACATGCATATCAGATTGCATGCTGTCTTGAGGAGGGGAAGGGCAAAAAACTGAGAACTCAAAATTTTATAAAAGTAAATGCTGAAAATTAAAAAATAATTAATTTTTTAAAAACTGCAAGAGGCCTTTCCCAGTCCTCTCTGTCACTAGCACCTTCTCTCTGTCCTATATCTATCTTGTATGTATCCAATTATTTGCATACGGTCTCTGCTTTAGACAGTGAGCTCCTTGAGGGCAGGGAAGGTGTTTTTTAGTCTTTCTTTGTAAGCCCAGGACTTAGCGCACTGCCTGGCACTTTGTAAGTGTGTAGTAAATATTTGTTGGCTGACTGAGTGATTTGCATGCCATAAAGTTTGTGTGCTTAGGGTCATGAAGTTGTATATTACTGCTTGTGTGTCCCGCCCAAGGACAAAGCTTCCTCTGCCCCATGTGTATGGATCCATCCAGAAAAGATTTACCCGCTCACACTCCTTACATATATATTTCCTCTTTGGGGGGGAATTGCTGGCTGGAAACTGGAAGGCATGGCCTGGGACAGAAGAGTCTTTATGCTGCCTCTTTTCCAACATGGGCTCCATGTTCGTGTTTTCTTTTCATCCCGTGCTGCTGGGATTCAATGGGCAGAAATCCTGCCCCCCTGCCCCGGTGCAGCTACACAAATGCCCATTCTCCACAGGGGCTCCTGAGACGCTCTGCTTGGAGGGGGAGAGGGCAGCTCACAATGGATCGATTGTGCAAGGCTACAGAGAGCCAGTGGGGCTCGGGTAGCAAAGCAGAAAAAAGCCAGCCCTGCAGACCTGAGGCAGGGGAGGAGGAGAGGAAAAGAAGGAAAGGTCCTGCCTAGGGTGGATTGTAGGGCAGGGAGCCCTAAAGGTGTGGCAAGCATCTTCTGGACAGGAAAGGGAAAAGTAAGTGCCAGTCTGAGGGACCAAGAAAGGAATAGGAGGGCAAGAACTCTCCCCTCAGTGGGGTTCACTGAGAACCCCACACCCGGTGTATCCGGCCTGGATTCCACAAAGAAACACAAAGGAAAAAGGGACAGGGTGAGTTCCAAAATGGATATAAGGTCATGGCTCAGACCCATGGGATAGATATCTGGCTCCTTTGTTTGCTTCCCAAGGAATGGATCCAAAGGGAACAAGGGACAGAGTCAACAGCAACTGGCCCTGGGCTTTCCCAGGACAGTGGGCTTCATCTGGAAGCCCTCCCAGAAGGGTCCCGGGGGCCACCAGCCTAGGCTTACCCTTGAAGGCTGTGAGCTTTTCTTCCAGGTTTTCTTCATCACTGTACTTCTGGTCACAGAGAAATTCCTGAGAGAGAGAGGAACAGTCCTCAGGGGCGAGGAAGACAAGGAGAGGGGGGCATTCATTGACACAAACGTTCATTTGCCTACAGACTCCCTCCACAAGCCAATGAGCCAAGGAGGGTTTCTGTGCTCCAGGGTGACACCAAAGGGAGAGGCCAGGCTTTATGATGTACCTAGACAAGAGATATTGGTCGGATAAGCTCCATCACTAATTCATACATTCAACAAACATAAGACTAGCACCTACTATGGGCAAGGGACATGCTCAGTGCTACAGTTAATTCACAGTTGCTCTCTGAAGTCTAGAGATGGAGGCAGATACAAAATGGGGGAGAGGGGTGTCTTTCATCAAAGTCTGAATACTTTCAATTGTACCTGGCCAGACACATCATGGCTTCTGTGCCTCCTCTTCCCAGGACAGCCTGATGTAGGATTCTAGTCTGAGCTTCAGGCACTTCATTTTGTAATCCTGAGCAAGCTATGGGTTTTGGAACTACAATTTGCTCATCTGTAAAATGGGACTATAAATATCTAATCTACCTATCCCTATTCCCTATGGACTACTATGAGGATCAAATGACATCATAGGATCATAGACCTGGAGTTCAAAGGACCTCGGGGCCATGTGGTCCAGCCCCCCTCATTTTTACAGATGAGGAAAATGAGACCCAGAGAAGTCATACAAAAAGCCTCAGAGGTGGAATAGGAACCTTTCTGTAGCTCTTTAAGGTCCTCTGATAATTTATAGGAAAGTACTGCTACTTTGAACCTTTCAGAAGTAAGGAAGAATGATAGATCGCAGAGCTTAGAAGGCCTTTAAAAGACTGTCTGGTTCAACCCCCTGCCTTCAAGCAAGCAAAGTATGAGTAATTCAATTTTACAGATCAGACATAAATCTGCTTAAATAAATACAAGAGTGTTGGGAAAATATGAAGTCATATGTATATATAAGGGATTAATATTCTTCGGGGACTTTTGTTTGTTTTCTTTCTCACATTCCCTCAAACTTCCATTTTTTCTCCAGAATTTGGGTGGGGGGTGTGGAGGTTGGGAGAAGTGATTTTTGGGTCTACCTGGTGGGATGTGAAGGAAAATTCAGTCAGTTTTGCTCTAATGGAACATAGGCATCTCTACCCCCCCCCCCAAAAAAAGTACTGTCCTATGCAAAAACCACACAATAAAAATCACTTTTTAAGGCTTTTAAGGAAAATGAGATTAGGGGCACAAGGCTCAAAAATTTAGTGACATGTTAAACGTGACACTTTTCCTTCCAAAAGTCCTAAAGTTTGCTTGTAGAAGTGGGCATTGGAAAGGTTGCAGCTTGTGAGTGGTTATGCAGTGGTGCCATTTTCTGCTTTCTCAATGTTCTTCTTGGAAGAAATCATGTATAAGTAAACTTGAAATTGGAGTTATGCTCAAAATGTTCCCTAATATTTCAATCATGTTGGAACAAATTTGTGTTTTTGAAACAGGCATCATAGCAGAACTATATGCTGAGCATTTCGGAGTATGAGTAGCAAGGGCAGGAGGTATGGTGTTGCCAAGTCCTGTCATTAGACACATCTCATCTAACATCTCATGTACACCCCCCTTCTGTCCTCTGATACTGACACCATCCTAGTGCAGACCTCACCATCTCATGCCGGGACTACTATAATAGCCTGCTCGCTCATCTATCTACCTAGAGCTTCTCCCCATTCCCATCCATTCTCCAATCAGCTGCTAAAGTAATCTTCCAAAACATAGGTCTGCAGAGCACCAGCCATAGAATCAGGAAGACCTGAGTTCAAATCCAGCCTCAGACAAGTCACTTAACCTCAGCTGCCTCACCAAATAAATAAATTAAATTAAATGCAGGTCTGACCATGTTACTCTCCCATTAAAATAAACTCCAGTGGCTTCCTATGACCTCTAGGATCAAATATAAAATTCTCAATTTGGCTT
Organism: Pseudochirops cupreus; assembly: GCA_028627135.1. Taxonomy (NCBI): domain Eukaryota; kingdom Metazoa; phylum Chordata; class Mammalia; order Diprotodontia; family Pseudocheiridae; genus Pseudochirops; species Pseudochirops cupreus. The sequence goes on from CM053581.1 coordinate 224,990,523, forward strand.
TTAAAGTCCTTCAAACCTGACCCCTTCCTACCTTTGCAGTCTTCTTACTCCCCTCCACATAGTGAATGATCCAGTGACACTGGTGTTACTGCTATTCCTTCCCATATAACACTTCATCTCTTATCTCTGTGCCTTTTTACAGGCTGTCTCCCATGCCCGGAATGCCTTCTCTCTTCTTGTCTCTGCCTCCTGGCTTCCTTCAAGACCCAGCTCAAATCCCACCTTTTGCAAGAGGTCCCCCCATCCCCTCACCTGTCAGTACTTTCTCTGAGATTACTCCCCATTGATGTATGTACATAATTGTTTACATGTTGTCTCCCCCATTAGAATGTGAGCTCCCTCAGGACACAGTCTGTTTTAGACTTTCTTTGTATCTTCAGCACTTAATAATAGTGCCTCCCAAAAAGTAAGCACTTAATAAATATCTGCTGATTCGTTGACTTGAGACAGTCAGTCAAGAATATCACATACAGGGGCGGCTAGGTGGTGCAGTGGATAGAGCACCCACCCTGGACTCAGGAGCACCTGAGTTCAAATCCATTCGCAGACATTTCCCAGTTGTGTACCCCTGGGTAAGTCACTTAACCCCAGTCACCTCCAAAGAAAGAAAGAAAATCACCTCCGTGGCTCCTCCCTCCTCCCAGGTACCCACATTCCTGCATCAACCAACCAAACCAGAAGCCAATGAGATTAAATGAAAAGAACAAGCAAGCATAAGAGGGGGTGAGGATCTCTAACTCTCTGACATACAATCAGTTATTTGAACAGAAGAGCAGGCTTCTGCTACTGACTGTATGTGACCTGGGCCTCAGTAAAACGAGAGGGCTACCCTAGGGTTCTGGAGTTCTTAGCCTGGGGCTTGTGACCTTTTTCTAAAAAAAAAAAATCTTAAAATTATATTTTAATATAATTGATTTTCTTTGTAATTTCATGCATTTTTAAAATGCATTTCTATCTCATATGTCTATTGTATTCACACGCATATGTGTGTATACGTGTGTGTGGGTATACACATATGTGTTTACATATATACATGTGTATACACACACCATTCCGAGAAAGGTTTGTTAGGCTTCACTGGGATGCCCAAGGGGTCTGTGACGTGATAATGGTTAAGAGCTCCTCGATTAGAGGACCTCAGCGGGCCCTTCCAAAACCAAGAGTCTATGATTATAACTGCATACCCTTTGTCAAAGGAGGAAGCAAATGTGACCACCATGACTGGGGTATTGGAGTTTGGCAGCTGTAATTCCCTGTCTTGGCCACCCAGGCACTGCTGGCCCTATCCTAAGACAAGGCTCGGCTGACTTGGCTGGCTACTGTATCCCGGGGACCAGCCACTGCCACACCTGGGGCCTGATTGGTATGCACCCTGGGTCCTCTCTTCTGTGTTCATTTTACTGTAAGCTGAATCTAGTTTTTGGTGGCTTCAAAGCCTCTCTTCTCTGAGGCCCCTCTCTTTCAAGGTTTTCTACTTGACTTCCTCTTTTCTGGTCTTTTTTTCCCCCCAGGGCCTTCCTCTGGGTCTTAGTTACTTCCTCTCCAAAATGTGGTAAGTCATCTCCAGTCTGCCATCTTTCCACCTTTAACACACTGTGTTCTAAGGCCCCTTCCAGATCTGACATGTGATGGTCTCTGGTCCCTTTCAGCCCAAAATTTCTGTGAAATCTTACAACAGTTCCTGACTCTATATTAAGTGTGGATGGATTAACTTATTAATTCATACATTCATTCAACAAAGATTTATTTAGCACCATCTATATACACAGTGTCTTCCTAAGTATTTGGGGAGTGGGGCCAAAACAGAGTTAAGTACAAGACAGAGTCAGTTCTCTCAGAAATAAAACCTATAGCCATGAAACAATTAGGGAAAAATTGCAAAGCTAGACATGAATAAATACAAGAAATAAACTGTATTCCCAAGTGCATATTGGAATGTGGGCCAAAAAAATGATCAACATGGGGTGGAGCTAATCAGGGAAGGTTTCTCGGATGTGGTGAGTTTTGGATTGCATCTGATACAGATGTTTTCATTTTGTTCTCCTTAAACAAATTCCTTTGAAAAGAGAAAGATACAAGTGTGGTGTAGAGGAAATAGTCACAGATTGGGTGTCGGAACACCTGGCTTCCAGTCTCAACTCTGACATTCTCATAAAATGGGAGGGACTTGAGAGATCATCCAGTCCAAACACCTCCACCCCATTTTACAGATGGGGAAACTGAGGTTCAGAGAGGGGAAAGTGACTTGCCCATGGTCACGGAGATAATTAGCAGAAGGACTAGGATTTGAACCCACTCCTCCAACTCCAAATCCCACTTCTGCCAATGACTTGCTGTTTGAATTTGGGCCTCAGTTTCCTCATCTGTAAAACGAGAGGGTTGAGTCTCTTCCACCATGCACATTCTATGTTCTTCCTACGATACTATGCTATCAGCTCCATGAATTAGCTGTGTGACCTTGGTCAAATCCCTTCCCATCTGTAAAACACAGGATTTGAAAGAGATGGTCTCTAAGGTCCATTCTAGACACATTCTGTTTCTCTAGAATTCTACTTATGCAAAGCTGTGAATTTTCTGCACTTCTTCTTTCCTGCTGAGTCTAGAAGCTACACTAGTCCCTGACTCTACCCTTTATTTCTCCAGTACCCATAAGGCTTCCCTTGAAGTATGTGTTGGGGTAGGAAGAGGTCCCAGAAGGGAGGTTAAAGTAACCTCCTTCTCCTACAGTCCAAAAAGCTCAAATGCCTTAGCTAACAGAGGAGCCAGTAAGGAAGAAACAGCTGAGCTCAAACTGCAGGACAGAGAGGCTGACCTTCCCTCCTCCATGCCTCCTCCAGATGGTCCTCAGAGCTGGCCCACTGCTCACAGCAGCTGCTGCTGACTGACTTCCCCTCCCTCCTCCACAGCCCCCTCCTCCACGCCTCCTCCCACGCCCATGAGAGACACACAGAGGAGGGAGAGAACACATCGGGCAGGGGCTCTTGGGCAGCTGAATGGCCAGTACTGGCTTCTCAGCTTCATGTGTCTGATTGACCATTTCAACTGCCTGCCTCTTGTCTTGTACTGTCCACAACTTCCTCCTTAAAAGGAGAATAAAGAGAATAAGCATTTATTAAGCACCTACTCTGTGCCAAGCACTTTATAAATATCTCATTTATTCTTCACAACGTCCCCATGAGGTTGAGTTTTATCTTCATTTTGCACTTGAGGAAACTGAGGCAGGCAGAGGTTAAGTAACTTGTACAGGGTCACATAGTAAGCATTTGAGGTTGGATTTGAACTCAAATCTTCCTGACTCCAGGCCCAGGGCTCTATCCGGTGCACCACCCAACTTTCTCTGATCTTCTTTCTCTTTGAAGAGTGACTCAAAGGTCCGTACTATGGCCGGAGCAATGGCCCTTGGCCCTTTGCTACAGCACTGGGTTCTGAATTAGGAAAGTGGCTGGTGTGGGAAGTTTCAGTGGAAACTGTAAAACTGAAAAAAAAAAGAAGGCCCTCACAGCTATGAATAGGAGATACATTGTTAATCAAACAAGAGACAGAAGCAATTACAAAAGATAAAACAGATAACTTTGATTACTTGAAACTGAAAAGCTGCTGCAAAGACAACATTAATGCATCTAGGATACGAAAGGAAGTGGTTGAATAGGGAAAATATCTTGTTATCAAACTTCTCTGATAAGAGTTTGGTATCTAAGATATATATGAACAATAAAAAAACACTTATGTGTATACACATATATATAGTGTATATAAGTGTATATAGATACACATATGTGTGTATGTAATTCCTCAATAGATAAATGATCAAAGGATATGAATAAATAATTCTCAAAAGAAGAATTGCAAAGTAATTATAACTATATGACAAAATGCTCCAGATCATTAATTAGAGAAATGTAAATAAAAACAAACCTGAGATTTAATCTCATACCCTGCAAATTGGCAAAAATGACCAAAAACTTGCAAGAATCAAAGCTGGAGGGGTTGTGGAATAATAAGCACGCTAATACATTGTTGGTGGAGCTGTGAAACAGTACAACTGTTTTGAAAAGCAATTTGGAATGATGCCAATAAAGTGACTAAAATGTCTATACCCTATGAACCACAGAATCAACGGTTGGGCTTATATCCCAAGAAAGTCATCAATAAGAAAAAAGTCCCCATATGCTCCAAAATAGTTTAGAAAAGTTTTTTTGTGATAGTTAAGAATTGGAAACAAAGTAGATGCCCATTGATTGGGCAATGGCTAAACAAATCATAGTGCCTGAATGTCACGGAAAATTACTATGCTACAAAAAATGATGTGTACAATGAATAGAGAAGCATGGAATTTATCCAAACTGATGTAAAATGAAGTAAGCTGAGTCAAGAAAACAATATGAACAATAACTGTAACAATCTAAATGGAAAGAATAACCACAAACCAAAAAACCCCCCAAAACTAAAGTAAATGTAACAAAAAGATCCTTCAGGAGTTGAATCTTCATTATTAGATATTATATATTAGAAGATATCCCTAACTTATTCCTTCCTGGAGGTGGGAGGATGACAATGGGTACATTACACATGTTTTCAGACTTTTTCAATGAATTGATCAGTTGTGCTGACTTTTTTTTTTTTTTTTGCTTTTTGGAGGAGGAGGGCAGGGCAATTGGGATTAAGTGACTTGCCCAAGGTCACATGGCTAGTTTTGTGTTAAGTGTCTGAGGCCACATTTGAACTCGGGTCCTCCTGACTCCAGGGTCGGTGCTCTATTCACTGCGCCACCCAGCTGCCCCTGTTGTGCTGATTTTTTTCCTCTCTAAGAAATTCTGTTTGTTCTGGGATGGCTCTCTGGGAAGGGGATGTAGAGAGGGATATTTGGATAACTATGATGATGTAGGAAACAGGAAATATCAATAAAACTAAAAAAAACACCCAAGGTTCTCGTTTCTCTCTCTTTCTCTCTCTCACATTCCCCCCCCCACACACACGTAGCCAGCCCAACTCTGCTCAACTATCATCAAGGCCAAATTCCATTCACCTTACCTATATATACACATTCACACACACACACACACACACACACACACACACACACACACGCGCGCGCGCGCGCGCGCGCGCGCGCGCCTTTTAGGCTTCAAGTTACCTTATTGCAAAGTGTTCTTAACCATTTTTGTATCATTTACTCCTTTGGCAGAAAAATGATGCCCATGAACCCTTTCTTAGGCTGATGTTTTAACATGCATAAAACACAACGGATTACAAAAGAAACCTATTATATTTAAAAGTAGTTATTGAAAAAGAAGTGCTCTGGGGAAATCACAACCCCTAACTTATTTTCTCCTCGAAGACCATCCCTGGAATTCATTTTAAGCTGATTTCACCAGAATAACGATGGTTTCTTGTGTCAGGGTGAGGGCATCACATAGTGTGACTTGCCCTGGTCTTGAACTCTTTCTAAAGAGAGTCAGCATAGCATGGCAGAAAGAACTTTGAACCTGTAGTCAGAAGCCCCAACTGGGCTCATGGTACGGGTCCTGTCATAGATCTTGCTATGTGACCTTGGGCAAGTGACAACCTTAAGTGGAATCAATTTTCTTATCTGTAAAATAAGGATATTGAAAAAAATATTAACGCTAATACTCTGCTCTGCAATTTAGGTTCTTGTCTGCTAGAAACAATTTATCATTGGACATTTAAGCTATTTCTAACTTAGACAGATGTCCAAACTGGCATAGTCTCCCATGCCTCTGGACATGATTTTCTGCCCCAAGATTTCTAGTAACACTCAGAGGAAGCTTAAACTAGGAAAAGATAGCTTAAAATACAGTCTGGGTTAACATTTCAGAAGTGATCACCAAATCACCACCCTCTACCTCCAGGGCCCGTTGGCCTCACTCTGGAAGTTAAACAAGGGAGCCTCCTACCTCCAATAGATATCCCAATCCCTTCCTAGTGCAGAAGGCCCAGCCTACCAGTCACTTCAGGTGGGCAGGTAAAGAGAAGACTTCCCTCAGACGGATCAATAACCAAATCACTTCAAGGCTGGGAAAGGTATAGTTAAATTTGGTTGTCATCTTTACTCCATTTTTCTAACAAAAACCATGGTGTAATTTTGTCCTGACCTATTGTCCTTTTTTTCAAGGGGTTTTCCCCCAAAAGTCTGGAAAGGCCTTTACAGAGATATACTATTTCTTAAGAAACTAAAAAAGGCTTTTAATAGACTTCTACAGGGCTAATCATCCCTGCCCTTCTTTTCTCATGGAAGTATTGTGAGGACTGAACATGATATTGTATATGAAAGTGCTTTGAAAACTGCTAAGTGTGCTATAAGGTATTATAATTAACATGAGCTTTCCCTCGATTTTCCTTTCTCCCTCAGTCTCAACCTTCCTTAAAGAGACTGACTTTCAAGGGCTGGCTCTGCGATGCGGTGAATAGAGCACTGGCCCTGGAGTGATGAGGACCTGAGTTCAAATCTAGCCTCAGACACTTAACACTTACCAGCCATGTGACTTTGGGCAAGTCACTTAATCCCAATTGCCCTGCCTTCCTCTCTCCAAAAAAAGCAAAAAAAAAAAAAAGAGAGAGAATGACTTCTACAGAGCAGGAAAATTTATCAGCCAATGATGGCGAAGCCTGCCTCTAGCCTCTCAGAAAGAAGGCGATGGACGACAGGTACAGAGTGACACATACATTTATATATTTTCAGGTATGGTCAATATGTTGATTTGTTTCACTTGAATATTACAAAAGAGAGTATTTTAGTAGGGATGGAGGGAGTCATTGGGAAAAGGACAATGATGCTAAAACATTTTTAAAAATACATAAATAAACAAATATTGTGCATAGTGGGGGCAAAATGACTCAGCAGAAAATCCACTTAACTGAGTATTCTCTGGCTTGAACAATTAGTCATCCTTGGAGAATTGAGTTCAAATCCTGCCTCAGGCACTTAGCTGAGTGACCCTGAGCAAGTCACTAGACCTCTCTCAGGCAGTAAGATGGGAATAATTCTAGCACTTACTTTGTCTGGAAGCTAGGTGGAGCAATGGATAGAGCACTGGGCTTGGAACCAGAAAGACTCATCTTTATTGAATTCAAGTCCTGCCTCAGATGTGATCCTGGGCAAGTCACTTAACCCTGTTTGCTTCAGTTTCCTCAACTGTAAAATGAGCTGGAGAAAGAAATGGCAAACCACTCCAGCATCTTTGCCAAGAAAACCCCAAATGTGAGTCACAAAGAGTCAGAAACAACTGGGCAACAACTACCTTACAGGGTCGTTGTGAAAATCAAATGAACTAGCTTGTATAAAATGCTCTACAAGCCTTAAAGGGTTATATAAATGCTAATTGTGTGTGTATGTATGTGTGTGTGTATATATATCTATATCTATATATAATAACATTGTGTATGCATATATTAACATATGTATACATTGTATACATATATTGTATGTGTATTGTATATGTGTGCATATAAAATCATTATTGTCTAGTGGAAAAAATATAGAAGGGACCTATCTATATCACCGAGACTGAGTAATTATTCACCACTTGTACTGCAGCAGAGTCTAAATCTGTCGTAGGCTCCAGGCCAACTTCGCCTTCTCCCAAAGCTCTGGTTTTCCAAACCAGTGCAGTTTCCCTGGCTAGCCACCACTGTCATTGTTTCTTCCTTGCTCTAACAGCCATGCTAGTTACAAGTTAGCCCATTAGGGGCTGCAAGGACCAGGCAAAGGAGAATCCTCACTCCTATGCATCCTAGAGAGGCCACATCTTTTAATGGCTCCAGTCCTGCTTGAGGATCCTCCAAAATGAAAAGGAAGAAACATGGAGGGTTTTCACCTCCACGGACAAAACAAAAAGTTGGTATTGGAATACAGGAAGCTGCAGCTCTGTTCTCCAGAGTTTCCTATGAGGACTAGCCTGTGACCATCCTCAAAAGTAGTCGGGGAATTTTGGGAGCAAAGGAGAGTTACAGCCAGTATGAGGTATGGGAGAGCACAGAACATAGGAAGTTAGCTTGGGAAGGGCAGACTAAGTCTCTCATTTTATTGAGGAGGAGCTGGAGGTCCAAGATTATGTTACCGTGTTATAGTAAAAAAAAAACACAGGACCTAGAAACAGGAGAAATTTGGGTTTGAGCCCCAGCTCTGGCATTTACTAGTGATATGCCCAAGGAAAAGGAAATGGGCCTCAGTTTCTAGGATGGTAGCACACAGCCTATACCAAGTAATGAATGTAATATAAGTGCTAGCTGGCAAAGTGGAGAGAGAGCGAAAGAATGCTGGGCCTGGAGTCAGGAAGACTCATTTTCCTGAGTTCCAATCCAGTCTCAGACACTTACTATGTGTATTCCTGGACAAATCAATTGACCCAGTTTGCCTCAGTTTCCTCATCTGTAAAATGAGCAGGAAAGGAAATGGCAAACCACTCCAGGATTTTTGCTGAGAAAAACCCAAACAGGGTCACAAAGAGTCAGACGCAACTGAAAACAACCAAACATAAATGCTAGCTATTTTAATAATAATAATTAGTAGTAGTATTTTAAAGAAGAGGTCAGTTAACCTCTTGGGGACTATCACAGAAGGCATTCACGCTCTGGGCAAGAGTCAAACTCGATGACTTTTGAGATCTCTTCTCAGAGTTTCAGGATTTAGTGATTCAATATGATACTACGTGATATGGAATGTGCTATGGGGCCCTTCTGGGATCCTAGCACCTTTGCTCTTTACTAGGTTTTAGCCACAATCCTCTGATCTCATCCTGGTGAAGATAAACATTGCAGAATACAGCAAACAACATACTATTGGGCATCAGAGCTCCCTTTGCTATTTTTATCGACTGATTCTACAACCTATTTATTACCAGACTCTGCCAGCCCAGCTGCCTGTTCCTTCCTGACTTAGCTGACTTTTCTGGACTCTATATCTTACCTGCCTGCACCTTCCATACCCTGCTTGTCTTGTTCTATCCCTTGGAGAGACCCATATGGCAGAATAGGGTGGAAGGCAGTTGTGCCCTGGACCTCATCCAGAGGGGTTCAATGTATCAAAGGACCAAGAGGATTTGAGTAGAAGCCTTGGGCCCCAGTTCAGCCTTATAAAAAGCTGCCAGAGGGGCAGCTAAGTGGCACAGTGAATAGAGCACCAGCCCTGGAATCAGGAGGACCTGAGTTCAAATCTGACCTCAGACACTTAATAGTTACCTTGGACAAGTCACTTAACCCCAATTGCCCTGCCCTCCCTCCTCCAAAAAGTAAAAAAACAAAACAAAACAAAAAAGCTGCCAGTGGCTTTACTGGTATAGCACAGAAGTTTCTACAAGGCCAGGACTGTATTACTTGTGATCTGGGTAGTGCCGGTCAAATTGTAGGAGCTGTGTAAAGGTGATCACCAAGACCAAGGATCTCACATTCCTGTGGACGCTCTCTTTCCTGGAGAGGACTTAAGCCTCTTGCTAATGATCAGAATGAAAGAAAAACAACCAATTATGCAAATGAGTCAAGCCCCAGAGAAATTCCATCTTCACCTCCCCATGACTCTGGTCCCAAAGCGGCCAGGGCCAGCTGAACCTTTGGTGGTGACACCCTATCTGGGGCTCACGTGGCAGCTTATCAGCCATCTCCTTTATAATATATTAAGGAAGAGCAAGAGAGAAGGGTGTTTTTGCAATGCCAACTGGGCACATTCACCCAGGCACATACAGGGTGGCACTGGGAGGCATACAGCCTTCCCAGGTACAGATGAAGACCCTCTCCTCCCCTGTGAGTGTATATCACCCACCCTCTGCACACATTCAAATGGGTTGTGTCTAGCTTTTTAGTGTGTGTGTGTGTGTGTGTGTGTGTGTGTGTGTGTGTGTGTGTGTGTGTATGTGCATCTAGATCTTCAATGTTACTTTCATTCTAAAGTGACCCTTCAGAAATAAGGTGGATGTAAAACTTTCAATGTCCTTTAAACCACATGGGAGGGCCCAGGAGTATGGGGCCGGCCTTGGACCAAAGATCCTTATCCTTATAAGCAAGAGAGCACTGTGTAAGAGCAAGGCTGCAACAGGTTGGTGAACCAGAGCCGGGGCAGACTGTCTGTACAGAAGCCAATCAAATGCCACCCTGAAAGTTTTGACTCTCCTGAGTTCATAAGACTATCGCAAAATCCTAGATTTAGAGCTGGTAGAGATATTAGTCCAATCAACTTCCCCTGCCCCACTCCTCCTTATTTTGCAAATGAGGAAGTGACTAACCAGAGGACACACGGTCAGTAAGTAATAGAACTGGGATTAAAACCCAGATCATCTGACACCAATCCAATTGCCCTTTCCACTCTACTACAATCTTCCCAGACTAGGGAGAAGCAAGCAGTCTGGGCATTCTAAAGCTCTGCCCACACAATCCTGGGCCTCTGGGCCTCTGTAGGAAGTCGGAGCAATTTTCTCCCTTTCCCATATAAGGCTGGACCTGGCTGGCCTGGGGTCGCCCCTTTCCTGTCGTCTGGGCTGTGGAGAATGTCAGCTATGTGGGGAGAGTGGGGAGCAGTGCTGAGGCCCTAATCTCCACAGTCCTTTAGACAAAATACACACAGTGAGAAAACAAAAACAGAAGGCTAGGGCTGGACTGTCCCCAGCTGGGACAGCAGAAGGGAAGGTCCCTGGCTTGCTCAGGAGAGAAGAGGAAGGAGTCATGGAATATCACCAGAACAAGAGACCTTTCCGATGATGCCATCCCCCAAATTAGGGGCCAGATTCTTCAACCCCAAAGACCCCATGGGGAATGTTTCTATTTTTCTCTGTTTATCAGTTTTGTGACCTAGAGCCTTGAGTCACTGAAACCCCAAAGGACCTGGTGCTTGGACCAAAGGAGGCTGGGGATGGAAAGGTACTTTGGGGAGCCTTCTTGACCCCAACACCAGGCTTACCCTCCATGATACTGAGCAAATCAGTGTCTCTAAGCCCCACATGTTTGGTACCAAACAGAGGCTGCACACGAGGAGCTGAACTGAAGGTGCTTCCTCTCACAGTGACCTCTATTCTTCTCCAGAGCAGACAAGGGTGGCTGGGTGCCACTCTCAGCAAGCAGGCCACTGGCTCACATACACACATATCCCCTTCCCACAGTCAGTCGCACCACCAATGTGATGGAGGACTCAGTTCTTAAAAGTGAACAACAGGCTAGGAGACAAGTTTACATATTCCTAGAATCTCAGGAGAGTTGGGAGGCCATTCAGAAGTCACTGAGGCAAACTTGACCTTGAATGAAAATCCTTTCCACAGCATTCTTGAGGTCTATGTAGGCTTTTCCTTGGGAAACTGCATCCAAACTCATTTGGGTGACTCCCCCAGTGTCATAATTAGTAATATTGGGGCCAGAACAGCATGAACTGTTTCTGGGGCAACTGGCACAGAACATGGCCCCAAATCAGCTTTTCAACTGGTACAACACAAGGGTGCTGGTGGACAGGTCTAGGAGGAGCAGTCCTAGTGTTGGGGGGGGGGAAGGGGAAGCAGGCCAACCAGTAGCTTCACTTTTTAGTTGTCTTTTTGCTCCCTAGTTGCTAAATTCTCTTAGTTCTGTGCTACTGAAAGATTTGTCTCCATGTAGTGCTCTTGGTGCCCTGTAGATTTGGTACCCTAAATATTCATCAGTGGGCGAATGAGTGAAAACAACCATAGTATATGTATAACAGCATATTATTGTGCAGGAAGAAACAGCGAATTCAACGAATCCAAAGTAACACGGGAAGACTTGTATGGACTGATATAGAATATATAGACATAGACAATATCCTGAGAATGAAATAAACAGACCCAAAAGGCTGATATGGACAATAACTTCAACAATACATGTGAAAAGCCAGTAACAGTCCTAGAAAATTGATAATGAACCACCACTCCCAGCTCCTAAGTAGAGAGGGAGGAGAGGGCCAAGATGGAACTGTATACGTAGTATTACATGCATTGTCAGATGTAATATTATGTACATCATCCCTAGGACAGGTGTTTTGTTTATTATTTTTCTTTGTCACCAGGGAAGGTTCGATCTGAAGTTGGGGCAGGAGTAGGGTATTTCTAATCCCCAAGAAATTATTGTAATGGGAAAGACATCAACAAACATTTAAAAACTAAACTTTGGTTCCCTGAAACAAAGCCCTAATTGCTTCAGGTTTGTTTTTGTCTTTGGTGCCCCACACCATCCATTCCCTGATGGCCCACCATATCACTACAACTATCCCCAAGCGTGCCAGAGGAGATCTTAATCCATGGGCAAAGTTTTTGTACAAGCATCTCTTAGATTCTTATCTTCTAAATGTTGCCTCTAAGCACGTTGCAAAATACAATATCTTTTAGGGGGAACACACCCCACCATTCCTGAGCCTGCCATGCAACTCACCATTGACCCTTGACTATCAACTGACTCTAGTCAAGTTCTACAAGGTACACGGGGACCTCCTAGCTTACATTCCTAACACAGTGGCTTCTGTGGCAGCAGAAAGCTGCTGTCACTTGTGGGTATGTTTGGGGCTTAGGTGATGAGGGCTTGGCCCCTAGAATTACAAAACCAGATAGCTCCAGGTTAGGCTGAGACCAGGCCCCACCTAAGGGTCAGGGAGAAAGAGATAAACATGGAATGGACGAGCTCCAGAGGCCCAATCAAAGGTCTCACTAACAGATTTCCTCATCTTGACCCCATTCAAGGTAGAGTCCACACTGGTCACTAAAATCCAAAGCTCTTCCCTTTCCCCCAGTCAGCCTCAGTCCCTCCCAAAGCTAGTCCTCTACTTCCTGTTTGACCTTGGGCAAATTATTTAACCTCAGTTTCCTCATCTCTAAGATTCCAGGGGAGAGGAAATAGATGATCTCTAAGTCCCTTCTACCCTAAAATTCATTGTTTCTAAGACTCCCACCCCATTCCATCCCATTCCACCCCGCCCCAGATCCCCAAAGGGTGTGGCTGGCTGAGGAAACAGCCAGCTAAGCCTGCCTCGCTCCATTGTTTCTCCAGGCTTGACCATGTTCCCCAGTCCTGACTTCAGCAGCCAAATGCTCAGGGTCCTGCTGGCTTTGGGTGGACTCATCCAGCATGTAACTCAAGCCTGGGCTGGAGTGGCCCCACTGGGACCTGGAAGAGGTTAAAGCACCAGGATCTTGTCCAGTGGCCTCATAGACAGCCAAGAATGAGTATGAGTCTGGCAGTATCTTCCTGATGACTTGTCAGGCAACTTCATAGCAGGGCTGACCTGAGAATGAACGGAAGCATCTTCCAGAAAGGCCTTGGGTACCCTTTCTAACTCCCCTTTCCAAGGAAGAAGGGCTGTGAGGGACAGAGGGTGTAGGGTGAGTCAACTCATTTGGGGGACCTAGGAGACACAGGATATGCCTGGAAACCCTAGAAATTCCTCTGCTTCCCCAAATCTCTAGTGTCTGGAGGAAGAACCCCTTACTACTGGACAAACCAAAACAAATAGCCTGGTAGGATAGGAAGCATGCCACTGCATTTGCCCCACATGCCTTGCACATATGCACACACTGCCCAGCTCCAATGCCACACTAGAGGGACAGACTCTGGGGAGTAAGCCCCAGTGGCACAGTAGTTCAGCATGAGGGGTAAAGGTATATACTGGGAGGGGGTCAGGTCTTGGGGGAGAGGGATGGGAAGCCTGTGGAATATACTTAAAAGACCTGGAACTAGAATACTTTCTCTCAAAACTCCTAGCTGGGTGGTCCTAGGTAAGTCAATTCACATCAATTCACTTATCTAAGATAAGTCTTCTTATCTCTAAAATGGAGATGTTAATAACCATTTACTACTAGCCCTAAGAGGATTCTTGTTTAGAAAGCTCGTGGCAAACCATAATGCCCTATATAAATAAAGCAGTACATAAAACTAGCTACTGATGAGGTGCAGGCTCTGGGACCCACCTTGAGCTCTCCTGGAATCTTCCCATGGAAGGCATTTGCCTGAGATCATGGGCCTTAAGTTGTGGCTCTGCCCAAGTCTTTGGCCCTCCATTGTCCATCTGCTTTCCACCCTTGAGACTATCAAAATATCAATCCACTTGCATGGACCTCATTGACTTCTCCTGAAGACCCTCCCCAAGCTCCTCCTCTAGACCACCCCTAGATTCCTACATAAGACCCCATCTTCCCTCCTTGTGGTGTGAGAGCACCACAGAATGACCTAGCACAGACTTACTCTGTCCTGCTTGCCCAAAGCAAGCGTCGCAGATACTGAGGCTCCTTAAGAGGCTACCCCATATGGTGAACTTTTAGTGAACTTTCAATAAACTTTCCTTTTCTTTGGCTGAGAAGACGAGTCGATTTCCTTCAGTAGGAGCCGGCGTGTTGGTCTCCAGAGCACCCCTAACCCTAACCTCTTCAGCTACTATTATTATCATCAAGGCAGAGTTTGAGAAGGCTTAGTTTTCCAAGTAAAAACCTTATTATTTTTCACTGAAATTATACATGTCAGGTACTGCCCCTCCAAGATTAAACTTCCCATTCTTCTTTAGGGTTAAAAGGATTTCCTTTTATAAACTATGATTAAAAAAATAAAAAAAGAAAATCCCTCTTCTCTCAGTCCTAACACATAAGATATCACTACTCTCTACCTCCCTATGGGGAAGTTTGAAGTGCTGTGAAGGAAGCATAGATTTGGGAAGCTTGGCAGTGAGGAAAGAGTCATGAGTGGTAGCCCCTGGGGCCAGCTTGTGGACGAGGTGGGGAAAAGGGGACAGAACATGCATTTAGTCCATGAAGCCTAGAGAAAAGAGCCATGATTTGTAAGTAAGGAGACCTGAGATCTTGACTCAGCCCTGGGTGACCTTAGTCAAGTCATCTGAAGACTCTCTGGGCCTGTTTCCCCACCTGTTAAGGGTAATTGAACCAAACATCCGGTCCAGCTCTCACCTACTTTGTTCCAAAGTCCTATCCAGCTCTAACTTTCTATGATTTTATGACTTCTAAACTGGCCTTTAAGTCATTTGCTCTCAGGTCGGGAGTCCCTGGCCAAGGGAAAGGCAGAACCACACTCACCAGCAATGGGCTATCCCTGCCCCCACTTTTCTGGGTTGGAGAAGAACAATTTGCAACCTGAAACTTCAGAGACCTTGAGCAAATTGGGGGAAAGATCTAACTTGTTTAGTGGAGGGCGGAATGGATCAGTTGGGAGGTATATTTAGAAAAGAAGGTGGAGAAACTCGGGGAAGAGGAGAGTTTAAGTAGGGGGTGGGGAAAACACAGATCTATTCCAATCATGGTCCCAAGGACAAGAAGAATAAAGGAGAGGAAGGAGGGAAAAAAGAGCTCAATGAACTTTTAAGTTGCAAATGTGAATGGAGGCAGATTCCCAACTTCTTTCTAGAGGGGACAGAAATATTTCCCAAAGGAAGATAGAAATGAAGTGGGGGAGAGGTTCCAGGGTGGCAGAGACCCAGGGGGGCAAAATGTACTCTCCAATTCACTGTGCTTGTGGGAAAATAGAGAAGCAAGGGGACCATCTCCCAGCGTGAGCTTGCCCCGACTCATGGTCTAACCTACGAATCGATCAGAGAAGTTTTTCCAGCCACCTAGAGGCAGCCAATGGCTTTCTTACCCTGTTAATTTCCTCCAGCCTCCTCCCCTGCCGGGCTTTCAGCAAGCCGAATGCTTTCCCTCCTGTAGAAAACAAAGAAGAGAGGATAGTTTTGAAGGGAGCGAGGAAGGTGCTCATCTCTTTCAAGAGGCATGATTCCCTCTCCCCAAAACTTCCTAGGCTGTAAAAAGTTAACTTGGAAAACCCCATTCGAGACTGACGGCTGGAGGACTATGGGAAATGGTTTGGGGATAGACAGGTGTCCGAAGAAGGATAGGGGGAAGTAGGGGGAAGGATGGAGGTAGATTGGGAGGGAGGCGTCAGGGGAACGGGGAGACAGAAAGCGATTCTCTTACCTTGGAATCTCTTGCTCAGGGATACAGACATGCCAAAGTCCATCTTTCTGGCTCTCTGGTGTGAAACCTCCAAAGGAGAGTCAGCGGAGTGGGCTGTGGAGTTCTCTGGACAGAGGCGGCAGTGGCCGGGGGCAGCAGAAGGGCGGAGGGACCGGCAGTGCTGCGGTCACACCCCCCTCCCTCCCCGCCCTCGCCCTCCCTCCCCGCCCTCGCCCTCCCTCCCTAGACAGCCCAGCCTCTCTTGAATGCAACTATTATGTAGGACAACTGAGACAGCCCAGACCCTCTGCTGGAGAAAAGGGAAGAATGCAGAAAGCACTCCAGCCCGCCTCAACCTGTTGCTGTCCTCCTAGCCAGAGGGAAGTTTTAACCCTTGTGTGCCCCCACCCCCTCAGCACCACCAACAGAATCTCCTGCAGAAGTCCCCTGGATATACTCAAAGGGAAGGCATGTATACGTTTTGAGGCCACAGATTCCCTGAAGGATTAAGGTGCGCCTGCCACGAGAGGGGCAGACATACAGTGTCGAGTAAGTCTAGGATGGAATGCTGGTCTGTGAATCGGCAAAGAAGCAGTGGGGTGGGGGGACGTCTAGTCGAGACACTCCGTCTCTGAACCCCGGGCATTTTCTCTGGATGTTTCCCATGCCTGGAATGCTCTCCATCCTCTGCTCTGACTACTGACCTCCCTGACCTCTTTTAAGTCCCAACTAAAATCCCATCTTTGACAGGAAGCCTCCCTCAATCCTCTTAATTCCAGTATTTTTCCTCTGTTAATTATTTCCTATTTATCCTGTATATAGCTTTTTTTTTTTTTTTTGGTCTTTGTTTGCATATTGCCCTCCCCATTAGATTATAAATGCCTTGAGGTCAGGGACTGTCTTTTGCCTCCTTTTTTGTACCCCCAGTGCTTAGCATAGTGCCTAGCACATAGTAAACACTTAACAAATGTTGATTGATTGATTGGTTGATGGATTGATTGATTGTGACTTTGGACAAATCACTTCTCTGAGCCTCAATTTCACTGACTGAAATTTTTGCTTACCTCACTAGCTCTTAGAGATGCTGTGAGGACCCTTGAAATAACATATATAAAATAAACTTGAATTCTTCTTTGGGACAAAAATAGAAGAGGCGGCCTAGTGAAGTGGGAAAAATATTGGACTTCAAATCAGGAGAGAACTCTGATATTCACTAGCTGGGTGGTCAAGTCACTTCACTGCTCTCTGAGTAGGGTGAGCCTGTTTCTTTATCTTTAAAATTAGGGAGATCCTTTCACTGTCTGCCTGATTTGGCCCCTTTGAGCAAGGTGAACCTCAATTTCTTCATCTTCAAAATAATGTTGCTAAGGCCTTTAATGCCTACCTCATGGGGTTGTTTGAGGAAAAAAAAACTTTGTAAGCCTTCAAGTTTTATAGAAAGATGTATTGCGGCATTTGGAGAAGAGAATGGCAAACTACTCCAGTATCTTTGCCAAGAAACCCCCAAATCGGGTCGCGAAGAGTCGGACAGGACTGAACAAAAAATGAGGCATCACTATTTGATAGAAGGCTCATATTTCTAGAACTATGGAAGGGACCTTAGTGGTCATCTAATCCAACTGAGAACACTGAGGTCCAGACAAGACTTGCTTTTGAAGTCACACTATTGGTAAAGGTGGGAGCTAACTGCGACTCAAGTCCTCTGACTCCAGATTCAATCCTCTTTCCACTTCAATGATACTTTGGTAAACATTATGGTCCTCTGGAGATAGGCTCAGGGATTCTTTTCCTCATAGAAACATTAGAGGCCAATGGTGAGCAGGTCACTGTTTAGTAAGGAATGGGACTGGAAAAAAAAAAAGAGGTGATTTCTAGTCCCAGGTATTGGTAGGAGCAATTACATCTAAGGATTATGATGGGGAGAGGAAAGCAGTGGAAGCAAACAAAACAATATCAGGGTAGAATTCAGGTGCTCAAAACCTGGAAATTCTGCCTCATCCTAGCTGGGTTGGCTCTATATGTATACCCAGCCTGCTTAAATCTTATGTCCTGTTCAGTGGCAGTAAGGAGTTCCTCCTTCATTTCCTGACCTCAGCAATTATGTGGTGTTAAAAACCAGATGTTGAACAGCTGCCTTGCTCCTCCCCAAGGTGGCAGGGACAGTGATTTCTTGAAGAAAATTGGATCGTTAATAATAGAAAGTCATGGGACTTCCAGTTCCTCAAAACTCTAAGCTAAAAAATAGAACATAGACAGCTTTCCCATCTTCTTGAATGCATGGAGGGAGTCAAGAGAGACTGGAGCTAATAAAGAGTTGTAGCCTGGAGAACAATCACCAGAACCAGCTTCGTCCCTGAAACCACATTAGCTATGATAGAATGTAAGAGAGTAAGGATTGTCCCATTCTTTGCATTTGTAGCATCAGTACCATGTGTATGTATCATTAGGGCCTGGTGATCAGTAGGTATGTAATAAATGCTTTTTGACCAACTGACAATGAAAGACAATGACAAAGATCTACTTGATAGTCAAATCCAAAAGATTGTTATATATCTTTATATATCAAGATTGATAGTAATGACTAACATTTTATGTAGCACTTTACAAATACCATGTCATTTGGTTCTCATAATAACCCTAGGAGGTAGATGCTATTCTTTATCCCAGCGGTTCTCAACCTGTGGGTCGCGACCCCTTTGGGGGTCACCTAAGACCATCAGAAAACATATATTTCTTATGGTCTTAGGAACCGAGACACGGCTCTTCTATCTGTCTCCAGGCGGGTCCACCCACATGCAGATACACCCACATACGAGTAATAAAGTGTCACAGCATTAGGAAGGTTGAGAATTACTGCTTTATCCCCTTTTTACTGATGAGGAAACTGAGCAGGCATGTTATTAAGTGACTTGCCCAGCTTCAAACAGCTAGTGAGTATATGAGGCTAAATTTGAACTCAGGGTTTCAAGGTAACTGCAGGTCTAGCATTTTCTTTAAAATACACCCCCTAGCTTGACTGTTACTCCTGCCCCACAGCTATCCTTTAGCAGCACCAGACTATACTGCAAGCAGTGTCCTAGCTGGCCTTCCTGACCCTTGTCTTTTTCTTATTCCAATTCTACATATGTTGCTGGACTTAAATACCATTTTAATCAAGTCACTCTCTGGCTCAAAACTTCCTGCATTTTCACAGGGTTGTCTTCCATGCCTACATTTCTCTCGTTCCTCATTTCTGTCTCCTGGCTCATCTCACTTCATTCAAGTCTCAGCTAAAAACCCCACCTTCTACAAGTCCTTCTGATTCACCTTAATGCTACTGCCTTCCCTCTGGTGATTCTCGACCATTTATTCCCCATTAGAATGTGGGCTCCTTGAGAGCAGGGATTCTTTGGGATTTTTTTGGCCTTTCTTCATCTCGCCAGAGTGCCTGGCACAGAGTTCGAGTTTAAGAAATGCTTGTGGGCTGTTTCCTACTGGATCAGTTTAAGCTGTCTCTCTCTGGCTTTCCAGTGACTTAGTTCCCACCAAATTACTTTCTATGCTTTTATTTACTTTATATGTATTTTGTTATATACTTATGTGTACATGCTGCCCCCCTCCCTGCCCCCATTGAATGTAAGCTCTTTGAGGGAAGGTAATGTTTTATTTTTGTCTTGGTATCCACAGTGCACAGAACAATGCCTGGTAATAAAAGGTGCTTCATATATACCTGTTCATCATTTGATTGACGGATATGTATATGCACACATGTACCCTCCCCTATTTCCCCATGAAGCAGCAGTATCAGAATAAAACTCAAATATCCTTCCAAGGCCTTTGATTTCTAGATTAGGCAGAAGGGCTTTATGCTATTGCTCTGTCTCCAGACCACATTCTAAGGTGTGCCTTCTACTTGAAAAACCTTTGGGGATCTGGGGACCCTTCACTCCATATCTCTGTTTACAGCCAGGAAATCTATGCAGCGAGTTGGTGGGAGAAGGAGAGAGGTGGTAGCATTCAGAGAAGTGCTCAAACACTCTATCTCTCTGTTCTCTCCTACCCCATGCAGCAGAATCCCTCATTTCTGTTTCTCCTTTTTAGCCCCTCAAGACCTTCCTGCATGCATACCCTGATCTATTCCAAGCCTGGAGGTCAGGATTGGAGAAGTGAGCACTTGACTAGATGAGCTGAAGCAGGGAGATCTCCTCCAGGCTGAGGAGATGCAGAAGTCAGCCTTTTGGCCTTCTGAGCTCCAACACGGACTCCATTCCTTTGGTTGCTTCCCTATGTGGGCTGCAGAGGGTGGCTAATAAAGTCCAACAGGAAACTGAGCTGCTGAGTCAGAATCATTCTAGCGGACAGAAATATCTGTTCTCCTGTCTACCCTCTGACCCAGGCCTGCAGTCGTCTTCCCTCCAAGGTGCAGGCAATTTCTAAATGAATTCCATGTGGCATTACATAGTGAGAGGGCCTCAGTGCAATGCAAAGGGCTATCAGGGGAGAATTTCTTGAGACTGTAATTAATTCCAAGAAACAGAAATTAAGCATCAGAATAAGCCAAAAGAAAGAGAGAGAAAACATTAGGAGGGAGAGAGAGACAAGATCCTGCAGACCTGCCTAACTGGTCAAGCAGTGGACTCAGGAGTCATTTGGTTTCAAGTTCTACAGCTGAAAAACTCCATGTGCCTATTTGATTTCCCAATCTGTGAAATGGGTGTGTGTGGGGGGGTGGGGGGTGGGAGTGGAGGAGACATTGATCCCAATCTGGATGGGAGCTAGAGAGCCAGGGGGTGAAGAACTGGAAAGGGGCAAGGTTGGGGAACACATAGATTCCCTGGAATCCTGCAGCCCGAGCTATCCTGTTTCTCCAGTGATTATCAGTAGCACCTGCCAGTCCTCCCAGCCCAAGGGAGGCAAGAACTCTGTCCAGTCCTCACTCTTGAGAGCTAGTACATGGGAACCTGTAGGCTATTAAGCAAAGCTCACCTGGCAGCATGAATGAATATGAGAGGGAAATGTGTATACCGGCAATAACATTGTGAGAGGTCTGTCTGTGGGTATGTGCCACATGGACTCATACTGATTGGTATGAGTGTGAGCACACGTGGATGAGCATAAGCGCACATGCTTGTGTATACATAAGTTGTTATGGAAGAGGGAATTGTATTCATGGAATAGGAATGTGTACCCAGGTGGTTATTTCTATAAGCACATGTTGGTATGGTCTGTGTGTATGCAGAAATGTACATACACACATACACACAGTAGTATGGGTGTGAACATACTCAGTAAGACAGAATATGTGCATATAGGTGGAAGGATGCCCACAGACATGTTGCTATGGGTATATAAACATGTTTCTCTGAGTCTGTGTGCCCACATAGTGGTACAGCTGAGGAGACACTTGTTGGCATGAATGGTTGTACAGATGTGGGATGTATGTATAATGTCTGATAAGCATGTATACAGGTGGGTATATGCACACATATGTTGGCATGGATGTGTGTGCCCGTGTACATGTTTGTGTGGCCACATGTTGGCATGAATACATATTCACATTGGGGTGTACCTGTGTGTATGCACATGAGTCAGTGTGTACCCACAGGGGTATAGGCGTGTGTTTGTGTGTATGTGTATGTGCACATACATGCGTGGGTGGCTTAGGATGGATTCTCACTGCCAGCTGGCACAACCCTCAGGGAGGCTACGCAGAATGTCCTCCAGGTTCTGTTTGTCTGCCTGGATCTCCCTGAGGTCACTCTCCAACTCTTGGATCTGGAGCTCCTGCTCTTCTGCCTCCTGCTGCAGCAGGCTCAGTTTTCCCTGCAAGGGCCCCTGTCCATCCAGGCGCTGCCTCAGTGGCTCCAGCTTCTGCTCCGTCTCATTCAGGACTGACGTTAGAGCTTGGTGGGTATCCAGCTTCCCTGGGGTGGGGGGAGGGTAGAACAAAGGCTATCCCTCAGCTCTCCCAACCCAGATCCCCAGATCCCCAGATCCCCCGGCTTATCATTCTGTGGGACCAACAGCTCCAGGATGGTCAAGACCATCCCCCTGCAGAGCCAGGCACTCTTTAGCTGGAGTCCATTTTCAGCCTACTATGCTTCATGAAAGAACTTGCTTTACCCCAGGGGATACCTCCTTCTAAGAAACTTTCTCTGGTCCCTCTTCCTCCTCAATTTTTCCTTTGCCTGAATCTCTCTTTCCAGAGAATCACATTCAACCTTGTATGTATAGGACATATACATGTCCTTTTTCTTTGGGGAGACTGTTCAGGGGAGGGACTGTGCCATTTATCATCTGTGCCTCCCTAGTTCTCAGCTCAGGGCCTTGAATATGAATGGAAGAGATAGAACGGGATGGAATTCAATCCTGAAAAAAGACTGCTAGGCAAGAGACAAGCTGGGGTAGTGGGAAAAGAGCCAGTCTCAGAATTAGGTGGATCTGGGTGTTAGCCCTGTCTTTGGCTGTGTGATCCTGGGCAAGTCAGTTTACATGTCAAGGTTCTATTCAACCCTCTGAGGCTAGCAGATGCATATCTGCATTAGGAGACAGTTTCTTCACCTGGAGCTTCTTGGTCCTCACATTCCCTACTGAATCATAATATTTCTGTATGAAGTTTTCCCTGACCACCCCAGCACACAGGCTCACTCCTCTGTTGTTGTTGTTCAGTCTTTTTTCAATGGCATCCCTCTCTTTGAGACCTCATTAGGTTTTTCTTGGCAAAGATACTTGAGTGGTTTGACATTTCTTTCTCCAGCTCACTTTACGGAAGAGGAAATGGAGTCAAACAGGGTTAAGTGACTTGCCCAGGGTCACACAGCTAGGAAGTGTCTGAGGTCAGATTTGAACTCAGGGAGATAAGTCTTACTGACTCCAGGTTGGGTGCTCTATCCATTGTGTCACCTAGCTGCCTAATCTCCCTCCTCTACCCTCCTTCAATCATAAGTATCTATTTAAATCACCCATTGGGCACAGACCTGGATACACACACTATCTTGTGAATGATTTTGTCATGAGTCTTATCCCATCTTTCTTTTAAACTCTAACTACAGTGAAGGCAGGGATTGAATCTCATCTATCTCTGTATCCTCAACAGAATTAAGCAGAGTGCTTTGATATAGCAGTTACTTAGCAGTTAATAAAGATATGTTGGTGGTGATGAAGTCCTCTATGGGAGACAGAGGGGACGGTGCCCTAAGAGACACAGTTCTTACCTAATCTAGTAAGCAGGACAGACAAAATCTTGATGTCCATTTCCAAGGAGATCCGGGCTTCCCTTATGTTTCTTTCCACCTTGTTCAACCCAGTCCCTACCTTCCAAAAGAGAAAGATGAGGTCTATGAGTCAGCTAGTCAGCAAACATTTATTAAGCACCTACTGTATGCCAGGCACTGTGCTAAGCAATGGGGCTACAAAAAGAAACAAAAGACAGTCCTTACCATCAAAGAGCTGATAATCTAATTAGGGAGACAACAAGCAAACAAATTTGTACAAACAAGCTATAAATGGGAAAATAGGAAGTAATTAACAGAGGGAAGGCACTAGAATTAAGAGGGCTGGTGAAAAGCTTCCTGGAGGAAGTAGGATTTTAGTTGGACTTGAAATCAGTGGAGATAGAGTATTTTGTTCAAGTAACAGCAAGGAGGATGATATGACTGGATTGAGAAATATGGGTGGGGAGAAGAGGAAATATAATAGGTAAGAAGACTGGGAAAGTATATGGGTGGGGGCTGGAGGGGAAGCTGGTTTATGAAGGGCTTTGAATGCTAAATGGAGGATTTTATATTTGATCCTGGAGGTAATAGGGAGCCACTGTAGTTTACTGAGTAGGAGAGAGACATGGTTGAATTTATACTTTAGGAAAATCACTTTGGCAGCAATGGAGGAAGGATTAGAGTGGGGAAAGATGAGGTAAGCAGACCCACCAGCTGGCTGTTGCAAGAATCCAAGTATAAGGGGATGAGGGCATGCACCAGGGAGGTGGCAGTGTTGGAAGAGAGGAGGGGGCTTATTCAAAAGATGATGCAAGGGTAAAATCAGCAGGTCTTGGCAACAGATTGGATATGAGGGGTGAGAGATAGTGAGAAGTCGAAGGTGACACCTGGAATGAGAGCCTGGGGGGCTGGGGGGGTGGTAATGCCCTCAACAGTAATAGGGAAGGTAGGAGGGGAGGGTTTAGGCGAAAGACTATGAGTTCTGTTTAGGACACGTTGAGTTTAAGATATACCTGTGTAACTGATTACAGAGAGGCCACCAACCAGGAAGAAATTAAGCAGGCTTTGAGAGCGGTCCACTTACCCGCTCAACTTTCTCCATCTCCCTCCTTCTCTCCTTGGACACCATCACCTGCCTGGAGATGTCTCGGAGGGTTCCTTGTGCTTGGTTGGCAAGTTTGACGGCTTGTCGGTATTCCTGTTTACTTTCCCTCAGTAAGGCCTTGGAATGCTGGAGGAGAACAGGACAAGATACAGAGTGGCCTGAGTTAATTACCACCATTTAATGGAAGATGACTATTTATCAGAACAAAGCCCAGGAACCCCAAGCACCACATAAACAAGGTCTCATTCAATTATCCCAAAGTAAGAATGATAACTGAGGGGCAGCATTGTATACTAGGGAGAGAGAGCTAGTCTCAGAGTAAGGGAGACCTGGGGTTCAAAACCTATCTCTGACACATTTTGGTTCTGTGACTCTGACTGATTATATTATATTATGTCATATCATATCATATCATATAATATCGTATCATATCATATCATATCATATCATATCATATTATATTATATTATAATAATTATGTTATCTGGACTAAAATGTGTGGACTTCATCTTCCAGCTCTGGATCTATGAATAGCACTCCCAAGCTATGACTCTTTCCACTAGCTGATAGTTCTTTGTCCAACCAAAGACTTTTCAGGGGTGCTAAATAATGTTGGTTACAGAATGGTTGGCACAATCAGGGGTGGGGAGAAGGAATGCTTATCAGATTTGGGTCCCAACTTGAAGTAGGAAGGTCAAATCTGATTGGCCCAATTCCCTTTCTACTGGCCCATAAGGAGAAGAGAAGCAGCTTAGGGGCACAAGCAGTTGTACTGACCTTTGTCTTCTCTTTAGCCAATAGTTCAGCTTCCTTGGCCTTCTTCTTAGCTGTGGCAGAGACAGAAGCAGCATTTCCCAGCATCCTCTCTGCCTGCTTACTCTTCTTCTGAGTGTCACCAATGAGTCTGTCTTGGATGGTCTTTGCCTTTTTCCTTAGAGCTGCTTGGTCCTTCGGCTGTGGAAATGTTTTTCTCATTTCTGCAAAACAGCAGTGAGACAGACGATGCCCTTAGAACTTTTGGCTTTAGATACTGCTTGTTCATTCATTCAATAAAAGCATCATTGGCTAGTAGAAGGAGCCCTGGAGTTGAGAGATCTAGTTTCAAATCCAGCTTTAGACAATTGTTAGTTGTGTGACTCTGGGCAAGTGACTTGAAAGCTATCTGCCTCAGTGTCTTTATCTGTAATATGAGGGTAATAATACTTGTCCTCCCTAACTTTCAGAGCATTTGTGAGGAAAGTGCTTTGTAAACCTTAGAGAACTATATAAATATGAACTATTATTTTTTCCATTAAAAATCTTTATATTCATTTCATGTTGTTTTGAAAACACAGAAAAGATGTAGGGAAAAAACCCAGTGGGACAAACACAACCATAGAGTACAGTGTCTCCCAAAAGTTCTCAGTTTTCACGGGAGTCTAAGGACAGGAGGGGGACAAGACCCCTATTTCATCTACTGTGTCACTTAGTGAAAGGGATAAAACTCAAGTCTTCTTGGAAATGGGTGGCATAAGAGATGGAATTGGGAATGTGAGCTATTATTAACATGACTATTGCATGCATTATGTTAGGTGTTGAGACAGACGTAAAGTTTAAATTGGACATAAGCTCTGCCCTCAAGAAGCTTTTAGTGTGTTAATGCCTAATAATACATTA
Source organism: Pseudochirops cupreus (assembly GCA_028627135.1). Classification (NCBI taxonomy): domain Eukaryota; kingdom Metazoa; phylum Chordata; class Mammalia; order Diprotodontia; family Pseudocheiridae; genus Pseudochirops; species Pseudochirops cupreus. The sequence continues at coordinate 225,016,370 of CM053581.1, forward strand.
AGTTGTAAAAAAAAATTTCTATGTAAAATTCTTGAAAGAAAACCCGGTGAAGGCTTCATGGAGTAGGTGGTATTTGGGCATTGATTAATTAACAAGTAAAGAAGGGAGTGAAAGGGGCAGGTAGGTGGGCTCAGTGAATAGAGTATTGGCCCTGGAGCACCTGAGTTCAAATTGGGCCTCAGACACTTAACACTTACTAGCTGTACGACCTTGGGCAAGTCACTTAACCCAATTGTCCTTCCTTCCTCCCTCCAAAAAGACAAAAAAAAAGAGAGAGAGAGAGGAATGAAAGGCATTATAGGAACATGAACAAAGACAAGGAGGCATGAGATTTTAGGTTGAGTTTGGTGGGACAGGGAGGAGTCCATTTTGGCTGAACTATAACATTCATGAAGGGAACTAATATCAGAAAAGGCTGGAAAGGTAGAGGGGTCTTAGATTGTAGAAGATTTTGAATGACAGAGGAGTTCGAAGTTGACTTAGTAGATTGTAGGCAGCCACTGAAGATTTTTGAGCAGAGGAATAGTATGACCAAGTAATAGCACTGATAGAGCACTTTTAAGCTTTTAATGTACTTTAAATTTCATCCTCATTTTGCCTTTCCTTGTACCCCTAGGACTTAATACAGTGTCTGACATACAGCAGGTGCTTAATAAATGCTTGTTGACTTGACTTGATCCTCAGAACAACCCTAAGAGATTGCTGCAATTATTATTTCCATTTTACAGATGAAGAAACTAAAGCTGAGACAAGCTAAGGGACCTGTGGAGGGGCATCTAGCTACTACAGTGTGACACAATTCAAATTCAAGCTTTCTTGTTTCTAAGATAAATACTGCATCCACTGAACTGCCCAGCTGCCTCAAATCCATAGATAAGAGAGATTATTCCCTAAAGGCAAAATCAAAAGCCATAAAGTATCTGCTTATACAGATCAGGCCCAGGATCTGTGTTTGATTTCTCTCAATAAGAGTTATTAATAAAATTTTAAAAAATAATTTCTGCAGAACAAAGTGAGTTTCGCTCATCTTAGAACAAATAATAACAATAACAATGATAAAAATGAGCTTCATATAATGTTAAAAGTTTGCAAAGCACTTTACAAATATCGTTTCATTTTATCCTCAAAATAGGTAGGTGAATTTAATAGCCCCATTTTACAGATGAGGGTACTGAGGCAATCAGAGGTTAAATGATTTGCCTTGGGTCACACAGTAGCAAGTATCTGAGGCTGGATTTGAACTCTATAAACAAGCATCAGCTGGTAGTAGAGGAAGGTCCCAGATGCAAGCTACGAATTCAGAAATGTAAGCTTGGAACGATGTTCGTCCTAGAAAACACACTTGGAAGCAATAATAACTGATGTTTGTATGGCACCTCAAGGTTGACGAAGAACTTTATATAGTTTATCTCATTTGATTCCCATGACTGTCTGAATAAGTACTAAAAAAGTGTTGGTACTTTCCCAGCCTCCCTTAATCTTCGTTCCTTCCTTCCAACACTACCCCTGTTTCTCCTGTGCATATCTTTATACAGAGTCGTTTGCATATTGTCTCCCCCACAAGTCTGAGAGCTGAGATTGGTTTTTGGTCTTTCTTTGTATCCCTGGGGCTTAGCACGGTTCTTGGCATAAAGCAAATATGTAATAAATGCTAATTTACCAAATGCTTAATTAATGTTAAATAAATTTAATAATTCATAATTATATAATTTAATAATGGAAATTTTAATTTAATTAAGCAAAAGTGTTTAATAAATGCTAATCGGCTGACTGACTGAACCATTATCATCTTTCCCAATGAGGCAACCGTGGCTCAGAATTAACCTTTCTGCATTTCTCTTCTTTGTCTTACTCATCCATGCTCACATAGCTAGTAAGTGTCAGGGGTGGTGCCCGAACTCAAGTCTTCTGGACTCCAGGTTTAGAACTTAACCCACTACACCAGTCTCCTTCTGTGTATATTATAGCTCCATATAGGAAAAAAAAATTGTGATATGAAGAAACCTAACTGCCCTCCATGTCTGGAATGCTGCTTTTCTTTGCATCCCTAGGTGTTAGTTAAGTGTTCAAAGTTGAGTTTAATAAATGCTTCTTTTGGTTTCAGACCAAAACAAGAAAAAGGAGAGAGGCCTTGTTCTTTTATCATCAGAAGGTTCTTCCACAGTGATTTTATCATAGATGGGACAAGTCTGGGCCCCCTCCATCCCCCTTTACTCACCCCAGCAGTCTCAGAGCATCAAAAGGGCTCCATATACATATGAAAAAGCTGGAATGTGGTTAGGTAAGGGAGAAACAATAACTATGCCCACTGGACTTAATTTTGTTCTCCACTGTCCCTTCTGGTCATCCCCCTTCATTTGCATGTAAAAGCAAAAGAGTTTTAGAAAAGAGAAAGTGACTTGCCCAGGATTTGGAGAATCTTGGGTAATTTGTTGTAATTATAGTCTCTAGACTAAAAGATCTCAATCTCCTTTTTGTCTCAGGCCCCTTCCCAGAATATTTTTAAAGATACATACGAAGGATTTTAAAGATACATAGGATTTAAAGAAACCAATTATATTGAAATACAGTTATCAATGTTTCTTTTTGCTTTTTTGGAGGGCGGAAGGCATGGCAGTTGGGGTTAAGTGACTTGCTCAAGGTCACGTGGCTAGTAAGAGTTAAGTGTCTGAGGCTGGATTTGAACTCAGGTCCTCCTGACTCCAGGGCCGGTTCTCTATTCATTGTGCCACCTAGCCACTCCTATCAAAATATTAAAAAAAACAACAACAACAACTCAGGGACCCCATGTTAAGAACCTCTGCTAAACAGATGCAAATGAGAGTTTAGCCAGAGGAAATTAAGCATTAAATTATTTGGAATTTTGTGCCCTCATTCTATAGTAATATATATTTATTTGCTTTGTATGTGTTTGTATTGATTCACTTTGTATTTATACTGCATATGGATGGTCCTGTCTCCCTCACTAGACTATAAATTCTTGGAGAATAGGGATTGTTTCATTCTTCGTACTTGTATCCCCAGAGCCTAGCACAAAATAGGGGCCTAATAAATGCTTTTTGGTTGATTGAATCTAAGTGAGATAGTATATGGCTTTTATAATCCAGGAAATACAGTTCTAAAACCAGGCTGAAGATTTAAGGTACTAGGGAGACATTGGCATGTGGGGCCAGAAATAACCTTCTGGAGAGGGGGCAATCTTCCTGACAAACCAAAGCTCTGAGGAAACACAGCATTTTTTGGAGAGGGGCAGAAGATCATAAAATCATTAAGAACTAGAAGGGACAAAGCCACTGGAGGTTTTTTCCTTGTTAGGACTGTTAGGACTTTTGTCTTTATAAAAGAGCTGTAGCAGATGGAGTCAAGATACAGCAGGAAGAAATATAACTGAGGCAATTTTCAGAAGAAGAAATTAAAGTTATCTGTAATCATATGAAAAAATGCTCTAAATCATTATTGATTAGAGAGATGCAAATCAAAACAACTCTAAGGTACCACATCACACCTATCAGATTGGCTAACATGATAAAACAGGAAAATGATAAATGTTGGAGAAGGTATGGGAAAGTTGGAACACTAATTCATTGTTGGTGGAGTTGTGAGCTGATATAACCATTCTGGACAGTAACTTGGAACTATGCCCAAAGGCTATAAAACTGTGCATACCCAGCAATACCACTTCTAGGTCTGTATCCCAAAGAGATCATAAAAATGGGAAAAGGACCCAATGTACAAAAATATTTATAGCAGTTCTTTTTGTGATGGCCAAGAACTGGAAATTGAGGGGATGCCCATTGATTGGGGAATGGCTGAACAAGTTGTTGTATATGAATGTAATGGAATATTATTGTGTTGAAATGATGAACAGGCAGACTGCAGAAAAACCTGGAAAGACTTATATGAACTGATACTGAGTGAGGGGAGCAGAACCAGGAGAACATTGTACACAGTAACAGCCACCGTTGTGTGATGACTGATTTTGATAGACTCAGCCCTTCTCAGCAATGCAAAGACCTAAAACAATTCCAAAGGACTCATGATGGAAAATGCCATCCACATCCAGAGAAAGAACTATGGAGCCTGAATGCAGAGCAAACCAAACTATTTTCTTTCTTTTCCTCATGGTTTCTCCCATTTGTTATAATTCCTCTATTCAATATGACTAATGTGAAAATGTGTTTAATAGGAATGTATATGTAGAGCCTATATCAGATTATATACTGTCTTGGGAAGGAGAGAGGGGGAGAAAATTTAAAACTTATGGAAGTGAGTGTTGAAAACTAAAAATAAATAAATTAACATAAATAAGAAATATAACTGAGCTCCATCCCACAATATCTCCACAAAGCTCTAGAAAATGCCACAGATTGAGTTTTGATTGGAACCAGTAAAAAAAAACAACAACTACAATGAGTCATTTTCCAGCCCAGGTCAGCAAAGGGAGAGGTCTGTGTACATTAAGGATGAAGGAATGGCCTTGTGGAGTATTCCAGGGGTAGAGTTGGGCTCTAGGACATGAAGAGGTCCCAGATCCAACAAAGAGAGGTCTGACCATGTGTAGAGTGCAGAGATACGTGCCAGCTGGAAGTTCTGTTGCTCACAACCCAGTTCCAAACTGTCCCTAAAATCCTGGAATAACACAGCACTCAATATCCCAAGAAAGGAGCTTGTATCTACAAGACACAAGCTTAGTATAGAAATTCCCTCCAAAAGTTTGCAGAGGCCAACTCTAACATAAATTCCAAAGTCAGGAAGTAATCTGGCAGAATAAGGAAACAAAACGAAGAATATTACCATAAAAAACTCAGAAGAAAGAATGACTCTAAGACATTTACAAGCAAAGCCTTGAAGAAAAACACAGCTTGGGCACAAGTTTACCTTCAGTTCTTGGAGATGAATCAAGAGTTAATTAGAAAAATAATTTAAAATATTTTTTTATAAATAGAATAAGAATGCTATAGGAAAAAAATTGGAAAAGAAATTAGTGTTATGGAAGAAAGAATTGGAAGGGGAATTAACACCTTGGCACAAGAGGTACAAAACCAAACCCAGACAACAAATTCTCTGAAAATTAGAATGAACCAAACAGAAGCTAATGGCTCCATGAGACAAGAAAAATTATTAAAGTCAAAAGACTAAAAAATTAGGAAAAAAAATGCAAGGTATCTCATAATAAAAACAACAGACTTGGGAAACAGATTGAGGAGAGATAGTTCAAGAATCATTGGATTACTGGAAAGTCATGACAAAAAAAAAGCCTAGACATAATTCAAGAAATTATGAAAGAAAACTGCCCAGATCTCTTGGAACCAGAGAGTAAAGTGAAAATGGAAAGACTCCACTGGCCATTTCCCAAAATGAAACCCCAAAATGAAAACTCCCACAAACATTATAGTCAAAATCTGTCAAGGTCAAAGGAAAAAAAATTCTGCAAGCAGCTATAAAGAAAGAATTCAAGTATCTAGGAGCCAAAGTCAGGATCATACATGATTTTGCAATCACCCCTGTAAAGGAGCAGAGAGCTTGGAATATAATATTATTGAAGGCAAAGGATATAGACTTATAGCCAAGAATAATTTACCCAGAAAAACTGAATACAATCCTACAGAGGAAAAAATAAACTTTTAATGAAACAGAGGATTTCTAAGCACTCTTGATGAAAAAAATCAGAGCTGAGTAGAAAAATCTAAAGTCAATATAGGAATCAAGAGAAATATGAAAAAAGTAAACATGAACCAGAAATCATAAGGGACTAAACATAGATAAATTGTTCTCATTCAAATATGGGCAGATGATACAAATGTCCCCTCCAAATCCTATCATCATTAAGGATCAAAGGAAGAGTCTAATTAAACAGATGACCTCAGAGTAGTTCTGTTGCTTTAATTATCTTAAAAGAAGAATGGAAAGGGAGGGGAAGGAATAGAGGTGTGGAACCAGTTTTAACTAGATCATGAAAGGGGATTGTTAAATTTCCAATGTGAATAAACTACCCCTTGGAAATAGGTAAATGCTGTAAATTGGGGGTTGGTTTATTGTTTTGTTGATTTCCAAAAGAAGTGATGCTGAAATGTTAATAATTCATATCAGACTTAAAAGTGTGTGTGAGTACATTTTTTTTAGTAACCCAGTTGTTAAACATTTACCAGTCATACCACAGATAAGAGGAATACAATAGGGGGAAAAATGAAGAGGCAGGATGGGAAAAATGATCTTACATAATCAGGATGCCCAAGGAGGAAGGGGTAGGGAGAGTGGGCAACACTTAAAACTCACTGTCACAGGAGCTAGAATATATACACAGACATACAATTTGGTACGGAAATACATTTCACAAGCAGCTAGGTGGCGCAGTGAATAGAGCACCGGCCCTGGAGTCAGGAGGACCTGGGTTCAAATCCGACCTCAGACACTTAACACACAAACACAAAAACTAGCTGTGTGACCTTGGGCAAGTCACTTAACCCCAATTGCCTTACCTTCCCCCTCCAAAAAAAAAAGCAGAAATACATTTCATTCAACAGGGAAATAGGAGAGAGAGGGGAGAATGGAGAAGAGACAATAAGAGGGAGGGTAGATCAAGGGAGGTGCTAGTTTTAAGCAAAATAATCCTTAAGTATAGATGGAAAATCAATAAACATTTATTAAGTGCCTACTACGTACTTGGCATGGGCAGCTACATGGTGCAGTGGATAGAGTGCCAGGCCTGGAGTCAGGAAGACTCATCTTCCTGAGTTCAAATCCAACTTCAGAAACTTACTATGTGACCCTAGGCAAGTCACTTCATCCTGTTTGCCTCAATTTCCTCAACTATAAAATGAGTTGGAAAAGAAAATGGCAAAGCATTCCAGTACCCTTACCAAGAGAACCCCGAGTGAGATCACTAAGCACTGGACGTGACTGAAAAATGACTCACCAACAATAAATGTGCCAGGCATTGGGCTAAACACTGGGAATACAAAGAGAGGTAAGAGACAGGTCCTGCCCTCAAGGAGCTTGCACAAAAACACAGCCTTTTTGTGGTGACAGAGAATTAGAAGCTGAGGGCATATCTAGCAGTAGGGAGATGACTGAACAAAGCATGATGTGTGAATATAATGGAATACTATGGTGCTGTAAGAAATGACAAAGGTGATGGTATCAGAGAAACCTGGGAAGATTTGTTTGAACCGATGCAGGGAAAAGTAAGCAGCACCAAGAAAACAATATATACAGTGACAACAATGTTGTAAAGACAAACAGTTTTGAAAGGCTTAGGAACTCTGATCAACATAGTGACCAACCCCAACAATGATTCCAGAGGACTCATGATGAAACATGCTGCCTGCCTCCTGATAGAGAGAGGTAGGACTCAGAGTACAATTTGAGAGGGTTTTTTTTGGACATGGCCAATGTGGAAATTATAAAAACTATACATGTTTTTAACAGGGGTTTTATTTTTCTTTCTTTCTCAGCGTCAGAGGGGAGACTGAAGGAGAAAGTGGGAGGGAGAGGAGGATTTTTTTAATTGAAAAAAAGTAATTAAAAAAAGAAAAACTAAAAAAAAAGAATTGTAGCAGAAGTCTTAGTCTTTAAGCTTAAAGAGACATCATGAAGCCATTCTCCCTACAAGGAAGAGATATCAAGCCCAGGGAATCTTGCTTGGCAGCACCCAGCAAGAACCATGGAACTTTGAGAATAGCTCTGAACCATATCCGTATGTGACCAGCACGGAGCAATGCCTGGCAGAGACTATAAGATGGTCAGAGACTACAGGTCTAGTAGAGATGATAAGTTGGGCAGTGACTACATTTTTTGTAAAGATGATGCCCAGAGAACAAAATCAGAGGAAGCCGAGCAGTGGTATCACCAGAAGATGTGGAGGCATGGGGGATTCAGCAGCTCATAGATCCCTTTACAAGGCTGCACCTGGCCACATGTGCTCTTCATATGAATACTCCTCATTGTGCACATCCTGTATATACACCTTCACAACATGGGTCCCTCTCCACATATATTGCTAATGGGTACCCACTCTTCCCCCTGATGGTCATGTGTATTTATGGTAGAGAATGTCCCAGGTTTATGAAGAAAATGCTTTATTGCTATTCTCCTTGCTATGCTGGCTCCTTAAATGTCTTTACTTAAGAGTTAATTGTGTGCTCTGGTTGACTAGCAAAGGTATGGTTTTGAGCTGCTATGAATCTATAGGATGCTGTGGACCCAAGGTAGCCCTGTCTAGGGGCCTCTCCATTCAAGTAGGGTAGGGAGTGGTGCCTCAATGTGCTACGTTCCCCCTTTTTTTTTTTTGATTTTTGGAGGTGGGAAGGCAGGGCAGTTGGGGTTAAGTGACTTGCCCAAGGCCACATGGCTACTAAGTGTTAAGTATCTGAGGCCAGACTTGAACTCTAACTCAGGTCCTCCTGATTCCAGGCCCAGTGCTCTATTCACTGTGCCACCTACCTGCCCAATGCTACATTCTTAATACATAACCACAAAGGAGGGGAGATTCTCCCTGGAGGAGAGGTTTTCTCAGGAAACCTCTTCCCCAAGGAAGAAGAAGCAGAACCAGTTGCCTAGTTCTAATAGGTACAGGTTGCCTGGCTTCTTATTCCAGCTCTATTGTGGCCCTGTGCTCATGTATCAAGTCCTTTCCTGTTTACAGCTCATTTTTCTCATCTGCAGATCTGGCATTCTAGTCTTAATGTGCCCAAAGCCAGAGGGAGCAGCTCGGATAAAGCCCAGAATGGATAAGAACTTAGATGAAAGAACTAGGTGTCCCCTAGTGAAGGAGCTCTTATCTCACAGGGTAGTTGTACCTTCCAGATCGGTCAGCAAAGTCTTGGAATCACTGACCGTGACTCTGGCTTTGGCAATGGAGGAAGTGGCCAGGGTGAGGGCAGCGTCAGCTCCATCCCGCAGCTGTGGAGAGAGGAGGGAAAGGGGAAGAACATTTCACTGGACCATCTCTCATGGAACTGTCATCTGATATCAGACCATGGGCAGATAGACAACTAAGAGGAACCCCACATCTTCTCCTGGAAACAGGCAGAATGGTGCCATGGAAAACTCAAAGGGCCGGTAAAAGACAGGAAAATGTAATGACCAGTCTCAGTTCCAGAGGATCCCCACTCGTCTCATTAGAGATAGAGAGATGGTAGCCTGTGCATGTGGGGTGTGTGTGTGTGTGTGCATGTGTGTGTGTGTGTGTGTGTGTGTGTGTGTGTGTGTGTGTGTGATTGTGTGTTTGTTCCACTTACCTTAATTTTTTTTAATTACAAAGGAAAGCTCTTTGAGGGTTGTATTATGAAGTGATAACAGTGTAAAAAACATTGATAAAATCATTAAAAAAGAAATAGTCATGGAGTCAAGTAACCTTGTACTAGTACTAATTCTAACACTAATTCTCTGCTTGACCCTGAGCAAATCATTTCCCCTTGGTGAGCCTCAGTTTCCTCAATTGTAAAAATCAAGTTGTTGAGTTAGAGGTCCCCAAAGGTCCTCTCAACTTTGACACTCTGTGTTATTCCAACTTAAAAAAAAATTTAACTTTAACTTTTTAATGATTCTGTAAAAATGATGATTCCTTGGAAGAGCTGAGAATGACCGTGATGCCATTCCATCCACCTTCCTCTCAGTCTTCTAGAGTGATGTCCCTTGGCTTCCAGGGCCAGGGTAAATGGGGGGTAAAGGACCTCACCTGCTCAAAGGGCTGGATCTTCTGCAGTTCTTCCTGGGAAGTGGCTAAGAGATCCTGGGCTGCTTTAGTGAACACATGCTCCCTAGAAGCCACTGTCTTCTCTAGATCCTGTAGCTTTCTGTCCAGGTCCCTGGCAAGGTGTGTGAGAGGCTAAAGGATGCAAAGACAAGAACTCAGTTCCTTGGCAAGGATGTCCAAAGAAGGTTAAAAATCAGAATAAGAATAAGGGCAAGGGTGAGAAGAGTCCCACTGGCTGGTGAGTGGGGGAGCTGTGGGGAGAATCCTTTGAGACTAAGGCTTCACCTTTCAACTCCTGACCTGGCATCCAATCCAGAGCCTCCCCAGAAAACCCAAGGGAAAAAAAATCCAGTGGGGCTTGTGCCAAGTAAACAGACACATTTCCAGTACAGGGATAAAGAGGGGTGAGACAAAACTTTTTGCTTTTAGCTGGGCCCTTGAATATTCCCTCTTTAAAGGGAGCCCAATGTCTGACTCTTCCCTCCCCATCAGAGCCAGGAAGAAAACCTGCTCTGACCAGTATTTCAGGAGCGGAGAGCTTTGCTAGGCGCTGAGCCCTCTCTGAGCTGACATGCTGAACAGACGCTAAGGCGCTCTTGGCTTCTGTGGCTGCCTGGGCTGTGAATGTTCTGAGCTCCTCCTGGGCCTTCTGCACTTCCTGGTACCTAAGGAGAATGGAGCCAAGACATGTCATGAACCTGGGGCGCCCCTCCTCAGATCTTCCTTTTCTGAGGTCCTTTCTAGTGCTCACATTGTGGGATTCTTTGATCCTGTGTCTGGAAGGTCTAGTCTGGAGTAATGCCTCCCTCCTTTAATTATCTGTCTCCTCATCTCCCTGTCCTGGCTTCCTCTCTCAATTCTAGGATCTCCCATATGACATTACCTCCAATTTACCCTGTATAAATCTTGTATTACATAATTGTTTGCATGTTGTCTACTCCTTTAGACTGGGAGCTCCTTGAGGGCAGGGACAGTGGTTTTGCCTTTCTCTGTATCCCTGTCTCTTAGCACAGTGCTTGGCACTTGGTAAGCCCTTAACTTGTTGACTGACTGACTGATTTCAGATCGAGTGAACTTGTCTGGGACATTAATTAGCTGAATCATCTTGGACAAATTACTTAAGATTTCACGACCACAGGTTTTGGAACCAGAAGAGATTTTGGATATCATCCGGTCCAACCTCTTTTTTTTTTCTTTTTACAGATGAGAAGACATTTCACTTCCTTGAGCCTCAGTTTATCCATCTTCAAAAAGAGGGGAACTATGTCAATGAAGAGAGGGCAGCATTCATAAAGGATCATTCTTAAGCACTTATTATTTGTGGTTGTCAAAATGAAAAAGTTTAGATAAGATACAGACTCTGCTCTCAAGGAACTTATGGTCTAGCAGGGAACCTTGACACTAACTGTAAAGTATAACATAAACTCTATAGCATGACATAAGTGCATTAGTATTCCTTTGTGGGGAAAAACCTGAGTTTCATCCAGGCAAACTACTTATTTAGCAATGTATGCAGTTGCAAAACAAATCCTATCCAAGGCTCTTCATAGCCAAGGACTCCAAAGCTTGGTTTCTACACAGATAATATACAATTTGGAAGGAGTGAAAAACAGGATTTTAGGAATTGAGACATCTGGTTTCTAATTGGTGGAAGGAACAGGGAGGCACTGAGGTGTGAGGAAGAGGGGTAGTTTTGTGACATTCCTTAAGCTGGATGACCTTTGAGAGGAGGAGGAATCTTGTGACTTCTCCAAAATCAGGTGACTTATAAGTAGCTGAAATTTAGCTTTACAAAACTGTGGATAAAGGCAAAAAGGAGTCATTAATGTTATTTTTTTTTTAATGTAACATCAGAGTTGTACAGAACAGAGGGCCATGGGAGGGCCAAGGTGAAGTATGCTTACCAACCTAGGGGATCAGTGAGGGCTTCATGGAGTAGATGGTGTTTTGGTTGGGCTCCTTGACAGTTGCATTGCTAGATTAGTTCTAAAGTCCATTTCAGGTCTGACATTCTATAATTCTATATGCTATCACATGCTGGTTATCATGTTCCCTTCCCTGTCCAGACACTCACTGGCTTAGCTTTGTCTTTTCGTGCCCATAACTCCTAACCACATTCTACATATGTGCCTTTCTCTTTTTATGGCCTTCCTCATCTCACTCTGGGTCTTCTTGTTTCCAGATTAGCATAGGAGATCAAGACATTTCAGAATACCATGAAATACAAAGAATGTCTTTGCAACAGGGTACCATCATGGCTACTTGTAGGAAAAATAGTCTTGGGGTAGCCAAAGTCATTAGTAGCCAGTGATTCCCACTTTTTCTCTCTTCCCATTAAATTCACAGCCTTCTTGGAGAAGACTTACTTGTCCTCTAGTTCACGCTGTATCTTCTGTGCATCTGTGCCTTCCACGAGACTCCACAAAAGAGTGTAACTGGTATTGGAAACAAGCAGGGCCCTCTGTGCTGCTGCCTCTATCTTAGTGGCTGTATCTCTGTAACTGGGGGAAGAAGACAATCCAGTGAGTCCATATCAGCAAGACAGACACCCAAATCCACATGTTCCTCTGGTCTCCCCAACTAAACTGTAAGCTCTGTGAAGGTTGGGACCAGGCTGGATATTTCTTTGAAATCACCACCAGAGCCCAACATAGGCAACTTTAAGCAAGTCAGTTCCTCTCCCTGACTCTAGGTCTTTTTAATCTGTAAAATGAGGGGTCTCGGGGGTCTCCAAGTTCTAAAATCCTTATAGGTGCCTAGATTTAGAACAGGAAAGGGCATTAGACATCACTTAGTCCAACCCCCTCATTGTACAAACTGTGGCTCAGAAAGGTTACACATATACACCCACAGGCATGAGGACTTCAACCTGCCATAGGGATCCTAGGCTTCTTAAATACTCTGACACCTCTAGGTGTGGGCTAGGGGAAGTTGAAGTATGTGTTTGACATGGGCAGATTCTTCCAAGGGTTGATTTTGTTTGTTTGGTTTTTGAAAGTAAAAAAATATGTTTCAATTTGTATTCAGACACCATCAATTCTTTCTCTGGGGATGGATAGCGTTTTTCATCATAAGTCCTTCAGGGTTGTCTTGGATCATGTATTGCTGAGAATAGCTAAATCATTCACGGCTGATCATCTTAGAACAGTGCTGTTACTTTATACACAGCACATTTCACTTTGCATCAGTTCATGTAAGTCCAGGTTTTCTGAGAGCATCCTGCTCATCATTTCTTACAGCATAATAATATTCCATCATAATCACATAGCACAGATTGTTCAGCCATTCAACAACTGATGGGCATCCCCTCAATTTCCAATTCTTTGCCACCAGAAAAGAGTTGCTATAAACATTTTTGTATATATAGGCCCTTTTCCTTTTTGTTTCTTAATCTCTTTAGGGATACAGATCTAGTAGTGGTATTATTGCTAGATCAAAGGGTGTACATGGTTTTATAGCCCTTTGGGCATAGCTCCAAATTGTTCTACAGAATGGTTGAATCAGTTCATAACTCCACCAACAGTGCATCAATGTCTCATTTTTCCTCACATCCCTTCCAACATTGGTCATTTTCCTTTTCTGTCCTATTAACCAGTCTAAAAGGTTGGACCTCATAATTGTTTTAATTTGCATTTCTCCAATCACCAGTGAGTTAGAGCATTTTTTTCATCTGGCTATAGATAGTTTTGATTACTTCATCTGAAAACTGTTCATATCTTTTGATCATTTATCACTTAGGGAACGGCTCCATGAGCTGATTTTGGAGCCATCAATCTTTCTTGTGTTTTACCAACCTGCCCCTCTCCTACCAAATAGTACTTCTAAGCCTTAAGATTCTTATATACATCCAGTCAACCCATAATCTCCCATCCTTATGCCTCCAAAGACCTAGGGCCCACCACAGCTTGATGATATCTTTCTCTTCTCATCTACACACACCCAGGCACCTTAATTAGTGTTCATCGTAATCACATTTCACCAGGATATAAATGTGGTTTCCACCTCAATCTACCTGTTTCTTGTCCCCCAATACATATATAATATGATTCATCCCTACAGCCTATGCTTCTCCTAGGGAGACAATCTAGCTGGGAGCTGGGAGTGTATGTACAGTGTGCCAGGAATGACAAGGACAGGCAGGGTCTACATTTTGGTGCTGTGATTTACCTCTTGGCCAGAGCCTGAGACTCAGTGGCTAAATGACTCCAATTGGTAAGCTGGTTGGATACTTCCTGAGGGATCACCTTTTAATTTAAAAAAAAAAGGAAGGTAGGAAGGAAGAAATAAATTGCACATCGTTAAAGGCTTCACTTTTGTCCATGTCACTCAAAATTCTAGAAGTGCTAAATACTGAATGAATCATATAATGTCAGAGCTGGAAGGGACCTTAGAACACAGAATGTCAGAACTGGAAGGGCTTTAGAGTATAGAATATCAGAAATAGAAGGAACCTTAGACACCATCTAGTCCAGGCACCTTTCTGTTACAGAGGAAAACTAAGCTTCAAAGAGAAGTGACTTGCCCCCAGTCACATGACTGACTCTAGACCCTGCATCTTCCTGGTTCCCAGTTAAGCATCTTTTCTTCTTTCTACATTATTGTTCTTTAACTTAGAAGCCTAAGGGTCCCAGAGGTACCATTGTTTTGAGGGCTCCAGATGCCTGCTGAATCTCCAGCTCTGTGGATAGCAGCAAAGACTCGATGTCCACCAATTGGATGCAGATCTTCTCCAAACTACTCTTGGTGCACCTGACACTCTTGCTTGCTGCTCCCAGCTGATGCCGGGCAGCCCTCATGGAATGCTCCAACTCTTCCATTTGCTCCAAGAAGGCTTCTCTGGTGCCTGTGTGACCAATAATCAAAGGACTAAAGAAGTCTTGTGAGTTAGAAATGAAATGTCCTGCAACTTGGGTTTCTCCATCACTCTTCTCAGGTAACGAGACACTCCTAGTCTGCCATACCCGTCAGGTCTTCTCACTTATCCACTGATTTACAACCTAAGTGAAGGTAGCTAGCTGACTCAGTGGATAGAGCCCTGGGCCTGGAGTCAGGAAGACCTGAGTTCAAATGTGGTCTCAGACATTTACTAGCTGTATGACACTAGGAAGTCATTTAGCTCCCATTTGCCTTAATTTCCTTATCTGGAAAATGAGGCTAATGATAGTACCTACCTTCCAGAATTGCTGTGAGGAACAGATAACATAGTATTTGTAAAACTCTTTATACACCTGAATGCTAGCTAATATTATTATATAAATGTTATTTCAAAATTTTTTTGTCCAAATGTGATTTCATTGGTATAGGAACCTTCTGGAGAAGAGACTGTCTTTATCAATGCTGATCTGCAACTTAACATCTTAGACAGTTGCCTTGGGTTACAGCCAGTATTTGAGTCCAGGGCCTCCTGTCCCTAAGGTTGGCTCTCTAGCCATTATATTGTTTGGCCTGCCTTGGAGTCCTAGGCATCATTGTCATGATGATCAGCCTCTAATGACCTCTAGGCACGATGAGGCCAGGAGTAATCTGACTTTGACTTCACAGCCTTCCTAAGGATTCCCTGGCCTCCTTTGCTTTGCGACCCAATTCTCTCATTGTACCTTGGAGCAGATAGTGACCCTGGTAGGTATCTCCTCTCGGTGACTCTCCCAGCAAGACATAGTCCCTCCAGGGGCTGTCACAATCAGACTTCTGCAGCCATTGCTCCATCACCACTAGCTTGGCCTTGAGTTTGGTGGCCTGGGGGCAACATGGAAACAGCATTCCAATAAGGGATGAAACTTAGACATTGGCACCCAGATGAACTTTGTTATTATTTTTTCTAGCTCTATAAAATATTGTTTTTGTAGTTTGGTATGGCACTGAATAAATAAATCAATTTAGGTAGAATTGTCATTTTTATTATATTAGCTTGGCTTACCCATGAACAACTGATATTTTTCTAGTTATTTAGATCTGATTTTATTTGTGTGAAAAGCTAACATGATGAAAATAACAATTCTACCTAAGTTAATTTGCTTATTCAGTGCCATATTAATCAAACGACCAAAAAACATTTTATGGAACTAGAAAAAATTATAACAAAATTCATCTGGAAAAAGAAAAGGTCCAGAATATAAAGGGAATTAATGAAAAGAAATGCAAGGGAAGATGACCTAGGCATACCAGATCTTAAATTGCATTATAAAGTAGCAATCATCAAAACGACTTGGTTCTGACTAAGAAACAGAGTGATGGATCAGTGGAATAGGTTAGATACACGAGACACAGTAGTCAATGACTAAAGTAATCTACTATTTGACAAACCCAAAGACTCCAGCTTCTGGGATGAGAACTCACAATTTAACAAAAACTGCTGGAAAAACGAAAATGGCAGAAACTAGACATAGACCAACATCTTACACTTTATACCAAGACAAAGTCAAAAATGGGTACATGATTTAGATATAAAGGCTGATGGAGAAGAATGTATGACCAAATAAGAGACAGAGAATGTTATGAAATGCAAAATGGGTAATTTTGATTACATCAAATTGAAAAGTTTTTGCATGAACAAAGTCAATGCAACCCAGATTACAAGGAAAGCAAAAAGCTGGGAAACAATTTTTACAGCCAGAATCTCTGATAATGGCCTCATTTCGAAAATATATAGAGAACTGAGTCAAGTTTATAAGAATACAAGTCATTCCCCAATTGATAAATATGAACAGTCAGTTTGCAGATGAAGAAATTAAAACTATCTATAGTTATATTAAAAAATGCTCTAGATCACTTACTATTGATTAGAGAAATGCAAATCAAAACAACTCTGAGGTACCACATCACACCTATCAGACTAACTAACGTGATAAAATAGGAAAATGATAAATATTGGAGAAAATATGGGAAAATTGGAATGCAAATTCTTTGTTGGTAGAGTTGTGGACTGATCCAACCATTCTGGAGAGCAATTTGGAATTATGCCCAAAGGGCTATAAAACTGTGCATGCCCTTTGACCCAGCAACACCACTTCTAGGTCTGTATCCCAAAGAGATCATAAAAATGGGACAAGAACCTACTCGTACAAAAATATTTATAGCAGCTCTTTTTGTGGTGGCCAAGAATTGGAAATTGAGGGGAAGCCCATCAATTGGGGAGTGGCTGAACAAGTTGTGTAATATGAATGTGATGGAATACTTTTATTCCATAAGAAATGATGAGCAGCTGGACTTTAGAAAAACCTTTTAAGTAAAGACTTACATGAACTGATGCTAAGTGAAGTGAACAGAACCAGGATAACATTGTACACAGTAATAGCAACATTGTGCAATGAGTAACTTTTATAGACTTAGCTCTTCTCAGCAATGCAAGGATCTAAGACAACTCTAAATGACTTATGATGGAAAGTGCTATCCACATCCAGAAAAAGAACTATGGAGTCTTGAATGCAAATGGAAGCATACTATTTGCCCTCTCTTTTGTTTGTTTCTTCTTTCTTTTGGTTTCTCCCATTGGTTCTAATTTTTCTTTACAACATGACTAATGTGAAAATATGTTAAATACAAATGGGTCTAGCCCATATCAGATTGCATGCCATCTTGGGGAGGGGGTAGTTGAGGGAGGGGAATAAAATTCAGAACTCAAAATCTTATGGAAGTGAATGTTGAAAACTAAAAACAAACAAACAAACAAATAAATAAAAGAAATTGGTGCCCAGAAGTAGTTTGTCTTGGGTTGCATTAATCCCTTCCCTGAAATTCCCCTAGCCCTTATCTTGACATTATACTTATCCAGATATACTTATCTATTTACAGGTTGGCTGCCTCATTAAAATGTAAGCTGCTTAAGGGCAAGAAGTGTGTTTTTGCCTTTCTTTGAATGCCTAACAATTACCAAGTAAAGGCTTAATAAATGTTTGTTGATTGATAGATTTGCCTACCTGGGGCTACTTTTTTTTTTTCAAGTTTTCAACGTTCAGTTTTATAAGAGTTCCAAATTTTTCTCTTTTCCCTTATCTCTCCCCTCCCCAAGAAAGCAAGCAATCTGATATAGTTTATACATGTACAATAATATTAATCATACTTCCATATTTGTCATATTGTGAAAGAGGAATCAGAAAAAAAGGAAAAACCACGAGAAAGAAAAAACAAAACCAAAAACCAAAAAAAGTGAAAATAGAACGCTTTGATCGGCATTCAGACTCCATAGTTCTTTCTCTGAATGTGGATAGCATTTTTCATCACGAGTCTTTTGGAATTGTCCTAGATCACTGTATTGCTGAGAAGAACTAAGTCAATCATAGTTGACTTAGTCAATCACAATGTTTCTGCTACTGTGTACAATGTTCTGGTTGTGTTTGCTTCACTCAGCATCAGTTCATGTAAGTCTTTCCAGGTTTTTCTGAAGTCCACCTGCTCATCATTTCTTATGGAACAATAGTATTCCATCACATTCATATACCACAACTTGTTTAACCATTCCCCAATTGATGGGCATCCCCTCAACTTCTAATTCTTGGCCACCACAAAAAGAGCACTTATAAATATTTTTGTACATGTGGGTCCTTTTCCTTTTTTTTCTTTTAAATGATATCTTTGGGATATAGACCTACTGGTGCTATTGCTGGGTCAAAGTGTATACACAGTTTTATAACCTTTTGGGCATAGTTCCAAATTGCTCTCTAGAATGGTTGAATCAGTTCACAACTCCACCAACAATGCATTAGTATTCCAGTTTCCCCACATCTTCTCCAGCATTTATCATGTTGCTGTTTTGTCATGTTAGCCAATCTGATGAGTGTGAGGTTATACCTCAGAGTTGTTTAATTTGCATTTCTTTAATCAGCAGTGATTTAGGGGGCTATCCATTCTTATAGGCCCTGCTCAAGTCCCTCAACTATAATCTGCAGAAGCTATTCTGTCCTCTACATATAATTATTGCCCTCTACTAATCAGTCCCAAGTGGGCTAATAGATACCTTACTCTGTATCTTTGCACAGGCCTGGAATGCTCTCTCTCCTCACCTCTACCACCTGGAATTCATAGATCTCTTCAAGATTCAGCTCAAATTTTTCACCTTCTACCTAAGGCCTTTCCTCATCACCCAAAGTGTTAGTACCCCACTCTGAAGTTACTTTGCTTATGTTTTATATTTTATCATTTGTATATAAGGGTTTTTTTCTCCTAGTAGAATGTAAACTCCTTGAGGGTGGGAATAAAAGTATTCCATCCCTTTATATCCTCAGTGCCTAGTAGAGTACCTATGCACACATATTATACACACATAATGAATGTTTGTTGAATTGAACTGAATTCAGCTAAAAAATATGTGGCTTAACTTCCACGTTGTTTAGGCTAAGCGGTTCTCAACCTGTGGATTATGTTCAATTTGTAACAATGAAAATACATCCTGAGTATCAGATAGATTCATAACAGTAGCAAAATTACAGTTATGAAGTAGCAATGAAAATAATTTTATGGTTGGGAGTCACCACAACATTAAACTGTATTAAAGGGTCGCAGCATTAGGAAGGTTGAGAACCATTGGAGAAGAATGAGGGTCACATATTTTGCATGACTTTCACTTGAATAATTGGGTGAAACCCCAAAAGAAGAGGGGTAGGATGAGGCAGGTGAGATGGGATGGGGTTGGGGTAGAGGGAAATGTGAACTAGGTAGGAAATTATCAGGGAGAAGAGGGAGGTGAGTCAGTCTTGTGTTGGGGGGAGGGGAGGTGGGAGTGAGGAAATGGAGAGTCTGGGGAATTACCTCTTTCTTCACTAGGGAGAAGCAAATTGGGCACTCCTGGCACTGAGAGCCCTCAGCAGTGAGGAAAAAGTTCTCCTGGCAGCGATCACACTTGTAGCCCACAAAGCCCGGCTTACACACACATGTGCTGTTCTCATGGCATTGGGTGGTGACAGAACCCAGCGGGGAACAGTTACAGGCTAGAGACAAAGGACAGTTTATTAGGAGGTGCCCCATCAGCTACTGATTTTTGTGTAAAGGTTGAAGTAGAAGGAGTACTCAGCCTGTGTTGGAATGTGGGTTGTGCTATGAACTCACTGTGTGACCTTTGGTGAGTGATTTAAGACCTCAATTTCCTCATTATTTAAAATAAAGAGGATGGATTAAGTGATCTCTAAAGTCCCTTCTTGTGCTATAGCCTATTATGGCAATTCCCGAGGCAGTGCTGGGAGAGGCTTCTCAGCCACAGCCAGTACTTTAAAAGCCTCCTTGGAATGAAAAGGATTTGATGCTCTTAAAATTTTAGGTCTGGGTTGGCCCTTTAGAGGTCACCAAGTATAACCCTCTGTCTCTGTGCTGGACCATACTAAAGCCATTTTCTTTTATACCTTCTTCCTCCCTCCCTCCCTCTTTTACTTCCTTGCTTCTTTCCTCTCTTCCCCCTTCCCTCTTTCTCTGTTGCTTTTTCCTCTTTCTCTTTATATTTCCTTTCTTCCTCCTTTTCTCTCTTCTCTTTCTTTCTCCTTCCTTCCTTCCTTCTTTCCTTCCTTCCTTCCTTGTTTCCTCCCTCCCTCCCTTCCTTCCTTCCTTCCTTTCTTCCTTCTTTTCTTCTTTCCTCCTTTTCTTTCCCAGAATTATGACTTCATTGGTGTGGGGAATTCTCAGTATAGAAAATTCCCTCCACTGATATAGCCCAGAAATTCATCTATAACTTATAGACTTAAGAGAGTTGCCTGGGTGTTATTTGGGAAATGAAGTTACTTATACATGGTCACATAGTTAGTCCATATCAGGGGTAGGACTTGAACACTGGTCTTCCCGACTCTAGGACTAGCCTTCTAATCACTATACAACACTGCTTCTCAAACCATCCCATGAGATCATAGAATCTCAGGTCTGAAAGGGCTTGAACATCATCTAATCCAGACCTATCATGTTGCAGATGAGGAGACTGAGGCCCAGAGAGGTAGTTTTTTGCCCAGGTCACCCATCTAGTTAGTGAAAGGGATAGATTCCTGCCATTTCATTTCATGCTCAGAAAGATGACCAAGTATCACAGATCTTCACCACCTCTTGTGTTCACCTGCAGTTTCTAGCACCTGTTCTTGGAAAGAAGATCTGCCTGACTGCTGTCCTGCTCTAGGTACCATTTGCCCAAGGATCTCAATGCCCCACTGTCCAAGTAGACCTGCCCCTCCTCTGCCCTGGTGAAACAGCTTTGAAAATTGCCTGTCCCAATCCTGCAATTCTGGGATGTTTCCTTACCTCGGCAGCCCTTGGCAGAGAAGCCAAAGAAATCAGGTTGGCAGTGGGTGCATGCCACTCCACCCACCCCAGGAAGGCAAGGGCACTGCCCGGTCACAGGGTGGCACTGGTTCTCCCGAGAACCTACAGGATGGCACTTGCAGCTGAGATAAAGGAGAGCACCAAACATCAGAGTTGGGCCCTGTACCCCTCTTATTTAATCCAGCATGTGGGGGGCACAGAAGTTAAACCTGAGCTTTTCCTACGTATACAAAGGCATACAAAGTCAGGAGCAGGGTTAGACAACTAAAAGCAAACAAACAAACAAGCAGGTTGAGACTTCTTTTGTGAATTAGTATGACAGAGGCAGGTTAGATGAACAATACTAGGATGAGGGGCAATTGTTGAAACTGGAACCTGACTCCCTTCCCTTCTTTGCAGAGGTGATGGACCAAGGGTGTGGAATATTGCATATAATGTCAGATGTGGTTGATATGATGATTGGTTTTGTGATCGCTGCTTTTTTCCTTTTTTTTTTTTAATTACAAGAGAAGGGAGGAAAGGCTACATTTAGAAAAGAAGATGATGTAAAAGTAAAAGAAAGCCATAACAATATGATCAGAAAAATAAACTAGAATGTGGTCAATCTGGGACAGATAAATGGAAGTCCTCATTTCTCAGTGCATAATAAAATTACAAAGTGTGTTACTTCGCCTTTGACCCTGCAAAACCACTCCTAGGCCTATACACTGAGAAGTTCAAAGAAAAAGAAAAAGGATTCATATGTATAAAAATATTTATAGCAGTTCTTTTTGTGGTGGCAAAGAACTAGGAGATAGGAGGATGCCAATTAGCTAGGGAATGATTGTACAAATTGTGATATATGAATGTAATGGAATGTTATTGCACTGTGAGAAATGAGGAAGGGATGGTTTCAGAGAAACCTGGGATGGACTGATCAGAGCAAGCAGAACTAGGTTAACTATTCCTAAGTTAACAATATTACCTAGGAAAACAACTATGACAGACTTGAGAGCTGTGATCGATGCAAGTCTAGAGGCCTGATGAAGAAGATCCTACTCATCTCTTGAGATAGAGGGGATGGACTCAGGGCGCACGCACATTTGAATTAGACCAATACAAGAATTTCGTGTGCTTTATTGTGCATCTCTATTGCTTAGGCTTTCTTTAGTTTTCTTCCTAGTGGGGATAGGTGGGAGGATGAGGGAAAATATGGCTAGGATAAGGAGAGAGAGTCAGAGAGTGATAGAGAAAGGAACAGAGACAGAGAGAGAAGAAAGGAAGGAGAGGGGAAGGGAGGGAGAAGGAGGAAAGGAAGGGAGGGGGAGAGAGAGAGAGAAAGAAAGAGAGAGAGAGAGAGAGGGAGAGAGAGAGGGAGAGAGAGAGAGAGAGAGAGAGGGAGGGAGGGAGAGAGAGGGGGAGAGAGAGAGAGAGAGAGAGAGAGAGAATTGTTGAACATCTTTAAAAAAAATCAACAGAAGAGACCAGAAAGACCAGAAGGAATCACAAACAGGACAGTTTTGAAAACTACGTATTGGATGTATTATTTAATTAAAAAGAAGAATAAGCTCTATATCAGTGGTTCTCAACCTGTGGGTCGCGACCCCTTTGGAGGTCTAACGACCCTTTCACAGGGGTCGCAGGGGTTGCCTAAGACCATCAGAAAACATATTTCCGATGGTCTTAGGAACCAAGACACCGCTCCTCTATCTGTCTCCACGTGGGTCCACCCACATACAGATATGCCCACACACGGGTATTAAAGGGTCACGGCATTAGGAAGGTTGAGAACCATTGCTCTATATGCTAGGGATTCACAGCTAAAAGTATAATACCCTTTCCTATTCCATTATGTCAGGGGTTCTTCTTTCGTGTGTGTGTATCATGGACCCATCTGGCAGTCTGGTGAAACCTATAGACTTCTCAGATTATATATCTTAAAAAAAAATTTATAATTGAAGAAAATGCTAAATTTCAGCTAGACGTTTGTGAAAATAAAGATGTAATTGTTTTCTCACCCAAGTTGACAGACCCCTTTGAAATCCGCCCAAGGTTTCCAGGTTAAGAAGCCCTCTGCTGTTCATATGGAAGTGATCATTTTGTTTAGTGTTTATTAAGTTGAGAATAAAAACAAACAAACAAATAAACAAATAGGTTTTAGAAACTCTGTTAGCTGAGCAGAGCGTCGTAAAAGAAGCCAAGATAAATGGAGCTGAAGAAGGCTTGGACATATTTCTGAATGACAGAGTCACACGCCGGCTACTGATAGAAACTGGGACAGACCCAACCAGAAAGCCTGGTGTCAGGGAGAACAGCTCCACCAACCCGCGCCCTGAACCCCAGGCTCCTCTGTTGGCCAGCTATACCAGGGGTCTGACTCAGTATGGTAATTCCCATGTGCCTACTCACTAAGTGACACCTGCCTGCCAGGCAATTGGCCCAGTGCAGCTGGGACAGATTTATTCACAACCACAGCTCCCTTCTGTGGATGACCAATCCCTTCCAGACTGGGCATCCACTTGCCTTCCTCCACCCACGGCTGACAAGGACTACGGGGAATGGGTGACACAGACTCTAGAAGGAGCTTGGCCTGGCCCTACCCACCTCTGGCAGCCCCTCTCTGGCTGGAGGTCATAGAAACCAGGGCTGCAGTGACTGCAGTCTTGTCCAGTCACATGGGGGAGGCAGGAACACTGGCCTGTCCCAGGGTCACAGGTCCCCTGCCCTCGGGCTGAGCCTGATGGGTTACAGCTGCAGGCTGGGGGGTAGGAGAAAGGAGGAAGACATTAAATGTTTGGGTTCATGAGCCAAAGGCAGAGAAGGGCAGCTACTGTGGCTTTCTCCTTGGATTTTCCTCCCAGAATCATGCAATGGAATGTACCATGAGAGTAGCCCAATGGGGAAGAGGACAGAGTTCTGGTCCTATCCTTTGCATTCTCCTCCCTCTTTCCACACCGGATCCCCCAGGGTCCTCCATACTCACGAGTGCATTTGTCTACAGGGCGAGAAGCCAGGGCACTCCCGTAGAAACCTTCCTGGCACTGTTCACAGTGGGCACCTGTTGTGTTGTAGAGACAGCGTAGACAGTGGCCCGTTGTGGGGTCACAGTTGCCCACAGCATTGGGGTCCACATTCCCATTGCATTGGCATCGTTGGCAGGGCTGGGGAGGGCCGGATCTTCCCAATGGGTCTCCAAAAAAGCCATCATCACATATCTCACACAGACGTCCTGAATGGGGGTGGGGAAGAGGAGAACATCAGAAAGGGATTTATAGAGGATGGGACCTTACCTTGTCTACATGGAAAATCCCCTAGCAGTGTGGGGAAGTGGAAAGAACATAGGCCTGGGAGCCAGAATACTTGGGCTTTTATTCTGGCCCTGGCATTTAGGTGGCATGTAGAGAGATAGCTAACCATTTCTAGTGACTGCTTATTACTGTACCTGTCGGCTATGAGGTAGGACAAGTTTCTTTACTTTCCTTATTAACAAAGGAAGTAGCTGAGGTTGGAAAAATGACTTGACCAAGGTCATACAGCCAGCAAATGTTGGCTCTAGAATCCATGTCCCCTGCTTTTCACTCTTGTGACCTCTTCTTCTGGAAGACTTCCTATTTCTCTCTCCATATTTTACTTACAGACTACCCACGTGGAGCCTAAGGGTTCTCTTGTTTTCCCAGAACTGGTGGTCCCTTCAGGCAATGTCATCAACTTTACTTAGCTCAGTTGGGAAAAAAACAAAAACCAAAAACAAACAAAAACTGTGGAAGCTCAAAAGGGAAAGGGTGTACTTTGTTATACAATTGTTTAAAAATTTATTACAGTTCTCATTGTTTAAAATTATCCTTCCTGCAACTTTTCCCAATTCTGTTGAGGGCATCATCATTTTTCCAGTCTTCCAGGTTTAGAACATGAGTCATTCCTGATCCCTTTCTCTTTATCACCCTCATGTCCAACTTAGTCATTGAAGCTTATTGATTTTACCTCTACATTTTCTTTTGTATCTCCCTCCCCCCTTTTCCCACTCACACTCATGGCATCCAAGTTCAAGCTCTCATGGTCTCTTGCCTGGAATATCAAATAGCCTCTAAACTGGCCTTCCTCCTTCCAGTCTCCCAAAATGTCATCCATCCTCCAAACAGAAGCTTCGCTAATATTTCTCAAACACAGACCGCACAATGTTGACCTCCTTCCTGTCTTGAAATATCTTTAATGGCCTCCTGTTACTTCTAGAATAAAATGCAAAATCCTCAGGCTGACTCTAAAGATTATTACAACGATTCGCAAATTGGTTTTCCTGCTTTCGGTCTCTCCTCTCTCAGATCCATCCTCCAAACTGATATTCCTAAAACTAGAATAAAATACAGATCCTTAGCCTGATCTTCCTAACCTTTCCAGGATAATTTTGTATTATTCGAATCTATTCATTCTGTTCCATCCAAACTCACCTACTAGTGCCAAATAAAAGTCTACCTTTCATAGGAAGCTTTCCCCAACTTCTCTTAATTCTAATGCCTTCCCTCTCTTAATCATTTCCTATTTATTCTCTATTTAGTTGAGCATCTTTGCTGTCTCCCCTGTTAGAGTGTAAGCTCCTGGAGGGGAGAAACTCTTTTGCCTCCTTTTGTATCCACTATGGGCCTGGCACATGGTAGGTGCCTGATAAATACTTTGTTAACTGACTGGTTTCTAGCTGTTTCCTTGATCCATCTGCCACCTCTGTGCCTTTGTATGGGGAGCTTACTAAATCTTCCTCCCCTTGGCCTCTTGAAGTCCTGAGATTCCTTTAAAAGACAGTTCAGGCACCACCTCCTATGTTAGGCCTTTATTCATTTCCCAGTAATACTTTCTCTCTCTTGAAATTACTTTGTGTTACTTGTCTGTGGATATGCTGTGTCCCCCCAGTAGAATGTATGGTTCCTGAAGGCAAGAACTTTTTTTTATTGTCTGTGTATTCCTAGTACCTGGACCAGGGTCTTGCACATAATAGGCACTTAATAAATATTTACTGAGTTGAACTGAATTCCCTTGGATGGAGAATACTCAGGTTTCATAGAGCTACTAATTCTTGGCAAAGTCATTGGAGTGGTTTGCCATTTTCTTCTCCAGCTCATTTTACAGATGAAGAAATGAAGGCAAAGAGGATTAAGTGACTAACCCAGGGTCACAGTAAGTGTCTGAGGCCAGATCTGAACTCAGGAAGATGAGTGTTCCTGATTCCAGGTGAGTCACTTTATCTTCTAGTACTGCCTAGCTGCCCCAGAAAAGACCTTAAACGTAATCTAGTCTAACCAGTTTACAGAAGAAGAAGAAATCTAGGTTTTAGAAATGACATTTTGAAAAACTGTAGTAAGGGCCAGAAGAAGGCTGGGATCAAGAAATGGTCTAATTCTGATTAGAAAATAAAATAGGTGACTGTCTGTGGCAATGGTGTTTTAGATACAATCTTCCAAAAAGGTAAGGCCCTTGTCTACTAACTAACTCTGTGTAGGGCTATGCACCTTGGGAATATAGAGCTGATTTTGAAGATAATGAAGAAAAGCAGAAGACATGGAGTCTAGGCTACCACTGGAGCTAATTCTTCCAGGATCCACTTTATTACTCCCGGAGAGTGTTCAGTATTCTCTAGATTCCTGTCAAGAGGGCCTCCCTTCCCAATCTCACATTCTATGAACCCTGTCCTCTGGCCTGTTTTCTCTATTTCATCTCTAGTTCAGGCCTACTTGCTGTTCCCTATACATCACAAAGTCACCTCCCACCTCCACACCTTTGTACAGGTTGTCCTCCATACCTAGAAATGTTCTTCTTCCTTACATCTATCTCATTCCCTTCAAAGTTCAGTTTAAGTGATATGAGTTATTTCTGATTCCCCTAGACATTAGTGCCCATCCCGAAATTAATGGGTATTTATTTTGTATATATCCTATATTTACTTATGTTTAAACGTGTTGTATCCCCTTAGTAGAATGTAAATTCCTTGAGGTCAGGGCATGCATTTTTGTAGTTGTAACTAGTGCCTAGTACAATAAGCACTATTATCAAACTTATCAAACAGTTATTGATTAATTGAAATACCTCTGTGCCTGTGAGAGTGAAGTCTTTAACAAGCAACATAGGTGTCTGAACGTAGATTGAAGCATACTATTTGCTCTCTTTTTCTTGGTTTTCTTTTTGCTTTCTCATGCTTCCTCCCATATGTTCTAATTCTTCTATACAACATGATGAATGTGAAAATATGTCTAATAAAAATGTATCCTAGAGTCTCTGTCAGATTGCACACTGTCTTGGGAAGGGGAGAGGAAAGGGAGAAAATGTAAAACTAATGGAAGTGAATGTTGCAAACTAAAAATAAATAAATAAATTTGTAAAAAACAAAAATTAGGCAGCTTGGAAAGTCAGAAAAGGTAGGGAGTGATGGAGCAGACTTTCCTGAAAAAGTCCAGAGCTACAGGAAAAAGGGCAACTTCTCCATTTTCTCCTGAGTCTCTCCTGAGAGCGCTCCCCATTTTCAAAACAATATATCTTTTTATTCTTGAATATACTCCTTCCCGGGCCAGTTTGGTTCTCAAGGGAAGTAGTTTTGTCTTGTTTTCTTTTAAGGGAAGTTGTTTTGAAGCTCTATTAATTACCCTCCTGTGTCCCAAGGAAAGTGGTTTCAGAACTAACAGTATCAGAAAATGATAGACTTGGAAAGAGCTTTAGAAATCAACTGGCCTAGAACCTATGAATTCTGGTTAGGTGCTGTGGAGCTATCACCTTATCTCCCTCCTTCCCTTGTCAGCTAAAATCCTTTACAAAGCTGTCTGCACAAGTGCCTCTACTTTCTTTGCTGTCACTGTCTTCTAAACTCTCTGCAATCTGACGATTGAATCTCATGATTCAAATGAGATTTGTATCGATTTGAATCGTGAGATTCAATCAAAACTGCTTTGTCTATATCTAATGATCTTTTCTTAATACCTGTCCCTCTTGACCTTTCAGCAGCATTTGACAACCGAGTATTCTCTGGGTCTCTGTGACATTATTCTCTCTTCTGTCGATCTGACCCTTCTTCAGTCTTCTTTCCTCAAACTTCACGTATCCCTGCCATTCACCGTGAGTGTCCCCCAAGTCTCTTGCCTTGGTCCTCTCTTCTCTCTACTCTGTCTCATTTGATGATCTCACCAATTCCCATGGGTTCAGTCTGCAGATGACTCCCAGATCTATCTGGAGTCCCTATCTGGAGTCCCTAATCTCTCTCCTAAAATATAATCCCATTTGACAAACTGACTATTGGACATTTTGAACTGGACATTCCATAGGCATCTCAAACTCAACATATCCCAAACATAATTCTTTATTCCTTCATTCCCCCAATCCACTCTTCTTCCAAATTTCCTTTCCAAACTTCCATTACTGTCAAGGATGCATCCTCCTTACAGATTTTCAACTATGCAGCTAGGTGGCATGATGGATAGAACCCTGAGCCTGGATTCAGGAAGACTTGGGGTCAAATCCAACCTCAGATACTTCCTAGTTGTGTGACCCTGGGCAAAGTATTTAAATTTTCTCATCTGTAAAATGGGGATAATAGTAGTACTTACATCCTAGGGTTGTCGTGAGCATCAAGTGAGATAATGTACGTAAAACACTTTATAAATCTTAAAGCACAATATAAATGCTAGCTCTCGTTGTTCTTAGTCATTTCAGATTCCAATTCTCACTCAGTGATATCCTACCTTTACTTAAGGTTTACCAAATGCTTATTTGAATCTTACACCAGTCAACCTTCAAGTGCTCTATGAATAACAGCCATTATTACTATCCAGGACTCCTCCTGTCACTCACCCACATATCAAATCCATCTCTACAACATTCCTTGCACCCTCCACCCCCACCCTCAGGTTTGGCTGTCATCACCTCCCATCTGGAATTCTACAAGAAACTTGTCATTGGTGCCTTTTGCCTGCCTCAAATCTCTCCCCACTCCAAACCATTGTCCATAGTCTGCCAGAGATATTTTCCTAAGGCATAGGTTTGACCATGTCATCTCTCTGCTCAACAAACTCCAGTGGCTCCCTATTATGTCCGGGATCAAAGTAAGTTTGTCTGTTGGGGCTTTTAAAGCTCTTTACAACTTAGCCTCTTTCTGCCTTTCTATTTTTCTTATATATTACTCTCCATGCACTTTTCAAGGGAAGGAAGAAGAGAAAAGAATAAACATTCATTAGGTTAAGTGCCTACTATGTGCGCCAGGCACTGAGCTAAGCACTTTACAAATACTATCTTATTTGATCCTCACAACAACCTTGGGAGAAAGGTGCTATTGTAATACTCATTTTTTGTTGTTTAGTGGTCATGCCTGACTCTCTGTGACCCCATTTGGGGTTTTCCTGGCAAAGATGCTGGAGTGGTTTGACATTTCCTTCTCCAGCTCATTTTACAGATGAGGAAACTGAAGCAAATTGGGTTAAGTGACTTGCCCAGAGTCACACAGTTAGTAAGTGTCTGAGGCCAGATTTGGATTTAGGAAGAGGAGTCTTCTGGACTCCAGTCCTGGCATTCTATCTACAGTGCCACCTACCTGCCCCTTTCTGTAGAATAACTTGCATTTTAAAGCAGCCTTTCCACCCTGGAGATATCTCCACCCCCCAGGCCCCTTCACAAGATTGGGAAGTTTCTAGCCTAGAATGCTAGTTGATGAGGGTGCCCAACTGTGTTCACTTAATTCCTCTCTACTTATTCTCTGGACCACCTCCTTGTGGGCCACTTTTCCCATGTCAGTACCCCTGAATCTCTTAAAGTCCCTTTTATGTGCTATCTTCCTCAGTAAGAATATAAGCTCCTTGAGGGTAAGGAATGCCTTGTTTGCTTTTTTATTTGTATGCTAGACCCTTAGCACAGTGTCTGGCATACAGTAAACACCTAATAAATGCTCTATCTATCTAAGTCTCTCTCTCTCTCTCTGTCTGTCTCCCTCCCTCCCCTCTCCTCTCTCTCTCTCTCTCTCTCTCTCTCTCTCTCTCTCTCTCTCTCCTTCTCCTTCCTCTTTCTCCCTCCCTCCTCCTCTCCCTCCCTCCCTCTCTTTCTTTCCCTCCCCCTCTTCCCTCCCTCTCTCCCTCCCTCTCTCTCTCCCCCCCCCATGGAAGATAGGAGGGGATAACAATCTGCTGCTTGTCCCTCCCTCACATGCTCCTCCAGGGGCATTCCTGTCCTCCCCCAGTGGCATGGCATTCTAGGAATCTGTCCATCCCTTTTGAGTCACAGTGGCCCCACCCTTTCCTCCTTACACCCCAGTCAACCTTCATGTTCCTCTCCTGAAGTCAGAACCAATGAGCAGGAGTCCTATGCAGGTCTCGTCTCTTACCTCTCTGGTGCTGGGGGCAGTGGGTGCACACCACCTCCCCGCTCTCTGGGATGGTGGTACATCCTGATTGACCAGGACAGGGACACGGCTTGCAGTCGCTCTCATGACCCAAAAAGGGGTTGCCGTAGAAACCGGGTGTGCATCGCTCACAGTAGGGGCCCTCTGTGTGGTGTAAGCACTGACAGATCCCTGAGGGGGGACAATAAATTGTCATGTCATGCCTTGGGTTCCTGGGCTCTAAGGAGTCCAGAGCACGTTAGTGATGAGGTCTCCTTATCTCCCTTGTAAGAAAAGATGGAAACAGGACATATTCTCAGTTTAGAGGAGAGAAAAAGAGGTTCAGAGAAGGGCATGAAGTGATTAAAAAACACACAGCCTTCTGTGGTCAGATGATGATAGAATTGTGGCCTAAATCTTAACCACAGGATTATCTTGCAAGTATATGACTTCATTATTTCTCATGATACTCCTTTTCTCTCTCTTTTTTTTTTCAGGTAGTTACCGCCAGGTCACATACTCTCATATTTTGAGAAACGAAAGTACACTAACTTATGGTTTGCCCCAAGGAAGAATAGAACTCAGGAATCTGCTGAGTGGGAGGCAATGTTAAGTTAGTGAACATTTGGAGATTATCCAGAACAAGCTCTTTCCCAAATACTCAGTTTCCCATGGAAGCAGGAGGGGGAGGAGAGTGGGGATTCTTTAGCTTTCTTCTCCAGGCATCAGCACAAAAATTTATGTCTGTATAACACAGAAATCTAGGGGAGACATTGCACCTGACAAAGTGAGCTTGTCCTGAAACCCAAAGGAGATCGTCAAGATGGGCCTGGCCAACAAGGGGTAACATGGATTTCCACATCTGAGATCATTCCCAAGGATGCTCAGAACTCCCAGACATCACGTAGCTGGGATTTGAGATTGATAGTAGTACGGAGAAAGAGCCCAGGGGGTGAACAAGGGGAGATGCAGCCTTAGAAGGAGACCTTCAGTGTTGAGCTCTGAGTTATTCATGCTGTAGGGCTTCCTTCAAGCTGCAGAGACGTGGAAGGACATTAGGCTTCAGTGTAGTAAGCATGTGAGGTCTGAATGTTAGCATTTCCTACAAACCCAGGATTTCCTGTGGGTGTCTCTCACAAGGGCAACATCCCCATAAAAGTGATGTCAGCCCATTTTCTCTCTCCTTCTGCAAATGTGATTGCTGGTGGAAGGCGTGTTTTTTGGATTTTTCCATTCAGATCTATGCAACCCTTATAGGCTACCTGGCCACTCAGCTTGTAATCCCTGCTGATAGGAAGCCACACTCAATGACTCTGGGGTGGCTTGGGTTACTGAGGAAGGGCGGATGGTGGAGAGACCACGTACCTAGTAGCTAACCAGTCCAAGCTCATGTGAAAGTAGGATGGTAGCAGTCAAGGGCTATGGAAAAATTCTGACCTGTTTTAGGGTCACAAGTGCCATGTTGATTACAGGTGCAGGGGACACAATTGGAGTAGGGCCCTCCCAATGGTGTCTCCCTTTTGTACCCCAGAGAGCAGGATTCACAGAACTGCCCCATGTACCCCTTGGGACATGTACATTCCTCTACCCAAGGGGCGAGAGGGGACAGACCAGGGCCTGCTGAAATGAGCTGGACCTCAGTCAGGGTCATTTGACCTGTAGAGGGAGAGAAAATAGAGACAGAAGATGAGTTAACACATGCCCTTACCCCATAAGATGATTCTTCTGGACTTTGACACTTCCAGGTGAGAGATGGTCAATAAGGGACCTCAGAGGTCATCTAGTCCAGTAGTGTCAGACTCAAATAGAAATGAGGGCCACTGAACTGGATATAAGGACTAACTTAGAAAACCACATATCAGTATTATCTGGGTTTTATTGCATTTTTATATATCTTGTTAAATATTTCCTAATTACATTTTAATCTGGTTTGCCTAGAGCTTGGGGGTGCAGTGGGCCGCATATGGCCCTGCTGTAGATTTGATGCCTCTGACCTAGTCCCTCTCCCTTCATTTTGCAAATGAGGAGACTGAGGTTGATAGAGATGAGGTGACTTGTCCAAAGTCACATAGGTAATAAGTAGCAGAGCCAGGATTTGAACTCAGGTTCTCTGAATCCTAACACATCCACACACTTTTAACACTGGTTCCAGTCATCTCTTACCTGAGAACACTGTCCTCTCAGGCAGCAGATCACTCTGTGGGGTGGGGTGGGGAGGGGAGTTTTTTTGTGGGAAGGGAGCTCACTCCCTTGGAGAGACCCACTCACTGCCTGTAGCCTTCTCTCCTGGCCACAAAGCAAGCTGTCTCCTCTTCTTTGGTGAAGTCTTGGGGATCCTCCTCCCTCATCCCATCCCCATCTGTCCATTATACCCCTCCCCCCCATCCCACCCCTCCCTCCCACATACCCCTCCCCCTCACCCCCCCTCCCCCTCCACATACCCCTCCTCCCTCATCCCACCCTCTCAACATACCCCTCCCCCATCAATCTAGATTCTCTCTCCCTTTGTAAAAGTGGTTGGTTTTAGAGGGGACATTTGCAAGACTTTCCCATTTGTGTCTTCATGCAACAGAAAAGTACTTCATTTCCCCCAGGAGCTTATCTCTTGTGTCCTGGCTGTCTGGCTGGTTTCATTCTTAAGCCTCATAGAGAGGGCATTGCCCTTATCCCCATTCCCCTGCTGCTGGCAGAATACTCTCCATCACTGAATGCTTCTCACCATGAGAACCATCTTTAATGGGGAAGAATTCAGCACCCTGGGCTGGATGGCAGAGGGAGCTGCTAAAAGCAGATAGAAATGTCGTGGTGAGGAGAGAGACGACCTGCTCAAGACAGAGTGTAGAGGGTGGGCTGCAGGGAGGGAGAGTTGTGGCCACCACAGCATTCTGCAAAGGCGGCATTTATCAGGGGGTAGAGAGCAGACCTGGGAATGCACCCTAATCAGGGAACTCCTGGGGGGATAACTCCTCCTATCAAGGCAGCTCAGCACCTTCTCTGCAATCTATGGTCTCAGAGAGTTTCCTAGAACACTAAGAGGCTAAGTAATTAGTGCTCCGGGGCAAGGCTAGAATCCTGAAGACTAGAAGCCATTGGAGTTTCAAAGCTGGCTCTCTAGCCACTGCTCCATGCTGCCACTTCCTTTCCTTCCCTCCCTTCTTTATCTTCCTTCCTTCCTCCCTTTCTCCCTCCCTTCTTTCCTCCCACATCTATAAGATACCTGCTAGACCCTGGCAGGGGGTAGCTAAGTGGGGCAGTGGATAGGGCCCTGCCCTTGGAGTCAGGAAGACTCTTCTTCCTGAGTTCAAATCTGGCCTCAGACACTTACTAGCTATATGACCCTGGCAAGTCACTTAACCCTCTCTGCCTCAGTTTCTCACCTGTAAAATGAGCTGGAGAAGGAAATGACAAACCACTCCAGTATCTTTGCCAAGAAAACCCCAAATGGGGTCGTGAAGAGTTGAACGGACTGAACAACAACAAAAGGCCCTAGCAGGAAATCCCAATTTTAGATTAGATATGGACCCTGTCCTTATGGAATAGGGGAATAAGAAATAAAAACACTGTAAGACATTGTATTACATAATGCATTAAAGAGATCAGAGAAGGCTTCATGGAGAAGGTGGTAATTGACTCATTTAAAATGTTTGCAGGAAATCAAAAGGCAAGGAGTGGCAGGGAAGACATCTCACCCACAGGAAACCTCGCCCTTCTCACTTCTCTGCCTGCTGGAATCTTGTCTTTCTTCAAGTCTCAGCTCAAATGTCACCTTCTACAGAGAGACCTTTCCCAGTCCTCCTTTATCTGCTAAAGTCCTTCCCTCAAAGATTACCTTCCATCAATTCTCTGTGTATCTACTTATTTACTTGTGGACTTCCCCTTGGAATGCACACTCCTTGAGGATAGGACTGTTTTTTGCCTTTCTTTGTATCCATAGATATTAGCAAAGATCCTCACATTTAGTAGACACCTGAAAAAGTACTTGTTGACAGATGGATGGATGGATAGATGGATGGATGAACAAAGGGCTAGAAGCTGTTTGGCTGGAGCAAAAGACTTTGACAGTTGGCAAAGTTAGGAAAGAGAGAATGAGGTAATATCTGACTATGAAGAAAGTGCTTCTAAGGAGTTATTAGAAGGAAAGAGGATCAAAAAAGAGTAAAGAATTGTAATCTTGGGCATAAAGACTCTGGGGTACCAGGAATGCTTAAGTGGAGAGATATTGAAAATAATAGAAAGACTAGGCTAGGACGTAAAGCCCATTGAAAGGGAAAAAGCTAACTGTGTTGACAGGAAATTGATACATGATTAAGCTTGGTGGTGGGAAAATGTGTAAGTACCACTGACAATTTTTTTTAAGCTCTGTGGAATTTCCTTGTTTGGAAAAGTTAAAAATTAGATTTATCTGTTTAGGGTGATTCTGGACACAATGAGATGGACCAGAGGAATTCTCAAAGACATTTCTAGCCCTGGATGCCAGGGTTAATCCATAAATCTGTTGTAGAGTGTTTTCATTGAGTACAGAGTAGTTCATTAGGTACCATTCAACTTCCTGTACTTAGACCCCACATTTTCCCTCCTGCCCTTCACCTGTGGGCTGTCTGCCTCCGTGACCTGCAACATGGATCTGGAGTGCCGTCAGATTGGCCAAGAGCCTCTGGAAGTGAAAGGCTGGGAGCAGAAGTCTTGTGTCCTCCGAGGTCTCCTGCAAGCTGTCAGGGTGAATGGAACACAGAAGGGCAAGGATGGCACCCTACCTCATTTCATGGGGTCTGAAATGCTTGGGGCCTTTGTTCCTAGCTGGGTGGGCCAGAGCAGAGAACAGGCTGGGTTGCTTATTTGTTCCCATTGAGACAAGATGGAGCCCGGGAGATTTCTTCAGGAAAAATTGAGACCAGTTACTGTTTACAGTTTTTTGATAGGATGTAGGGATATGGTACTGGGATCCCACCATCTTTCAGACTAGACCAGACTAGATTGGATTAGACTACACTGGGATAACAGAATTGGAAGGGAACTCTGAGCTGTCTTATTTTACAGATGAGAAAACTGAGCCACAAGTGAAAAAGTGACTCACCTATGGTTACACAGCAGGTTATGGCAGAGATGACATTCAAACCCAGGTCTCCTGACTCCCCATTCAGTGCTCTAATCTAGAGCACAGGATTTGACATCAGGAAGACCTGAGTTCAAACCCTGCTTTGGACAGGATTATCCTGTTGGCTAGCTGTGTGACTCTGAGCAAGGCACTTAACCTTTCTTGGCCTCCATTTTCTCATCTGTAAGATGAGGATAGAACAGCACATCTCTCTCTCTCTCATAGGGTATAAAATAAAATATGCAAAGAGCTTTGCAACACTTAAAGCATTATATATGCTTTAGATATGCCTTATTATTATGTATTCCTGTTAGTATTACCCCACCTTGACTCTGATCAGATAGGGAATGAGAAAACACAGCAACCTTTTTGAAGAAGGTAGGAGGGTTTGTTTATAAACAGCAGAGTCCCAGAAAGAAAGTCCAAGTGTATTCTCTTTGGTGGTTCTTTGCTGGGAATCCCCACCATAGCATACCTGGTGCTTAGCACGGAGCATGGCTCCTAGGAGAAGCTTAGCAAATGTTTATCATGGTGACTTGGCTAGTGCTTGGAACACAGTAAGCCCCTAATAAATACTTGTAAATTGACTATGGAATAATTGGCCATCCAGTCTCTGCTCGAACCTCTCCAAGGAGCAGGAATTCACCACCTTTAAAAACATTCTAGTCATTTCATTTTTAGACAGTTTTAGGAAAATTTTTCTGGAATAAATCTTAAATGTTCCTCTTTGCAATTCTGGACCATCGTTCTTGGTTTTGTCTGCTGGGGCCAACCTTCCCAGAGCAGGTGATTGGTACACCATTCGTCACCCCCACTTACTTGAACTCCAGCAGGTATTCCTCAGGCCGCCCAGGCTGTTGGGTGCCTGTTGGGCTGGAGGGTTTCAGAGACAGGGCTAGTCCTGCCCCTTCCAATTTCAGCCAGACTGGGAGGAGAGAGGCACCAGGCGGTACCCGGAAGGTCAGAGAGAGGGGCTGCCCATAGCTGAAGCGCTGGTCTCCCAGGAATTTCTCTAAGGAAGAGAGAGAAGAAAGGGAAGCCCAATAGGAACGAATAAATGGATGAATGACCCAGCAGCCTGTTGTTCCTGCTCTGGGGTGTTTGAGAAGTTGGAAAGGATGATAATGAGATACTGTCTGAGATTCCTGCTCTGTGGGAATCCCTGGAAAGAGGGTATCGAATAAAGTCTTGGGCAGCAAACCTTTGGGCCTATGGAATACCTGGTGCAATGAAGTCCCACAGCTCCTCTCTCTCTGGCTTCAGGAAGATCCCGCTCTGGCTCCACTGTGCAGGCTCCTCTCTGCCCCCTGGACCTCTGGCTCTCCAGCCCTCAGCCCCTTGATACCAAGCACACAAACAAATTCAGAGAAAGAAGGTCACTTGGGAGGGTTTGGGGGGAAGTGACTGTCAGGGAAGTATGGATGATGTTAGAGGCCACTAGAGGGCACAGTGGTGGGTTGGGGAGACCTGAGCTCAAATTCTACTTTGATACTTAGTGTGACCCTGGGCAAATCACTTGATCTCTCTGTGCCTCAGTTTCCTCATCTGTAAAATGAGAGAGTTGGGCTTGATGGCCTCTAAGGTACCTTCCATCTCTAAATCTAGATCGTATGGTGTAATGGAAAGATCACAAGATTTAGAATTAGGTTTAAGCTCTATTTCTATCTTTCTATCTGTGTGACATTGGACAAGTCACTTATCCTCTCCAGGCTTCATTTTCCTCATCTGCAAAATGATGAGATTGTACTAGATGATCTTTGCTTCTAGCTCTAAATATTGTGGCAAATTAAATACATGTTAAATTCCTACTATTCGCAGGGCACGCGTCCTGGGATCCATCCATCCGGGAAGGCAGGAATGGCTTGCCTGCATGCGTCCACGCCCTCTCTTTAGTCCCAGGAATAGTGCAGACAGAGTCTCTGTGTGGGGAGATGGGCCTGGCTTCCCATGCCTAAATACCCATCACCCAAGGCAGCCCTGCAGCAGCTAAACGGAACACATTGAATCAATAGAAGACAATGGTTTTATTTCTAACAATGAAGACAACTCCCTAGAATACCAGCAGGGAGAGAAGAAGAATGAGCAGGAATGTTCCACGAACCTCTTTGGGCTTGTACATACCCTGGATCTGTTTTTTTTTCCGTGCACAAATCATGCGTAGTTATTATTAATTTCTTCATTTTCAGTAAACACCTACTATGTGCAGAGCTGACTGCATAGGTGTCGGAATCAGTGTAGTAATCTTTCATTCAGCTCTTTCATACATGTAGCTTTAATTTAATAACAATAGTATTTATATAAGTGGTTTAAGTTTTGCAAAGTGCTTTACAAACATTATCTCATTTTATCCTCACAACTGCCCTGGAATTATTATCCTCAGTTTACAGATGAGAAAACTGAGGCAGGAAGAAGTGAAGTAATTTGCTTAGGGTCACACAGTCAGTAAATGTCTGAAGCAGAATTTGAACCCAGTCTTTGTGACTCCACATCCAGCGTCGTACCAACTAGTTGCCTACAGCAGTTTACAAAGAGCTTCCATCACAAAAGCCACACAAAGTAGATAGAATAAGTATTATTATCTCTAATTTGCAGATACAGAAACAGTCTCAGAGCAATAAAGTGAGTTGCACATTGTTAAATATCTCTAGGAAGCTCTCGAGTCTCCTGACTCCAGGTACAGTACTCTTTCTCCTATACTGTTCTGACTCAAAGAGACTTAATTATTGAGCTGGAAACAATTTGAAATCTGTGGCTCCCTGAGAAGTCTAGGTTTAAGGCAGGTTGGAGAATTCTAGATCAGTGGTTCCAAATTGTGGGCAACCCCTGGGAACCCAAGGACTTGGTGCAAATCCATAAAGAAAACACTTTTTGTAAGTGATAAAAAAACTCATTTCTATCTCTTACAAAAATAAGACCAGGATTAGAATCCAAGCAAATGTTTTAATTTTCAGTTCAAAGTTTCTTCCATCTTACCAATAAATGAAGCCATACGGGCCTATTATGTGCCACGCACTGTGGTAGGCACTGGGGACATGAAGACAAAAATGAAGAAATCCCAGACCTCAAAGGGCTTACACTCCATTTCGGGAAACAACACATACATTTATAAATCCATGTAAAATACATTTTCTGATCCCAACCCGTGATTTCATTAGGTTTGAAAATAGTGTGAAGAGCATGAAATGGCCACTGAGGAAACTTTCTCTACCAATGTTTGTAGAGAAACACCTGCTTCTGCAACTTCTAGTCTTGGAGACCTGACTCAGGACAAAGTAACTGGAGGTCGGGGCAGTGATGGACACTTGGGCATCCGGGAAGGCAGGCAGCATCAGAGCGGAGTTTTGAAGGGAGCTAGGGGATTCTAAGATGGGAGACACCTGCCACTCAGAATGTCCAGCAGAGGGTAGCATTTCCCCACATTTGGAAGCTCTCGGCTCCAAGTTCAGAGTGGCTTTCCAGGACTGAATGTTCTCCTTCCTTGGTGGGTGGTAGGGTCAGCCCAAGGCTTCACTCTCAAGGGAAACTTTCTCGACAGAATACAAAGGTCTAGAGGGAGGCAGCGGCTGGGGTCTGGATTCCGATCAGGGTCCCAGTTACATCCCCCAGAGTTGATGGTGAGACTGGACTGTTGCCTTGAGGGAGACAGTTTCTGGTTCATGAAGATGTAGGCTTGGGTGGGAGTGAGGTGGTAAGAAGGTGGACAGAAGGCAAATATTGAAGCTAAGGGATAGCTCAGGGCTCTTTAGAGTTAACTGTGGAGCTTGTACAGAGGAGAGAGACAGAGAGACAGAGAGACACAGAGACAGAGACAGAGACAGAGAGACAGACAGAGAGAGAGACAGAGAAAGACAGACAGACAGAGAGACAGAGACAGAGAGACAGAGAGACAGAAAGAGAGAGAGACAGAGAGAGACAGAGACAGAGAGAGACAGAGAGAGAGAGACAGAGAGAGACAGAGAGAGGACAGAGAGAGAGAGACAGAGAGAGAGACATAGAGAGAGACAGAGAGACAGAGAGACAGAAAGAGAGAGAGACAGAGACAGAGACAGAGAGAGACAGAGAGAGAGAGACAGAGAGAGACAGAGACAGAGAAAGAGACAGAGACAGAGAGAGACAGAGAGAGACAGAGAGAGGACAGAGAGAGAGACAGAGAGAGAGACATAGAGAGACATAGAGAGACAGAGAGAGAGACAGAGAGTGACAGAGAGAGAGAGCAAGACAGAGAGAGAGAGAGACAAAGAGAGAGTGACAGAGAGAGAGAGAGCGAGACAGAGAGAGAGAGAGAGAGAGACAGAGAGAGACAGAGAGAGGGACAGACAGAGGGAGAGGGAGAGGGAGAGAGAGAAGGAGAGACAGAGACAGAGACAGAGATGGAGACAGAGACAGAGAGAGAAACAGAGAGAGAGACAGAGAGAGAAACAGAGAGAGAGACAGAGAGAGAGAGAGACAGAGAGAGGGACAGACAGAGGGAGAGGGAGAGGGAGAGAGAGAGGGAGAGGGAGAGAGAGAAGGAGAGACAGAGAGACAGAGAGACAGAGAGAGAAACAGAAAGACAGAGAGAGACAGAGAGAGGACAGAGAGAGAGACAGAGAGAGAGACATAGAGAGACATAGAGAGACAGAGAGAGACAGAGAGAGACAGAGAGAGAGACAGAGAGAGAGAGACAGAGAGAAGGAGAGGGAGGGGGAGGGGGAGAGGAAGGGAGAGGGGAAGGGGGAAGTGGAGGGGGAGGAGGAGGGAGAGGGGGAAGGAGAGGGAGAGGGAGAGAGATGTCTTCAAAGGACGACTCAGAACACTGAGTGTCTCCGGAGCCGAGCCCACATCGCCCCCCACCCGATTAACAGAGGAGGCTCAGTGACCTGCAGGAAATCTTGCAGCTGCAGCTTGAAATCTATGGCAATCTTAAGATGACAATCTAAAACTACGATCTTCTCTCAGATATCTGAGCCCGCTCTCAACCCTCAGAGGCCATGCTGTTCAATTCTATAGTTTTACACGTGAAAAAGAAAAAAACCACTAACATGAAGGGCGGTTAAATGGCTTGCCCAAAGCCGCACAGACAGAAAGCACCAGGGACAGGATTTGAACTCAGGCCCTCTGACTCCAAATACAGCTCCCTTTCACCTGTACCATGCTAATTATTCTCCACTTCCCCAAGTTAGGGGACCTGGATTCAAATACTGCCTCTGACTCTTACTGCCTTAACCTCACTTGGCCCTAGTTTTCTCATTTGAAAATTAAGGGAGTTGGACAAAACGGCCTCTTGCGCCCTTTCTAGCTACAGGCCTGTGATCCAGTGAACTCTTGGCTTGGACATTTTTAAGAGTAACATCAACATGCATCCGCCGGCAGCCAGAGGCAATCTCCTAAGGAGTAGATTGGGAGTTACTGCACCCAGCCAGCTGGAGAAAGCACTCTGAAGGTGGATCAGGTTTGAGTACAAGTCACTCAGACTCAGTTTTCTTATCTGTAAACTGGGAAGGATCATACTTACGCTACATGGCTTGCAGAGCTACGGTAAAGAAAGCACTTTGTAAACTTGAATGACTTTTGTACAACGGAGCTGTCATTACTGTTGTCATCTTTAGTAGACATTAGAGCATAAACCTGGATACGGGCATACCGCTGTATTTACCCAGTCAAGCCTGTGTCTTCCCGCATCCCAGGATTAGTAGAGCTTGGAGAGACAAGGAGGACTGGGGGAAATCTGTCACAGGTGGAAGGGAACCTCTTACCCTGGTGGAAGTCAGAGATGATATGGCGCACACCGTAATGGGCAGAAGCTGCGCACACCATGGAGTGGCCATAACAGAAGCAGCTGGTGCAACCAGCAGGATTATGGGGCTGCAGGTTAAATGTCCCAGGTTGGCATCTAGAACACAGAGAAGACAAGACAAGCAAGGACTGATTAACCAGATGAGGGAGGGAAGGGAAGACCTGGGCAGCAGTTCCAGGTCTCACCCCTTCTCATTTAATCTTTTCTCTTTCCCTTGCACCAT
The DNA here is from genome assembly GCA_028627135.1 of Pseudochirops cupreus. NCBI lineage: Eukaryota > Metazoa > Chordata > Mammalia > Diprotodontia > Pseudocheiridae > Pseudochirops > Pseudochirops cupreus. The sequence continues at coordinate 225,057,709 of CM053581.1, forward strand.
TGATCAATCCATAAGCATTTACAAAGTACTTACTATCCGCCAGGCACTGAGCTAAGGGTTGGGGATATAAACACAAAAATGAAACAGTCCTTGCCTTCACCAGCTTACATTCTGATGGGAGAACCAACATGTATGCATGTAAGTATATACATAAAACACACAACGTGTTTATGGGAGGGAGGGCACTGAGTATAGGTCACAAGGCGGGGATCAAGAAAGGCTTCGTGTAGAAGGTGGTTCCTGAGCTGAGACTTGAAGGAAACTAGGGATTCTGAGAGGCTGGGGTGAAAAGAATTATATTCTGCACATGGAGGACAGCCAGGGCAAAGATGAGGAGGCTGGAGATTGAGGGTCGTGTGTATAGGGCAAGCAGTAGGTGAGTGTGGCTAGATTGAAGAAGAGGAGAAGGAAAGTAATGTGCAAGCAGTGCATAAAGGTGGGGGGTGAGGTGGGGACAGGTTGTGAAGAGCTTTCAATGCCCAGCAGAGGAGTTTCTATTCCACTCTAGAAGCAAGTGGATCTTGGGCTAGAAGGACAGATAGGAAGAGCTGACCCTGGGTATTGCTGATGGGCACATGGCTGCAGATCCCTCACCTATCACATAAATAGCCTTCCACCTTGTCCTTGCAGGGGCACCGTCCATTTCGGGAATCACATGGTCCTAAACTGCCAGCAGCATTGCAGGTACAGGGTCTGCCAAGAGGGGGGAGAGAAAGCGGATCTTCTGTGAGCTCCTCTACAGCCAGACAACTCTCAAGCCTTTCTCTCTTGCCTCTGTGGGCACCAGGAGGCAGACTGTGCCAGGGATCTGGGTCTCAGCTCACAAATGTCCCTTCCCTCATATTTCCCGTTCCCATCTCTTCCATATAGAAGCATCCCTGACTAGTCAGACACTCAGTTGTAGGTAGACGTAGGCAAGGTCAGACACGACAAAGGGGTGAACAGAACTGCTCAGCGCTAGTTAGGGGCTGACTTTCTTTTCTTTTCTTTTCTTTTTTTGTGGGAGGGAGGAGGTTCACGAATGAGCAATTTTGAAGATCTAGATAAGCTGCTGAAGAATGAAATAAGCAGAACCAGAACAATATATGTGACAATGGTAATACTGTAAAAAGAAACAACTTTGAAAGTCTTACAAATTCTGATCAATGCAATGCCCATCCATGTTTCTTGAGGATAGATGATGAAACATGCTGTCTATGACAGAGAGGTGATGGGTATATGGTGCAGAATGAGACATAATTTTTTGAGGACATGGTCAATGAGGGAATTTGTTTCATTTTTTCTTGACTATTCATATTTATCATAAAGATTTTGTTTTTCTTTCTATTTTTGCTTAGTAGAATGGAGAAGAAAATAGATTTCTGTTAATTAAAAAAAATTCATTAAAAAAAATCTTGGAATGAGAGGATGTGGGTTCAAGTATGACATCTAATGTTTAGTATCTGCATGACCTTGGACTAGTCACTTATTCTCTCTGAGAATCAGTTTCCTCATGTGTAAAATGAAGGGATTGGCTTAGATGGATTCTGAGGTCTCTTTATCTCTAAATCTATATATTTTTTTACTGCAGAGGTTGTTACCCATATAAACACAGACCCACAAACATCAACACACACACCTTTGTCTGCGCTATTCACTTTTCCTACAGTGTCCTCCCCTTCCCCATCCTTGCCTGTTGAATCCCAATGCATCATCTAAAGCTCAATTCAAATGTTACCTCCTACATGGAACATTCTCTTCTCTCCCACAATGACTCTTGCCTATTCTCCATCATCCCTTAACTTTGTAGTGTTTGGTTCAACTCTCCAATGCATGCATCATGTAATATTGTATATTAGAGCTACTTGTATTTGCCAATTAAGCAATCAACAAGTATTTATTAAGCACCTTCTGTGTACTAGGCACTTTTTGAGCTCCTGGGAATAAAAGTACAAAAAATGAAACAAGTCTTACTCTCAAGGAACTTATTCTGCTAGGCTGTAAGCTCAAGGAATGCCAGGGCCACATTTTATCAATATATCTGTTTGTGTCCCTGGCAACTCTCTAATATGCCAAATTGCAAATGAGATGTGGACTGCATCAAAGAGAGAAGTTTCCATATGGGTAAGTGTAATTCTGTGTTCCATATACTGATGATATCTCAAGTCTGGACTGCATCCCCCACTCCCCCAACCCAGACTAACACTATGCTGCTCACATAAAAACACATATAAGATCTTAAAGTATGTACATTTATTCACATCTATACTGTATATTTCTCCCCACTAATATTTATTTACACTTATGTACACACATTCATTCATATCCATTTGTACCCATTTACACACACACACATATATGTATATACACACACATACACATAATATAAAGAGGTGAAGGTGTATGCACATATGTGTGTATACCTATATCTACTAATTACACAAGTACTGGGGGTAGCTAGGTGGTGCAATGGTTAGAGCTCTGGGCCTGGAATTAGGAAGACCTCAGGCACTTACTAGCTGTGTTACTCTGGACAAGTCACTTAATCCTGTTTGTCTTCGTTTCTTCATCTGCAAAATGAGCTGGAGAAGGAAATGGCAGAGTACTCCAGTATCTTTGCCAAGAAATCCACAAAGGGGGTCCCCAAGAGTCGGACATGACCAAAAAACAACTGAACAGCACAAGGACCCAAACCCCTGCCCCTGCTTACCTGCATCCGCCTTCACTAAGGGAATGGAACCCTGTCAGACAGCGATCACACTTCCAGCCAGTGACACTGGGTTTACACTCACAGGTGCCTGAGCTGTCACACTGCAGGCTAAGGGATCCTGGGGGGCAGAATGAGGAGAGAGCACCATGAAGTTGGGCTTGGGGGACGGGGGACAGGGCGAGTAAGGGTAGTAAGGGATGACGGAGATTAGGGAAGAATCATTGCAGGAGAGCAGGGGAATGGGAGGCAGTGTGGCATATTGGGAAGAGCGTGGGATTTAGAGTCAGGAAATTGGTTGGAATCCTGACTCTGCTGATTACATTGCCTTGGGCAAGTCACTTCATTTTCTGAGCCTTACTTACTTAGAAAATGGAATTTGGCTCAATGCCCTCAAAGTCCTCTTCTGGTTCTAACTAAGCATCCAACTAGGATCCTATTACTACGGCCTGAGCTGGGCTGGAGGAACCTCACTCCCAGACAACTCAACATCTCTTGGACTGAGTGGGAGTTTCCTAAGCCATTTTCTCCCAGCTACCCCAGGAGTTGGCAGCACAAGTGTGATTATCCCCTGGCTTGTCCTTTTATTCCCCCCCACCAGCTGTCTGTGTACCTGCTGGGTGGCAGTCACAGGGCTGGCACGGTTGCTGCTGATCCCAGCGGTAGAAGTTCTCTTGGCATTGCTCACAGTGGGGTCCGGTGGTGTGGTCCCGGCAGTTCTGACAGTGACCACCACGACCAGTGCTCCGGTACAGCTCCCAGTCATAGAAACATTCTTCAGAGAGGCCACTGCAATTGCAGGCTAAGGGAAAACGTCAACATTGTATATAGAAAATATTATGTATGACATGGGGATATTATATACAAAATATATATATTCTATATTACAATGAAATATAGCATATTTAATATATTGATACATAATGATTATAAACTATATAACAACACTGTAATATTTTCATCTAAAATTAAATTAAATTATATTTTGTTACTGTTGTTTAGTCGTTTCCGACTCTTCATGACCTCCTAGATCATAGAGTGCCAGGCCCTTCTATCCTCTAATATTTTTCCAAGTCCGTCCAAGGTCATGTCATTGTTTCCATGATTCTATCTATCTATTTCATCCTCTCCCTCCCCCTTCTCCTTCTGCCTTCAAACTTTCCCAACATCAGGGTCTTTTCCAACGGGTCGTCTCATCATTATGTGACCAAAGTATTTAAGTTTCAGCTTCACTATTTGACCTTCCAGTGAATAGTTTGATTTAATTTATTTTAAGTACTGACTGATTTGATCTCCCTGCTGTCCAAGGTACTCTCAAAAGTCTTCTCCAGCCCCACAAATTTGAAAGCTCCATTCTGTGGTGCTCAGCTTTCCTTATAGGCTGACTCTCACAGTCATACATTGTTACTGGAAAAACTATAGCTTCGACTCTATAGATCTTTGTTGGCAAGGTGATATCTCTACCTACAATTACATAAGTAATAATATAATACTACAATAGACCTCTCCACAGCTTTTTAGAGTATACAGTGCTGTATTCTCTTTTTCAAGCCTCTCAACAACCTCATCAGGCAAATTCTGTGAATATTATCATCCCCATTTCACAGATGAGGAAACTGAAGCTTGGAGAGTTTGTTTTTTAAACTCTTTCTAAAAATTTTCATTGATGTATTTTGGTTTCACATCACCTTTATTCCCAAATATTCCCAGAGAGACGAAATGATTTGGCCATTGTCACAGAGCTAGTAAATATTGAAGGTGGGATTTGAACTCAGGTCTTCCTGGGGCAGCACTCTCTCTACTATGGCATGTTATCTCTTGAGAAGATTGTTCAGGAATTTGAAAGGAGATAGGTATTGGACAGTTGGGGGTCAGGGGAAAGGAAGTCTAGGCCTCTTGTAGTGAAGGCCTGAAACCACCTTCCTTTCATGAGGAGGAGCAGTATGATAATAGTAGAAAGATGAACTGAATATCAAGACACCTGGGCTCTAGTACCTATCCTGCCCTAGGTGACCTTGGGCAGGGGACTTGGCCTCTCCAGGATTATTTCCTCAACTACTAAATGTAGCAACAGGACCAAATGGTCTCTGAGGTCCCCAGCAGTGTTAAAATGTCTGTTTCTATGACTACATTCTCTCCCTAGAGCCTTGTAGGCCCTATCTCACTCAGACTTAGTTTCCCCAAGTTGCATATCTGTACCCATTTCATACCAAAGCACAGAGAAGCAGCTAGCTCAGATGATCATAATCCCCTTTAAGGCAGAGATCTGATTTTATTCATCTTTCTGTCCCACATGATACCTTACGTGTGGTAAGTGCCCAATAACTATTTACTGAATAAATGGATCATTGTGGGGCCCTGGCATCAGAGTTAAAAGGCCTCACTGTGGGTACAGCCCTAAGGAAGTCATATAACTTTTCTGGACCTCAGTTTTCTCATCTGTAAAATGCTGGGGATGAGGGCAATAGAGCTATCTCTGCACGAGTCCATTCTAGCTGTAACAACCTGTGAGTGAAGTCCTTTACAGAGATGCCACAAAACAAACCCAAGCATCTCTAGTTGGTTTCTCCCTGTTTTCTTTACTTTGCTTGGACCCAGGTAACTGACTGATTGTGCTTTTGCTCACAAGCTCTTTTATTTTCATGACTTCTAGCTGGAGGCCAGGGAACAGAGGATCCCAGCACTTTGGGGGGGTCTGTGAGGGAGATATGAAACAGGCATAAGACAAGGTAGGGTGGACCAGACGAATAAGAGAGCCAGCCAAAGTGCTCTAGAAAAACTGGAGGAGAGGACACTACCAAACCAGGATGGGCGTGGGGGGAACAGAGTTGTGGAAGGCTTCATGGAGGAGGCGGCATCTGGACTGACTCAAAGGAAGAGGAGGATTTTTCAGTGAAGACGAGGAGCACATTCCAGGCACCGCAGACAGCCTAAATAAAAGTGCAGGCCCAGGAGATGATGTACAGAGCTCTGGGAGCAGCTTAGCTAGCCGGCCAGTTTGGCTGGATATTAAAATGTGTGAAGAGGAGTATGATTTCATATGCTTAAAACATATGAAATAAGTTTGGAAAGGCAGACTGAGGCCAGCTTGGGGCTACACTTGAGATTTCAGGTCCTTTTGTCCCTCTAGCTGGGAAGCTGGGGCCTGGGGAGGATGGATGGGCCTCCAAATTCTGATCATGTTCCACCTGGGCCTCCTCCCCTTCTTTCTTCTTTGATAATAATAATAATAACTCACATTTATATGGAGGCTTAAGGTTTGCAGAACAATTTACATACATTATCCCTTTTGATCCTCATAAGAACCACGGGAAGTAGGTGCTATCATGATGACCATTTTTACAGATCACTTAACCTAGAAGTCATGCGACTGGGCCAAAGGCAGACAGGGAGTCAGCACTGGAGGCTAGATTTAACCTTTGCACTAGTCATACGACAATATTTCACTCTTCCTTTCTTCTCTGGAACCTGCTCTCCAGAGCCCTTTCCCCACAATTCACTGTAACCTTCTTTTCCTGGAATATGCCTTTGATATCAGGATCCAGGAGCCTTCTCTGGCTGGGAGATCCGTTTACCCGGCAGCCTCTTCCTCTGATCAATCAGTTCTCTTCTGCATAGGTTCTCAAAGTGGGTGATACCAGCCCCTAGGGAGTGCTGGAGAAATGGGGGGAGGGCAGTAGCACCCTTGGGTGCCATTGGGAGGCATCGAATAAAAGTAAGGGGGCCATGGAAGCATGAGGAAAGAAGAGAAGAAAATTTTGAAAAATTGTACTTGTTTCATCTGTTGTGCAATAGAGTTAAAGTCATAGCGATTACATTATTTTCCAAATAAAGACACAGAATGCAAGTTACAACTGATTAGTGGTCAAGTCCTCAGATAGGTCTTAACAAGCAACTGTTGGCAGGCGAGGCTGTCGTGTTGCTGGGAACTTCAGCATGCATCAGCAGGAGGATGTACATGTAATGATTTGTTTACAATATGATACTATATGGTTACATGATGCAATATTGCATCATCAAAATTTCAATGCAGGAAAAACCCCACAAATTCATAATAAATTATTAAATTTAAAATGTTGTTAAAAATTTATATATATTGAAATTATGCAAATTTAAAAAACAAAACATTAAAGTGTTAAAGAAAGTTGATTTCCAGGGTGGTACTGAGTAATTTTTTTTTTTTAAAGGGATAGTAGGCACAATAAGTTCAGGAACCTCTGATTTAAAGGAAAGGTCCAGGTCAGTCATGTTCATGCCTTCATTCCTCTCCAGGCTACACTTACAAGTTTTCATATTTATTTCTCCACTGCACCCCCTGTGTGGGATTTTCTTTCTTTCTTCCTCTCTTTCATCTTCTTTTAATATGGTATCTTTCTCCATTAGAATATAAGCCCCTTGGGGGCAGGAACAATTTTATTTCTAGTGCAAAACATAGCTTTGCTGGCCAGTTTGGCTGGATATTAAAATGTGTGAAGAAGAGTATGATTTCATATGCTTAAAATGTATGAAATAAGTTTGGAAAGGCAGACTAAGGCCAGCTTGGGGCTGCACTTGAGATTTCAGGTCCTTTTGTCTCTCTAGCTGGGAAGCTGGGGCCTGGGGGGGGTGGCTGGGCTTCAAAATTCAATACTTGTCAATGACATGATTTCAATGACTCTATGAATTCATTGATATGATTACTGCCTCCTGTGCTATAGATTCCATCCCATCCACATCTCATCCTGTTCAACATTTGTCCATGTCCTCCCAAGAATCCTTCCATGGGGATATGGAGATGCATCCAAAATGCCAAAGGCAGGTCTTCCTCCCAAGGTCTCAACATTGCACAAATATTAGTGCTATACTCACTGAGATCCTGAGCTGCTGACATATGACCAGCCCATCTCCTTTTCCCATGATACATCTCCTATATGTTCTCTTTTATGATACTTCTTATGATCAAGTCATCATCGGATAACAATCTGTAGCCTATTTGATGAAAATTTTATTTCCTGGGTCACCTGAAATTTTGGTTCTTTGGAGATTGTGGTGTTCCAGGATGGATGCCATGATGCATGAGTCCCGTCTGGATTCACTTCAGCAAACATTCACTGAAGATCTACTGTCCATCAGGCACTATGCTTGACAATGGGGTTATAAATGTTATATTCACCTCCAATACTTACTATATTACTTTGGACAAATCACTTCACCTATTTTTCTCACTTGTAAAATGAAATGGTTGGACTAGATGTACTATGAAGTTCCTTCCAGGTCTCTGTTCCTATGATCCTTGGAGTACAGTGCCTACCTTCAGGGAGTTTACATTCTACTGGATTGGGGAGGGGTAGGGTTAAAAGCCAGGCTGAGGTGTTCATGTTATCCTTGTTGTTTGTCCTTTGCTCTTGAAGAGGACCATGACCTCAGGAAGGTCCCATGAAAATGAATTGGATTTAAGTGAGGCAGCACTGTACAAAGTCACCAGCTTCACTTTCTCCTCTGAAGCCATCTGGATCGAATGGCCAAATACAGATCAGGATGACTGGAGATGACCCAAGATGCATGTTATCCTAGAGGCAATAGGGAGCTACTTATAGGGCTTTGAGCAGAGGAGGGGCATAGTTGGGCTTTTGCATTAGGAAGATGATTTTGGCAGCTGTGAGAAAGGTAGACTTGAGATATAAGCAAATGAAGGTAAGGAGACCAGTTAGGAGACTATTACAATAGTCTTAATGAGAGGTCATGAAGGCCTAGATGAGGGAGGCAACATTGTGAAGGAAGAGAAAAGAATGGAAATGAGACGTGCTAGGTACATAGAATCAACAGGACTTGCAGAGATGGTTGTGGGATGAAGCCGGCCCCTGTCCACTTGGCAATTGCTCAATGATCCAGTTGGGGGCATGAAATTCAGAGCAGGGCTACATGGGAGGAAGGTGGGAGGACTCCCTTAAGGAGGCCCCACGATGGAGACCAGCAGGAGCCCATCAGGGCGAGGCCAGGGTTCTACAGGGCTGTCATCCCGTACTGGAGAACACAGTGTTCTGCCATCCTTCTCCCAGAGCTGGAGTCTACTGCAGGCCAAGCCTAGGGAGACAGCCTGGCTCAGGAGTCCTGTCTGCTGAGGAGTTTGTCTGCTCGGCATCCACAGCCCAACAACAGCTGGCAATAAGCAGGATAGGCTTAAACACAAACCGATGGTTGTCTGGCTAGAGGAAAAGGGCAGAGCTGAAAAGGGGGAGGTGGGAGGATGGTGGCAGCGGGGTTCCTCACGCTAGGCTCAGGGCGGACAGGGGATGAGGTCGCTGCTGATTGGACAGTACTTTTTCCCTGCTGGCCTCGTCTCTCTGGGAGAGCGAGCCATCCTTGCTTCCTTTGTGTTTCTGAGGTTACATGGGGAAAACCACTGCACGGACCCAGACTCAGAAATGAGGGGGTGAAGGGTGAACATCAAAGCATGGCCACAGGCCTATTAAGAAAGATTGAGTGGGGAAGTTTAATCCTTCTGCCTTTGATTACCAGCTGGGACTTGAATGGTTAAATCCAAATAAGGAACTACAAAGCCTCTCCCTAATTTCTGACTTGCCTTCTATCCCTCGATGAAGTCGACCACTGACACGCATCACAGACTCTCAGACTTGGTCAGGAGTCTAGGACAAACCAGCTAGGACAAACTAGCACTTGGCATCCCTTCTGTGGCATGGCAGCCTAGTAAAGGGTCATCCAGCCTCTGAGTAGACGAGGGGGCCACCATCTTGCAAGGCAGCCTATTCTGGGTTGGGGTAGTTTTAGTCGTTAGAAAGTTTTTCCTTATATCAAATTGAAATCTTTCTCCTGGCAGCTTCTTCCCATAGCTCTACATTTTTCCCTCTGAGGCCAAACTGAACAAGCCTGATCCTTCTTCTGCCCTTCAAATGCTTGAAAACAGCAATTGTCTCTTTCCTAAGTTTTCTCTTCAGCAATATAAATATCCCAAGTCCTTTCATTTGATCCTCATGGGGCATGGTCTCCAAATCTTTCAATGTCTTTGTAACTCCGTTTTGGATGCTCTCCAGCTTGTTAATGGTTTTTTTCTTTTTAAAAATAATGTTAGTTGATTACCCTTTATTTTTACCCACCCCCCACCCACAGAGAGCTATCTCTCATAACAATGAATAAA
>CM053581.1:225067629-225164623 GCA_028627135.1 Pseudochirops cupreus
ATAATTTTTCTGCATTTATTTTTGATTGTTTTGTTGTTCTTTTCATTTAAATTGTTTTAGTCATTATACACACTGTTTTCTGGCTCTGTTTATTGTGTTGTTGTTAAGTCGTGTCCAACCCTTTGTGACCCCGTTTGAGGTTTTCTTGGCAAAGATACTGGAGTGGGTTTGTCATTTCCTTCTTCAGTTCATTTTTACAGATGAGGAAACTGAGGCAAACAGGGTTAAGTGATTTGCTCAGGGTCACACATCTAGGAAATTTCTGAGGCCAGATTTGAGCTTAGGAAGATAAGTCTTTCTGACTCTGCCCCCAGCAGTGTGCCACCTAGCTGCCCATTTCTTTATCGTACTTTATATCCATTCATATGTATATTTATCTTGTCATGCTCTCTGTATTCATTCCTTTTTTACAGCACAGTAATATTCTATTACATTCATGTATCATAAATTGCCAAGCCATTCCCCATCTGATGGGGAATCAATGTCTTTTCTAAAATGTCTCTCCCAGACCAGTTGGTAAATAAACATTTATTAAGTACCTACTATGTGCCAGACACTGTGCTAGGCACTAGGGATACAAAAGGAGATAAGAGACAGTTCTTGCCCTTATGGAGTTTACAATCTAATGAGGAAGACAACAAGTCAACACATATATTCAAACAAGCTACATGTAGGACAAATAAGAAATAAGAAAGAGAAGGCACTGGAATTGAGAGGGGTTGTGAAAGGTTTCCTGTAGAAGATGGGATTTTAGTCTTGGCTTGAAGGAAATTAAGGAAGCCAGGATACAGAGATGAGGGGGAGCATTCCAGGCATGGGAGATGGCCAGAGAAAATGCCAGGAGCCAAGAGATGGAGAGTCTTGTTTGTGGAACAGCAAGGAAGTCAATGGCACTGAATTGAAGAGTGTGTTGTGAGGAGGAGAGGGAGTATAATGTGTAAGAAGGCTGGAAAGGGGGCAGGGCCTAGGTTATGAAGGGCTCTGAATGCCAAACACAGGACTTTTTGTTTGATCCTGGAAACAATAGGAAGCTCCTGGAGTTTATTGAGTAGGAGGAGAGGTGACATGTGCTTTAGGAAAATCATTTTGATGGCTGAATGGGGGATGGAGCAGAGTGGGAGAGAGACTTGAGGCAGATAGATCCATCAGCAGGCTACTGTGAGCATGAGGTGATGAGGGCCTGCACCAGGGTGGTAGCAACGTCAGAAGAGAGAAGGGGCCATATTCTAGAGATGTTGCAAAGGTGAAATCCATAGGCCTTGGTGACAGACTGGATTTGTATGGTAGGTGAAAGAGGGTGAGGAGTCAAGGATGTGAGCCAGGGGACTTGGGGGATAGTGTTGTCCCTGGCATAACAAGGAGGTTAGGAAGGAGGGAGGATTTAAAGAGAAAGATAATGAGTTCAGTTTTAGACATGTCAGGTTTAAGATGTCTACTGGAATCAACTTCAAGATATCTGAAAGGCAGTTGGAGATGTGTGACAAGAGGCAAGATGGGTAGATTTGAGAATCATTAAATCCATGGGAACTGATGAGACCACCAAGGGAAGTAGAATAGAAGGAAAAGAGAAGAGGAGCCAGGGCAGAATTCTGAGGGACACTCACAGGTAGAAGGAGTGATCATGTTGAGGATCCAGCAAGAGACTGAGAAGGAGTCTCAGACCAGGAGAGTGGTGTCTGGAAAAATCCTAGTGAGAAGAGAGACTTATGGAGAAGAGAGGAATCAGCCGCATCAAAGGCTGCAGAGAGGTCAAGGCAAATGAAGATTGAGAAAAGACCATTGGATTTGGCAACCAAGAAATCATTGGTGATTGTGGAGAGAGCAATTTTGGTGGAATAATGGGGTCAAAAGTCAGATTATAAAGGGTTAAGAAGAGAGTGAGAGGAGAGAAAAGTAGAGGCATCTATAGTAGATGGCCTTTTTAGAGGAGTTTAGTCACAAAGGGCAGTCAGGACAACAGTCCTAAATGGAAGGATCAAATGAGGGGTTTTTTGAGAATGCAGGAAACATGGATATAATTGATAGAGCTGAAATGACAGAAGGGGCAATATGATGGAGGAGACAGAATGGAATGGGATTACTTGTGCAGGTAGAAGGATTGGCCTTGGAAAAGATTAAGGTCACTTCTTCATGTGAGACAGGGATGAAAGAGAAAACAGTGGTAAAGACAGCTGAGTGATACAAGATGAGGAAGAGGAGAGAAGAGGGAGCTCGTGATGAAGGGTTTCAGACTAGACTTTAGGTAGGGGATATGAAGCTTCTTAAAGGCCACAGCCAGAAGAATTATAGAATTTTAGAGCAGAAAGGGATCTTAAGGGGAAGCTTCCAGATATGGGAAATAGTCTACCCAGATCATTTTATCAATGAGAAAACTGAGGCATGGACTGACCTGTCTTGCCCAAGTCAGACAGCTGACCTTGGAGCCCGGAAGCCAGTGTCAATTACCCACAGGAGGTCTGTTGAGCCTTTCACTGGGCAGCATGGTATGGTAGGAAGAACCACTGGGTTTTGAGTCAGAGGAACTAAGTTCGAACTCTGCCTCTACTACTAACGACCTTCATGACCTCAGGCAAATTGTTTGGCTTCTCTGGAACTTGGTTTCCTTACAAATAAAATAAGAGAGTTGAACTCAATGACTTTTTAGGTCCCTCCCAGCTCTAAATTTATAATCCTTTGATTTCTAAGGTTTCCTCTAGCAAAATTCTATAATATTAAGGCCTACCCAAGAGCCACCTATCAGTGAAGATATTCTATCCTGTTTCTCTCAATTGGAGCTTCATTAAGAACTCAGGCAACAAACTAATTTTCCCAACCCTGTCTGTGCCTCCATGGCATCTCCCAGCATGCGCAGCAGCAGAAACAGACATTTGTCAGCTCACCCACCTCCAAGGCTGATTCCTCCCTAAGATACCTACGCAGACATTCATTGGCAGCCTCCGCTGTTCCCCGAGCCCAGGGCCGGTCTTGGTAGAAGGGTAGGCACTTCTCACAGTCAGTTCCTGTGGTGTTGTGCTGGCAGCTGCAGACCAGCTGGCCTCCTTCATCAAGGACACATTCGCTAGCATGCCCATTACACTTACACCTGGAGGGAAAAACAAGGAGGTGAGACTGGCTGGAAGCCTCCTAAGCCAGTAGTAGAGGCAGCCTCATGTAGTGGATCGAATAGGCAGGATGAACTGAGTCTGAATTCTGCCTCAGACATTTACTTCTTGTTTGACTCTGGGCAAAATATTTATCTTTTCTGGGCTGTATTTTTTTCATTTGTAAAATCAGTATAGACTTGATGATCTCTATGGTCTCGACTTCCAGTTCTGAATCTCTGACCCTAGGAATAACTGGAAACCTTGCAAATGAAGGGTTCAAACAACCAGGAACCATAGAGCCATAGATCTAGACCATCCTGGGTAATTCTCCCAATTAAGGAAACTGAGGTTCCTAGACATGAAGTGACTTACCCAGGGTCACAAGGATGGTAAGTGTCAGAAATAGGACTCAAACCTAGATCTTCTCTCTCCAAAGCCCGGACTATGCCTATGGTTCTAAACCCTTTGTACCACACATAACAGCCTGGATTCTATGCCTAGTGTATATAACACTGCTGAATTCCTCCCAAGCTCCCAAAGGTGGCAGCTACTCCCAGTAAAATCTACTTCTTTCTAGACGGAAATAAAAATTCAGGCCATCACTAAGCAGGACCAAAGACAGCAGCTATATCACATACTGCCCTCCCTACCCCTGCCCCTAGTAAGGAGGCCCTTGTCCTTTTGAATTAGCTCCCCCCACTCTTACTACCATCACACTCTCCTTTATTTTTTTTGGCTTTTTGGAGGGGGGAAGGCAGGGCAATTGAGGTTAAGTGGCTTGTCCAAGGTCACACAGCTGGTAAGTGCCAAGTGTCTGAGTTCGGGTTTGAACTCAGGTCCTCCTGACTCCCAGGTGGGTGCTCTATTCACTGCACCACCTAGCCACCCCCATCACACTCTCCTTGAGGGCCTGGATAGTGTTTTTTCTAGTTTCTTTAGGTCTCTCAATCCCTATCTGTCCTCTTCTTCCGTCCCCCAGAACTGATTAAATTCTCTCGTCCTTACTTTTGCTCAATAAATACTGATGACCAGTTAAATGTAGGGTCGTTTTCATTTCAATGGAACTGGGTTGGGGTTGGGGTTGGTTGGTGGGTAGCCATTATTCTATGGTTTAGTTCTTTACGTTTGTAGAGGGGCATTCACTGAGGCATGTATACATACATCGAATGAACACAAGACACAAAGTTTCTCAATATGCTGCTTTGATCTACATATAACAACAGGGCTTAGTCAAAAGCCAGTGTTGTCTGTTTCATGGTTGGGTGTCAGGCTGGTCATGGGGAGAGGGATGGATCCCCTGCAGAGAGCCACAGGGCTCCTCCTAGTGGAACCACCTGTCTAGGGCCATCACTCTCTAAAGCCAGCTGCTGATCTGAGGGTGGTCTGGCCTGATGTAAATTGAGTCCAGATGTTCTCTGCCTCAAAACCCCTAAAGTGAAGGGAGGAGGAAGAGCAACTGGAGACCTCTGGTCTTCCCTACCCCACCAGGCTGCTCTCCCTCTCCTGGAGGCTTCAAAGTGAAGCCCGAGTGGGGATGAAGCAGGAGACAGAGAAATGCAGCTGGTTTCACCCACCTCACTTTCAGAGTGCTCTCCTGTCTCCTTTCTCACCTTCATCCATATGCTCTCAGGAAGGAGGGGAAGGGGGCAATGCCCTGTCTTATATCGCTCCCTAATGGTTTGAGGTGGGCTCCTCTTGGGTCTCCAATGAAAGTTTAAACTACTTAAAGAAAAAATCAAGTTTCCTTTAATGTTCTACTTTATTTTTTGTGCCCCATACCATGTCCAGCATAGTGCCAGGGACATGGAGGTTGTGGATGGGCTTTCCTGGCTAAGGTACTAGAATGGCCCTGGGTTCTGGGCTGAGGCGATCTTGGTTAAGGGAATGAGGAAGAGATAGATATGGCTGGCACCATCCTGCATCACCACTCTGTTATAGCCCAACCTTTCTTCTTCAGTCCTCCCTTCTCCTACATGGTCTTCAGCTCATGGTTGAAAGACCTGTCCCTACTTCAAAATGATTGTTCCTTCTGTCTCTCCCTAGATGAGTCCTTACCAGCATCATCCTCACCATCACCATCATCATCGAATCACAGATGGTTGGACCTAGAAAGGCCCTTACATTATGGAATGTTAGAGTTGGAAGGGCCTTTAGAGTTTAATTCAAACTCCTGATTTTACAGATGAGGAAACTAGGGCTCAGAGAGGAAAAAAATTACTTGCCCAAAGTCACCCAGGGAGTTAATGGTAAAACCAGGACCAGAATGTAGGTCTCCAGACTCCGCATCCTGTGCTCTTTCCTGTACTCCATGTTATAGTATCCTCTAGCATAATTCTGTGTCACGCAGGGAAGTTTTTCCATTCATTTTCAGCTATGTGGGGGCAGGGGTGAGAAGTGTTCTTTCAGCAGCTTCCAAGCCCAGGCTAGGGAGTGTGCAAATTTAGGCAAAGTGGAAACAGATTGAGTTTCACAAGAGCCCATTGGAAAGAAAGCTGGGGCTACTAATTGCCAGGATCAGCTTCTTGCCAGTGGCTGGTCTGGCTGAGGCCTAGGAGAACTCAGACTGGAAATGAAAAGTGATTTAAGGCAAGTCATCCTACAGGGACACCTGTGGCGTCCAATTGCAGCCCCTGGGTCTGTATGGACACTGGTCATTTTCCAAGCCTCATATCATCTCTATTTAATGCTGGCATAAGGAATACAGTATCGGAAGACATGATTCTGTCAATTATCTGCTATGTGACATAAGGCATGTGCTTTCTCTCTTTGAGACTCAGTTTCCTCATGTATAATGTGTGTATGTATGTGTGTGTGTGTTTGTAGGACTAGATGCTGTCTAAGGTGTCTCTCCAGTGTTCTATGCTCTTTGTTCTCATGTTCTTTCCAGCTCTGATAACCTATAATTTAAGGCCCCTTTCAGCTCAGATATATCATATTCTCAGGTGGCTTCCAGATCTTTCACTCTGTGACTTAAGGACCTTTCTAGGATGCACATTCTATATTCTCAGGCTCCTTCCAGCTCTTAAGGCTCTTTCTAGTTTGGACAGTTTATATTCTCAGGTTCCCTCTAGCTCTGACATTCTCTATCATAAGGCCTTTCCCAGCTCAGACATTCTTTCCTGTTCTAACATCTGCTTCCATAATTCTTATTCTGCCTACTCGTGTAAAAGTTGGCATTTGGAGTTAAATACGGGAGTAGGGAGAAGAGACAAGAGGAAAGTCTGACTAAATTCCAGAAATGTTGTTTTCCCTTCTTCTCTGTTCTCAGGGGAGGACTGTACAGGAAGGAGGAGTGATTTGATGGAAGGGGGATCGATTGCCTGATCCTACCAGGCTGCCTGAGTTACTTGGGGCAGACTTGCTACTGTAGAGGGGTCTAATAAAGCCCTCATCGCATCCTGCCTTTCTGTTCTATCCTGAGATCATTCCTAATAGGACGGTCAAAAATCATTGTTTAATTTTCTGTAATGAGACTCTTTGCTCCCAGTTCTCTCCACCAGCTGCTCCCTCCCACCAGTCGCTTTCCATTCTGTCCCTCAGCTGCCTTGACTTCCTCTCTAGTCAATCAATAGCAGTCAGTTGTGCTTAGTGGGGGGACGAGACTCTCTCACTTGGAGAAGTGCTGAGCAGGCAGAAATGGAAGAGGAAGGAGATGAAGGGAATGGGCCAAAGGGACTTGCTGAGAAGATCAAATCAATGAGATCAGAACAGATCATTTCCCCTCATTATTTTTACCAGCCCGCTAAGTGTTACTCTAAGTGTCCAAGAATGTTACTGCTGGTAGGGGCCTTGGGCAGCATCTTGTCCAACATCTTCTTTTTATAAAAGGGGAAACTGTGTCTTAGGGGAAGTGACTTGACCAAGGTCATATAGCTAGACCTGGCAGAACCGGGACCAGAGAGACCTGGATTTCTGTCTCTTGGTCCAAATGATGACTGATGTTAATAGTGAGAAAGATGAATGGGCTTCTATCTTCCTTTTGTCAGGTTATCAAAACTGGGGATGGGGAGTTGGCTGAGCACACAAAAGCAAAAGCACGATAGATCAGGTCCCTTCCATTATTATGATTCTAAGTAATAATTGTAATAACTCATTTTTATTTTAAGATCTATTTAAGATTCACAAAATACTTTTCTCACAGCAGTCCGGTGACAGAACTAGTGAAAATATGATTATCCCTACTTTTCAGATGAACAAGCTAAAGCTCTGAGATGAGAAGTGATTTACCCGTAGTAAGCAGAAATCTCTTTTAATAGGGTTTCTAATTAGAGGGCATTCCCCAGCAGAGACACTATGTAATAGTGGATATAAGGTCAGCTTTGATATTATTCACGTCCTGCCTCTGACACAGGCTACCTGTGAGACCGTGGAGAGCAGCCCAGGTGACTCCCTAGGACTGTAAGTTACAGACAGGGTGCTGAGCTGCATGAATGGAAGGAGTTTCTACACTGGGAGTTCCCTCCCCGGATGAAATCCCAGATCTAGACCAAAGAGACCTCTATTTAATTATCATTGAGAAAGGAATGGAATTTAGCTCTTCGTTTTGGAATCTGAAGTCAAGCCTCAAGCCAGTTCAGCCTGATTTTTTTTTATTAGAATATTAGTCATATTGTGAAAGAAGACAGACCCAAAGGAAAAAAGACACATACAGAAAGTGAAAAATAGTCTGCTTCGATCTGCATACTGACTCCATGGTTCTTTCTCTGGAGGTGGATGGCATTTTTCATCATGAGTCCTTTGTGCTTGTCTTGGATCATTGCATTGCTGAGAAGAGCTAAGTCATTCACAGCTGATCATCTTGCAATATTGCTATTACTGTATACAATGTTTCCCCGGTTTTGCTCAATTCACTTTTCATCAGTTCATATAAATCTTTCCATTCAGCCTGACTTTCAAAAGCAATTATTGCAAGATTCAGGTGTCTCTTACATTCAGCTGCAGCCTGAGACTGCCTCTACCTCTTACCTCCCTCAAAGTGCCACTGGAACCTACCAGCCACTTACCTGCCCCCCACAGAGAAGTCAGTGATGGCATAATAGTAGGACTGTAACACCTTGGGGTCCTTAAAGATGTCATCCCCGAATGTATTGAGTCGATTCAGGGAGATGAGTAGCTCTGTGCTGGTTACCCATTCCTGTGGGAGGAGAGGAGGGTCACACATATCAGTGGTCATTTAGGCATTCACCCCTATTCCTTGGCCGTCTCTCTACCCCTGGACATTCTACATTACTTAGGTGCTAGCCAGCTTTGGCTAAGGACATAGAGTCACAGAATCCTGTGACCTGAGAAGTTACATCATCTCCCCGCTTTTAAACAGTGGACTTTCTGTGAAGTTTTCTACTTCCATCTACTTCTGTGAGGCTCCTCAACCTGAGATTCATTATTAAAACATTAATTTAGCATTGGAACCAATGCTAGAGATGATAGCCCAACCCCTTCATTTTACAAATGAGTAAACAGAGGTTTCATAGAAGTTGGCTTGGCCAATGTCACAAAGAAGAAACAGAAGCAAGATTTGGACCCAGGTTCTTTAAATCTGTATCCAATCAATCCACCTATTATCAAGCATCGATTAAGTGCCTACCATGAGTCAAACAGTGCTCTAGGTACCAGAAATACAGAGACAAAACCAAAACAGTCTCTGCCCTCATGACACTATTGCTTCTTGCCATCACCCCATCTGGTAGCAGGCTTGCGTTCTGCTCTTAGAGATTCCTTTTCCCTGCCAAAACCATTGTTCACCCTTGTTATGACCAATGGTTCCTAAACTCAGCAATATCCTCCTTGTCCATCACTCATGCTCTGGCTCAGGGGTGGGGAACCTGCAGCCTCAAGGCCACATGTGGCCCTTGAGGTCCTTAAGTGTGGCCCTGTGACAGAATTTGTTCTGTGAAGTTTGGATTCAGTCAAAGGACTGCACTTGAGGACCTAGAAGGACACATGTGGCTTCAAGGCTGAAGGTTCCCCACCCCTGGCTAGCCAAGGGATGGCTAGTCTGACTTCACCTCCTTCACTCGCTCGTCTTGAACCAGTGTTCAGTTGCCTTTTCCTTCATCTTGCTCCCTCCACCTCTAGACCTTCTGCCATTCCCATCATGCTGATCCCCGGGGTAGGTCTCACAATCCTCCTCCTTTGTACCTGCTTCCACATAGCAAACATTGATAGAGGCAGTTAAGAAATCACTCTGACTAATTCTGTCACAAATTCATGCAAGCTGACTCTCATTGAGCCCTTCTGACTGCACGGCAAGCCTTTTTACTCATCTCTAATTGACTCCTTTCAGCTGCTGAGGCTCTTTGAAAACCTCTTTTTTTCTCCATTGAGCCTCTCTAGCTCTTCCCCCATCTTCCAGATCACCGTGACCCTGACCTGGCTGAGGAGACAAAGATCATCCAGGCCGAGCGTCTTCCGTTCTCCAACACTCAGTTTAATAAAGATTTATTGAGTCCTTACTTTGAATGTAACAAGACACGGTGATAGGCATTGAGGACATAGAGATGAAAAATGAAATAGCCTCAGCCCTCAAGAAGCTTATAGTCTAATGGGAGGGGGAGGTGATGGCAAGTACAGATAAAATGCAAGCTCTTTGAGACAGGGATTGTTTTTTTTCTTTCCTCCTTCCTTCTTTCCTCCCTCCCTGTGTCCCTCCCTCCCTTCCTTCCTTCCTTCCCCCTTCCCTTCCTTCCTTCCTTCCTTTTCCTTCCTTCCTTTTTCTTCCTTTTTTTTTAATCTTTCTGTAACACTACCTAGCATAGTACCTGGGACATAATTAGTGCTTAATAAATTCTTGTTGACTGATTAACAATTCTAATACCTGCTGCAAAACAATTACGGCCAGAGATGCTGATTGGCTCTGGGATGATTTCATGGTGCTCTGCTTTCTAGAAGAGTGAATCTGCTTATGGTCTCTGAGGTTACAACCAAACTCAATTCTCAGCTAGTGAAATGGGACTACCTTCCCCTCCCCCTCTCCCCTGGACAAATCTCTCCCTCTTTTGCAAAGATGGAAGCAAGATTCCTGTTAGTTTACATTAGCAGGGACATATTTTAAGACCAAGGTGATACAATTCCAAAACATTTGCTCCATCCTCCTGTTTAACAGCTGGCCAGATGCCAGAAGCACAGAATGTGGAGCTGGAAGGAACTTTAGAGAGATTATCTAATGCAATCCCTTCAAAATGCATAAATGAGGAAACTGAGGCCGCAGAGGTTAACTGATTTGCCCAAGTTCATGCAATTAGCTATATGAACATACCATGAACAGAGCTGGGTCCCTTGATTCTTGGCCCAGCTCTTTCTCCACTAATTCTAGTTCCATGACTTTAAGAATTATGGTTTGCTTGAGCTCAGACAAAAAGTCTGGACTGAAGTTCCTTGGTTTATCAAATCCCAGCTCAAGCCTTTTCGCCTGAGCCAGGCTGGGCCTCTCTTACCTGCAGGATGGGACTCTCATCAAAGCTGTAGGCACTGGGCCTGCCTTCTAGGGTGGAAAAGGCTACGTTGCCTCCACTCAGTGGAGAGATGTCGCTGAACTCATCAGTGCAGAAGGCCACTCTCTCATCATCGCCAGGCTGCAGGTACTGGCCCTCTCGTTTGCCATATGTCTTCTCACAAGAAGCACTGTAGTACTGGTACGGCACCCAGGGACCCCCAGCCCAGCTGCGTTTGTAGATGGCAAAACTCTCAGGACGACTGGTATGGAACTTTAGCCTCACATAGGTGATTTCATAAGCTTTTCCTGCAGCCAAGAAGAAATCAGTCCTGTTTGCTCAGAGTAGGAAGGACCTGGGAGGCCATCTAGTCCAGCCTTCCTACCCCACACAAGTCTGTCCTCTGCAGTATCTCCAACAGTTGGTGATCTAGCTGCTGCTTCATCGCTTCTAGGGAGGGAAGACGTAAGGCAGCCTATCCCACTGATGGCTATCAGTGTTAGAAAGCCCTTATAGTGAGCTAAAAGTTGCCTCCCCAGAGCTGGAATTAGCATGGGGAAAGTAGGGCTTTGCCCCAGGATGGTGACATCTAGGGTAATGGAAGTATACTTTCTCCCTGGGCTCTGTGTTTCCTCTCCAGGAAGACATCCCTCTTTCCTGTGGGGACAGATCGCCAGACCCTTATCTCACCTTTTGGTCTTCTGTCAGCCCACATCCCAGTACAGTACAACTGCCCTTGGGTCTGCACAATTGTGCCTGCAGCCAGACTGTCCTCTGCACCAACACAGCTCTGCTCAAATGGTTTTGCTCCCGGTGAAATAATTCCTTATTAAAACTTTATACTGCCCCTATAACTTCTACCCACTGATTCCGGAAATGGTTTCTGTAGCCAAACAGAACAAATCTATCCCCTCTTCTATATAAGGGGTGGGGAAGAGAGAGTTGTTGCTGGGTTGTCTGTGTTTGACTCTTCGTGACCCCATGGACCATAGCACACCAATACTGTCTGTGGGGTTTTCTTGGCAAAGATTCTGGAGTGGTTTGCCATTTCCTTCTCCAAAAGGAAAGCTGATCTATTCCCGTTTGTGGAGTCTTTGGTTTTTAGGACACAGAGTATACCTCCCAATACTACTATCATAAAAAAAAAGAAATAGAAAAAACCCAAAACTTAAGGTCATAGGATTTAGGACTGGAACAGACATTAGAGATCACTTACTGTTGAGTTCCACATTTTACTGGTAAGGAAACTGAGGTCCTCCAAAAGGCAAGTGTCTTTCCCAAAGTTATATGAGTAGTAGAACATTTAAAGAGGCAGTTGGGTGATTCAGTGGGTAGTAGGAGTCAGAGTCAGGAAAAACTGGGTTCAAATTCTGCCTTAGACACTTACTACCTATATGACCCTAGGAAAATTATTTTGCCTCTTAGTCTTAGTTTCTTCATCTCTGAAATGGGTATGATAACAGTATGTACCTCACAAAGTTGTTGTAAGCATCAAGTGAGATAATCTATAGATTATTTATAGCTATAACTGTAGATAATATACAGGAAGTATTTAATTGATCTTAAATAAATGCTAGCTATTACTGAAGTCAGATCTCTTTCTGCTATTCCATAATGTCTCCCTTCATTATGTGGAGTGGAAAAATAACTCTCTACCTTTGTTTAAAAAAACCTTGCTGTGTTCTGTCTAAAACCCCACGACTCTGAGCTAAATTCTGGTATAGCTGTTTACTGTGTTCATACCAGGGCTTGCTGTAAAAATGCCAGTAGGCTTTAATGAATCAGAGAACAATGCAAGACAGAGGAGATCTGGCCTGAGCTGTGGGCAGCAGACTCCAGGGCTTAGGACTTTAATTCCACATTTGCTAATTTCGCATTTGCTATGGACATGCTGTGTGACCTTGAACCACTTCCTTGCTTTCCCTGGGCCTCTTTGACTCTCCCTCCCCCCCACCCCCACACTAAGATTAACCTTCCTTCAAGGCGTGCTGGGGCCATAGGAAGGGAGTGGGGATCATGATCGCAAAAGCCCAAACCCTGTAGGACAGTAGTGGCCTGCTAACATTCTGAGCCCAAGATGTCAGTCCCAATGCTGGTATGGAGGTGACTGTGCTGAGACAAGGAGGGATGTAGCTGCCAAAAATCCAAGCAGCCGACTCACCCCCAGCACCTCTATGTGTTTTTCCTATTGTGCTTGGAAAGCTGTGTGCTGATTTCCTTGGCTTGTCAGGACACTCAGGCTTTCAGAGAAGCAGCCCAGTGACCTGAGGCAAGGCCGAGAAGGGAAGCCTGGCTTCAGGGAGACAGGACCACCCTGAGGGTTGGTGCTCCTCTAGGGTGATGACCCAACTCAGTTGGGTCAAACAGGGCCATTGGTCCAGAGAGAATACAGGACTGACAGGTAGCCCTGGGGACCTGAGCACTGGCATCAGGTTACACTCCTGTCTGTGAAGTCAGGCTGGGCAGCTGTGATGGGGAGAGTTTAACTATTTCTGCACGTGATTCTGGTACAAGTTCTGTCTCCACTCGGGCTCCCTTTTGGATTAAGCTTCTGGGGACACCTAACAAGAGGGTGGCCCATCCTGCATCCAGATGGCAGAGAAATGAGCCGGTATCTCCCAGCAGGCTGAAGGCTACTCACATTACCCACAACTCACCTCCACAAACATTTGTTAAGCAAGCATCCACTGTGTACAGAGCACTCTTCTTAGCACAGGGGAAACACAAAGCTTGGACAAGCTGAGATTCCTGTCCTTAGGGAGGTTCAGGACTGGCCTAGACAGTGGGGTACAGATCTCAGCATGCTGGGTGACCTTGCTGCCTGGACCAAAAACTGTGCCCCGGAGGACTCCCCGCTTCGGTTTCCAACCTCCCTCCCCTCCCTTCCTCCCTCATCGTCACCGCTGAGCGCCTCGCTTGGTTTTAATTGGCCCTCGTTGCTTGAGACATCATAAGGTTTTTCATTCATTCGCTGACATTCATCCATATGCACAAATATAGTACAAAACAATACAGGGCAAGTGTCAAAATATGCAAATCGATCAGTTCTCCAATCTCTTAAAAATTTTGGCTATCTTGTTGTTATTCCCTTTCTCTTATCCCGATACTGGCAGTGATGCCTGTCAACAAGCATTTAATAAGGGGTTACCATATACCAGGCCCAGCATAACCCCTTAATAAATGTTTGTTGACCGACTGATGTCACCTCTAGTCACCGTTATATCCTTCCATTCACCTTACTCAGAGAACTATCCCTGAGTTTTATTTATTTATTTGCTTTTTTTTCTTTTTGGAGGGGGGAAGGCAGGAGAACCGGGGTTAAGTGACTTGCCCGGCATCACAGGGCTAGTAAGTGTTCAGTGTCTGCGGTCGGATTTGAACTTAGGTCGTCCCGACTCCAGGGCTGGTCCTCTGTTCACTGTGTTGCCCATGAACTATCTCATATAATAAAGAATAACCTCCCCACGTATCCAACAAAGCGCTCAGTAAAATGGATCCAACCCAACAACCAGGTCCGACACTATACGTCGTACCCTACACCCAAGTCCTCTCTCTGTCCTTTGCAAAGAAGGGATGGAGGGAGGTGCATCTGCACGTCTCTTTGGGGGAGGGGCAAACTTGGTGTTATAACCATACAGCAGTCAGTTCCAGTACTTTTGTTGTTATTGTTCTTTCAAATTGCATTGCTGCATTCACTGTATGTGACGTTTTCCCGAAATAAATTTGTAAAGCTCTTTGCCAGCCTTGAAGCGTTTGATAAACACTGTCATTAGTACTATAATAATGATGGTGCTTGTTCTTACTACTATTCCCAATTGTTTGTCAGAATGGTTCCAGGGTGGGGAGCTTTGCGGCCTTGAGATCACATGTGGCCCTCTAGGTCCTTAGGTGTGACCTTTCAAGTTTTATAGAACAAATCTTTCTATTAAGGGGATTTGTTCTGTGAAATTTGAATTCAGTCAAAGGATTCTGCTTGGGCACCTAGAGGCCACATGTGGCCTTGAGGCTGCAGGTTCCCCGCCTCTGACCAATTCTCAGGTCCACCAAGAGTGTCTTAATGTGCCTATCTTTCCATAACCCCATCAGCATTGACTATTTCCATCTTTTATCATCTTTGCCAATTTTCCAGGTATGAGGTGAAACCTCAATTTTATGTTGATTTGTGTTTCACATTGTTCGAGATTAGGAACAATTTTTATATTGTTGTAAATAGTTTCTGATTCTTTTGAGAACTGATTGCTCACATATCCTTTGACTATTTATCTGTGTCTCCAAGCAACTTGATGAGATTAGAGGATGTGTACCTCCGTCCTGAAACATCTGTAAAATCTCTGTGGGGGTAGGCAGATGCACTGGAGTCTTGCTAGAAGGAGACAGGGAGCTCCTCTGATTGATCCACAGCGACTGATGATCCCTCCAAGATAACGGCAGTTGAGAGTCAGCAGACCGATTCTTTGCCAGAGGCACTGTCCCTCTTTATAAAGTCCTCTTGGTCTTTTGCAGTATTTTCCTTTTGCTTTTCTTCTTCTTCTAGATTATAGCAAGGGGTTGGTTTGGGGAGGAGATTTCTTACCTTCACCTCTAGGAGCAATTAATAACTACTGGCAGGAATTACATGGCAAGCTACATGAACTTGCCTGGCAGCCCCAGATGAGGAAACTGAGGTATATAGAGTTAAGTGACTTGCCTAGGGTCACACAGCTAATATCTGAGGCCAGATTTGAATTCAGGAAGATGAGTCTTCCTAAAACCTGGGCTGCATGTACCCCCTAGCAAAGGAGCAGGACCACCGATGTAGCCCTGCTGCTGGAGGGCTGCACACCTTGTCGTGGGGTGACAATAGACCCTCCCTGCTGTTGTCTTTAGTTGTTTGAATCAGGCAGATCTGACGGGCTTTTTCATCAGCCCCCAAAGTGGGTCTTCCAAGGGGAGTCTAGTGGGCTATTGGAGTGCTTTTGTAGGTTTCCATAGTTGGTAGTAGGCATCTGTGAGTCCTTTGCAAGTAATGTCTTTTTTTGTGAAAGTGAAATAAAGATTGTCTCATATTCAACCTACATTTAGATCTTTAAATACCTATGCAGAAATTGGAGACATTTTACTTTAGTAACATTGATATTTTCTTAAAATGCCTTGTTATCAACTAAATTAAATTAATTTAATGATAAATTAATAAATTATATGTAATAATATAATATATTATAATAATATAAAATAATATATAATATACAAGATCATATATAATAATAAATTAATAAAATAATAAATTTTTTAAAAAGTTGATGTGAATTCATGAAATATAATTTGGAGAGTATTTCTTAGCCCCAAATACCTGGAATTTGGGGTAGCTAATTGGGCCCAGAATGAAGTCCGTGGGCTCTATATTGTTATCCCAAAGATGGGTCTTTGATTAAAAAACATGTTTGGGATCACACACATTTACACACACACACACACACACACACACACACACACACACACACACACACACACACACAAGCCTTTGCAAGTTTCCAAAGGCAATCCAATGGCCATTTTCCTCTTGGTCAATTTTGGGTCCAAATCATTGTCCATTTGCAGTATTTATATAAGATATATCTACTGTTGCATGAGCTTTATAGTTATTCTTCCAACTGTATGCTTGATCTGCACAGTAGGCATTCTGCATTATTTCCTGGATGGATGGTTAGTTCACACTGTGCCGAAAAGTTATGGATCAGGGCAGCTAGATGGTGCGGTGGACAAAGTACCAACTCTGGAGTCAGGAGAATCTAAGTTCAAATCCAGCTTCAGACACTTATTAGCTGTGTGACCTTGGACAAGTCACTTAACCCTGATTGCCACAAACAGAAAACAACAACAAAAAAGAAAAGTTGTGGATCCAATCCAGGAAGTTCTACAGGAGGCTGAACAAATGAAATATTTGTAAGGTGCTTAGCACAATGTCTGACACATAGTAGGCTTTTAATAAATGTTTATTCCCTTCTCCTCCCCTCTGCAGTATACCAATACTTGATGCACTCAGAACAATGTCATTGGTAAGCAGGTGCTTACCAATAATGAAAGGTCTCATTATCTATAGGGAATCCCTCTTCAATTTGGACTTTATGCTGAATCTCTTTCTTAATGGTGACAAACACCCTTGGCAAGCACATGTCTCCCTGTTTTATGCTTCACCTACTATTTTTTTTTTGGAGGGGCAATTGGGGTTAAGTGACTTGCCCAAGGTCACATGGCTAGTTTTTGCGTTAAGTGTCTGAGGCCGGATTTGAACGCAGGTCTTCCTGACTCCAGGGCCGGTGCTCTGTTCACTGCACCACCTAGCCATCCCTCACCTACTATTAATAAAAATGCTAGCTAGCAGCTAACATCTATAGAATGCTTTAAGGTTTGCGAGGCATTTTGCCTGTGTTATCTCATTTGATCCTTCCAACAACTGTGAAGTAGGTATTGTTACCAGCCCCATTTTACAGATAAGGAAACTAGAGCTCAGAGAGATGAGTGCCTTGTTCAGGGTTACCTAGCTTGTAAGTAACTGAGGCAGGATTTGAACTCAGAGCTTCCTGACTCCAAATCCCATACATTGTACCACTTAGCTTCCTCTTATTAACAATCAAAGGGTTGTTGAACAAAATTTTTTTAATTAAAAAAACTTTATTGCAAAATTGAAACCTTTTATTTTATAGTTTTCGACAGATGCATGGAAGACACCTTGATGGAGGAGAGCCTTCCAGGCAGCATTTTGCTGTGTTAAATTAAATGCTTTTGGGGGGAGTAGTCAATAAATGATAAACACGGTGGAATCTTGTGTTCTCTCCATGTAATTCAATTGCATGATCATAAAGAAGTCTATTATAGAGCATCACTTGTAAAAACCTTCCTGTTCCCTTCTAATATCCTCATCAAGGATGTTCTTGATAAGCATGTAGATTGTTCTCATAAACATTTTATATAGATGGGAAATTAGAAATCACCATAATAATACTGATAATAAATGATACATACTCACACTTTAAGGTTTGCAAAATGCTCTCCATGTATTATTTAATGTGAGAATACTGAAGGACTTGGCAATCACACACACACACACAGACCCTAGCACAAGGCCTGCCAAATAACAAAGAGGTGATTAATAAATGCGTGTTGACTGATTGATACCATATGAAGGCTGGTTGAAGAAATTGGTGATGTGTAGGCTGGAAAAATGAAGATTTTTGGGGGTGAAATATTCAAGTGTTTTGAAACTATCACCCAGAAGAGGGATTAGTTTTCTTCTGCTTAGCTGCAGAGGACAGAAATAGGAAAAATGAGTGAAAGTTTCAGAGTCAGTGAATTAACTAGCCTTTATTAGACATCTGCTACGCGTCAGGCATTGTGCTAAGTGTCGGAGATACAATGAAAGGCAAAACACAGTCAGATTCAGGCTCCACAGAGAGGAAAAATTACAGATAATCAGAGTTGTTCCCAAGTGGAAGGTGTGGCCTGAGGAAGAGTGGGTTCTCCTTCCTTGGAGCACTTCAAGCAAAAGGCTGGATGTCAACTTGTGAGGCAGAATCTTGTTCTGGGATGGTTTGAATTAGAGGGACCCTTGAGGTCCTTTCCAACCTTGACATTCTGTAATCCTTTCAGTCAGTCAGTCAGGAAATATACATTAAATAAATACCTACTATGTGCCAATCACTATACCAAGCTCTAGTGATATAAAGAAAGGTAAAAGACCATCCCTGCTATCAAGAAGCTCACAGTCTAATGGGGAGACAATATGCAAACCACGATGTATAAGCAAGCTATATAGGGGATAAGTTGAAAATATCATCAGTTGTGATGATCTCACCCAATCTGATTGGGGGTCCCAATTCTACTAGGGTAGACTGCCCTAGGTTCAACATACTCTGTGAATGTGCATCCACTCAACCATAGGTGACAAGCCCCCACTGATGTACTCACCTTTACTAATCATCCAGAGGACACAGCTGGTTCAAAGCTAAGACATTTAATGAAATAACCATAGCAAGAAAAGGTACTAGAACAGTGGTTCTCAACCTGTGGGTTATGTTCAATTTGTAACAATGAAAATACATCCTACATATCAGATATTTACATTATGATTCATAACAGTAGCAAAATTATAGTTATGAAGTAGCACCGAAAATAATTTTATGGTTGGGGGTCACCACAACATGAGGAACTGTATTAAAGGGTTGTGGCATTAGGAAGGTTGAGAACCACTGGACTAGAATGAAGGAGGATCAGAAAAAGCTTCTTGAAGAAGATGGGGTTTTAGCTGGGCCTTGAAGGAAGCTGGGGAAGCCAGAAGTTGGAGATGAGATTAGAGACATGTATGACTAGGAAAAAGGACAAAGGCCAGTCATGCAGTAAGGCTAAGACATACATGGAGAGTAACTTAATGTACTGCTATAGTGAATAAAAGCCTGTCATGAATTAGTATGTCTTCCGTGAAGGATTTATGGAAAGACATGGAGAAGTTGAAAAGGATGAGAAGATGTGGATAGGTTTGAGATCCATGTCAGTGGTTGGAATGAATACATTGATGAGATCCCAGACCTACTGAAGTCCAGATGAGGAATATGAAGCTCAGAGGTGAAGTGATTTGTCTGAAGTCACACAGCTTGTTAGAATGTGGATTGAAACTCAAAACCATATCTCTTGCCTCCAAATTCAGGGTTATTTTGATTATAGCATGAAGGCCTCTGGTAGTCTATATTGCCATTGGCAGATATCATACAGGTTTGAGAATGAGAGGGAGAGTAAGAAAAAAAAAAGAGGTAAGACAGGAGAGAAAGTGGAAAGAGGTAGAGATGATGGATTGTAGAGGGAGGGTCAGTACCAAAATTCTCAGTGGCTCCAGGTGACCTGCCCCCACCCAGTCTCAGTCCACAGGCATCAGCCATCACATGCCCTTTGTCTGGGTGGTCCCAGCATGAGGAGAATCATGTTTTGGGGCAGGGAGTACATAACCAAGCTCAGACTTCCCTCTTCTCTCTATTTCTACTCCTCTCCCCTCACCCACCTTCCCAGAGAGTCTGGGCCCAAGGCGATCGCTCCCCAGATGGCTTTAATTACAGGACTTTGTTTTGTTTGCCTTTTCCCAAAATAAGCCTCTCCCACTTTGAACTCATTATTTGCTTGGACAGAGCCAGGAAGTGGGGCTGGCTTTGTTTTTTATTAACGGCCCCAAGTGTCATTCTAGATGAGTTTCATTTCCCAGCTGGTCCAAGGAGATGGCCATTGGCCCATCTGATTCTCTTATTTGGAGTTGTTTGGTGGGATTGGGACACAGGTGATGGACTGCAACGCACTGGGAATTCCATGATCCTAACAGGCTGGCCGCTTAATGTCTTTCATGTACCAGCTGAGAGCATAGCTCTCTGGTCAGGTGATAGAGTACAAGTTCTAAAAAGGAGATGACCAAGTCATCAGTCATTATATCTGTGCTGCCCATTTGGTACTTAGCACCTTACCAAGTGCCTCTGGTGTTCTGTATAAGTACTAGCCCTAGACCTACAAAGATCAGTAAGATATGGTCTTTGCCTTAAAGGCTCTAACAGAGAAGACAACACATGGCCATGAGTATAGTCCCTGTGTCTAGACATAGAGACCCAGAGCTGTGATTGATATGGGGAACTCCCTCTATCAATGTAGGCCATAACCTTCTCTGAAACTTGCAGGCTCAGAGCAGGGGGTCTTAACCTAAAATGTCATGGTCCCCTTTGGTAGTCTGATGAAGTCTCTGGATTCCTTTTCAAAATAATGTTCTTAAATAATTGAAGTTAGAAATGAGGAAAAATGAAGATCTATTTTTTTTCCCCCATCCTAGCTCCAGACTCCCTACAATCTCAATACAGACTGCTCCATGTGCCCCAGGTTGATTCTTTCCCTTACAGAATTTTCTGGAACTTGGAAGGGTTAGGGGACTTGTATAGACTCACCTAACCCATATATGTCAGAGGGGGTCCAGATTTTCCTAGCTTTAAGGTCAACCCTTGGTTGGACCCCAAAACTCCTCTAAGTAACTCTTATATAAATTGTATAAATGTATAAATTACAACACGGTAAATTTATAGGAGAAGCCCAAACCCAATATGACTATCTTTTTGTCAGTCTCTTGAGGGCTGATTCATCTCTGTACACCCACCAAGCACAGTGTTCTTGCAGCTGTGGGATAATAGAATTGACGTCAGAGGATTTGAGATGGAATCTGCTGCTTATAACTGGTGTCACTGATTACTTAAACTCTTTCTGCCTCAGTTTCCACCAACCTATCGATGAGCATTTACTAATTAAACACCTATTATATGCCTAGTAAAAGATAGTTTTCCATAGTAAGTAAAATACTGGCCTTGGAATCAGGAAGACTGTGGCTTCAAGTCCTACCACTGACCCATACTGGTTGTGCGACTTTGGACATAGCCTTTCAATGCACCAGGTAATTCTCCAAGATTTTAACTTGCAAAGTGGGTGGAAATCTGCATTAAGGGGGAGTTCTCTAGAAGGGAGGTCTTTTTATGAATGAAATCATAGATCCATTTAAAAGAGAAAGAATGAAAGGAAGGAAGGAAGGAAGGAAGGAAGGAAGGAAGAAAGGAAGGAAGGAAGAGGTACCAGGCACCATGCTAGATGCTAGGGATACAAGCATGAAAACTAAACAGGTCCTGCTCTTAAGAAGCTTCTATTCTATCTATGATATGATGGGATTGGATTATATGATCTCTGAGATGCCTTTCAACCCTAAATTCTAGGTTTGCATAATTCAGAATCTTAGAGCTAAAAGAGACCTACCTACCTGAAAGATCTTATCTTATCCACCCATTTTACAGGTGGAGGAACTGGGGCCCAGAGAGGGATAGCGACTTTTTCAAATTACAGTTAGTGGTAGAGCCAGGACTGAAACCTGCCTTCCTTCTTCCCAGTACCATGCCCCCTTTTCCCTCCATCACTCTTATTTCCTAATTTCAGCACCAATTCCCTCCCCACTTCCTGCACCCTGCTAGATCACAGGGACCCCACCCTTATTCAATTTTAGTTTTTTCCCAGCTCAGACCTAGTTTTCGTTGAAGTTGGACAAATATTTGGGCCTCATTTTATTCTCATCTGCTAACTGGGGACAATAATCCTTGCCCTTTCTTCACAGAATTGTTGTAAGGCTCAGAAAGTATGCTTTGCACGTATCAAACATCATGCCATTTATTACTGATATGACTTCGGGTAAGTCACTTTCTGAGACTCAGTTTCCCCATCTTCATAACAAGGGGTTTGTACCAGATGACCTCTAAGTCCCTTCCAGCTCTAGGCCTAAGATCCAGTGAACCCTGGACATTTCTTCCCTGTAGTATCTCAGTCCTCTCCAGTTTAGATGAGTTTTTTCTTGCTTACCTTTCCACATGTTATAGCATATTAGAATATAAGCTATCTGAGAGCTGGAACCCTGGTTTTGCTTTCTCTGTATCCCCAAGAGAAGGGGAGGGGATAAACATTTATATTACACCTACTACAGACCAGGCACTGTGCTAAACACTTTACAATACTTATTGCATTTAATTCTTCTAACAAACTTGTGAGGTAGATACTGTTATTATCCCTATTCTACATTTGAAGAAACTGAGGCAGAGATTTTTTTAAGGGCCTTGTCCAGAGTCACACAACTAGTAAGTGTTTGAGGCTGGATTTGAACTCTGGTCTTCTTGACTCCAGGTCCAGGTTTCTTTCCGCTGTCTCAACAGTTACCTCAGCCGAACTTAGCAGAAGTCCTGGCACATAGTTGACCCTTAATAAATGCTTGTTGACCAGCTGACTGACCGTTTCCCAATGACACCATAAGTTTTCTGAGAATAGGGACCATGTCTCTATTCCGTCTGCATTTTATTTCGTTTCAAGAAACACTCATTAAGCACATGTTTTATGCTGTGTCTCACTTAGACCTGGCGCTGGAGGAGACTCAAAGTTTCTGTAACATAAAGTCCCTGCCCTCAGGGAGTTTGCAATCCACTATGGGGAGGAAATAAACAGAGACCATTGAGGCAGCTAGATGGTACAGTGGATTGAGAACTAGATTGGGAGTCAGGAAGGCCTGAGTTGAAATCCAGCCTCAGACACTTACTAGATGTGTGACCCTGGGCAAGTCACTTAACCTCTGTTAGTCTTAACCCACCGGAGAAGGAAATGGCAAACCATAAACCCCATAATGGGATCATGAAAAGTCAGATTCGTCAATGACTGAACAAAAACCTAATATACCACATTGCAGGAGAAGAGCATTTGACTAGGGTTACACGTGACAAGATGTTATATACCCCATATCCTTGCTGTGTTAGAACATCTCTTTGATCGAGTTGCATACTGGAACAATCAATTGTGTGATTTGAGTGTAAATGAGGCTTAGACTTTATTGACTGAATCAATCTAAAGCTAAGCCAGGTGTTGGTTGGCAAAGGAAGTGTATTGGGATTGGATGAATCCCACATATCCCGTGGGGCTTGGATAAAAACAGCAAGATACTGGTGGAACAGCTTCAGCCAAGGCCCTGAGAGAGATCTGGTCTGTGACAAAGACACAGAGACCTGAGACAGAATGTAATGTACAGAGTGTATAATAAGCCTCATATGATAATACTGGTAATGATATAACAATCAAAAATAATTAGCAATAGTAATAAGCCTTGAAGCATCAAAGAAATGTGAGCTATCCTCGTTATTGGCCGAAGTCAAACAAATAACGAGTGTCAGAACCCAGATTCTCCTTCTTCTATATCTTACTGCCTCAAGTCACTGTGCACTGAGCTCTAAGCTCTGCTTCCCTCAGGGCTTTTAAGAGCCCTTCATACATTTGCTGTGGTTGGCTGACTCTCTTCCCAGGCTTTCTCATTCCTTACAAGGGGTGTTGCTTGTGGTTTTCCTACAGGATCATGTCCCCCTACTCCACAGGCCCCTAGCCCAGCTCGGTCTCTCAGCACAGCAGGTCTAGATGGAGGAAGAGTGAATGGGTTTGTCCTGGGTGATTCCCAAAGCCCCTTGGAGCTCCTTGTCCTGCCTGGGGAGGAAGGGAAGAGCAGAGGCAGCCAACCCAGGAAGGGCCTCTGCTGAGGCCAGTACAAAGGAGGAATCAGGGGACAGCCGGCTGGGCTATTTCCGCCCACTGGGCTGGAACCACTGGGGGTGTCATATCAACAAACAACTCCAGATCTGACCCAATAGACCTGCCCAGGACCCAGCATTCCAGACCAAATCTGGAGGGAGTGGAGATCAGGGAGCTTGTCCCCTGGCCCCCCACCAAGTTTCCAAAGCAAATAAAG
This sequence comes from Pseudochirops cupreus, assembly GCA_028627135.1. Lineage (NCBI taxonomy): Eukaryota > Metazoa > Chordata > Mammalia > Diprotodontia > Pseudocheiridae > Pseudochirops > Pseudochirops cupreus. Next base: position 225,091,449 of record CM053581.1, read on the forward strand.
CTAGACTCTAGACAAAGTTTGGGGGGGGTGGAGTGGAGGCAGGGCGGGAAGAGGTCTCTACCAGGCATCAGGGCTAGTGCTCTCTAAGGCGACTCAGCTCCCAATGTCTGGAACTCCATTTCCCAGATGTATACATAGCCACTTCAGGGTGGAGTAGGGTAGGGTGGGGGAATTGGTAGTGCCAGTCCTTTACTGCCTGTCCTGGGGTATCCTAGGCCTCCTCCTAGGAATGTGAGGAGTGAGACTGGCAGTTCTGGGAGCAAAGCAATCATTGGCTATTGCTTTTCCACTGTCTAACTGCCTTTTCTAACATGTCTTAATTTACTCCATGAATTTCTGGGAGAGGAGAGGGAGGAGGTGGTTGGGTAGGGGAATCAGGAACTTTTCAAAGGTTCATGGGACAGTGGAAAGAGACTGGTTCTGCAGTTTATATCCTGCCTTGTCAGCTTATTTTTTGGGAGACCTTGAGCAAGTCACTTAACTTTTCTGGGACTCATTTTCCTCAGCTGTAAAACGTAGGGGTTGGACTAAAAGAACCCTAAATCTCTTCCAACTCTAGGTCTGCGAGCCTATGATTGTGTGATTCCAGGGCAGTCTAAGGTCAGATTTAGCGAAAACAACAGATTTAGCAGATTTAGCTTGGCCAGTAACACCCAAACCAATAAGGCCAGCAGATGGAGCAGGGGCCATCTGGTAGAGATGCACAGGGTTCAGTTGACTTCTCCCAAGCAAAGCGTTGGGAGTCCCTTTGGAATCTAGGGCATTTGGCTGTTATTGCTCAGTCATTTCAGTCATGTCCACTCTTCCTGACCCAATTTTGGGTTTTCTTGGCAAAAATATTGGAGTGGTTTTCCATTTCCTTCTCCAGTTCATTTCATAGATGAGGAACTGAGGCAAACAGTGCTAAGTGACTTGCCCAGGGTCACACAGCTAGTAAGTGTCTGAGGTCAGATTTGAACTCAGGAAGGTGAGTCTTCCTGACTCCAGGCCCAGTGCACTCTCTATCTACTGTGTCACTACCCGCCCAACATACAGAATAGATATGAGGTAACCTCTGAAGAGAAGGCACTGGCAGGTGGGGAACAGGGAAAGATCTCCCTTTAGAAGGTGGGATTTGAGCTGAATTAGGAAGGAAACCAGATATTCTAGAGGTGGAAATGAAGTAGGAAAGTATTCTAGGCATGGGGCACTGCCAGTGCAAATGCATGGAGACAGGAGATAGAGTGTTACATGTGAGAAATGGCAAATAGTATATGGCTGGATATATATACTATATATATAATATATAAGTAATATATATACATATACTATATATAATATATGTAATACATATACCATATATGTGTGTGTATACTATATATATATATATATATATATATATATATATATATATAGGTGTGAGGATTCTAGAGAGAGAGGGAAGTGTCAGGCTGTGAAGAGCCTTAAACACCAAACAGAGTAGTTCATATTTGATCTCAGGCCTGATAGGAGACCCTGGAATTTATTGAGTAATGGGTAGTGAGAAGGTCCAACCTACACTTTAGAAAAATCATGTGCAGGATGGCTTGGAGTGGAGAGAGGCTTGAGTCAGGGACAAATTATTCCAAAGGAGAATGGACTGACTTGAGAGGTGGGTTTTATGACAATTATTCCAAAGGGGAATGCACTGACTTGAGAGGTGGGTTCCCTCTAATGACAAGTTTTCAACCACTTGTGAGGGTTGGTGTTGAGGAGATTTGTGTTCAGATAGGGGTTGGCCCAGGTGGCCCCTGAGATTCTCTTTGGCTCTGAGATTTTGTGTGATTTTGTTATTCTATTATTGTCCCCATTTTGTAGGCGAGGAAACTGAGGCCCTGAGATGTTAAATTATTTACCTAATGAATTAGTGACTAGACCTCAGATCACCTTTCTTCAAAAACAATATATCCAAGATACAGTCCTCTGGGAACCCCACAATGGCCCAACCTGTTTTTCTCTATGACACCCCCACTCACCCATACTTCCTTCTCCACATGCTGTCAGCTGCTTCATCCTGTCATTCTCGCTTTACCATATTTCTCTTTCTTCCTTTCTATTCCCATGGCCACTATAAATCCAGGCCCTCATTGCTTCTCACCAGGACTATTACAATAACCTCCCAATTCACCTTCCTGTCTCTGGCCTGTCTCTCTGCTAGTCATCCTGTGTTGGCTGCCACATTAATAGTCCTAAAGCGTAACTTTGATCAGGATCTCCCAACACACATGCACACACACACACACTCACACACACACACACATTCACACACACACACACACACACACACACACACACACACACACACTCAAACCTCCCCCCCCCCCCTCCAGCACAGAAGTCTACCGTTGCCTCCCTAATGAAGGGGTAACTCTTCGGTCTGGCATTCAAGGCCTCCCACAATCTGGCCCCAGACTCTCTAAACTTATTTCCTGGGGAGGCAAGTAGAAGAGGGCACTGTCTGGGGCATCAGAGGAGGTGGGTCCAAATTTCAAATCTGTGACTAACTCATTACCTGTGTGACTTTAGGCATGTTATTTAATCTCCCAAGGGCCTCAGTCTCTTTATCTGTGAAGTGAAGGGCTTGGGTTAGATGACCCTTCTGGCTCTGACTCCCTGAATCAACTCCCCTATACATATAAGACCCTAAGCTTCCCATTGTCTGGCAATGCCACGTGCTTTCTCATCTCTGTGTCTTCACTCCTGCTGGTTCCCCCACTAATCCCCTGAATATTCTCTTATTGCACTCCCCCAAACCAATGACTATTCAACCATTCTTCAAGGCCTAGTTGAAATGTCATCCCCTCCATGAAGCCTTTCCTCCTGATCTCCACTATGGAAATGTGTCTCTCCCCCAGCTCTTATGGCACTTTGTTGACATCTCTCTCATGTCATTAATCATGAACCTAATAGGATGATTATTTGTACATTTGTTTTACCTTTCCTACTAGACTGTATGCTCCTTGAGGGCAAGGCCATGTTTTATCCAATCTCATATCTTATTCAATGTCAAGTACTTTGTAGACAGTAAATACTGAATGAATGAATGAATGAATGAATGAATGAATGAACCTGCTCCATCCAGCCCTCCTCCACAAAGCAGAGGCTTCTCTCACTCTTCATTGGAGGTGTTGGGAGCTGGCCAGACACTACTGCCTTTTATCCCAGACAGGAAGGCTAGGCCTAATAACTTGGGGATTTGGAACAGATGTCCATGAGCTTGCAGGGGGCTGGGAAAGCAGCGACCTCCATCCCATTCTGGCTGTCCTGCCCCCTTCACTTCTGTCCTTGACCCTATTCTCCCTGGGGACCCCAATTAGTTCTGACCTCTTACACTCCTCCTCCCCAAATTCCCCATATCCCTGGGGCAGAAAGCAAGGCGAAAGAACAAGGGCCCGTCTCCCTGCCATGGGCTTCCTACACTGAAGATGAGCCAAGAACTCTCTCTGCTAGTTATGTTGTTCCACTCAGCCTTGGCCTTGAACCTTGTACATGGAGCCCCATCCTTAAGAGTGAGACCAAAGGGTGGGTGGGGGTTCTGACATCAGCATGATGACCAATGGGCCCCCTTCCCCCAAATATTACACAATTCCACCTCTTCCTAGTTAAAGTTGAAATCTATTGGCACCCACTCAAGGCCAACAAAGCCCCACATTCTATTTCTCCTTAAATAGCAGGGAGTAGGGTTAGCTCTGTCTTGTGAATTACAATAGCATGTCCAGGCTGTAGAGAATACCCATCCCTGTGCTTTGTAATCCTGCTTTAGTATAGTTTTAGGGATTTTTAACCACTTTGCAATATTAATTTTCCTCACTCATTGGAAAACAAAGATTTCAAGCTTTTATAATAGGGTAAAATATTCTACAATATAGCAGAATATGACACAGTCAAATATAGGATGTTATAGAATAAATAATATGGCAAGAAGGGCCATGGCTAAATATGGGTACAGCAGAGTCCAGGAATTTGAATACTATTGCTTTTGTTCCATGCCTCATTCATAAAGAGTCCCTAGGGTCATAGACACATGTAACCCATTTAATCAAACCAGCATCTCTGACGTGAAAACAATACATCTTCCCCCGCTTCCCTCCCCATCCCTATCCCTATTCCCTGTGCCAGATTCCAAATTCCTTCCCCCTTAGCTCTGGGCCCTGGCCAGTTCTACCCCTGGGTAGCCAGCTCTCTCCCCAGCTTCCCACCTCCACAAGCCCAGGACTTATATCTCTCCTGCTTCCAGGCCTTGGTCCCATAGAGACCAAAGGCCCATCTGAGGAGCCCTCTTTAGATTGAGATAATTGCCAGATCTGGAACCATAATGGATTAAGCTGTTCTTGACCCAAATAAATAATGACAGATTCCTGATGTATTGCTGGGTGAATGTGTGTGAGGAGTGTGGGGCACAGGGGAGTTAGCACCCAGATGGGCTATTATTTTAATTAGTTGGTTCCCAGAAGATCAAGTACTTTCCTTAACACAGAGGTTCTTAACCAAGGATCTATGAATTTTTAAAAGAAATACTTTTATACCTGTCTTTCATTATAATTGGTTCATTATTTAATCCTATGTATTTTATTTTATGTATTTCAAAAAATTATTCTGAGAAAAGGTACATAGGCTTCACCAGATTGCCAAAGGGGTCCATGATACAAAAAAAATTAAGAGCCCCTGCACAGAATACCCCATCCCACCTCTACCCAGACACACATGCACACAAATGTATATAAATGTATGTATATATCCCATTGCAAATATCCCACGTACTACCTTAGATTCTGAGTGCAGGCAGTTTGGGGGTGAGCAAAGAGAGATACTCATTACAGAGAAAATTTAATTTCGTTTAGACCAATGGTCTGCAAATAACTCCCATTTCTATGGTGAAGTAGGAGACTTCATTCTCACCTTTATGCCCCAGTGTAAAAAATAAAAGTCCATTTTGATTTCTGTCCTGTGTGGATACAGAGGGTAAGATCATTGTTCTTCATACTCGCCAGCCAAATGCCCAACTTTGGCTTCCATGGAAGGTATGTAAGGAGATGGAGGGGGGAGCCAGAGAGGGAAACTCCCCCAATTTCAATGTAACAGAAACTTCCCTTTGGGTTTCAACCCACTCCCCTATTCGTCACTCCCACCTAGTTCTCCAAATCTTTCCCTAGCAACTGTTGTCTGAAAAACTTCTGCTATCACTTTCTCTGGACCCAGAGCCTGATGGTGCTCAGGACTGGATAGGGAAAAAGGGCAAGTAGTGAGAAGGGAGTGCCAGGGAGCTGAAGGCAAGGCATTGGAGTGAGGCTGTGATTGACTTACCCAGTTGCAGGGTGATGTTGACTGAGTTGGGGTACTGGACCCCAAAAGCCATGGATTGGCTCTGCCACCAGGTACTCTCCTCTTGGCTGTGGAAGTCGGTCAGGTAGGAGGCGTTGTGGTTGTGGTCTGGATCCCTGGCATCACAACGGTGACACAGCTGAGTGTCTCCAGGGGCCCCCATCTGGAGGCAGTACTCTTCGGGTGGGGTGCCACATGTGTTGGTGACCTGGACTTGGCGGCCAAATGCTGCATTCTCAAACGTAGGCAGACAACGCTGCGGGTGCCCTTGCCCATCATAACAAGCATCCATGCGCCCATGGGCCAGTTGGAGACCTAGGCAGAGCAGGATCGCCAGAAAGAGACTGAGAAACTCTTCCATGGTGAAGACTCAGAATGCCCTTTCCTTGTGTTCTCTTTACTCACTTGGGATTGGGTTCCAGGTCCCTCCTCCAGGAAAGACGGATGCTATTGAAGAACAGGCCCCTTTTCTCCCACAAGAGGGGCCTTTTCCCTCGCGCTCAGTTCCATCTTGTGGACGTGCCTGGGAATGCCCAAAGCCCTGGTCTTAGCTCAGACACTGCATGGAATTTTCCCTTCGCTCCTTGACCTTGAAACAAGGGGGATGCTGGGGCCAGCTTTCCAGGGCTCAGAATCCAAATCTCCCTCTGTCCTCTGCTTGCTGTGGAATGCTCAGACACACCATCTCCCCCACCTAATCCTAACCCTCCGTTTCCTCTTCTGTTAGATGGTATGGTTGTCACGTTAATTGTCCAAGATGAAAAGGATGGTGAAATTAAAATGATAATAATAAAATTAATGATACAGAAACCCTTCTTATTCACAGACAAACATGGTCTAGAAACCGTCCAATAGACAAATCTAGAAGTCTCTCAATAAGTTAATCAGCAAATATTAATTAGGCATCTACTATGGGCCAGGCACTATACTAGGTTTTGGGGATACAAGTATAAGGAATGAAACAATCTACATGTAAGGAACTTATTTTCTAAGGAGGGAGACAATAAGTATGAGTATAAATCTATGGCACAAAAATAAAATTAATAAATATATAGATACATGTGTATATACAAGGTAATTAAATTGAAGGTTGTTTGGAGGGGAGGGCGTTTAGCAGTTGGAGGCATCAGGAAAAGCTTTATGCAGAAGATGGTGCTTGATTTCAGCCTTACAGGAAGAGAGGGATGTTGCGAAGTTAAGATTTAAGATTAAGAGCCCCTGTGCAGAATCCCCCACCCCACCTCTACCCAGATGCACATGCATATAAATGTATATAAATGTGTGTGTATATATATATATGTATATATATGTATATATATACATATATATATATATATATATCCCATCATATATATCCCAAGCACCATCATAAATTCTGAGTGCAGGCAGTTTAGGGGTGAGCTATTAGGGAGTGTACCCCAGGCATCCCCAAAAGCATGGAGATGGGAGTGTCGTGAGTGAAGAACAGAGGGAAGGCCAGTTTGGCCTTCTAATGAGGAATAGGAATAATATGAAATGAGACTGGAGAGATAGGATGAGGCCAGGTCATGTAGGGCTTTAAAAACTAAGCAGAGGAATTCGTGTTTTTTCCTAGAGATAATGGGAAGCCACTGGAGTTGAATGAGTAGGGGAGTCGTCTCCTCCTACTGTCTCCTCAAAACTGTTGACTTTTCTCAACTTCCCTATTACCATCAATATTGTCCTCATTCTCCCAGTTACCCAACCAACTCAAACAAAGCCTTCAAGTCATCTTTAGCTCCTTCCTCTCTCTCATCTCCAATTAACTAGTCTGAGCAGTTCTACCTTCACAATATTTCTCACATCTTTTTTTTTGTCTTTTTGGAGGGGGAAAAGGCAGGGCAGTTGGGGTTACATGACTTGCACAAGGTCACATGGCTAGTAAGTGTTAAGTGTCTGAGGTCAAATTTGAACTCAGATCCTCCTGACTCCAGCATCAGTGTTCTATTCACTGTGCCATCTAGCCGCCCCTTTAAAAATTTATTTTTAAAAAAATATTTCTCACATCTTTATACCTCTCTGGAATTGGTTTCTGACCCTCTTGGGCTTGGCCACCAGGACTCAACTGCTTTCTCCCCCAGGAACATCCCTCCACTATGCTTGGGCCTTCACTGTCTCAGAATGAACATAAGTAACAATTGTTTCTGTTTTTGCCAGAAACCCTGAGGGTCTTCCCCTCCCAGATTTATTTTTATTTAAAAGAGGCCATTCTCGGCCTCCTTTCTTACCTAGCCTTGATCACTGAATGGGCATTGCCTCAATCAAACTGAGACCTGTTAAAGACCTTAGCTTGAAAAGGCCAAGATCCCCCCTCCCACCCACTCCCCACTGCATCCTGGGCCATCTCTAGGTGTCTTGCTCCATTTCTGGCTCTGGAGGAGAAAGTGAGGCTGGTGACCTTGCACAGCCCTCCCTCACTTAAATCCCGTTCACTCGCATGTCATGGCATTGTCTCCCTGATGTCACGGTCCTCCTTGAGAATGAAGGACACACAGCAGCAGTCTAAGAACACTGGGTCTGGATCTCTCCTTTGCTCCCATTATTAAAGCATCTAGGTGGCCCAGTGGATGGAGCACTGGACCCGGATTCAGAAAGACCTGAGTTCACTTGCTAGCTGTGTGACAGTAGTAAGTCGTACAAAATCTCTCTGCCTCAGTTGCCTCAGCTGCAAATTGGAGAAAATAGTGGCACCTGCCTCCCAGGATTGTTGTGTGTATAAAATGAGATAATGTTTATAAAGCACTTAGCACATTGTAGGCATTTAATTAAGAGGCAGTGAGATGGCTTAGTTGCAACATTTCTCAACCTGTGGGTCGCAACCCCTTTGGGAGTCGCCTAAGACCATCAGAAAACACATATTTCCCATGGTCTTAGGAACCGAGACACTGCTCCTCTATCTGTCTCCAGGTGAGTCCGCCCATATGTAGATATGCCCACATACGAGTATTAAAGGGTCACGGCATTAGGAAGGTTGAGAACCACTGGCTTAGTGAATAGAGTGCTGGGCCTGGAGTCAGGAAGACCTGAATCCAAATCTGACTGCAGATACTTACTAGCTGCGTGACCCTGGGCAAGTCACTTCATCTCTGTTTGCCTTAATCCGCTGGAAAAGGAAATGGCAAACCACTTCAGGATCTTTGCTAGGAAGATCTTCTGTGGTCACAAAGAGTCACAACAACAGCAAAGCACTTGATAAATGTTTCTTCTCTTCCCTTTCTCCCCTCCCATCATACTCTGTATTAAGCTGTTTGTGTACATGGGATGCCTTTTTTGTTAGATCGTCAGCTTTAAGAGAGAAAGGACTGGGATGGTTTTCATCCCCGTAGCCCCAGTCCTCAGCACGGTGCTTTCATAGAAGTTTCCTGAATAAATGCATGTTAAATGCCGTTATTCAGACAACCTCTTACTTTCTTTCATGGGCACTTCCTTTTTCGTTGCTCTTTCTAATCCTCTGATTTCACTGGGGAGAAAAGTCTCAATTGGATGCTAACGCAATGTTCTTTTCATTTTATTCAAATGAACAAATATCTATTGAGAAATCCAGCAGTTTGATTTAATAGACATTAGGTGTCACAGTGAATAGAGCTCTGGGCCTGGAGTCAGGAAGAACTGTGTTCAAATCTGGCCTCAAACACTAATTGTGTGACCCTGGGCAAGTCCCTTAACCCTGTATGTCTGTCTCAGTTTCCTCATCTGTAAAATGAGCTAGAGAAAGAAATGGTAAACTACTCCAATATCTTTGCCAAAAAACCGGGAAAACAAATGAAAAAAAAGCCCAAATGGGGCCAAAAGAGTCAGACACAAGTAAAAAAGACAGAACAACAACATTTTATTATTTGTTTCCTTTGCATTTTCTATGTGTCAAAGGCAGGTTTTTGGTGTAACTGTTGAGTCGGAACTGGGCGTGCTTACAAAAGACCCTACTGACTCAGTCTCAGTCTCTTTTCCTCTCTCTCTTCGTTCAAATGAGAAGGCAGTAACTTCTCTAAGATTGCAATTGGGGAGAGTACCAGAGCCAACATAAAACCACGGAGGCAGCTAGGTGGTGCAGTGAACAGAGCACCACCCCTGGAGTCAGGAGGACCTGAGTTCAAATGGGGCCTCAGACACTTAACACAAAAACTAGCCATGTGACCTTGGGCAAGTCACTTAACCCCAATTGGCCTCCAAACAAACAAACAAACGTAAAACCATGAGTATGTAGCCATGCTGTTACCTGTCTTTATTATGCTTATTCTTTAGACTTCGATGGTGGAGTATTGGAGACACAAAGGATTAGGTTGAACCTCTGTGAGCTTAGAAAGGTTGGGAGAGTACTGAGGGTCCGAGACCTGGAGCCCATGCAGAGTTTGTGGGCAGCCAAGCCCCTGGGTGAGAAGCCCCCAAGGACCTTTTGGACCTGGCCTAGTACTGGAAAGACATTGAGATGCTGGATGATTTTATCCTTCTGCCATGCCTCATTTAGAAAATAACTTGGTGGGGCAAATGCTTGGTAGTGGTCACTTTGAGTTTGAGCTCACTCTCCCCAGGGACCAAGGCATTAAAGGGAAAACGTGTTTCTGGTTTAGAGAAATATGTTTGTTTGTCTGTGCTTGCTATCTCTTCTCAGTAAATATCCCTTTTGCAGAAGGTAATTAGCATTAATTAGTTAAATGACAATGGGGAGCTAATCACTGGGTCAATTAATTATATTAGGGAGATAATAAGTGTAACTAGTGATTGATAGTGGGGAGAATACACTGGAATGGTGTCAACTAATAGAATTAGAAAGAAATCTCTCCTCCTCAGGAGTACTCCTAGAATCCTGACGGGGAGATGTAGCCAACTGTGATCCTTCTAGAGACCCAACTCATCAGTGAGAGTGGGAGATGGGATAAGGTCCTCTAGAGTGCAGTAAGGCTAAAAATATTTACATTTCTGAGTATCTATGTTAGATCTATTTTACTATTTGAAGATCTCTTTTAAAAGGCATGGGTTCATAGAAGGGTGAAGTGGCATAGAGTTATCCTCTAGGTACCTAGAGAAATCAGGGCAACTTCCTATTCTGGTACTTTTTATAGGGAGAGGGCTCCTCATTTTTCAAAATGCTTTCACTTCTGTTCCTTCCTGTGAGCAAGCAGAAGGATGTGGAATGAAAGCTTGACCCACCTGGGGGCTGTATCCTAAAGGCAAAAGTTGCAAATGGGACTTCTGCATGCAAAGAACTGAATTTCTTAGTCCTTTAAAACAGCTCCTACATATGATACATACCACCTCCTTGCCCCCACACTGGGGCTGTTAGAGTTTTAAAATATCATTTTCATTTGTCATTCCCCTGCTTAAGGCTTGGGGTGACTCCTTATTTCATCCACTAGTATTTAACTCCTCAATAAATCCTTTGAAGCCTTCAATAATCCAGCTCAACCTAATCTAACTTTTTTTCCCATCATGTACTCTGCTTGAGTCAGTATCCCACGAGTGTTCCAGGCTCCCACCACTGTAAAATTATTTGTGCTGTGGTCCACACTAGCAATAGTGGAGACAGTGGGAAATCAAATGTCGAACTTTGAATCAGGAGACACCTGATTTGAGTCCTTTCTCTGTTAGCTGGGTGACCGAGGATAAGTTGCTCAACCTCTTTCAGCCTCAGAGTCCTCATCTGTAAAATGGGAATAATAGTGCCTGTAGTGCCTACCTATACCAGTCTGCCTGCAGTTCATTGGACAGATCTCTCTAACTCCTGTCTCTGTGCCTTTGCCCAGGCTGGCTGCCACATCTAGAATGTTCTCCACCTTCACTTCTGTCTCATAGTTTCTGTGGCTTTCTTCAAGAATCAGCTCAAATGTCACCTTTTGCAGGGGGCATCTCCCAGTCCCCCAAGCTGCTGATGCCTTCTCCTTTTGGTTTACCTTCATCTACTCTGTCTATAACTTGTATGTACCTAGCTATTCACGTGATTTCTCCCTCATTTATACTATGAGCTCCTTGAGGGAAGGGTCTGTTCCACCCCACCCCCCCCCGCCTTTTTTGTATCCCCAGTACACCGCACATAGTAAGCACTTAATAAATGTCTGACGACTCATTAACCTCACAAGTATATTGTGAGAATCGAGTAAGATAAAGAACGTAAAGAATTGAGTAGGAGGAAAAGGGTGAGCTGAACTGTATTTGGAAAACTTCCAGTGCTACTAAGCTACTCCCTGATACACATAAAAGCCCAGCTTCTTTTAACAGTAATATTCTTCCAGTGATTCTTTGTGACTGTGAATCACACAGCTACAGAGTCTTGGAAGAAGTGGAATTTTGCAGCACCCCCGAACCAGAGACTGCCTGCAGGCCTGGGCCTCACGCAGTCCTGACTGGTGAGGGGCTCACGTGGTCCACTTTAGCGGACTAGGTCTAGCCATGTTTTATATACATCAGGCCATCTTGCCTGCTGCTGCTGTGTCTGTATCACCCTCCTCTTTTTCTTCCAGCTCTGGGACCGTAATCAAATCAATATTGCCATTGCTGCTAGAAAGGATATGCGCATCTACTCCCCCTATGGCTCCACTCATTATCCTACTGACTTTCCAAATCAAAGCACCCTTCCCTGGTCACCACCCTGCTACAGCATGATTTCCCCCGTTGGAATGCAATCTTCTTGAGGCTGGGGAATGTCTAACTTTTGTATGTATGTCCACAATATTTAGCACAGTGCTTGGCACACACTGAGAGCTTAATCTAGGCTTTTTCCACATATATGTAATATATATGTATATATATACACACATACATATATATGTGTGTGTATATATATATATACACACACATTACATATGCTTTTTTATACAATATACGGTTTTTTATCCATTCATTGAGTGATTCAAAGAACAAAGGGGAATTGGATGGTAGGCATAAGTAGATGATAGTATATTAGTACCAACAACTTGAATGTAAGAAACACTGGAAAGGACATAATATGATAAATATATGATTAGAAAAGGAGGTGGACTAGGTTGGTTTAAAAAGTGAGGGAGAATAAATAGGCAGCCCAAATGCTTCCACGGTGCCAAGGAATGTTAAAAGATCCAGTAAAAGGTTCCAGGGCATTGGATGTCCTCTCAGAAGGATTTATGGGAAGACAAAGATGAGACTCACATAGGGTGAGAAGGCATGTGTGCATTGCCCTTTGCAGTGCCTTCATTGATTGCATAGATCTGTTGCATGGATCTTTCGAAGAACTGAAATATAACATTTGAGTAGGTCCATGCTGGTATTTTAATACCAGCTCTAAGGCTCCTCTCTCTCATCCTTCCTAGAATTTCTAACCAGCTGCTTGCTGGGTGAGCATAGAGCTTCCATACCCCTCCCCACCCGGACATCTTTTCTAAATCTTAGGGCCCCTGGCCACCAGGCCATCAGCACTGATGCTTAGACTGGGCAGTGGGCATAGAGATTGAATGTTCAGTGGTTCAGCTTTATTACTCTGTGTCTACACTGCCCTTCTCCCCCTCCCCCTCTCTCCCCTAAATGAGTTTTAATGCCTTCCTTCCAGTCTAGGTAGCAATAGGCTGGGAGACAATACAGCCAGTGTGGCACTCATTCTGGACAGGACAGGAATGTGATGCTTTTCTTTTCTTTTTTCCTTTTTGGAGGGGGAAGGCAGGGCAATTGGGATTAAGTGACTTACGCAAGGTCACACGACTAGTAAGTGTGTCAAGTGTCTGAGGCCGAATTTGAACTTGGGTCCTCCTGACTTCAGGGCCAGTGCTCTATTCACTGCACCACCTGGCTGCCCCTGCAAGTGATGCTTTTCAAAGTCAGTTTCTTGTTGATGGATGAGAGATTCCCTGGTTCTAAGGAAAGTTGGGTCCAAGGCAGACCCAGGAAGGCCGCCTACAGAGGGATTAGGAAAAGAGGGGCAATCCTGGGAGGCCAGAAGGAAACCATAATAGGGCAGGCAGAAAGGGAGAATGGAGAAGGACATCACAGCAAAACTTTGGGCAGGAGGTGGCCTTTTCAAAAGCTTCTTCCTCCCTATACATGTCCTGTTCTCAAATCTGGTCAGCAAAGTAAAGATTGTAAGCTCCCTAAAATCAAGACTCACTGATTTTAGAAACAATCTGACCTGAGTAGGCTTTCAGTATACCCCGAACTTCAGTTTCCTCATCTGTAGAATGAGGTGGCTGGATTAGATATCCTCTGACATCCATTCTAGATCTCCTCCCCTCCTACTTCCCTGCCAGGTAAGATCTATTTCTATATTCAACTAATTGTGTATATTATTCCCTCTTTGAGCCAATACTGATGAGAGTAAGGTTTGAGCGCTGCTTATCACTTACCCTCCCATTTTCCCCTCCACTGTAATAGGTCTTTCACACCTCTTCATGTGAAATAATTTACCCCATTCTGCCTCTCCCTCTGACATCCCTTCCAGCTCTGTGATGCTATAATCCCCTATGCTTGCTGAGAGTAAATGACAAGAATGAATACTAGGTGAGGTGAAGACTGGAGTGCAGCTGGGTGTGAAGACCTTAAGAGTGTGGAATCTGTGTTGGTGAGGAAGGTCTGGGAGACTGGAGTTTTGCTGGGAGACCCCTTGCTCCCTGGCTCTTGCCTAGGCAGCTCACTGGGCTTCCTATCCTCCCAGGAGGGTGAAGCAGGCACCTAGGCATTCTGGCCCAGGTGGGAGCCATGTTTGGTCCAACACCCTGGGGAGATCAGATGGGAGTATGAGTGCATGTATACAAATGCCCCAAGTGTGTGAGAAGTATGTGTGCATGCATGCCCATGTGTATGATGTGTGCACGTGTGTTTTGGGTGCGTGTGTGTGAATACCTAGTAAGAGTTAACATTTGTTTCATGCTTTTAGGTGTACAAAGAACAATGATGTGAGGGAGGTGCTGGAAGGACTATTATTTCCCTACAGTGGGCATGTACTGAGAAAGACTTCTTTTTTTTTTTTGTCCTTAATTTAATTTAACTTAATTTAATTTTTTGTCCTTAATTTAATCTAACTTAATTTAATTTTTTTTCTGATTGAGTTTCCCTATCTCACTTAGGCTGGAAGTACACTGGCTACTCATGGCCTGATTTGCTTGATCCTATGACTTAGCAATACTGAAGAACATCTCTGACCTCCTCCTTAGGTCAGGCAGTCAATAAGCATTTCTAGGAACCTACTATGTGACAAACACTATGCTAAGTGTTAAGGATACAAATAAGAAAAAGAAATTCCCTGATTTAAGGAGTTTACAGTCTAATTAGGGAAGGGGAGGCAGTTGGGTGGTGCAGTGGATAGAGCACTGGTCTTGGAGTCAGGAAGACCTGAGCTCAAATCGGGCCTCAGACACTTGACACTTACTAGCTGTGTGATCTCGGACAAGTCACGTAACCCCAATGCTTCCCAAACAACAGCAACAACAAAAACTAATCTAATAGGGGAAGACAGCACACAAAAACAAGTTGAAAAGGGTAGGGATAGTAAGGGGAATGGATATGGTAGAATCCAGTCCAAGAACTACAGCTGAGGGAAAAGAAAGAATTGGCTGGTCTATAAGCTGTTTTTAAATAGAGGCTTTGGGAGGAGTTCTTTGCTTTGCCCTCCAGCTTTCCAATCAGGGCAACAGAGGGTACTGTGGGTACTGAAGTGGCATGAGTACCAAAGTTGATGCAATCTCAAAGAATGATGAGTTTCCTGGTGAAGAAATTTTCTGGGAACATGATGATGGCAGAGTCCAGTCCAGTCCAAGGATTGCAGCTAGTGAGAGGTCAGGATACCTCTTTAGGTATCCTGATGGTCTACTTGTTGGATTCCGTATGTTGGTGCCAAACTTAGTGCAGATTCCCAAATGCCTTAGCCTTACTGCAACTCAGAACTCCTGAGCTCAAGTGATCTACCAGCGTCAGTCTTCCCAGCAGTAAGCATTACAAGCATGTACTACCACATCTAACTATCTTATTTTTATTTTTACAAGCATTTATTTTATCTCCTTCTCTCTTCCTGCTTGTCTCATTGAATAATTTTTTTAAAAAAGAAGAAGAAGAAAACCCTTATGACAAATACACATAATCAAGCAAAACAAATTTCCATGTTGCTAATGTTCAAAAACACACGTCTCATTTTAATCTTGAGTCTATCACTTCTATGTCAGAATGCGTAGTGTAGTCTATCATGGGTCCTCTGGAATCATGGTTAGTCATTGCATTGATTAGGGTTCTTAAGTTATTTAAATGTTGTTGTTATCTTTATAATGTTGTTGTTACTATATAAGTTGTTTTCCTGGTTCTGCTCACTTCACTCTGCATCAGTTTATACAAGTCTTCCCAGGTTTCTCTGAAATCATCCCTTTCGTGATTTCTTACAATACAATTATATTCTATTACATTCATATGCCATAATTAGTTCAGCTATTTCTTAAGTAATGGGCATCCCAACCTAGTTTTCAGTCCTTTGATACCACAAAGAGAGCTACTCTAAATGTTTTGTACATTTGAGTTTATTTCCTCCTTTTCTGATCTCCTTGTGGAGATATAGGCCTAAGAGTGGTAAAGCTGGGTCAAAGGGTATATCTAGTTGAGTAATTCAGTGGTACATAGTTCCAAATCACTTTATAAAATGGCTGCACCAGTTCAACCTCCTCTAACACGGAAAGACTTCTTGCTGAGAGAATCTGAGCAGCTCTGAAAAAGAAAGGCAGCTTCTTTTTTCCCACCTGGTCATACTAGCCAGGAGAGGGCCCAAGGACACATGCCCTAGTTATTATTGAGAAACCTTGATGCAGAACAAAGGAGGCAGAAGCCGGGAAACAACATACACAGTAACTATGACATTGTAAATGGAAAAACAGCCACCACTGCAAGGAAACAAACACTTAGAATGCTGCTGAATTATAATGAGAAAACATGGCTTCAAAGAAGAAATGAGAAGATGTCTCTCCCTCTTTTTATTTGCTGACCTACAAAAACCACCACATAACATCAGGCTTTTTTGATATGTTGATGGTTTTAATTTGTTGATTTAATTTCACTTAACTCTTCTCTTTTTTCTTCTGTATTATAAGGAATGGCTCTTGGAGGAAATGGAAGGAGGAATACAGTGGGAAAAATATTTCAAAAATAAAGTTTTATTTAAAAAATAAATAAAAGTGGAACTGTTCTGTTGCATCTCTATTTTCTTTCCCCCCATTTTATTTTACTTTCATTTCCAGATTATCTTCTTTCCCTCTCCCCTCCCCAACCCCAGCCATTGAGAAGGAAAGAAACAAAAAAAAGTTGTAAACATCATGTCACGCAAAACAAATTTCCACATGAAGTAGCAACCCTGTTTTACAGAGGAAGAAACGGAAGCTAAGAAAGGTGAGATGATTTAGTCAGATCATGGGTGTGATGTCAAGTATGCACATAATGAGGTACATGCAGGGGATATGGGAACAGTAGAGTTGGAGGTAATAAGTTCCTTGGGAGTAAAGATGGCTCCATTGTTTTTGTACCTGTATCTCTGATTGCATAACATGGGAGACACTGGCACAGAACCACTCAGCGTGGGGTGCCCTCATCAAAGAAGGTGCTGTGTTCTATGAGCAAAGCAAAGTAGAATTGAAACAGCTCAAAAGAGATGTGAGATGCACAACTTAGAGAATCCGCCCCAAATGTTCACATGAACTACTTGTACCTGACCTGTGGTAGAGCATTCCAAGCTCATATTGGTTTGCTTAACAGGAGTCTGGCCAAATGCAGTCGTCCAGGGAGGTGGCAGAACAGACCTTGATCTTCAGAAGTTTCCAGCAGGCATCAAGATCATCAAACACCCCACCATGCTGCCACCCAAGTGGTGATAGTTGTCACCAACACAGATATCCAGAGCATCGTTGCAGCCCTGACTGCCAAAGGGAAAGAAAGCAGTAGCAGCAGGCCCAGCAAATTCATTCTTATCAGCAGTGGATGGACCCCTTCCCATCCTCCAGGATCCTTGTCCCCAAACCAAGGTGATGAAGTGGCCAAGAGGGCAGAAATGATAACTGAGATTGTGAGACCAAAACCTGCAACTAGAGATGTGACCTTACCCAGACCACTAGGAGCCTATTCCAGTTGGCGATGGGAGCTGGAAGGTTGTACTATAAGTGAGGCAGCAGGCTGCCTTCTGGATGATAGTCTAACCAATATTCAGTGGTTAGGAAAGATGAGTTCTGATGGAGTGGGTTGCTGCAGCATTAGGTAAGAGATAGAGGAGAAGGAGAATTAACATCTGGAGCAAAGTCAAGGTGGAAGAGCCCCTGGCTGCATCAACCTCCTGGCAGGATTCTGTATTGGAAAGACCACCTTATTCCTACATGGCCATGATCCAGGTTGCCATCAACAACACTGAGTGAAAATACATGACCTTGAAAGATATCTATACCTGGACTGAAGAGCACTTTCCCTACTTGAAGCACATTGCCAAACTGGGCTGGAAAAATTCCATCCACCACAGTATTTCTCTACATGACATGTTTGTTCAGGAGACATCTGCCAATGACAAGGTCTCCTTTTGGACCATCCATCCTGATGCCAATCGCTGCTTGACATTGGACTACATGTTTAAGCCACTGGACCCATTGTCTCCACCATCGTCTTAACACTTGGAATCACAATAGAAATGGCCCAGCTCTGACCTCCTCAGTAACTGGACATCAAAGCTGATGGAGCATACAAGGGAAGATGATGCCACTACTCCCATTGGTCTGATCAGTCACAGTCAGACACATTGTAACTTGACTCTAACATAGTGATGTCATTTTGGTCCTCTTTCAGAACAAAGGAAACCAACCAACCAACTTGCATCTCTGAAGCCTAGCACATAGCAAGGGCTTAATAAATGATTATTGATTGTTTAGTAGATATGTATACATGTATTATATAACATAAATGCTCCATATTTACAGGGCAGCTGGACGGAACAGTGGAAAGTGCTCTGGACTCGGAGTCAGGGAAGACTTATCTTTCTGAGTTCAAATCTGGCTTCACTAGCTATGTGACCCTGATGAAGTCATTTAACCAGTTTGACTCAGTTCTGGAGAAGGAAATGGCAAACCATACCAGTATTTTTGCCAAGAAAACCTCAAATAGGGTCATGGAGAGTGGGATGTGCCTGAAATGATTGAATAACACAAACATTATGTATGTCATTTATGTGTGGCATCATTGCAGAAATTTGAATAAGGGCTTTGTGAACTTTGAGAGATTTCAAAATGATCAGTTTCTCCTCCCCATTTTAATGCCAACAAGGGTCTCTCCAAATGAGTCATTATGTGGTAACTCAGCATGTGCAATAAGAAATGGAAAAGTGAAAAACCCACTCACAAGATTTACATATCCAAATGAGATTTATGAGAGGAAAATTTTTATAGCCAGCTGGAGACAGGGGAGGCAGTAGGATGCTGAGGCCCTCTAAATCTATGCCTAGGTTGGAGTTTGGTGTGGCAGCCACTAAAGGTGACTTTCCAACTTCCCCCTTTTGTATAGGATAAGTTCTATTTCTGGTGTGTGGTAGGGAAGCTCCTTCACTTTGGGGGATTTCTAGGATCATGATTGATAGGGAACAATTATATCTGCTTCTGGTTCTATATTTTGGGTTATTTGAGCCTAGTAACTGGTGGAGGGGGATGATAATATGGTATTGGCATGTTTGCTATTCTACTTGAGGTTGGCTATCAAAGGAGATGTAGAGGTTCTTATGTATGACCACAGGTGCTAGGGGGGCATCTGAGTTAAGGTGGACACTCACCTATGACGTTATAATTGGAGGAGTCAGTAAGTCAGTAAACATTTATTAAGCAACTGTTCTATGCCAGGCACCATGCCAAGCCCTGGGGGCACTACTCTCAGTGTGCTTACAATTTAATAGGGCAAACAATATATAAGTGACTATATATGATATAGCTAAATACAGGATAAAATGAAATAATCAACAGAAGGAAGGCGTTAGAATTAAGGGGAATAGGGAAATGCTTTTGTGGAAGGTGGGATTTTAGCTGAGACGGCAGGAGGACCAGGAAGTGGAGATGAGAAGAGAGAACATTCCAGGCGTGAGGACAGCCAGTGGCAATGCCTGGAGTTGAGAGATGGCAGGTCTTTTTGAGGAGCGGCAAGGAGACCAGGGTCACTGTATCACAAAGCACCTGAGCAGAGCAGGGCATAAGATGTAAGAAGATTGTAAAGGTGGTGGTGGGGACTACAGGTCATGAAGGGCTTTGAATACTAAATGAAAGCTTTTCTATTTAATCCTGGAGGTTATAGGGAGCCACTGGAGTTTGTTGAGTTGGAGTGGTGATGTAGTCAGACCTGTACTTTAGGAGAATTAATTTTATAGATAAATGAAGGATGGACTAGAGCAGGGAGTCCAGTGGCAAGAAGACTGACCATCAGGTTATTATTGTGATAGTCTAGGTGTGAGGTGATGAAGGCCTACACAGGGTGGTGGAAGAGTCAGAGGAGAGAAGGGGACACATTCAAGAGATATTATGGCCTTGGCAACAGATTGCATATGAGGAAAGTAAGGAGTCCAGGATGTTGCCTAGGTCATGAGCCTGAGAGACTAGGAGGACGATTGTACCTTTGACGGTAGTAGGGAAGGTTGGGAGGGACAAAGGTTTGGAGGGAAAGATAATAAGCTGGGTTTTGGATGTGTTGGGTTTAATATATCTATAAGACATCTCTAACTACCTATAATAGGTAGTTAGAGATAAGTGACTGAAGCCCAGCAGAGAGGTGAGGCTTGGATAAGTAGATTTGAGGATCATCAGTATAGAGATGATAATTTTATCCATGAGAGCACCAAGTGAAGTAGTATAGAGGAGAAGAGAAGAAGGCTCCATCCCTGTGGGATGACCATGATGAGCAGGTGTGATCTGGATGAAGGGGAAGACCTTGGACTATTTGAAGGGTTAAAGCAAAAGAAATTAAGAAGCAATTATAACTACATGCACATATAAAATAGGAGTCAATTATTTTGAGTCCAAGTGTCCCCAGGAAGTATTACCTCTAAATTGACTGGTCAGTGCCAGGAAGCTGGCCTTCGGTTACTCTCTCAAGTGAGTGTCAAAGGTCCTCTGACGGAGAAGCTTATGGGTTCCCCCCCACCCAGGGGATTCTATACATGAATGCTATCTCAGATTCTATAGAGAAGAGATTCTGCATAAACCTCCAATAACCAAAGATCCTAAGATGATGAGAAAAGGCCGCATTTTGCATATAACTTTATATGGTGTGCATGTGCAATATCAGCACATGTACATTCCTTTTCATTTTCTATTTACTTTTGTTACTGGGTCTTGCAATTCTAAAATTCTAAGAAGTGAACATATCCTTATATACATCATAAGAAAGGTAATAAACCCCACAAATCATGTACTATGAATTGTAACGGTCCTAGTTTAAGGGGTCCTGTGATAGCTAATGAGAGGAGAAAAATGGCTGTGACTTAGAAATACTTGTGCAGTTTTGGGAATATGTCCTTGGGTACAGCCCTGCCCATCAGGGAAGGCATTATTCTTGTCTGTCTCAGAGGTCCACCTACTTATTAAAGTTCTCTTCCTTTTCTTCTAAACCATTGGTGCTCTTTTCACAAACCTTAAAAACCTCTAATTTCCTAGTGTCAGAGAGCTAGAAGTGGAAGGGATTTTGGAGGCCATCTAGGACAATCCCAGTATTTAACAAATTAGGAAATCGAGGTCCAGGAGATTCAGTATCTTGCCCAAGGTCATACAGCTAGTAGGTATCAGAGGTGGGATTTGAATCTAGGTCCTTTGACTCCCCAGTCAGAATGTGTACCATTATATCAGAAGGGTCAAACACACAGTCTTCTGCCCTCAACATTCCCAAAGTGCTGCTTGAACCACCTTAAAATAGAATTGGGAAATATTTAACAAAATAAATAAAAATACATTAAAATATAGATGATGTTAATATATAGTTTTCTAAGTCATTATGTGGCCCACAGGGATCCTTAGATACAGATCAGTGGCCCCCATTTCTATTTGAATTTGACACCACTGCCCTCTACCATGTTGCTTCTCTTGCTTTCATTATTAAACTCCTCAAATACTGGGGCTTCACATAGTTATCTGAATCTCATTTTCTGGGATAAAGCTGTAAATACCACGACATTGTTCCTTTCTCCTGGAGATCTCTATATGCCAGGCAATGTGCTAGGTGCTAAAGCTACAAATAGAAAAATGAGATGGTCCTTTCCCTCAAGGAATTTACATTTTTTCTCTTTCTCCTTCCAAAGTGCAGTGGCTACTTACAGACCTTATCCCAATGTTGATTAGTGTGGAAGCTTCAACCTATTCTGGTTTTCTGACCTGTGCTGGTTCCCCACTCCTCAGGTGGCCTGGTGGCCCTTCGCTTACATGGGCTCACCATATTGGTGCCAGACTTAGTATGAAGACTAAACCCTACTGTAGCTTAGAACTCTTGAACTCAAGCAATCTACCAGCCTCCCCCTCTCCCAACAGCAGAGATTACAGACATGTTTTACCACACCTGGCCAGAAGCTTATATTTTAAAAGGGGAAGACAACACATCTAGGGGAATGGTAACCAGGGAAAGGGATTTTGCTCTTGAAAGGTCAAAGTGTCAGAGGTGAAGCTGCTGGTTAGTTGGTTGTTGTGCCTTTTCCAGTAGCAATGACTTGATTTCTATTTCCAGAGCAAAAGCAAGAGGTGGGGATATGTGTTATGTACACAATGACAGGGCAAAGTTAGCAAGATGCCCACGTTGAGCAAGTCATGATATTTTGGAAGATGGCTGGATATAATGTGCAGCATGGTCTGTGGCCAGCTAGATATATTCAATCAGATGAGTCTTCACCTAACCACCAAGTGGGATTTGGGAGATGAGAAGAATTAGGTTCTAGTGCAAATGGCATATCTTCACTCAATGTCCAAGTCATCATGTAAGGCCTTCATGGTAAAATGCTTTGGGTAGCAGCAACCGCTTCCTGATATCATGTGTGGGGTCAGTTACAGGCAAGTACAGAACTCTACTGTATAGCTTATTTCTGCTACTGTCTCGAACGTGGGACGTCTTCTAGGGAATGAAGTCTGATTCCCAAAGGTCTGCTCCTCTCTTCTTGGCTTATACCACCTCTCAAAATCCTCCATCATGAATCTGCTCTCATCACCAGTCTTTCAAGGACAACTGAGCGAAAGGGAAAAGGAATTGGTTCAGTGTGACCAAATTCACATAGACTGATGCCACATCTCCTGGTAGAAGCCCCAGACCCTCTATTCTATTTCCACTTGACTGTATCATTAGGTATCACAGATAGTCCTCACTCCCTCCTTCTCTGCTTGGCAGCACAGTTCCAGAGGCACATGCGTCTTCATTCACATTTTTCTTCCCTCATCATCGTTGAACTCTTAGTGCTACTCATCTAAAGATGGTGTGTCAGGTAATGTCCAAACCCAACACTGATCAAAAACATAAGCTGATAGACTGTTGTCCCTCCATTCCATTGATCCATTCACATCCTTTGGACTTCTCACTGACAGCTGGCTTCAAAGTCAGGAACTAGTGTTTGTATGGGATACTATGAGTCTCACTGGCAACAGGTCCTCTAACAGCCAATGCAATAGGTGTTTGGTCTAAAACTGCTCCCAGGCCTTTTAGACTACTACTAATGTACAGTGCAAAGGGCTGGAATGAGTCTGAACAGACCAATATTGGCACATGGGCGAGGCTATTGACTATATCCTTAAAAAGGTGCTTGTATTTCTCATGCCAATAATCTTCAGTTTGGGGCAAAGGGCTCAGGCTTTTCTTGTCCTTCTGCTTTTGGATCTTCCTAGTTATATACCCATGTGCGAGAACATTCAGTGGTTTATTAACAACAGCAGAGTTCTTTACATATTTAAGATAATAGCCACAAAATCCTAGAAAAGTGCTTAATTCTAAGAGGTTCTTTGGACATAGCTAGCTGATGAGTATTTCTATTTTCTCTGAGTCAATATGCACTCCTTGTTGAGATACAACATAACTCATATACTCAAATTTTCTTTAGAATTGGCCCTTGTTAACTGATAGAATCATACCAGATTCTTCCAGCTGATCCAAAATTTTCACTCGTCTTTCCTCATGTTTTCCAATGTCATTTCAAAGGCAATGAGATCGATCATTCAAGTTAATCAATATTTCAGTGTAATTCTTGGCTCCAACTTCCTTCTGCAAAATCTGTTGAAAAGTTACAGAGGGGCCCCTGAGTTGCCCTGGAGCATATGCTCATTCTGGTTAGAATCAAGGTGCTTGTTTGAGAGGCAGCATGGTATAGTGCAGCGGTTCTCAACCTGTGGGTCTTGTCCCCTTTGGGGGTCGAATGACCCTTTCACAGGGGTTGCCTAAGACCATTGGAAAACACGTATTTTCTATGGTCTTAGGAACCGAGACACCCGCTCCTCTATTTGTCTCCAGGCGGGTCCGCCCACATGCAGAGACTCCCACATACGAATATTAAAGGGTCGCAGCATTAAGGAAGATTGAGAACCACTGGTATAGTGGAAAGAATTCTGGCTCTGGAGTCAGAAAACCCTGGTTTCAGTCTTTCTCTGATCTGTACTTACTACCTGTGTGACCTTGGGGAAGTCACTTAGCTTTCCTAGTTTTCTCACTTTTCTCACCTGTAAAAAGAGGGCTTGTATTAGAATGGGGGTGGGGAACTTGTGGCCACAGGTTCTCCCCACCCCTGGGATAATCTCTGCCATCCCTTTCACTTCTAAAGCTGTGATTCTATAATGCTATCATTCTGCTATAAAGGGTATTTCCTTTTTGCCTTCCTCTTTCGTTAGGATCTATCCAGTAGTATCCATTGCTTAAATCCAATACAGAAGACCACTGGCTACCCAACAAATGACCCTGGATATTCTGAGCTCTTGGCACAGGGTACTGCTTATAGATATCTGGATCATCACTCAACAAATTATTTACTGAGCGCCTACTTTGTGCACCATACTAGGTACTGTGGGGATACAAGTACAAAGAACGAAATAATTCCCATTCATAAAGAGTTGATACTCTACTGGGAGTGAAAAGTTCATATATATGTAGTGTTACTATGAAGTAAATAAATGCAAACACATATAAAGTAGTTAAATGTAAGATAGCTTGTGATTTGTCCTTATTCTTGTTAACTCCTCATGACCCCATTTGAGGTTTTCTTGGCAAAGATACTAGAGTATTTTTACCATTTCCTTCTCCAGCTCATTTTATAGATGGGAAAACTGAGGCAAACATGGCTAAGTGATTTATTCAGAGTCATACAACTAGTAAATGTCTGAGGCTGGATTTGAACTCATGAAGATGAATCTTTCTAATTCCAAGCCCAGTGTTCTATCCACTGGACCACGTGGCTGCCTATTTGTGCCCAGAGTGTTATCACTTATAACAAAGCATTTTTTAAAAAGTAGAAAAAACCCCCAGAAAAATGAATCAATACATGTTTTAAAAAACCACCTGATAATATGCAATGTTCCACACCTGTGCATCCCCATCTCTGCAGAGGAGTGGTAGGAGATGTCTTCTCATATTTCTTCTTATGGGCCAAGTTTAGTCTTCATAATTTTGCAGTATTCAATTCCATCATTTTGTGGGTAATGTTCTTTCCATTTATACTGTTATGATCATTGTTCATATCGTTTTCCTGGTTCCACTTACTTTGCATCAATTTATAGAAGTTTTTTTCATGTTTCTTTGTATTCATTATGTTCATATAGTGTCATAAAATAAGTAAAATATATTAAATATAGTAAAAATAAAACACTCTTATTCCTCATGTTCATGCAATATTCCTTTACATTCACATATCACAGTTTGCTTATCTATTCCACAATGGATGGGAGACCACTTTGTGCCTAGTTCTTTGCTCCCACCAAAAGGGCTCCTATAAACATTTTGGTGTGTATGAAACCTTTCTTTTTGCCATTGACCTCCTCGGGGTATATGCTTAGCAGTGGATCTCTGGGTCAAAGGGGATGGATGTTTTAGTCACTTTCTTAGTATAATTCCAAATTATTTTCCAAAATAGTTATAACAATTCACCAGTCCACCAACAACGAATTAGTGGGCATCTTTCCACAACCCCTCTAGTATTAGTTATTCTCCTGTTTTGTCATCTTCGCCATTTTATTGGGTGTGAGGTAAAACTTCAGGATTGTTTAGGTTTTCACCTATCTTGTTATTTGTGATTTGGAACATTTTTTTTCATTTGGTTGTTATTATTGGTTTTTTTTAAATTTTATTTTAAATTTTTTTAAAATTTATTTTATTTACTTTTACTTTACAAGATTCAATTCCACAATCCCTTGAGTTTCAAATTTTCTCCCCTCCCTTCCCCCCCCCCATGGTGGCATGCAATCATGTATAGGATCTGCGAATACTTTCACATTGTACAATAGTTTGGTTGTAACCAATAGAAGGGTTGTAACCAATGAGTGATCACAGAGAAATAAAAAGAAGTTTTGGTTTTTTTTTTATTATGGCAATTTATAAAACCATCTGATGCACAGAGGCTTGTGGTCTTCATTGGCATCCAAAGAAACTGATGTGGGTGCAAGATTCTATGCCTTCTCATTGACTACCCCCTTTGCCTTGAATATTCTTTCTCCTTATCTCTGCCTCCTGACTTTCCAGGTTTCCTGAAAGACTCAACTCAAATCTCACTAGTGTTTTCTCCTTTCCCTTCTTCTTCCATCCCCCAAAAGTGCACCATCTCTGTGATTACCTTCTATTTAACACTGTGTGTATCTTGCATATGCAATTTTTTGCATGCCGCCTCTCCCATTGGAATGTGAGCTCCTTGAGGGCAGGGACCATGTTTTTACCTTTCTTTGTAACCCCAGACCTTGACACATAGTAAAGGCTTGATCTTGAGTGATTAGATTTGTTTAAACAACAAAAGACTTCACTTTTGTTGCTAAAAGTAATATTCCATTTTCCAGGATTTTCCAAGTAATGATATAACAATGCAGTTTTTAAAATTGTAAATGCTTAATAAATTCTTGTTGCCTAACTGACCACAAGACTGGAGCCAGAGGAACTGAGTAGACCAATACCCATTCTCTTATTTCTACCTACTTGACCTTGGGAAAAATCTAGGATCCTAGATTGAGAGCTGGAAAAGACCTGAGAGCCCATTGAGTCCAATACCCCCATTCTACCGGTGAGGAAACTGAGGCCCAGGGAGGTGATGACTTGCCCAAGGTCACATAGATAGTCATCATCAAGGGTGGGATTTGAACTCAGATCCAGAAACTCCAAATCTGACAGTCTTTCCACTGTACTACACTGCTCCTCTCTGGACTTTAGTTTCCTCATCTGCAAAATGAGGCTTTCCAGATGTCTCTTAGAAAAGACTTCTAACTGTTTTTCCAGTTTTAACTTTTATGATTCCTGTGGTTTTGAAATTCTTCATCTTTTGAAATGTTCTGAAAGCCTGAGCCTAGGACATGTAATCCCAGTTGTGGCCACAAGGTAGCAGCAAGAGAAGAATTTAATCCTTGATTGAGGGTTACCCCAAAGGTTAGAGGCCCTTCTGCTGTGTCAACTCCCTTGGGTTCACAAAAGGCCGTATGTTATAATGGACAGAGGAGCTAGCCTTGGAACTAGAAAGACCTGTGTTCAAGTCCTGTCTTTGACATCTACAGGCTCTGTGACTTGGGCAAAGCACTCAGCCTCTTGGTGTTCTAAACAACTTTCTGAAACTCTAAGTTGCAGAGAAGGCCCTGCCCTGCCCCGGCAGAGGGAGTTTCCTAATGCCAATGTCTAGCGTCTACTCTCTGACCCTATGCCAATGACTTCCACATCTACATATGCAGCTCTAGTCTCTCTTGAGCTCCAGTTCTGAATCACTAGCTGCCTACTGGACATTGTGATGCGCTTCCTAGGCATCCCAAACTCAACACATCCAAAACATCTGGTTATCATATTTTCCCCTAAAGCTATTCCTCTTCCATACTTCTCTTGAAGGCACTACCCTCCTTCAAGTCCCTCAGATTAGAAACCTTTTTAGCTTTCCTTCTCTCTTCACTCTTACTCTCTGCACATATCCAATTAGCTGACAAATATTGTCATTTCTATCTCACAAAGATGTCTCCCATTAATGCCCCTTCTTCTCAATTCCCACAGTCCTCAGCCTGGCTCAAGACCTTATCACCTCTCACTGAGCTATTATGAGGGACTCTTGTTTGGTCTCCCTGCCTTAAATCCCTCCCCACACCAATCCCTTCTCCATTTTCCAAATGCCCGGGTCCCATCTGGTCATACCACTTCACCCCCTCAGCTCTCATCTAGTGTGATGATCTGAGACCATGCCCTGGAGGGAGGAACTTCTGCCCTGGGGCCCTAGTTCTTCTGACTCTCCTAGAAGACTATTTCAGCAAAGTCCCAGCCCCACATTTGACTTCCCTACCTCTTTTCCAGCCTTCTTCTTTGTGCAGCCTCTGGGAATCCTAAGCCACCTTTGGCATTGTTCCTGTCGATCTGCTCTTCTATGAGCCTCTGGCCCTCACCATGCTCTAATTTTTCTGACCAAAATTCCCTTTCTTGGCCGTCACTCTTCTATGTGTGTTGTTCCCCCACTGGAATGCAAGCTTCCTGAGGGCAGGGACTGCATTTGGATACCTGGTGCTTGTCACACAGGAAGTTTTTAAAGTTCATGCAGTAAACTCTGGTGGCTCCCTATTACCTCTAGAATCAAATGAGATTTCCTTTATTTGACGTCTATAATTCTTCCCTATCTGGCCCCTTTCTCTTTCCAGCCTTCTTACACTTTAGCCCCTTCATGCACTTTGCAATCTAGCCACACTGCCCAGCCCTCTGCTGTGTACTCCATCTCCCATTTCTGCCATCCTCCATACCTGCAATATGACCCTTCCTCACCTCTTCCTCCTACATGAAGTCTTTCCTGATGCCCACAGCTACTATTCCTCTCTTTCCCACAAATTACGTCATATTCGTTTTGTATATTTAGCTTGGATTTCTCTGACAACAAAGGTTACATATCCAAACTCTGTGGGCTGACATGAGATTACAGTCATGATCTTTGTCCTTCTGTCCCCTCTGCCTCAGTTTCCCTTCTCTCTGGGTCTCCATTTACTCTTCTCTCACTTTATAGATTTATAAGCAGAATATTTAGAATTTAGGAAATTTAAGGGTTCTCATTTTACAGCTGAGGGAACTGAGGCCCAGAGAATTTGAGTGACTTGGTTAAGGTCATACAGATAGTAAGGAACAGAACCAGGGTTCAGTATGGGATCATGGAGGCAGTGATGGCTTTGGAATCAGAGAACCTGGGTTTGAATTCTGGATTTTAATCTAGGTATCAGTTTCCCCATCTGTAAAATAGAGGGGTTGGAGAAGATGACCTCTCGATTCCCATCCAACTCTAAGTCTGGGAGCCTGGGATTCTAACACTGGTCCTTGCATCCCAAATCCAAGCCCTTTCATGTAGGTCTTAGACCACCAGATGGCCCTCTTCGCCAGCACACCTTGGTGGGCCTCCATCTTGCCACCTCCTACCCCAATGTACTCATGGCACTTCCCCTGCTCTCACAGCCTCACTAAGTCTGATAAAGGCATGCAACTTTAAATTGGGGGACTCAAGGGAAACAATCCAGGAAGAGTCTCCATATTTCCTATTTAGTTGCAGAGATCATTAGTTTTCTGGGCTCCTCGAAATACAGCAACTGCTTGGGGAATATGCATTTATTCCTTCAACAATAAATATTAACAACAGCTCTCATTTCCATAATGTTTTAAGGTTTACAAAATACTCCCTTTATTAGCCTTGTAAGGTAGGTAGCACCAGAATTACAATCCACCCTAATTTTACAGACAGAGAAATTTAGGCTCTGAGACTGAAATGAATTGTCCAGAATAACATGGCTAGTAAATCTCAGAGCCTGATCACTTACCCAGCATCTGAAGTAAGATTCAAACCCACATCTTCAGGGCTGTCAGTGTGGCCCTAAGCCACCACACCATGTTTTCTGGCTTACGGATCACCCTCTATGTACTAAGTGCTTGGAGGAGGAAGAGGGGTTGGAAGTAATGCCAAGAAGAATAAGGTCCTTTCATAGGATCATACATTTATGGCTATGACCTTATAGGTCATTGAGAACAATGCTTTGTTTTCATACATGAAGAGGCTAAGGCCTTGAAAGTTTAAGTTACTTGTCTAAAGTCACACAGCTAGGAAGTAGTAAAGCCAGGGTGATAGTACTAACATGTACCAGTGTTTCCCCACAACATTGATTAGACCCATGCCTCCCCTCCCATCTTCCCCAACTCCTCCTCCACCCTTTACAGATTAGTTTTCCCTAAAAGGAGACTTTCTTGGCCCTTCTTCCTTTTTTTTAAACAATTAATTAATTTGTTTTTAATTTTCAACATTCACTTCCATAAGATTTTGAATTAAAAATTTTTCCCTTCTCCTCCCCCCTCCCCAAGACAGCATGTGATCTGATATAGGCTCTACTTATACATTCATATTAAATATATTTTCACATTAGTCATGATGTAAAGAATTAGAACTAATGGGAGGAGCCACGAGAAGAAGAAACAAAACAAAACAACAAAAGAAAAGGAGAACAAATAATATGCTTCCATCTGCATTCAGACTCCAGAGTTCTTTCTCCGGATGTGGACGGCATCCTCCATCATGAGTCTTTTGGAGCTCTCTTAGATCCTTGAATTTTTGAGAAGAGTAAGTCTATCAAAGTCAGTCATCACACAATGTGACTGTTAACTGTGCCCTGTGTTCTCCTGGTTCTGCTCACTTCACTCAGCATCAGTTCGTACGAGTCTTTCCAGGTATTTCTGAAGTCTGCCTGCTCATCATTTCTTATACTACAATGGCATTCCATTACCTTCATATACCACAACTTGTTCAGCCATTCATTCCTCAATTGATGGATATCCCCTCGATTTCCAATTCTTTGTCACCACAAAAAGAACTGCTATAAATATTTTTGTACGAGTGGGTCCTTTCCCCAATTTTATCATCTCTTTGGAATACAGCCCTAGAGGTGGTATTAGGTCAGAGGGTATGCACATTTTTATAGCCCTTTGGGCATAGTTCCAAATTGTTCTCCAGAAAGTTGGATCAGTTCACATCTCTATCAACAATGCATTTCCCACACCTTCTCCAACATTTATCATTTTCCTGTTTTGTCATGTTAGCCAATCTGATAGGTGTGATGTGCTACCTCAGAGTTATTTTGATTTGTATTTCTCTAATCAATAGTGATTTAGAGCATTTTTTCATATGACTATAGATAGCTTTAATTTCTTCATCTGAAAACTGCCTGTTGATATCCTTTGACTATTTATCAGTTGGGGAATGCCTTGTAGTCTTATAAATTCAACTCAGTTCTTTATATATTTTAGAAATGAGACTTTTATTAGAGACATTGGCTGTAAATTTTTTCCCCCACTTCTCTGTTTCCCTTCTAATGTTGGTTGCATTAACCTTGTGCAAAAACTTTTCAATTTAATGTAATCAAAATCATTCGTTTTGCATTTTATAATGTTCTCTACCTCTTGTTTGATCATAAATTTTAAATCTGACAGGTAAAATTCTTTGGTCTCCTAGTTTGCTTATGGTATCAGTCTTTATATCTAGATCATCTAAATCTAAGCCATTTTAACTTTATCTTAGAATAGGGTATAAGATGTTGGTCTGTACCTAGTTTCTGCCACACTATTTTCCAGTTTTCCCAGCAGTCTTTGTTAAATTGTGAGTTCTTATCCCAGAAGCTGGAGTCTTTGGATTTATCAAATAGTAGATTACTGTTGTCATTGACTATTGTGTCTTGTGTACCTAACATATTAACCTGCCACTCTGTTTCTTAGATAGTACCAAGTAGTTTTGATGATTGCTGCTTTATAATACAATTTAAGATCTGGTACAGCTAGACCACCTTTCCTTGCATTTCTTTTCATTATTTCTCTTTAATTAATTCCCTTTTCATTAATTCCTGTTAATTCCCCTTTTGTTCTTCCAGATGAATTTTGTTATTGTTTTTTCTAGCTCTATAAAATAATTTTTGGTAGTTTGGTAGTTTGATTGGTATGGCACTGAATAAGTAAATTAATTTAAGTAAAATTGTCATTTTTATTAGATTAGCTCAACCTACCCATGAGTAACTGATATTTTTCCAATTATTTAGGTCTGGCTTTATTTGTGTGAAAAGTGTTTTGTAACTGTATTCATATACTTCCTGAGTTTGTTTATAATGTCTACAGTAACTTTAAATGGAATTTCTCTTTCTATCTCTTGCTGTTGGACTTTGTTTACCCTTCTTCCTTTGACAGAGCTTCCTGGTCACCTCACACCCATTAAAAAGTTCCACCTACAGTCCAGACCCCTCAGGCTTGGAGGGTGCCTGATACCTCAAGAGTCACAACACCTGACCCTTCTGACCAGACCAATGTCTCTAAGGATGAGGGAGAGGTTATGTCTACTGAAGCTAAAGTTAAGTGCCCATGTGTGCTTGTTACCAAATCCTCACTGTGTTAGGGTAAAGTAAACCACCTTTCACTACTTGTTTAATGTCTTTCAAGTGCCCCATTTCATCCTCAAGTTGAACTTGAAGTAAGAGTGTGCTTGGGTGTTAGACCTGCCACTTATAGCTAGGATTCAAACTCAGATCCTACAACTCTAGATCAATCTTAGCATTATAAGTGTTCTGCTTTCAAGTAACTTATTGATTCACAGAGGAGGAAAGCCAAAAGACACGTGAGTCAAGGTGAAGGTGTAATTGTTGTTGTTGTTGTTTGTCCTTGGTTCTCGAATAGAACCAATGACATCAGGAGGGTGATGTCTTGACTTGCAAACAAATTAGATTTAAGTGAGGCAGAGCTGTGCAAAGTCATCAGCCTCACTACTCTCCTCTAGGGTCTTCTGAGTCTAGTGGCAAAACATAGGTCAGGATGACTGGCAATGGCCCAGGATGCAGTGGGAGACCATGGACTTTTTAAGCTAAGGTCTTTCCCAGGTCCTAATTTGTCTAAGGCAACACCCATTCAAGAGTTAAAGGCTAGGTAAAAATTGAGGTAAAAGATGGTCTACATTGTTTTGACAAAAGAATCAATCAGGGAGGGGAAGACCCTCAGAGTTTCTGGCCAGAACAGTGAATATGTAATAAAAAAGAAGAAGGAAGTATGGGATGTCCCAAAAGTCTCAGTGCAGTTTTAACCTTTGATAGCTTCAAGAATATAAGTGCTACAAATTTACAAAAAAAAGAAAGGTTAATTATTTAAACATTTAAAACTATTAATATGTTTCTTACTAAAATTCAACATAACCGCAGTCTTATGGTACGCATAATATCACCCTAGTCGAGTTTCAAACAAGGTAAACAATCCATCAGCTGCTGCTCAGTAATTGAAAGGAGTATATGTGTAACCCCAACATTAAGATTATCCAAAGAACAAGGTTTTAATGCATTCATGACAGTTTTGATGTGACCCCACAAGAAAAAGTCTAATGGAAATGGATCAGGTGAATAAGGTAGCCAACCAAGAGGACCTCCTGTACTAATCCACCAGTCTGGGAAAGTGTCATCCAGAAATTGCTGAATACACGATGCATAATGACAGGGTGCCCTGTTGTATTAAAATTAAAAATGCATTACAGGGTCACGAGGAGTCGGACATGACTGAACAACAACAAATTATTCAAAATTCAGAAAACTAAATAAACATAAAAGACATTTTAAAAATAAACTTTCAAATGATTTTCTACAAGTTTTATAGTGTTTATACTTCTGAAATTATTAAAGCTTAAAACCACACTAAGATTTTTGGGACACCCTGAAATAGACCAAAAGCCATTCTTCATAGGGAAGTAGTCAAAAGAAATAAGCAAACAGTTCCTAAAATAAAAGTTACAAATGATCAAGAGCCATATAAATGATTGTTTCAAAGTATTAACAAGAGAAATACAAGTTGAAACAACTCAAGTTTCCCCTGGCAACCCCCAAAACAGGCAAAGATGACAAAAGACGGGAGTAGTTGAGGTTTGAAGGGTTATGGAAAAACAGGCACGTTATTACACTGCTGGTGAAGCCGAGAATGAATCCCACTTTTCCCGAAAACAATTTGGAACTTGGACAGAAAAGGCAAATAAATTGGTCATACCCATTCACCTTACATATACCTCCAGGACGGGAAAGACAGAAAGGAATCATCATATACACAGAATTCTTCGTAGCAGCACTTTTCTGTGGCAGCAGAGAACTGGAAACAAAGCTGGGAGTGGTTGACAAATTCTGATATACGAATGCAACGGAATAGTATTGCACCATTGGAAATGACACATATGGGAAACTTGGAGAACCGTAAATCTTCAACTATGAACTGATAAACTGATACAGATTGGAGTAAGAAGAGCCAGGAAAACAACAAGCATGCTGGCTACTATAATACTGAAATGAAGGCAATAGTAATAGTATTTGTGATTGTGATAGTACGATTTTGGTACTGAGAAGAGACTAGGGAATGCAAGTTCCCTCCCTTCTGTGGGAAGATGGGAAGACAATGGTGGCAGAATGTCGGACATGGTTTCTGTGTGGGTTGATTTTGTTTACCTGTCTTACTTTGTTTTGAGGAAAAGTTCACTGGGTGAGTGCATCTGGAAATGAGTGAGATGGGAAAACAAAAGACATCAATAAAACTTACCAAAAAATGGAACTAAGGTGAGCGGTAAGAAGAAAAAAGTGTCAAACCATATTGAAAAGTAAGAGGTGGGGGGAAGGGAGGCAGGAGAGAGACAGAGAGAAACAGAATGATAGAGACAACTGGAGAAAAAAAGAGAAAGAGGGAAAGGGAAAAAGCGAAGGAGGAAGAAAGGGGAGAGGGAGGAAGGGGAGAGACAGGTAGGGAGAGAGAGAAAGAGAGAGGAAGGGGGAGAGAGAGAGAGAGAAAGAAAGAGAGAGAGAGAGAAGAAGAAGAAGAAGAAGAAGAAGAAGAAGAAGAAGAAGAAGAAGAAGAAGAAGAAGAAGAAAGAGAAGGAGGAGGAGGAGGAAGAGGAGGAGGAGGAGGAGAGAAAAGAGAAGAGAAGAGAAGAGAAGAGAAGAGAAGAGAAGAGAAGAGAAGAGAAGAGAAGAAAGAAGAGACAGAGACAAATGCAAAGTGCTTTGAGAGCTCAGAGTGAGAGAAAGCTGCCAAAGGCCATGGTCCTCATTTGTTCCTCAAGGTCCTTTGTCCCTTTTTAGGACAGACCTTATCCCCAGGAGTCATTTTGCCCTTAACAAGCTACAAGTTTTCAGTCAGGGCAGGGTGCAATTGATGTCGGGACCAGAGGTCAGTGCAGTGGGCTGGCTGAAACCTTGGAGGGCTCTAAGAACAAAGGGGGCCTGATCTTCTAAAAGCAGAGCACTATTCAGGTCTGTTCTGGCCTGGAGGCTGCTCCGATCCACAGGGAGGTAAACTGGCTGGAGGCCTCTCATCTTAGGCTCCCTCCCCACCAAGGTCTCCATGCCTGGAGGAAAAAGACTTGAGTCTTCTATAACCTGCAATTGGCACAGCCCCCAACCCAAACAAGCTGGCAGTTCCCTCCCCCATCCTTGCTTCCAATAACTGGGAAAGGGCATTCCAAGACCAAGACCCCCAGATGGCAGTTTTGCGCAGGATGCCCTTGCTTTGCTTCTCTTCCCCCAATTCACAGTTGAATGAGCACAGGAGCATATTTCTGGCACTTACCCAACCCTAGGCCCTCATAGTGGGGAAGCAGCCTGGCCTAGAGCTGAGATGGGGGAGGGGGCACTGCGGGTCTCAGCCAACGCTGTTCCTTCATCATCTGCTGGGCCCTGAGTTTCAATTCCAAAGCCCAAAGAAAAGGCTTCCTCACCCTCAGTGCTGTGTGAGGTCCAGCTGGGGTGGAAGATAGGAGAGGTGAGGATAACACTAGTATACGTAACCTATTTCTTGCATCCCAGGCCTGCTTCTTTAACTTTTCTTTCCTGGTGTCCCTAGCATAGGCATGCATAGAGCATGGGCAGAGTAAAGGAGAACCTCCAGCCCACACTATGCATGCCCGTGGTCCACACTCAGGAATGTTTCCCCTTGGGAACCTTAGGATCTGGCTGATTTGGCCTCCATCCAGTTCTCTCCTGGGAATAGCTGCATAAAGTTGATGTTTAGGTGTCCACAGAAGAAAGCGAAAGGGCTCCGGGCTCCCAAGCAGGTGCCTGAGCTAAGTCTCTATTTTGGAGATGGAACAGTCTTTTTTTCAGTTAATAGAAAGAATGCAGAACACATTAAAAAAGACATCTCAGAAGAGCCTATGAGTATGCAAAGCATCCCTCCTTCCCCCAGGGGCCACAGAGTCACCTTGCATTAGAGAGTGCCCAGAAAGAGGCAGGTACTTGGGGCTAGCAGAGAGGTGACCTTTCAGAATAACTAACAGGAGACTAAGGTGCCGGCTTGCTCCTCCACCTCATGGCTTTTTTTGTTGCCGTTTCTCCAGTTTTGTGACCACATAGTTAAACTGTTCCTCTTTTCTCTAGGAGGTGTTCCCTAGAAGCTGCCCTTAGACCCAGAAGATGCTGCTCAGTTTCTCCTTTTAATGTCCTGTTGATTCCAGAAAACTGCTATCATGATTTCTCCCTCGTTTAGATGTCAGGGGATGGGTATCAAGGGAGGTTTTATTTTATGGAGGATTAGACACTGGAACCATGCTCTTGCAAGCATGCTCTCTGAGGGTAGAGTCGTTAGGTGATGCAGTGGTTCACCACTGGGGCATGTTGGGTGGAGCATTAGAGGGTTCTGAGGTCACTATCAATATTCTCCGTTAGACCAATAGCAGTAGGAGTTGTCACACAGCTTCTTATAGCGTGGCTTCCTGGTTGGTCTCCTGGATCTCCTTCAGTTTTAGTAGCAGTTACTATAGGGTGTCATGGAAAGAAACATGGCCTGGGAGTCAGGAGAACCAGACTTTGGGGTTCTACCCTAACTCCTTGGGGGACCTTGAGCAAGTCTATTTCCTCTCTCTGGGCCTCAGTTTCTCTATCTGTAAAATTTGGATGCTAAGATCCTTGCCAGCTCTGACATTCTATGAAGAGTTCTGCTCTGGATAGCCTGGGAGTAGGTGTGGGTGTGGTGGGTGGGCCTGAGTCTGGACAGTACCTTGTTAGTTTAGGTTTGGTGTTAGAACCCATGAGACCCAAGTAGGTCATTCAACAGTTAACAAGAGGAGGTTTACTTGGCCATACATAGAAAGGATATTCAACAAGTACACTAAAGCACTTAGCTTGGTCAACATGAAAATATCCTGGGTGAGAAGGGTATGGTGGCTCCTGTGGTATTGGGACATCCAGCCTGAAGAGCCAAGACACTGTTTTCAAGGGCAGCAGAGCTTGAGTCTTAAGCCCTCTGACCCAATCAATTCCTGGGCACAGCTTTGCCACCCATCAGGAAAAAAAATACCAGCCTCATTCATATGTCAGAGGGAGGAGAACTCATGAGAAATGGTGTCCCTGTAACAGAGTAAGAGAACCATAATGGTTAATATTTCTGTAGAACTTTAAGGTTTACAAAGTACTTCACACACGTGATCTCATTTGATTCTCTCAATAGTCCTAGGAGTCAGGTGATCCCATTTACTCCCATTTCACACATGAGCAAACTGAGGCTGACAGAGTTAAAGGACTTGCTTAGGGTCATACAGCTAAGAAGTAATTGCATTCAAACTTAGGTCTTCCTGACCCTAGCTCCCATGCACTAACCATTTGGCCATGATGGACAATACAGGAAGGAGGATTCCACCTATTTCAAGAACAGAAGGACCAGAAACCCTGACCTGACTGGCTCTTGTCCTGTCAGGATTTATGTCATTTAGAAAGTTCCAGCTGAATGCACCAGCAGAGTTGGGCAGGATATGGGAACGAGGATGGGGAAAGATCAACATCTGTAACGTGTCCAGGAGACGGGGTTTCCTGTCTCCTCCTGTTCCTCATGGACCCTGACATAGGAAGGACTGGCCCCGCAAGCACCAAAGTCCCCATGACCAATGACCCTTCTGGGAATTCAGGGATGAAGACGTAGAGACAGGCAGGAGTTACTTGCCAGCCTGCCCTACTGTCGGATGACCCAAGCCATCAGTCCTAGCTTGGGATCTGAGTGCATCAGACCTAGTCTGAAGAGGTTCTGGGGAGGAGAAAAAAGATGCTGAAAACTAACTACCTTTTTGACCCAGCTCTAAAGAGCGAGGCCTGAACTTTCCTTGGACTTTGAACATTCTCAAGAGGAATGTCTAGGTAGCAGAAGTTATTTTAAGTTTAGTCTGGCCAGTTCATCTCAAAAGCTTTAAGGGTGTAGTTTCCAGAGATCCTGACTGTAAGAGAAGAAACCTAAGCAAGATAGGAGACTGTACTTTACAGATGGGCAAACTGAGGCACTGAAAAAAGGAAAAGACTCTCTCTAGGTCACTCAGGGAGTTAGTGTTAATGCTGAAGCTAGAATCTAGTTCTCCTGACTCCCAGACCAGGCTTAATTCATGACACCCTATAGTAGTTACCATTGAAATGGAAGGATCCAAGAGACCATCAAAGAAGTCACTCTGTGAGGGGCTGTGCAAAGCTCTTGCCTCCTCCACCCTGCAGCCAATTGAAGAAAGGATATTGATAACAATCTCAGGGCTCTCTAATGTTCTATCAAACATACTGCTTTAATCTGTGAATCCCCACATTATCTAAACTCAGAGGAGGCACCCACTTGTAGAGACCAGCTTCTGTGCCCTATCTTCCATGAAATGAAATCTCCATCCCCTGACACCTATATGGCTGAAGAGATGGTAGCAGCCAGCTCCGAGTCCTTCGAAAGGGCTCCCTGTCAGGGCTCTGCTCCTCTTTTTTTTCTTTTTCTTTTTTTGGAAGGGGGAGGGCAGGGCAATTGGGGTTAAGTGACTTGTCCAAGGTCATGTGGCTAGTAAGTGTTAAGAGTCTGAGGTCGGATTTGAACTCAGGTGCTCCTAACTCCAGGGCTGGTGCTCTATTCACTGCACCACCTAGCCGCCCCGTTCTGCTCCTCTTTTGACCCCCCAATCTTGAAAGTTGGGAAAGGATACTGAGAAAGAAGGGAAGGTTGAATCTATAGAGAGCTTTTCTGTTGCCTCAAGGGAGAGGTAGTATCTCTCTTAAGAAAATCCATTATTGCAATCTCTACCAAGACCCAGTATATGAAAAGGACCCGGAAAGAGATGTTCTCCTCCAATTGCTTAAGATCTCTTCTTCCCCTGGGGGAGAGCCCTCTGGAGACTTGTGCCCCAGCTCTTAATCATTAACAAAATACTTGACATTGCTATGTGGCTTTCTGTTCTTTGAAGGATTTTAACATCTATAACCTCATTTGATCCTCAATAACCTGGTGAGAGAAAGTAAAGGACTTGTTATCCCCATTTTACAAATGAGGAAATAGATCAAGTGGTTTTTTTCTGGGTCACATAATCAAGAGTTGCAAATTCAGGGGCTACAATAGCCTTGAAGGAGAAATCATGAGTCCTGGCTTGTTGACCTGGCTCCCTCCATTAACTCACTATTTGATCTTACACAAGTCCCTTCTTCTGCTCTTTGGGTCTCA
Organism: Pseudochirops cupreus; assembly: GCA_028627135.1. Classification (NCBI taxonomy): domain Eukaryota; kingdom Metazoa; phylum Chordata; class Mammalia; order Diprotodontia; family Pseudocheiridae; genus Pseudochirops; species Pseudochirops cupreus. The sequence continues at coordinate 225,130,380 of CM053581.1, forward strand.
GTTTCCCTCTTTGTGAAATGAGGGATTCAGACAACTGGCATCTGAGGGCTCTTCTAGTTTTGACATTCTCAGATTCTAACTCGTGTCTTCAAATTCCCAGTCCCCATTCTGTTTCTACTATCTCTCAAAGACCAGCCACTTTGAAAGAGCCACTTTGAAATACCCTTTGTTGTTGTTGTTCAGTCACGTCCAACTCTTTGTGACCCCATGGACCATAGCACTCCAGGCCCTTCTGTCCTCCACTATCTCTTGAATTGTGTCCGAATTCACATTCATTGTTTCCATGACACTATCCATCTTATACTCTGCCATCCCCTTGTCTTTTTGCCTTCAATCTTTCCCAACATCAGGGTCTTTTCCAATGAATTCTGTCTTCTCATTACGTGGCCAAAGCATTAAGCTTCAGCTTTATTATTTGACCTTTTAGTAAATAGCCTGAGTTAATTTCTTTGAGTATTGACTAATTTGACCTCTTTGCTGTCCAAAGGACTCTCAAAAATCTTCTCCATCACCACAATTCAGAAGCATCGATTCCGTGGTGCTCAGCTTTCCTTATAGTCCAACTCTCACAACTATACGTTACTAATAAAAAAGAACATAGCTTTGACTATATGGACTTTTGTTGGCATGGTGATATCTCTGCTTTTTAGTATGCTGTCCAGATTTGTCATAACTTTCCTTCCAAGGAAAGACTTTGAACTCCTTCAATTTTTTTTAGCTGCAATGTCATGGTGGGACAGAAGTGAGACTCCAGGTGCCCCTTCCCTGGCTTTGCCAGGGCCATTTCAGGCTGAGTTGGAGAGAAGAAAACAGGCAAGAAGACTATCCCTGTCTCCTCAGTTACTGATCCCTCCTCTTCTTCCCTACCCCATGCAACCCCTTGGGCTCCTGATGGCTTTAGAACGGTTCCCCTAAGTTTGCCCGCATTCATAATTGGGAATCCCTTTATCTGAGGGCAGTAGACGGCAGCCCATAGTCAAGCTGATAGGCTTAGTGGGGCCAGTTCCTTTTTCAAAGGAACATTATTGACTGAAAGTACCAAGGGTGGGAGTAGGAGAAGTAGGAGAAGAATGTGGGAAGAAGAGGGGGGATTGGAATATTCTACATAGGCTTGTATCTAAATAGCTATGAGCTCCCTTTTTTTACCCCTATTTGAGAATCATAGAATTCTAGAATGGTAAAGCTGAATGGGATCTTATAATAAATATACTAGCAACATAATAACTATACTTTAATACCACATATTACCTTTGGCATGTACTGACAATGCGACTTTGGGCAAGCCACGTAACCTCCCAAGCCAAGCAAGCCTCTAAGACTATAAATGTCAAAGCAGAAAGCAATCTGCATCGGTAAAGGGAGTCTCCTCACTGGGAATTTCCAATGCTGATGTAATCACAGACCCAGCCCTCTGCCCCTGCCATTGTATTTATTATGCGTTATAACACAATAATAGTATTTTGATGTTATATAATAACTTAATAAAATAATAATAATAATAGAATGTTAGTTCCAGAAAGAAACTTTGAATTTGACTATGAAAGAAGGGTTTTCAATAACTGATGTAGAACACAGAATGTTAGAACTGGAAGCAGCATTAGGACTGCCTGGTTCATTCATAGATGAGGAAATGAAGGTTCTGATGTCCAGGTTCGTTTGTAAGATCGGATTACAACCTAGGATTCCTGACCTCGACTCTAAACTCTACTAGTGTCAGCTACAATCAGTGGCCCTCCAGGGACCTCATACCGCCAAATTTCAGGGCCCTCTTGGGGTCCTTCCTGGTCACACTTTGACCTAATGTGGTCAATCTGACAAGCACCTGTGTCATAAAGCTGTCCCGGCTTCAGGATCCAGGTCAATACCATGTTAGCTGTGCTCAGGCTGGGAGGGCATGGTGGGTACCCCCTCATACTCTGAGTCCTTCCTCCACTCATTCAATGTGACTGGCACCTTGGCAAGGGGCCCTGGATGTGTCCTGGAAATGGCTTCATGGTTTGTCAGCTGCCCTGAGGCCAGCACGTTGGCACTGTGTAGAGAACATGTCCCTAGAATGGGCTGTGTCAGGCAGAGGTTGGTTGATGAGCACCCTGGCACAGGATTCAGTGAGGCCCAGGTTCCCAAAGGGCCATCAGCATTTACCATGCATCCTCTACATGAGCATACAGCGCCTGAGAGGGCACATGCCAGCAGTGGCAGCCAGTGTGGGCTGGGCAGCCGGACACTCCATGCCTGTGTCTCTTCAGTAGTAGCTTCCCCTGGGCTGTTGTTCCTCTGCAATGTCTCTTGCATCTGTCAATGGCCCTTTCTGGCTGTGTAACCCCAGAGATCACCTGACCTCTATTAACCTTGATTTCCTCATTTGTAAAACAAAGATCAAACTTGTGTGACCTCCCTCACAGGACTGATAGGAGGAAGGTGCTCTCCAACCTTAATGTCTTCTATAAATGTGAGCTGTTAATTTTCTATTCCTTCCTCTTTACTCCCATGGCCTCTGCCGGGCCCTCATCATCATGCCCCTGGACTATCGCCATAGGATCCCAAGCAGTCTTGCTGTTTCTCTTGCTTCCCCTCTCCAATCCATCTGATGTAAACTGCCAGATTAACCTTTTTTATTTTTGGAGGGGGGAAGGTGACACAATTGGGGTTAAGTAACTTATCCAAGGTCACACAGCTAGTAAGTGTGTCAAGTGTCTGAGGTCAGATTTGAACTCAGGTCCTCTGACTCCGGGGCCAGTGCTCTATTCACTGCACCACCTAACTGCCCCCATATTAACCTTCTTAAAGCCCACTCCAGATCACATCTTACGCTCAAGTCTTTCAGCCTCTTGCTTACTGACTAAAACCATCAGTCTGGTATTCAAGGCCTTCCACAGTTTGGCCTCGCTTTCTTCTCTAGTCTCATCTCTCAGTACATTAGCCTCTATTTTAGTCAAACTAACCTCCAGGTTGTCCATTCCTTCCTTGGTGCCATCTTTTTTCTATCTCTGTGTCTTCGATCACACTGTAGTTCCCATCCCCTCAGCCCCCAGACCATCCACCTCCTCTCTGCCTAACTCAATTCTTCAGTGGCTCAAACTTAACATTCTCCATAAAATCATCCACCATGATCTTTCCCTTCCTCAGAGGTCAGTATTTACTGACTGGTTTGTCAGTCAATCTATCCAACCAATATTGAGTGCCTAGTCCCAGTCTATCTCAGTCTATCCAAAGGAACAGAAGACATGGTCTCTGCCCTAAAGGAACTCACAAGGTAGCGGAGGTGATCTAGCTTATTGTTGTAGTTGATTCATTTATTAATAAGACCATAAGCAGGTTGCTGTTGTTTATTGGTCCATTTCCTTATCTGTCAAATGATGAGGCTGATAAATTAGAATATGCCCTGAGAAGAGTAACCTGGGTGATGATAGTATTGGAGACCATATCATACAGGGATTTTCTTTTTTAAAAGAAAGTAGAGCTATTTAGCCTAGAAAAGAGAAGGCTAAGGGGAAACATGATGTGTATCTTCAAGTATTTGAAGGGCTGTCACATGGAAGAAGGATTTAACTTGCTCTGCTTAGCCTCAAAGGGAAGGACTAGGGGCAAGGAGCAGAAGCTTCAGAGAGGTGTGTCAGACGGATTTAAGGACATACCCTAACAATTAAAATTGGCCAGAAGGAAGAACTGGAAAAGGAAGTTGTGAGTTCTTCAGGTGGAGGTAGGAAGATCACTTCTAGAGAGAGTTCCTATCTGGATACACATTGGAATAGGTGACCTCCAAGCCTTTCAGCTTTGAAATTCTGTTATTCTATGATTCTATAAGACAAATGGCAAAGTGGGAAAACCAACTGATCAAAGAACTTGAGGTTGAATCCTGTTAGAGACAGTGTGGTCATTGAATTGGATGTAGAGTCAGAGGGACACGGGTTCAAACCTCTGCCCTGCTATTTGCTACTTGGGGGATTTCGGATAAGCCACTCATCTTTCTGGGCCTTGGCTTCCTTCTCTGTAAAGTGAAGGTGTTGGATTAGTTTCCTCAACACTACCTGCTAGCTCCTATGAGCAGGTGAAAAAATAGTGAACAACCCCAGGCAACATGTGTCTTTTGAATCTCTCTTCTTATCTTTGTTACTTAGGAAGCCTCTCCACTGGGTTGCAGGACCTAGCACAGAGCAGGCATCTGCCCCTTGGACATCCTCCTCACCCTTGCTCTTGCCTATTGGTTCAGGGCCTGAGCATGACAGGAGGTCCAAGCAGTTTCCCATAACCATTACTTTATTCTCTCTACACATCATCCATGTGCTTAGCCAAAACAACGAGGGCTCACCCCTTGTGCCCATCCCCAAAGCCAGACTGACTGCTTCCACTCACCCACCAAGGGTTAAAACCTTGTACAGCAGAGGAAGGGGAAAAAAACCAGCCCTTGTTCTGATTTGCTTAATGAACGTTAATTAAGAAGACAGAAGATAGCCGATTGCTTCAGGGCAGAGATGAAAGGCCCTTTAATTAAATCTGGAGAGAGAGAAGGGGCAGGGTCCACTGATACGCCAGTTGATCAAACTTGACAATATAGGCATCAGTGCCAAGCAAGGGTGCAGGAGCAGAAAATCATCCTCACTGTCCCCACACCATCCCCACATCCCCGCAGGCCCTCTGGCCTTTCTCCTTCCTCCACTAATGCTGGCTGAAAGCAAGGAGCTTAGGAGAAGGAAGCTCCAGCTGGGTCTTTGTAACGGGGTGCAGAGAGATATCCGGAGTGTCAGCCTGGAGTGAGTGACATAGATGGTAAACTGGCATTTTGGGCACCAGGGTTGTAGTCTTGTCTCTGCCAAGGGCAAGTAGTGAGACCTGGGGAAAGATACTTTGGGCCTCAGTTTCCTCATCTGCAAAATGAAGATAAGAAGGACACTTCCTGCCTCCCAGGACCTTTGTGATGGTATGATCAGATAATGGATTCAATGCTCACTATAACCACAAGGCACCATGCAAACTTAACTGTTCATTAGACTTTTGTTTTCTCATTTGTAAAAAGTGCTATTGATAACTTATTTGAAACCTGGACCAAATGATCTCTTAAGAAGCATTCCAATTCTAAGATCTGTGATCTTAAAGAATTGTTGTCACCATCTGAGGCTTTCTGGGGTTTTGCAAAGGGAACACTGGACATCCTTGCCAAAGTGGGGCTCACCATTTTTGGCTGGTCCCCTTTCTCTTTTTCAGAGAAAAGCAACCAGGTTGATGAAAGGCCTTGGGATCATGTCCTAATGACAACCAGCTAAAGGAACTAGGGACACTTAGCATGGAGAAGAGAAGGCTGGGGGATGTGGGGGCAGGTTGTGGTGGAGGAGACATGACAGCTGACTTCAAGTACTTAAGGCTGTCCCAAAAGAGAGGGATTGGATACACTCTGCTTGGTCCAGGGGGAGAACTAGGAGCCAAGGGTAGAAGTTACAAAGAGATATTTCTATAGCCCTTTAAAGTTTGCAGTGATCTTGACATCTGTTATTTCATTTGATCCTGACAAAGACCTTGGCAGGTCTTTTAATAAGAGCCTTTTAGGAGGTTATTATTATCACTATTTTACTGATGAGGAAACTGAGTCTGAGAGAGGTTAAGTGGCTTGCCCAGGGGCTCACAATTATGTCTGAGACAAGATTTGATCTCAAGTCTTCCTGACTCCAGTTCTGACACTCTATTTACCACACCGCCTAGCTTCTTAGGTATGGCATATCTATGTTTGCTGTAAGGAAAAACTTCCTAACAATTAGAGCTACCACTTCCCCCAGGAGAAAGGGCTATCTCTGGAGGTAGTGAGTTCTCCCCTACTAGAGATGTTCAAGCAATATAGTACCAGGTATAATATTAGAGTGTGGGTCCCTTGGTGGTACAGTGGATGGAGTGCTGAGCCTGGAGTCAGGCAGACTCATTTTCCTGAGTTCAAATCTGGCCTCATACACTTACCAGCTATGTGACCCTGGCCAAGTCACTTAACCATTTGCCTCAGTCTCCTCATCTGTAAAATGGGCTGGAGAAGAAAATGGCAAACCACTCCAGCACCTTTTTTTAAAGTTAATTTATGTATTTTTCATTTTCAACATTCACTTCCATAAGTTTTAAATTTTCTCCCCTTTCCCTCCCTCTTCCCTCACCAAGATAGCATGCAATCCAATATAGACTCCACACATACATTTTCATTAAACATACTTTCACATTAGTCATGTTGTATAGAAGACCCAGAACAAATAGGAGGAGCCACGAGAAAGAAAAAACAAAACAGAAAAAGAAAAGAAAAAGAAAATAGTCTGCTTCACTCTGCATTCAGACTCCAGAGTTCTTTCTCTGGATGTGGATGGCATTTTCTATCATGAGTCCTTTGGAGTTGTCTTAGATCCTGATAAGTCATCACATATTGTGGCTGTTACCGTGTACAATGTTCTCCTGGTTCTGCTCATTTCACTCAGCACCAGTTCATATAAGTCTTCCCAGGATTTCCTGAAATCCGCCTGTTCATCATTTCTTAGGGCACAATAGCATTTCATTACATTTACATACAACAACTTGTTCTGCCTTTTCCCCAGTTGATGGGCATCACCTCAATTTCCAGTTCTTGGTCACCACAAAGAGAGCTGCTATAAATATTTTTGTACAAGTAGGTCCTTTTCCCATTTTTATGATCTCTTTGGGATACAGCCCTAGAAGTGGTATTGCTGGATCAAAGGGTATGCACATTTTATAGCCCTTTGGACCTAGCTCCAAATTGCTCTCCAGAATGGTTGGATTAGTTCATAACTCCACCAACAATGAATTAGTGCTCCAACATTCCCACATTTTCTCCAACATTTATCATTTTCCTGTTTTATCATGTTAGGCAATCTGATAAGTGTGAAGTGGTACCTCAGAGCTGTTCTGATTTACATCTCTCTAATCAGCAGTGATTTAAAGCACTTCTTTCATAGGACTATAGATAGCTTTAATTTCTTCCTCTGAAAATTGCCTGTTCATATCCTTTGACCATTTATCAATTGGGGAACCACTCCGGTATCTTTGCCAAGAAAATCCCAAATGAGGTCATGAAGAGTCAGACATGACTGAAAACAACTGAACAACAATATCACAGAGATCCGGGTTCAACTAAGTGGCCTCTGAGATTCTGGGCTTCCTCCTGCAACCTTTCCACCTTGTCTAAAAGACAGCTAGCTTGCTCAGTGGATAGAGTACTGGGCCTGGAGTCAGGAAGTTCCAGTTTGGCCTCAGACATTTACTAGCTCTGTGATCCTGGTCACTTGACTGCTATCTGCCTCAGTTCCTTAACTGTGGTTATAATAATAGCACCCACCTCTAGGGAAGTTGCGAAGCTTAAGTGCAATAATATTTGCAAAGTGTTTAATACAGTGCCTGGCACACAGTAGGCACTTAGTAAAGGTTTGCTTTTGTCCTTCCATTCTTGCCACCTATGGTGGGGGCAAGGGATGCATCACCAGTCTCAGGAGGGCATGTTGGATACAGCAGCACTGAGCTGGTCAGCTCCTAAGGGAAAAGGAGAGCGAACTCAGAGAGTAAGAAGAACGACAAGGATGGGAGCAAGGGCTCCCCCGGTTGTCTCCTTTGCTCCACAGAGGTTCCAGTTCTGACTGCAACTCTGGAGGACCCAAGGTATTTTTCTGAGCTGTTTGCTTTGGCCTACACAAGAACCTGGCTGATGGGGTAGAAAGGGGCTTCCCCACGGAAGTCTGAAATAGCATGGTTTGGGAGAAACTCGAGATTCACACAGACACCTGGCAGGCACTCAGCAGAAATCTGCCCAGTGCTGTGGGCTGTAAGAGCCGGCTGATGAGATTTTGCACCTGGTTAGTGCATGGCAGTGAGCAACATGCTGGAGCTAGCTCCAGCCACCTCACAAGATCTGATTGTTAAATTTTCAGTGTGAGCTTTTAACCTTGGAAATTAGGAAGCTCTACACATCAAGGTTTGTTTTATTGTTTTGTTGACTGCCTAGACATAAGAAAATAACGGACGAAATGTAACCAATGTAGATAAACCTCAAAAGCATGGGTTTTTGGGGGGCGGGGGAGACAGGGAGAGTAGCAGTGGTGGTAAGCCAGTTGTTAAACACTTACTAGTATATTCCTGGTACACAGTTTTGAGGTTCAGGAGTTCTGGCCATGGTACCAGGTTGTGAGGGATCCTGAACTCTTGTCCAGACTAACTTACCCTTTGACCTTTGGTCACATGGAGGCTTACACCTACGCTCCTACAGATGATGATCAGCCTACAAAGAGAACGCAGAGTCACCTAGAAGTTACCGTACAGAGGCAAGAGGCAGACGTAGGCCTTGAGATTTCCACTCCTCCACCCCCATCCCACAGCCCTCGCCCTGAAGGGCTATCTCCCTGTCTGAGGGACCTGCTAAGTCAGCAGTTGCCCAAAACTATACAGCTGATGAGACTCCACCAATGTGTTCGTTGTTATTTAGTCATTTCGGGTGGGTCTGACTCTTCTTGACCTCATTTGGGGTTTTCTTGGCAAAGACGCTGGAGTGGTTTGTCATTTCCTTCTCCAGCTCATTTTAGAAATGAAGAACTAAGGCAAATAGGGTTAAATGACTTGTCTAGGGTCACACAGAAGGAAGTATCTGAGGCCAGATTCAAGCTCAGGAAGGTGAGTCTTCTTGACTCCAGGTCTGGCACTCTATTCTCTGTGCCACGTAGCTGCCCTGGGATCAGAATGATCTGAATTCACATCTGGTCTCAGATACTTACTAGTTGCATGGCCTTGGGTAAGTCATTTAACCTCTCTCAGACTCAGTTTCCTTATCTGAAATATGTGGATAATAATAGTATCTGCCTCTCAGGATTGTTGTGAGAATCAACTCAGATAATCTTTATAAGATGCTTTGCAAACCTGAAAGTGCTGTAAAAATGAAGCTAGTGGTTCAGTAGATAGAGCCCTGGACCTGGAGTCAGGAAGACCTGAGTTCAAATCTCAGTTTCTTCTTCTATAAAAATGAAGGATTGGACTAGATGGTCTAAATCTAGTCCACTAGGGCCTAAAGTTCAAGTCTGGCCCCAGATACTATGTGACCCTGGGCAAGTCACTTAACCATGTTTGCCTCAGTTTCCTCATTCGTAAAAATGAGCTGGAGAAAGAAATGACAAACTCCTTCCAGTATCTTTGCCAAGAAAACTCCAAATAGGTCACAAAGAGTCAGATATGATTGAAGAACAACAACAACAAATATTGTTATTATTACTTGTAGAAATCCAATGACTAGAAAGTAAGCATCATAAAACAAAACACTGTAAGCAAATTTCAGACCTAATCTCAGATCCCTGGATCTTAATGACGGAGAAAACTATAATTGTTTTATTATGTAGCTGAGGGGTATGTCATCACACCCAACCAAGCAGTCAACAGAAGGTAGTAGGATGTCCTAGGCAGGCTAAGATCAGGTCAATTCTTTTAACAGCCTGTGTCTGCTGGTGATTTCCACACAACTATCTGACTCTTTGTCACTCCTGTATAACTCCTGTTCCACTGTGAGTCGGGATTCTCCCAAATCTATTTTGGGGACTGTTCAAAAACCCCACAGGAGCTGAGTGGAATCTGGGGCACCAAAGCGAGTCTTATTCCCTAGATTATGTTTGATTGGGATAAAAATAAAATTAGGGCAAGAAGGAAAGCCAAGTGAAGCAAGGAAGACCGTTTCCCTCCACTCCTCACCCTCACGCCTTTCCATGTTCTTGGCTTTGTTATGGGCGTCCAAAACATCTTTTGTTTGCCTGGCCCTCTTTCATTTTTCTCTGCCCAGTCAGGTGTTGTCTGGCTACACAAATAACAAACAGTTACTAAAAGTCTAGCCCTTCTGAGCCAGGCTTTCCAAGAGAAAGCTCCATCATTCTTAAGTACATCAACAATGTCCCCAGTAGTATCTGTAGGGCTTCTCCAGTCCAAGAAGATGAAGAACGGGAACCAGAAGAGATAGATTGGAAGAGGTTACAGTTGGCTTCCAGGATGTCCCTTGAAAAGTTAACACTCCTCTGATACCCCAGTTTCTCTTAATCACCTCCACTGGATCCATCAACCAGGAGTTCAGGAATTTGTCAAAACCTTTCTTCAACTCATCCCTGAATCATAAAATTGTAGGAAGTCAGAATGGGATGGGAATATAGAGCACAGAATGCTTCTTATACTTAAACCCCATGCTACCAATACTCTGAGATACAGTGATACTGGCCTTCTTGTTGTTGTTCAGCTGTATCTGACTCTTTGTGACCGTTTTTGGGTTTGTTTGGCCAAGATATTGGAGTAGTTTGCCATTTCCTTCTCCAGCTCATTTAACAGATAAGGAAAATGAAACAAACAGAGTTAAGTGACTTGGCCAGGATCACACAAGCTAGTAAGTGTCTGAGGCTGGATTTGAACTCAGGTCTTCCTGACTCCAAGTCCAATACTCTATCCACTGCATCATCTAGCTGCCTCTTTGCTGGTCACCAAACATGACACTCCATCCCTTGAATCACAGCATTTTCCCCAGTTGTCCCTCATTTCCAGTACTCTCTCCTTCCTCATCTCTTTCTCCTTCCACTTCTACAGGAAGCCTTTCTTGATACCCCTCAATGCTAGTGCCGTCCCTCTGTGGTTAGCTCCAATTTATGCTGTATAAAGCTGGTTTGTATGTAGCTGTTTGCACGTGGCTCCCACATTGGACCATGAGCTCATTGAGAGCTGGGATTTTCTTTCTCCAGACTCTGTATCAGCATGGCTTGGTACAACTCCAGTGCATAGTACATACTTAATAAATGTCAGTTGACTGACTGACTGATTGAAATGGATGAGTCTTTAAAATATCATCAACTGCTAAGTGAGAAGAGCAGAACCAGGAAAAACTCATGCACAATCACAGACACATTGTATGTGTGACAACCAGCCTTGATAAACTGGACTCTTCTCAGCAAAGCACAGTTATAAGACAACTCTACAAGCCTCAGGATGGAAGAAGATATCTACATTCAGAGAAAGATCTAGAAAGAACAGAGTTTAAATGGAGACTGAAGCAATCTACATGCTATCGCTCTTTTCCATGTTTGGTTTTCTTTCTTTTTTCCCAGTGTTCACTCCAGTGGTTACAGCCCTTCTATACAACCAGACTAATGTCCAACATGAAAGTATTTGCAGATCCTATACTTGATTACACGCCGCCATGGTGGGGGGGAGGGAGGGGAGAAAATTTGAAACTCAAGGGATTGTGGAACTGAATCTTGTAAACTAAAAGTAAATAAACAAATCAATTAATAAAAAAAAAAATAAAATATCATCAACTTCGGCACCATCATCAGATCTAAAATTTCTGTAATACTCTAATGTAGTGATGACGTCTATCGTATTTCCATTGTTTTTCGATAGCACTTTATATACATAGTCTTATTTGAGCCTCACAGTAACCATGTGTAGTACATACTATAGATTAACGCTCTCATTTCATAGATAAGAAGCTTGAGGCTCAGGGGTTAAGTGACTTGCCCATAGTCTCACAGAAGTAGGATTTAAACCGTGTCAGTGCTAAAGACTTCTGTTGTTCTTGTCGGTTTGTTTCAGTCATGTCTGACTCTTCATGACCCCGTTTGGGGTTTTCTCAGCAAAGGTAGTGGTTTCCCATTTCCTTCTCTGGCTCATTTTTACAGATGAGGAAACTGAGGCAAATAGGGTTAAGTGACTTAGTCAGGGTCACATAGCTAGTAAGTGTCTGGGGCAGATTTGAACTCAGGAAAAGGAGTCTTCTTGACTCCAGGTCCAGTGAGCTAGTCCAATCCTTCATTTTTACAGAAGAGGAAACTGATGAGATGAGGTCACTTGCTTACAGTTGCACAGCTATTTTGTTTGCTTCCTTAATGTTCTTTTCTTTATGACAGAGTTAAAGAAAACCCTCCCAGCACTTTAAAAGTCACACACCAACCCAGAGACACTGTCTTGCTCCTCCTCCTGTTTCTTCACTAACTGTCTGCCAGGTTTGTGTCGTTTGATCCACAGCCAAACACTAGCCCCTGTGGTCTTGAGGAGCTCAGCCACCTGCCAGCCCTCTCTTCTTTGTCCAGTGGTCTTTCATGAGCACTGCACCAGGCCTCTCGAGTCTCTACCCACCCAGCCTTGGCATCTTCCCTCCCACCCTTATCACCCTCCGTCTGCCTGAAGTCTCAGCACAACCTGCCTGAGGCTCAGTGTGTTTGTGTGTGTGTGTGTGTGTGTGTGTGTTTGTGTGTGCACATATGTACATGTGGATGCCTCCGAGGAGATGTGTATTATGTATGTGTGTATGTATGTGGTGGGCTAAGGAGGTGGGGGGGGGAGATGAGAAACCCCAGGAGTCCCCAGTCTCTATTCCAACCCTTGTCTTACCCTGAATTGTTTCCACCTTACCGTTCCTGTAGACAGGCCATCTCCCTAAGCTCCTTATTAAAATGGGCTCTTTGGCTGTAAACCTGGCTCCTGAGGGGCCACCAAGAGATTGCTAACAACTCCTTTCCTCTTTGCCATATCCTCAGCCAGGCAGCTTTCATTCTCAGCTGTTGGGCTCTTGGTTTGCCTCTGGGACCCTTTCTCCTGAAGCTATAACCTCTATTGCTCACAAGGATGGAGTTGTCCCTGTCTCCCTCAAAGCCTCCCCCTCCTCACCAACTTCCAGCTTCCCTGCCCTCCCTTCCTGCTCCTGGATGGTATAAATTCCAAGAAAACCTTCCTGACTCTCCCCAGATCCCCCACTTTTTGTTTTCTCTGATTTGAACTGACTCTTTCACGTCTGAGAGCATCCTTAGTCAGTGGCTACCTGGGGAATTGTGGAGGGAATTACAGGCAAGTTTTAACCTTAGGGTTGGGGCGGAGTTTGAATAAAGTAAAACACAAACTCCTTGGCTCCCTAACTACTAAATATGCCCAAGGTGGAAACAACCTTCTGACCTTATCCCAGAATGGAGAGGGGGCAGATCTGGCCTGTTTTTCTTCTCTCAGATCTGGGATTTATGCATTTGAGAGCATACCAAGTTAGAGGGTGATAAGACTACATGAGACTTAGAGAGACAGAAAGGGAGAACCACAGACAGAGGCTACTTCCCCCCTTCCCTTTCAATACTCACATGCATATGAACTTGCACACATGAGCACACTGTGAGCACCTGGTGAAGGGCTTGGCATCCAGTAGGCACTCAATAAATGCTCGATGAACTGAAAACTTATCCAATTTATGAGAGTAACAACCACCCACCTGTGGGTGCAGGGTCGGTCTCCAGAAAGAGATCCCAGCTACAGAGGAGTATTTGACACCCCCATTCCCCTCCTCTCGCCCAAGCCTCACTTCCCAGTGTACGAATTCCTTTGACTCCAACTCAGTGAATGGTGGAAGCTGGTCTGAATCTGGCTTGATATCGAGTCAGGTTTGGACCCCATCCACGGGAGATCATTCCTGGAGGTAGCTGAGGCCCCTTTGTCAGTGCTGTCCCATCTGGTACACAGTACAGCCCCCAAAGAATGCCAGGAGAGCCAAATTCTAAAATATTCTTCTTAGCTGATTCTGTTTGAGTTGTGAGGTCTGTAATCTTTGCATTCTTTCTATGTGGGATTAGAAGCTCTCCAAGGACAGGAAGGAGTTCTGTATTATTCTCTTACCACAGTACTTCATCCAAAATCTTACTCATTTAGGTAATGGGGCTCTGTGTGTGTGTGTGTGTGTGTGTGTGTGCGCGCGCGCACGTGCGTGCATGTAAGGTGTGGATGAGATTAGTCTGGAAGAACATTGTGAAAAGCTTTAAACAGTACACAGGACAGTTGGTATTTGATCCCAGAAGCAATAGGGAGCCAGTGAAACTTGTTGAATAAGGGAGTAACATGGTCAGTCCTGTGTTTTAGGAATAGCATAAGGTCATAGATATAGAAGTAGAAAGGATCTCAGAGGTGATCTTATACATCTCCATTTTACAAACAAAGAAACTGAGGCTCAAGGAGGTTATTAAATGACTTGCCCAATGTTACATATGAAGTAAGAGCAGAAGCAAGATTTGAACCCAGGTCCTCTGACTTTAGTCATTGATCTTCTGACTTAACCACAATACCTTTCCATCGCTTTGGCAGTTGTGTGGTGGATGGAATGTATGGTGCAGATAAAGAAAGCCATGGTTTAGTAAAAATTTGTACACAATCACAGACACATCATATGTGTGATGACCAGCCTTGATAAACTGGACTCTTCTCAGCAGCACAGTTATAAGACAACTCAACAAGTCTCAGGACGGAAGGAGATATCTACATTCAGAGAAAGATCTAGAAAGAGCAGAGTTTAAATGGAGACTGAAGCAATCTACATGCTATCATTCTTTTTCATGTTTGGTTTTGTTTCTTCTTTCCCATTGTTCACTCATTGGTTACAACCCTTCCATACAACCAGAATATTGTACAATATGAAAGTATTTGCAGATCCTATACATGATTGCATGCCACCATGGAGGGGAGGGAAAGGAGGGGAGAAAATGTGAAACTCAAGGGATTGTGGAACTGAATCTTGTAAACTAAAAGTAAACAAACAAGTCAATGAAAAAAAAGAAAGCCATGGTTTAATGTGGGGGAAATTGGAACACTAATGCATTGTTGGTGGAGTTGTGAACTGATCCAACCATTCTGGAGAGCAATTTGGAACTATGTCCAAAGGGCTATAAAACTGTGCATACTCTTTGATGCAGAAATACCACTTCTAGGTCTATATCCCAAAGAGATCATAAAAATGGGAAAAGGACCTACATGTATAAAAATATTTATAGCAGTTCTTTTTGTGGTTGCAAAGAATTAGAAATTGAGGGCATGTGCATCAGTTGGAGAATGGCTGAACAAGTTGTAGTATATGATTGTGATGGAATATCATTGTGTTGTAAGAAATGATGGGCAGGCAGACTTCAGAAAAACCTGGAAAGACTTATACGAACAAATGCTAAGTGAAGGGGGCAGAACCAGCAGAATATTGTATACAGTTAACAGTCACATTGTGTGATGATGATTGAATTTGATAGACTTAGCTCTTCTCAGCAATGCAAGGATCTAAGACAGCTCTAAAAAACTCATGATGAGAAATGCCGTCCACATCCAGAGAAAGAACTTTGGAATCTGAAAGCAGATGGAAACATATTGTTTACTCTCCTTTTCTTTTGTTGTTTTGTTTCTTTTTTCTTGTGGTTCCTCCCACTAGTTCTACTTCTTCTTTACATCATGACTAATGTGAAAATATGTTCAATATGAATGTATAAGTAGAGCCTATATCAGATTGCATGCTGTCTTGGAGAAGGGGGAGGAGAGAAAGGGGAAGAAAATTTAAAACTCAAAATCTTATGGAAATGAATGTTGAAAACTAAAAAGAAATTAATTATATGTTTAAAAAGAAAGAAAGAAAGAGGTCCTGGTTTAGTCTGTTTCACCAGATAGCTCCTGGGGAGTCTGGGAACCATAGATTCACAAACTCTCAGATTTGAGAGAGAACTTTGAAGTCACGTAGTCTAGCATGGGGTCAGTGGAATGTGGCTCAACCCCTCAACACTCCCAAATGTGGCTGGAACCAGATTAAAATGTAATTGGGAAATATTTAGCAAACAAAATGCAATAAAACAAGGATAGTCTTAATTTGTGGTTTTCTAAGTCAACATGTGGCCAGCAGTGACCCTTATATACAGTTGAGTGACCCTCCTTTCTATTTGAGTTTGACGCTGCTGCTGAAGTCTAAACAGAAATCTCCCTACAACATTCCCTGTGCCATACCTCTGGGTGGTCTCATTAAAGACCCCCAGTAACCGGGCTTGGGTGGGGACGCTCACTATCTCCCAGAGCAGCCCACTCTACTTCTTGGTAGATCATATCATCAGGAAGCTTTTCTTACATTGAACCTTAATCCATCTCTCTGAAATTACCACCTATCACTGCTTGTTCTGTCTCTCGAGGATAAGCAGAGCAAGCAGAATCTCTGTTCTACACAATAGTCCTTGGAGTACTGGAAGACAGCCACCATGTCCAGAGGCCCTTGTTGTTATTGTTCAGTGGTTCAGTTCTGTCCGACTCTATGTGACCCCAAGTTTTCTTGGCAAAGATGATAGAGTGGTCTGCCATTTCCTTCTCTAGTGTGTCCCCATTTTATGGATGAGGAATGGAGGCAAATAGAGATTAAGTGACTTGCCCAGGGTCACATAGCTAGTAGGTGTTTGAGGCTAGATTTGAACTCAGATCTTCCTGATCCAAGCCTACTACTCTTTTCTACTATACCACCTAGCTGTCCCAACATATAATAGCTGGCACTTATGCAGCTCTTCAGAGTCTGCAAAATGCTTTACAAATGTTATCTCAATGGATCCGCAGAACAACCCTAGGAGGTAGGTGCTATTATTATCTCCATTTTACAAATGAGGAAACTGAGGTACAGAGAAGCTTATGGGTGGTCCAGGGTCACATAGCTACTAAATATATAGGGCTGGATTTTAATTCAGATCTTCTTGATTTCAGGGCAGTACTCTACCCATGTATCACTTAGCTGCCTCTTAAAGAAAGCTCTATGGCTCGCCTAAGTTTTAAGTGAAATCAGGGTCTCAGACAGGCTCATCTTGAAAGCAGGGAGAGGGTGGAGGTTAGAGATCCTTCGGCAGTGGTCACCACTGCCACACCTAGCTCTGGAGTGCGTGGGGCTCAGAAAGAAACAACCACCTGCTTCTTTCTTCTAGGGCTCAAGCCAGGGGAAGGGAGACCTGGAGGTGGGTATCCATTAGTTCCCTGAGGACCAGGCCTACATTTGATCTGTTACTAAGTATAGCATTCTTCTAAGGATTTTCAGGTTCTATTTCCATCTCTACTATTTCCTCACTTCTCTACCCAGCTGAGGACATACTCGTCTATATGTTCTTCCCTATGGTCAGGGTATATCATACTAATTTCCATCCTGGGATTGGTTCTTGCATCAACATGAAATATATAAGATGATTCTGATCAGACCAGAATTTTGCTTCATTGCCAGAGTTAGCTCTGTTTTCTGGTGTCTTATATTGACTTTCCTGTGTGTCTGACCATTTGTATCCTTTCCTGACTTGCAATCTATACTGAATTTTGTTAAAAGCACACCCCTGCTTCCTACCTGCCTTTTCTGATCCTCAAGCTCTCATGGGTAACTCCTCCATAACTACCTCTGGCCTTAGCAAAATGCCAACCATTCATAGACTGATGCTCAATCAGTGGTGCTGGTGAAGACATTTAGGGTAAAGAGAAGAGGGAAGATGGAGCTAAGGAAAAGACACCAATAATGGGATCCTCCGTCTGTCAAGGTGTGAGGAACATCAGCCCTATTAGCTCTTGGAGTGACCTTAAGCATCAAGTATTGGTGCCAGCCACAGCATACCTCCAGTGCCCAGTGTGGTGCTGTCCCCATATCCGGTTCTGAGGCTGTGGCATTCAGTTGTGGTCTGGACAGCAGCAGGTGGGGATCTAGATTAGGGACAGCTAGGTCTACTGCCACTAAGTATAAAAATGGGTTAATGATACCTGGAGTAATTAACTACCTCATAGGATTATTGGTTTTTTTAAATTTTTTTAAATTTTTAATTTTTTAGCTTTTTGGAGGGGGGAAGGTAGGGCAATTGGGGTTAAGTGACTAGCCCAAGGTCACACGGCTAGTTTTGTGCTAAGTATCTAAAGCCGAATTTGAACTCAGGTCCTCCTGACTCCAGGGCTGGTGCTCTATTCATTGCGCCACCTAGCCAACCCCTCACAGGATTATTGTGAAGCTCAAATGAGGTGATGTATTCATAGTAATAACTCATGTAAAGTTTTCAGAGCACTTTGCACGTGTGATCCTGGATACATGTTAAAACGATAATGATGATGATGACATTCTTTCCTAATTCATTCAACAAACATTGACTGAGTGTGCTTTTAAAGCACTGTGCCAGGAACTGAGGGAAGATATAAAGTTTAAACAATCATAATAATAGCTGACATATAAACGGAGTTTTAGGGTTTACAAAGCCTTCTACATAAAAGAGCAGTAGTCATCCCCTCAGGACTCAAAGTACAGACTTCCTGTGTGGGATGAGTGGCTAAGGAAGCCCAGGGGGAGGGGTGTTCTCTAATATTTAAAATTATAAGATTGTAGGCTCATACATCTCCTAGGGACCTTGGACACCATCTTGTCCAAACCCCTCATTTTATTGTTGAGGAAACTCAGACTCGAAGAGTCTACAAACTTACAAAAAAATTGAAAAGTTAAAAACTTTCACAACTATTAGACTCCATCATCTCTCTATCTGGCAGTGAACAGCATTATCATTAGTCCTTTGGATTTCTTAGTTCCATTGTGTTGATCAGAATTCCTGAGTCTTTCCAAACTGTTGTCTTTAATTGTTCTTATCCTATAACTTGCCCTCTTGATTCTGCTCACTTCATTTTGCATCAGCTCATACAAGTCTTCTCAAGTTTTTTCAAAAACCATCTACTTCGTCCTTTCTTACAACACAGTAGCATTCCATCACATGCTTATACCATAATTTGTTCAGTCATTCCCTAATTAATGAGCACCCTGTTGGTTTCCAATTCTTTGCCACCATGAAAAGAGATAATACAGGTACTTATAACCTCAATGTTTACCATAATGCTTAGAATCTGGTAGATACTTATCGATTGACTGGGTAAGGAGACTGAGTAGAGGGGTTCTGTTCTGTAATTTGATGTTATGTCCTAAAAAGCCTCTTTTGGTTTCATTTGGAGTGAGTGTCCATATCTACCATTTCCTCATGTAGCCCTCCTTTCTCACAGTCTAGATTCCTTTCCTCCAGCCTTTGACAGCCCTGTGCAATCCAGCAGAAGAGCTTGGGGGAAGGACAGAGAAGCTATGAGGACCAGGGATCTGATGGTATTTATCAGCTGAGCTCAGATGCCTGGGCTTCACTCAGCAGGAAAGTTTTGCTTAAACAATAATTTCGTTTCAGAGCTGTCTTTCTCCTGAGGACAAAGGAAGCAATTATAAGTAACCAAACAAAACCAAGCCAAGGAGTAGGAAAGAAGGAAGGAAACAGCAATAATAAAATACCAACAATATCTTGTCATTTTCCAAAATTCCAGAATCCAAGAAGAGCTCCCTTAAGAGTCTGACCCAGGCTGCCCCCTTGTATATTACATGAAATACACCCAACCCGAGGTCAAGAGTCCAACCTCCCTAGAGAGGACAGAGACTTCAACCCCCAAGGGCTTTGGTAGATTATAAGATCTCTGAGGACAGTAACTGTTTCACTTTTGTCTTTATATCTTTGACACCTAGCACAGTGCCTGTTACATAGTAGGCACTTTAAAAATGCTTATCGATTCATTATTTTCTGCGAAGAAACATCTCTTGAGTCTGAGCTCCTGCTGGTTACTGGCCCAGCATAGGGCATCATGGGAGCATAGGACACCAGGGTTTCTTAAACCCATCCCTGTTAAAAAGGAGAATCCCTACCACAAACTTCATATAGCATAGGTAGGAGGTATATGGGTTCAGTCCATCAAAACTTAGGTAGAGAATGTCAGAGTTGAGAGGCGCCTTAGAAACCAGCCTATGAACTTATTTGTGGTTTAAAAATTTTTTTTGGTAACTATATATTCATATAATACTTTCCTTTATAGTCCTATGCATTTTGTTAAAAACCTTATTCTGAGAAGAGGCCCACATGACAAAACATTTTAAATCATCCATAATTAAGGAAATGAATATTGAGGCAACTTTAAGATTCCAACCTCACACCTACCAGACTGGCAAAGCTGACAAAAGAGGGAAATAACAAATGTTAGAGCGGCTGTGGGAAAACAGGTCCTCTTGTACACTGTGGATGGAGCTATGGATTGGTCTAGCCATTGTGGAAAACCATTTGGAACCATCCCAGAAAGTCTCTAAACTGTGTTTTGGAGATACAGCATAACTCCAACATCCTCTTAGTTCAGGTTCAATACTGGGATGAAATGAGACCCTTGTACATCATCGGACATTTAACACACGGAGGTTTACTTTGCCCTAGCAAAGTGAAGACAAGCAACAAAAACATAGGGGCACCGAGATCCTTCAGACGTGGCTCTCATTCCAACTCTTTGCCTCCATATATTGGAAAAGAGGGCGGGGGTAACCTGTGTCTGGCTTCAGAAATCTGCCAAGTCCAAGGAGACTAGATTACATGTGGCTGGGATTTTTCATGTCCTTAGATGACCAGGAAGCTTCATCAGGGAAGCCAGGACTTAGGCCACTTAGGCCACTTAGGCCACTAAGCCACTTAGGCCAATGAAGTCCCACAGTCCACTCTGTCTTCTCTTAGGTAAAGCCTCTCCTGTGTTGTGGGTAGGAAGAAAGAACCTAATCCTATCATACCCTTTCACCCAGCTGTATTATTACTAGGCCTATACCCCAAAGAACTTAAAGAAGAGAAAAAGGATCTTCATGTAAAAAAATATTTGTAATGGGGCTTTATTGTGCATGCCTAGATTATGTAAGATAGAGGCACCTATGTGGGAGGTGGCAGAGACCTCCTTCTGGGAGAAAATATCCTGTGTTCCCCTGCCACATGGGTGAGAGCAACGGCTTTCCATTGGCCAGTGAAAACTGGAAAAAGGATGCCCCTTTAAAACCACAAGACTTTCTTTCCAGCAGCATCCTGGGGGTGAAGGTCCTGTTCACGTAAAGCTTAGGCACCACGCACTGGGCTGGAGATCACCCCCACCCACCCTTTAGGCTCAACGGCCCTGAGAAACGAGGTTCGGGGGTTTCAGCCTGTTTTGATTGTTCTTTTCAGTTCTAAGCACAGGCGGTGAAGTTCCTGAACCTGGGTCCTTTCCATGGCGACCTTGGAGGCAGGGTGCCAAGACAGATGTTTCTGCCTACCCAGCAGGGAAGCCTTGAGAAGCCAGACACAAGCCCAGGAAGGCTTTGAACTTGGAAATTGGGAGGACTGTGCTATATGAGGCCTGAGTTAAGCTATGAACCCCCTCCTTTTCCCTCTCCAGAGAATGAGGCTGTGCAGTGGGGGTGGATTATGCCCATAGGTGTTGGGGGTTGAATGTTTGTATGTTTCTTCTTGCTATATCTTTGAAGTAAACATTCTTTGTAAAAGGAATGGTTAAATGGATATTGCTGTCTCCCATGACTGAAATGCTCTCCCCTCTCATCTCTACCTCCAGGCTTCCCTGACTTCCTTTACATCTCAACTAAAATCTTGTCTTCTAAAAGGAAGCCTCTCCCAACCCATCTTAATGGGACTGCCTTCCATCTTCTAATTATTTCCTGTTTATCCCATTTATGGCTTGTTTGCACAAATACGTGTGCTTGTCGTCTCCCTCCTCCCCCTCTTGGATCGTAATCTCCTTCTTTTGCCTCTTTCTGTATCCCCAGTGGTTAGCACAGTGCCTAGCACATAGTATGGG
Organism: Pseudochirops cupreus; assembly: GCA_028627135.1. Lineage (NCBI taxonomy): Eukaryota > Metazoa > Chordata > Mammalia > Diprotodontia > Pseudocheiridae > Pseudochirops > Pseudochirops cupreus. The sequence goes on from CM053581.1 coordinate 225,151,806, forward strand.
CCTAATAAATATTTATTGACTAACTGGAGTTCGAGAGATCCCAAAAATCGTGGGATCACAATTGAAGGGGAATTTGGGCCAATGACAGAGAGGCTAGATGCCTCTTAAGCATTCTCAAGGGTACCAGAGAACCCTGGGGGAGGGGTGAAATGTGACATACATGTCTCCCAGGCAGTGAGGGCCAGGATAATCATTGTCACATATTTATTGTGGCTCTTTTTGTAGTGGTCAAAAATCGGAAACTAAGTGTGTGTCTTCCTACTGGGGAACGGCTAAATAGATCATGGCATATGAATGTAATGGAATATTATGATGCCATAAGAAATAATGAAATGGACAACATCAGAGGAAACTGGAAAGACCTTTATGAACTCGTAGATATCAAAGTGAAAAGGAACAGGGGAACAATTTGTACAATGATAACATTATAGAGAAAAACAACGAAAAGCTTTAGAGCTTTGATCAAGGCAATGATAAACCAGAAACCCAGAATGATGAGGATGAAAAAGCCTCTTGCCTCCTGAAAGGGGGGGATAAACTTGAGTTGCAGAAAGAGATACATTTTTGGACACGACTAATGTGGGAATTCAACTTGCCAACTTAGGCAGTCCAGTAACATGGGTTTTCTTTCTTTTTATTTTTTTTTCTAATTTGCTCTATGGTGGGGGCGGGGGGGGAGAGGGAGGAGAGGAGGGATGGAGTGTGGAAGTGGGAGATTTTAAAAAATATTTACAATTTGAAAAACAAACAAATAAACTTTTTTTTTTAAAAAAGAAGGGATCCATAAGTTTTACCAGACTACCAAAGAGGTCTAGGACACAATAAAGGTTTAAAAAGTCCCAAATTTTAACTCCTTCATTTTATATATGAGAAAACTAAGGCCTGGAGAGGGAAAGTGACTTATTCAAAGTCACTTTTCAAATAAGTGGGAGAGTCAGGACTTGACTTCATCAATCAGAACTCTCACCCTAGTATTCTCTTCATTCTACCATTAACATTTTCTCTGCCATCCAAAAAGAATAGACTTTTTTGGATCCCGTCCTCTCTTTCAAAACTCACATCCCGTCGATCAATGAGTCCTGTTAATTCTTCTTTCTTTAAACAATTTCTTAAAAAATTATGAACCTGACAACCATCAGGAGACATGAATGTTTCCCTACACAAATAAGAGAAAAAGAGGATTGTATATGAAACTGTGAATCTCTATTATACATAGTTCATTTCTTTTTTTTCCTTTTTTTGCTTTTTGGAGGGGGGAGGGCAGGGCAATTGGGGTTAAGTGACTTGCCCAAGGTCACATGACTAGTAAGTGTTAAGTGTCTGAGGTTGAATTTGAACTCAGGTCCTCCTGACTCCAGGGCCAGCGCTCTAGTTCATTTCTTTTTACCATACCCTCCGGGCTCACTCTCCCAACCCTCCCTGGCACAGATCCCACTTGGATCTGCTGAGGGGTGGCTGACTTCTCCTCCTCTCAGAGTTCTAGGGGCTAACTTGGAGGGGATGAGTTTTCTAGTACTCTAGAATTTTCTATTCAGCCTCCATCCTAATATCAAAGAGCTGACATTTATTTAATTAATTAATTAGATTATGTAATTAATGAAAAGCTAGATCAAGGACAGAAATACAGAAACATCCATCAGACCAGGGATATACTCTCCCTCCTCCACACTTTGGGTTCCTGGGGATGGTGGGCTCAAATGTAAAGCATAAAGGTACAGAAATATGCATGTAAGGAGACAAATAGGACTGAGCAATATCTCCTGGACTAGGAATCCCTTTCTTTCTTTCACAGAAACCCCATCAAGTTCACTCAAGTGTGTGCCCTACCCAGTGGGTGAGTCATTTCCTTGCCCAGTTTGGCTGACTTCTTTGCTGGGCTGAGTCAAGGAAGTAGCTTAGAGGCTTTGAAGCAAACCTGGCTGCTTCATCCACTTGCTGACCCTGTCACTAACTTCATTTGCTGACCTCTGATGACTCTTCCAGTTTTTTGGTGCTCACATGGTCACTTCCATATCTGAATACAATCAGGAAAGAATAAGCCTAAGAAACAGAAAAAAATTCATGACCTCATGGCAGGCAAGTGGTAGAGGTGGGCAATGGCCAGCTACTTTTTCCTTCCCCTGGGGAGAGATCAGCCATTGGAACTTTTTGTCTGCAAACTGAGTTTCAGCTCAACAGCCGCTTTCAAGGATTTTTGTCAACATGAAGTAGGCTAATGGTCACAGAGTACCTGCTCACTCTCTGAAATGGAATGAAGTCCTCTCCCCTCTCCCCTTCCATTGTGGATACACAGACAGGCACACTAACAGGCTGTTGACTGCAGTAGGTTCACACGCAAGTCCAGACATCACCCTTGTGATGTCATTGGTCCTCTTGGAGAACAAAGGATGCACATCACCCACAGCAGACAGACAGGCAATATTGTGCCTACTTTGTACAATCCATCTCAAAGAGCAAATCCATGCACGTGATAAGGCCTGGGCCCTCATTGGCCTGTCCACCATGATATTAGTACATATTAAATTGAGCACAATAGCATCAACACTGTTGCAGTAGCTAGGGGCAAAGGATAAAGCTCTGAGCTTAGAATCAGGAAGTCTCATCTTCCCAAGTTCAAATATAGCTGTGTGACCCTGGGCAAGTCACTTAACCCTGTTTGCCTGTTTCCTCACCTCTAAAATGAGCTGGAGAAAGAAATGGAAAACCACTCTAGTATTTTTGCCAAGAAAATTCCCAAATAGGGTCAGGAAGAGTCAGATGCAACTGAGCAACAGCAAACCAATACTGCCCTGCTTTTTATATTCTCTTCTGAACTTCTTTCTGCTTATCCATTTCTTTCCACCTATGTAGATACCACCTTAATTTAGGCCCTCATCTACTCTTGCCTAAATTACTGCAACAGCCTCCTAATTAGCCTTCCTGCCTCAAGCCTCCAGTCCATCCTTCATATTGCTGCAGTAATTCTCATTAAGTGTAGATCTGACCATATCACTTCCCTCAGTCAACTCCAGTGGCCCAGATAAAACACTAACTTTTCTGCAGAGCTTTGAAAGCTCTTTACCAAATGGCCCCAGTCTATTTTCACAGACTCATTGAACATTAGGTCCTGTCCCACACTCTGACATTCAGCCTAACTAGCCTTCCCTGTGTTCTCTCCAATACACTCTATCTCTCATCTCCACGTATTTGCCTCGCAGTCACCCATGCCAGGAGGGTACTCTGCCTCCTAGAGTCCTCTTACTTTAAGATGGAGCTCAAGCACCATCTTTTGTGAAGCCTTTCTTGATTCTCCCAAACTGCTAGTGTCCTCCTTTCCAAATTACCTTGAATTTAAATACTTTGTATATATTGATAAATAATGGGAGATTGCAATATGTGCAGACTGCTTCTGACAGTATTTCCCCATGTGGGAAAATTCTGCTTTCCAGGAAAGTCATGATGCCATGTATTCAAAGTGTTTTGGAGAGATCTTATAACATAGTATATATTCTGTAACTCATCCCAGTCTTCTAACTACGTAATAAGAAGTCTTTTGGATTGGCTGTATAGCCAGGACTGGAGGTGCCTTCCAAAAAGCACTAGTGACCTGAGTCCCTGTTATTCTGCTCAGCAGCTGGATCTTGTGGATCTCCTTTAACCCCTCCCTGAATTCAGTTAGGGAGGGACAATGCTGTAAGAGGAAAGGTCTTGGGCTTTCTCCTCTACTCTCCACCCCCTAGCCATGTAACCCCATGAAAACAGCCTCCAGTCCTTGGCCTATTGTATTATTTATTCTTTTTCCATCTTAGGAGAAGGAAACTGATTTGGAGGCTCCAAGTTTATGCATTTTGAAAGGTCAAGAAAGTGAGCCTTTAGGAATGTGGGAGTCCAAATCCATGTCAGATTTTGCAGCCAGCACAGCATCGATGCCCTGAGGAGCAAGTAATGACCTTCAGGAGTGACTTTCAGGATCCCAACTGAGGGCTGAGGGCTCATCTAATAGCAATGAGAAATTTAGACATGAATTTGGTGGGACCAATGTTATGTAGAAACAGCTAAGTTTAAGCTTACTTTTTCCAGAGACTGAGGTGGAATAGGGGAGAGAATACCCTAGAAATGTTGGGGGAAAATGTTTGTACTTTTGTTTTTACTTTTTCTCTGAAGTAAACATGCCTTTGTAAAAGCTGATTGATGTTAAGTGGTTAAATGGAACTGAGTCACTAGTCACTCATTGGCACCTAACAGGGGAACATATCAGGTGGGGGATCAAACAAGTAGCTGCATAGAAGTCACCCCTAATCCTCAGGGTAGCACCCCTAGACTTCTGTGAGGCAAATGTGGCTTTGGGAGAATGAGTTCAGAGAATATTCACCATGTGTAACTTTTCCCCTTATAATTATGTTGTATATGTTGTATATATGTACTTGTCTCCCCTATTAAGCTGTAAGCTTCTTATAAATAGGGATTATTTCATTCTTTGTACTTGTGTCCCCAGTGAACAGTGCCTAATAGGTGTTTAATAAATCCTTGATTATTTTATTACTCTCTAGTGTTTTAAAAAATGTTTGACATTCTTTTCTTTCTTTTCTTTGTTCTTTTGCATCTCTGTAACTGCCCATTACTCTCCCACAACTAAGCCTTTCTTTTTTTTTTCCCCCACAAAATCTCCCAAATCCCTTTCCTCTTTTCTACTGCCACTACCCTCATCCTAGTTCAGTCCTTACCTGGTCTTCCCACCTCTAGTCTCTTCCCATCGAATGCATCATTCCCACATTTTCAGATTAATCTCTTTGATGCATAGTTATGTTTATGTGACTCAGCTATTCAGGTATGGGGAGCCAAGGAGGCCTGATCTAGGACTCAGATAAAAATCTTGACAGTGTGCCCTAATAAGGGGACCCTTCGAAATGTGGCTTGGAGCTTCAGGCTAGCTCCTTGCTCCCCCCGCCTAAGGCTACACTTAAAAGGACCTTTTATCTGTAATCTTGAGATCAAAGCCTTTACCCCTAGACTTCAGGCACCTAAAGAACATATTCCTTATCAAATTATCCATTCTGTGTTACTTCCAAGATATAACAGACTAACAATAATGATAGTAAAACTTGAGTCCTTTTTTCCTTTGTATCATTTTGTTCTATAAAAACCTTGTTCAAAGAATCATTAAATGGAGTTCCTGATTCTTTCTTGAACTACCCAGATTGTCTGGTCATTTCATATTCACATCTCCAATCATGCTTAGTGCTGGACACTGAGAAGTCCATGACATTCGGGAACAATCTATTGCTCCCAATTGCCTATAAAATAAAGCCCAAATTTCTTCTCTGACCATTGAAGTTCACAGTATTTCATCACTCTGAACTTTTGCAACATTTACTATCCATGGCAGCCCCTGGATGCTCACTGCATGGTAAGAGGGTTTTGCCCTTATATACAAATAGGACTTTGCCTTAGAGCAGAGGTTTCCAAACTTATTTGGCCTATGCCCTCCTTTAAAAAAATTACTCAATGCCACCCTGGAAATCTACTTTCTTTAACCCTTTAACAGTTTTGGTTTTTTTGTTTGGAAATTTGCATCATTTTTTAAAAATTAAAAAAAAAATTTTTTTAAATAAAGCATCTTGGGGCAGCTAGGTGGTGCAGTGTATAGAGTACTGGCCTTGGAGTCAGGAGGAGCCAGCCTCAGACACTTGAGATTTATGAGTTGTGTGACCTTGGGCAAGTTATTTAACCCCAATTGCCTTCCCTTCCCCCCTCCAAAAAAAATAAGTATCTTAAATTTAATAATTTATTGTAAATTTGTGGGGTTTTCCTGCACTGACGTTTTGATGATGCAATATTGCATCATGTAACCACATAGTATCACTATTGTAAACAAGTCATTACACACGCATTTCTGCTGATGTATGCTGGACTTCCCAACAATGCATGACAGCTCACCTGCCAACACTTGTTTGTTAAGACCTATTGGCGGACTTGACTACTGATTGATTATAAGTTGCATTTTGTGTGTTTATTTGAAAAATAATGTAATCACTAAGACTTTAACTCTGCTACACAACAGATGAAACACATACAAGGGGTTTTTCAAAATTTTCTTATCTTTTCTTCTTTCCTTATGCTTCCACCACCCACTTATTTTTATTCAATGCCTCCCGATTGCACCAGAAGTTACTACCACCCCTCTGGATTATTCCAGCACCCTCCAATGGGTAGTATTGTTCATTTTGGGAACCTCAGCCTAGAGCAGTGGTTCTCAACCTTCATAATGCCGCAACCCTTTAATACTTGTATATGGGCATATCTGCATGTGGGCGGACCTGCCTGAAGACAGATAGAGGAGTGGTGTCTCAGTTCCTAAAACCATTGGAAATATGTGTTTTCCGATGGTCTTAGGCAACCCTGTTCAACCCCCAAAAGGGGTTGCAACCCACAGGTTGAGAACCACCGGCCTAGGGTATTGACATGTGTTTGTGTGAGTGTGTGTGTGTGTGTGTGTGTGTGTGTGTACATGGAAGGCAAATACCTGAAGGCCACTACCCTTAAGCGGTATCTACTGTTGCCATACTTCCCTACCAGGGTTGCCTTTTCACTTGACCCCTGAGAAAGCAGGAGCTGGACTCTGCTTTTCCAGATTGATGTTCCTCATTGGGACAGTTCCCTCTCCCTTTCCCTACTTACCACCATTCAAGTCCACTCTCTAATTGCTAAACCTAAAGGAAGGAGCCATCCCTTTGGCTAAGAGGTAGGGAGACCATTGCAACAAGGGGAGAAGCCTAGTAGGTTCTATATAGAGTTGGAGACAACAAAAATCAATCATAAAAAAAATTGCCTTCTTCATTTATCTCATCAGTCCTTTAAATGATAGGGGCACTGTGTGCTAAGGCCCTCAGCCATAACTAGGGGAGGACAGCTGGGCTTTGCCCCAGGGCGCTGGAGTGTAGATGGCAGAAATAGCACCAACTAAGGGCATGATTCTTCCCCACTGGTTATCTCCATCACAGGTGAGCTATTCTGTCTGAGGTCCTGCCTTTGGCCATAGTTGACCTGTCCCAAGAGAAACTTCCTCCCTGGTGGCTTTAGTTCAGTATTCCTTCTCTTCACTATACTTTCGTCTCCAACTTCTTCCAGGAGCAAACATTCCTAGTTATAACTCTGCCAAGGACAGAGAGACTGGAGCCAGCAACACCCCACCCCCACCCTGACAATGGGAACATAATCTATTGGTGAGCTTCTCCCCTTCACGTGGCTTTATTTTGAAAATGTGAACTTTACAAATGTCAGGGAATAACAGAATTCTTGGCCTGGGACTACTCAGGACCTATTAGAATTCCCTCTGATGGCAACATTATGGCTGGGTAATAGCCCGTCACCACCCCATTCTGAATAGGCCACGAATATTTATGCTGCCTGTTGGGGCAGTCACTGTATTTAACTTGAGGGTTCGTAAATAAAACCGTAAGGTTGCCAAAAATATACCACACCCAGGAGGAAGAGGAATAGTTGTGGAGAAACACAGAGGGAGGGGCCTTGGCTAAGAAAGAGGCAAGGAATAAATAGGGCCAGTGTCAGGGGAAAAAATAGATTTAGAAAAATGTGGTCACTAGAATGACAAAATTTCCCCTGTTTTCCTACCCCTCAGCCCCCAACTGTGACAGTGAAACTGAGTTGCAAGAGTCATTTGAAATTAGAAGGGTCAAAACATAGGAAGCTGGTGACTGCAGAAGGTGCCATCATACTGAGTTTATGTAACTCTTTTTCCTTGGTCTCTATGCTGAGATGGTAGCCTTCCCCTCTGGGTATTCCTTAGCTAGATGCACTAGAAGCAGCTGCCAGGACATGGCATTGACTGTAACAATGGAGATGGAGACCCTGATGGAGCAGTGGCATGGTGCATAGGGGTCTGTTTGGGGTCAGAGGACCTGGGTTCAAATTCTGTCTCTCTGGGCCCCAGCTTCCTTATCTGTGGTTTGTTCTTTGTTTTGGAAGAGGAACAATGACATCATGCCGTGATGTCTTGACTTACATGTAAATTGGATTAAAGTAAGGCAGAGTTGCACAAAGTCCTCAGTCTCACTCTCTGTTCCTGAATCATCAAAGTCCAGTGGCAGGACAAAAGTCAAGACAAAGGGCGGTGGCCCTGGATGCAGTGAGTGACCTTGGTGCCTTCGATGTCTGATCAAGCTCTGAGTGCTCCACAGTGCCTGCTTCAGCAGCTTTCATGGCCATTGACACAAATTGCTCTCATCTGCCCGTTTTATGGGGGAAACGTCTTCACATACTTGGGGCAGACACTGCCCTATGGTGTGTCACTGATGGGCTTGAGGCCTTTACCATGGCTAAGTCTGCTGAGATGGCTTACCAGGGTGTGGCCACTGCACGCGCTATGGCTTCTTGGGGTCACAGGTGAGAGCAGAAGGCCAGGTGGACACCAAAGGTGGATGGGCAGCCCTGAGCAGGGCTTGGCAAGCTCTCACCCCAGAGGTGCTGGGCTTCCTTGAAAATCCTGTACACTCCAAAATGTAATACAGTGATCAGACGTGACGGTGAATGCAGCTTCTCGTTCAGTCATTTTTCTGTCATGTCTGACTCTCCATGACACCATTTAGCATTTTCTTAGCAAAGATACTGTAGCAGTTTGCCAGTTCCTTCTCCAGACCACTTAACAGGAGAAGAAACTGAGACAAACAAGGTAAAATGACTTACCTGGTAAGCACTAGGCCTAGAGTCAGGAAGACCTGAGTTCAAATCCAGCCTCACACACTTACTAGCTGTGTGATCCTGGGCAAGTCACTTAACCCTGTTTGCCTCAGTTTCCTCATTTGTATTAAGGCGGTGTTGAACTAGGTGGCCTTTGACGTTCTTTCCAGTTTTAGTTCTATGACAATAAATTTCTTACTGGTTTGGACTTTGACTCAGAAGAGGTCTGGGTTCAAATACTGTCTTATTAACTCCGTGACTATAGGCAAGTCATTGAACCTTCCTCATTTGTAAAATGATGCTGCTGAATTAAGTGACCTCTGAGGTTCTTTCTAGCTTTAGATCTATGTTCCTAAATTTCTTACAGGTTTGGACTTCAGGAGAAAATTCTGCCTCTGATATTTACTACCTGTGTGACTGTGGGTAAGTTGCTGACTCTCCCTGAGCCTTGGTTTCTCCATCTATAACATGTTGAGGCCATGTTGAGGATCAAATGAGATAACGTATATAAAAGTTTTGCAAAAGTTCTACCTACTTACTTCTTAGTCTCCTTTCACCAAGAGATGGTGTTGCTGAAGATTTTTTTCAATTAATGAAGGTAAGAAGATGAGCTTAAATACCTCTGAAGCCCATGTTTCTGGCCCCAATATGTGATGCCTCATCATTCGTAGTCCTCTTTTAACTCTTGTAACAGATGGATTCCATCACCAATTTCCAGAGCATGAGAAATGTCTAGAGGCTTAAAAAGCATTAATGCAGGGTATTGCACATAGCAGGTGTTCAGACAATGATAGCTAATTCACTGATGGATGATTGAGAGACAGTCTCTCAAATCAGACCATGACAATGATGATGATCTAAAATCAACTAATTGAACATTGCTCATGCAGTGTTTGAGGTCGTGATTGTTATCCCTATCTTTTTTTACTTCAACTGAAGCATATTAGATTCTGCTCCAATCCTTTATTTAAATTCTATGTCTTTCTGTTTCAAGTGTGCCTCTTGTAAACAATATATTTTTGGATTCTGCTTTCTAATTCATTCTGCTATCTGCTTCCATTTTATGGGTGAATTCATCCCATTCATATTCAGTTATTTCCCTCCATCCCATTTTTTCCTGTTTTTTTTTTCTTTTTGGAGAGGGGAAAGCAGGGCCATTAGGGTTAAGTGACTTGTCCAAGGTCACATGGCTAGTAAATGTTAAGTGTCCAAGGCTAGATTTGAACTCAGCTCCTCCTGACTCCAGGGCTAGTGCTCTATTCACTGCACCACTTAGCCACCCCTTTTCTGTTTATTCTTTTTTGCACTTTTTATCCTGTCTCTCCTCAAAAGTCTATTTTGCTTCAAACCACTGCCTTAGTTAATATGCCCTTCCTTTTATCACCCCTTCCCTTTCTCTTATTCCTTTTCCCTCCTATTTCCCCATTTGGTAAGATAGATTTCTATACACAACTGAGTGTGTGTATATATATTCTTCTCTCTTTGAATCAATTCCGATGACAGTGAAATTCAAGCATTACCTTCTGCCACCCTCCACAATTTTTCCCTCCACTATAAAACCTCTTCCTTGCATGCCTATTTTTAAAAAATTGATTTATTTATTTACTTTTAGTTTACAAGATTCAGTTCCACAGTCATTTGAGTTTCAGATTTTCTCCCTTCCCTCTTCCTCCCCCACCCCCATGGCAGCATACAATCAAGTATAGGATCTGCAAATACTTTCACAGTGGACATTAGTCTGGTTGTATAGAAGGGTTGTAACCAATGGAGTGAACAATGGGAAAGAAGAAACAAAACCAAACATGAAAAAGAACGCTAGCATGTAGATTGCTTCAGTCTCCAACATGCCTCTTTTCTATGACAAAAATTTTCCTGTTTTACTTCTCTTTCTCCCTTCTCCCAGTGCATCCCTATTTTTACCCTTTATTATTTTGTTTTTTGGAGATTATCTCAATATAATTGATTTAGGCTTATGTTCTCTGTCTATGTAAACAATGATAAAATTCTTAAGAGTTACATGAATCATGTTCCCATATAGGAATATAAATTGTTTACCCTTATTGAGTCCTTTATAATTTCTCTTTTATGTTTACCTTTTTATAGTTTTCTTGAGTCTTATATTTGAAGGTCAAATTTTCTATTCAGTTTGGGTCTTTTCATCAGGTATGCTTGGAATTCCTCTATTTCATTAAATGTCCACTTTTCCCCTGAAGAATTATACTGTTTTGCTGGTTAGTGTAATCTTGGTTCTAATCCTAGTTCCATTGTCTTCCAGAACATAATTCAAGCCCTGCATTCCTCTAATGTGGAAGTTGTTCAATCTTATATGACCCTGACTGTAGCACCACAATATTTGAATTGTTTCTAGGTGCTTACAGTATTTTCTCTTTGACCTGGGAGCTCTGGAATTTGACTATAATATTCCTGGGAGTTTTTATTTTGGGATCTCTTTCAGGGGGTGATTGGTAGATTTTTTTCTCTATTTTAACTTCTGGATCTATGATATAAGGGTAGTTTTCTTTTATACTTTCTTGAAATATGATGTCTAGGCTTTTTTTTTTTATCATAGCATTCTGTAGTCCAATAATTCTTAGATTATCTCTCCTTAATCTATTTTCTAGGTCAGTTAAAAATTTTTTTTCATTCTTTTGATTTTGTTTTATTGTTTCTTGATGTGTCAAGGAGTCATTAACTTCCATTTGCCCAATTCTAATTTTTAAGGAATTATTTTCTTCATTGAGCTTTTGTACCTCCTTTTCCATTTGGCTATTCTGATTTCAAAGGAGTTCTTTTTTTTTTAGCCAATTTTTATGTTTTGTTTTTGTTTTTTTACCATTAGGCTGAGTCAGGTTTTTAGATACTATTTTTTTGCAATATTTTTTATGGCTCTTTTACCAAGCTATTAGTTGTCTTTTCATAATTTTCTTGCATTACTTTCATTTCTCCCCTCCCCCCACAATTTTCCCACTACCACTCATCTCTTTTTTAAAACTCTTCTTGTTGGGCTTGAGTACAATTAGTAATTTCTTTTCAGGCTTTGTTCATAGCTGTTTTGATATTGTTGTCTTCTTTTGAGTTTGTGTCTTGGTCTTTGCTGCCATTGTAGTAGCTTTTTATGATTAAGTTCCTTTTTTTGTTGTTTGTTCATTTTCCCAGCCTATTTCTTCACTTTGAACTTTATGTTAAAATTGGGTTCTGCTCACCTATGTGCATGTGGGGGGAGGGGGGGAATATGCTAAGCTTTAGGCCTTTTGTTTTACTCTTTTCAGAGTCAGTTCTGGGGACCTGGAAGTTTTCAGTGTTTCCAAAGTGCTGTTATCCTGGAAGAGGTGTGGTCACTGCTCTCTTGGTCTGTGCTCTTATCTTTACCTAGGAAGAGCCCCAGCTCCCTTGCACCAATGATCCTCTTGGCCCTGGAACTCTGACCAGAGCCTCTGCTCCTTTGTGACCAACCACAAGCACTCCTCTCTGCCCTGGAACTGCAACCCAGAACTGTGAATGGGCAAAAGAGTTGCCAGTCAGTGCCAGCTGTACCCAGTGTCAGCAGTAGGTCCCCTGTAATCTCTTTCTGACCAGTTGTCTGATCTCTTTCCCATCTCTGGGATGAGAGCTCCAGAAGCTGCTTCCACTAACACCATGTGTGCATGTGTGTGTGTGTGTGTGTATGCATGTGTGCACATGTGTGTATGCTCTCTGCATAGGCCTCCACGTTGGTGTCACAGACCTCTCCAGCAGACCTCTTAAGTTTTCTTAGGCTGAAAAAAGTATCTCAATCGGACCTTTTGTTGGCTTTACCACTCCAAAATTTGATTTGAGGCATTATTTTAAAGTTGTTTGGAGGGAAATGTTGAGAGATTTTATCTGGGTTGCTGCCTCAGATCTGCCATTTTGCTTCTATTGGCCAAACAGTTTTTAAAGAGCATTAGGGGATGTCTAATAGGAAAGTATTTGCAGATTCTATACCTGACTGCATGCCGCCATGAGTGGGGGAGGAGAGGGAGGGGAGAAAACTTGAAATTCAAGGGACTCTGGAACTGAATCTTGTAAACTAAAAGTAAATAAACAAATCAAATTAAAAAAAAAATGAACAGGGGGGCGGAGCCAAGATGGCGGCGTAGAAGCAGCAACATATCGCAGCTCTC
>CM053581.1:225165123-225260608 GCA_028627135.1 Pseudochirops cupreus
ATCCAACTGGAACTTGAGATACACAGGCACTGCAGTTGGGAGATCCATCCTGCCCTACCAAAAAGTGACATAGGAGAGAATAGACTGGGGGAGGGGGGAAATACTGGGATGGCTGTTTTGGGGTGGTGGGCAGGGGAAAGACGGGGAGAAAAGATGTAACTCAAAAAAATTTAATAAAGAATCTCATATAAAAAAAAAATGAACATTAGGGGAAATGAGGTGACCATAACAGGATGGAATAAAAGAAGCATGAGACACAGGTAGCAGTGGTTGTCTCAGTTATAACCACTAGATTCCTGGACTGAGAGATGGGGGTGGAGGGGTGGGCCCTAGAGGCCTGGATTCCAGTCCTGACCTTGCTACTTAAACTCACTAGGTGACCTTGAGCAAACCTCTTCTTTCTCTGAGGCTCCAGTTCCTTCTCTGTAAAATGAGGAGGTTGGAGTGGGTAATTTTTGAATTCCCTTTTGGCTCTGCCAGTCTACAGCTTAAGGCCCCACTCAGCTCTGATACTCTGTGTTCTATGGCCCTTCCTAGCTCTAACATTCTATGTCCTAGGGTCCCTCCCAGCTCTGACACTCTGAGTTTTTAGGCCCTATCTCAGCCTTTTCTAAGGTTCCATTTAACTAAATTCTCTAAGAGGTCAAGCTTCTATGCTGATCATTGTCATATGCGTAGAATCATAGTCATGTCCAGGTGATTGGTAAGCAGGATTGCCTGGCTGTAGTGAGAAATGTGATGAGTAATGAGGACTGAAGGTACCTAGGTTATTTGGTGGAGCTCCTTGAAACTCATGATTAGGAATCTTAATTTGATTCAAGAGACAATTCCACTTGGGCTATTGCTCATTAAGCCAAGGGCTCATTGCCACATAATACATTAAATGGTTAGACTGGCATGGCTGGAGAGACGCAATGCCCAGCATGTTACCTGTGGATGCAAGGTTTTAGCTGTAGCACCAGCCAATGTGCTGGCTGAATACCCAGCTGTGTGTCTAAGCCCGAGGCATAATTCCTGGGTCCTCATGGTCCTGTTCCAAATGGATGTGGGATAGAGACCATCTCTGTTTATTCAGTATTGCCAGAGGGGTCCAAAGTTAAAGCCAAGATTATTTGTAAAGGACAGGGAGGGAAAGTTGGTCTTTTAGTGGTTCACATCATCTCTAGCTAGGTTCCATCTTGAATCTAAGCCCCAGAAGCTGTCCACTCTGACTCCAAGCCTCAACTAGGGATTTCTATAACAGGGGTGTGCTATGATCACCATTTTGACTTATGTTAGCCAAAAAAGTTTATCAAGATTCCTCTTGTGAGTCTCATTTTCTTTGCATGTAAAATGGAAATTAATTTCAACTCCATAAGCATGTATACTTAGATGGCCTCTAAGGATCTCTTTCGGCTCTAAGTCTATGAACCAACTATGTGAAAAGCACTATGCTAGATTGGGGTAAAAACAGCATTGAGAAGAGAGATGATCCCTGCCCATCCAGAGCTAGTAGGGAGAAGAAAACAGACTAACAGAGTCCCCTAAAATGTGCAACATCATATGACTGTGTCAGAAAAGTGCTATAGGAGGTCTGAGGGGGAAGAGTCTTACCAGTGGGAGAATCAGGAAAAACTTTCTTGGAGGAGATGGCAGTTGAACTGAGCTTTAAAAGCAGGTTAGGAAATATTAATGGAAGCACTTTTGTGGTAGCAAAAAACTGGAAACCAAGTAGGTGCCAATCAGTTGGGAAGCTTGGCTGACAAAACTGTGGTATATGAACATAATACAATATATACGGTACTATTAAAATGGAGGATATGAATAATTTGGAGAAATCCCAGGATCAAAGAGACCAAAAATCAGAAGGGACCTTGGATAACTCAGTGGATGGACTGCAGGATTTGGGGTTAGGGAAACGAGTTCAAATCTAGCCTCAGATATGTACTAGCTGTTTGACCCTGGGCAAGTCACTTAACCCTGTTGGCCTCATTTTCTCATCTGTAAAATGAGCTGGAAAAGGAAATGGAAGACCATTCAGTATCTTTTCCAAAAAAAAAAAAAACAACAGCAACCCAAATGGAGTCATGAAGAGTCAGACACGACTGAAATGACTCAACAGCAACAAAATCTTCCCTATAGTTACCAGTCAGTACTGGATGAGGGAAGCAGAGGCAAAATGGAATCCATTCTGTTGATTGTAGGAAGAAGATAACTCCCCCCAGTGGCCAGCTCAGGGATAGCCGCCATCATGGGTCGGTGGGAGCCCAGTGAGCTGTGGGAAGCAGCCTCCGTCCCTCACAGCAATCAGTCCTTGCTCTGAGAGAGAACAGCACTTGGGCCGCGGAAGCATCTTCCCAGAACTTTGCCTTTTACTGTGAATAAAGATGGGCGTGGGGGAGCGATACAACTTTCTAGAACGCAATGCCATTTGCGAATAATAGCAGGAATAGTAACAACAGCCAGTGACTGTGGAGTTCTTTTGTCTTTTTTCAATGCACCTGAAGATCAATGAGCTCTTTGCTCAGTCTCCTAGTAGCACCAGCCCTGGAGGAATGTACAAAGGCACTGGGCTGCTGTGACCAGGGACCATTCCAGATTCGTTGTTTCCCAGAGAAATTTCCTGACGGCAGCCTCCTCCTCTCTCCGTACCCCCTCTCTATCCAAAGCCCCCCCCCCCCAGCATATGGGGGCTAATAGGAGGATCTCCTTGAGGTGTGCCTTCCTCAGACACAGCTTAGGGTGGGAGGGGGCTTCTATTATCCTATGCTGACTGAGCAATCCTGACAGTGAGACAAGAGTAAATTGGAGTCCAAATCTTAGCTGATAGGATTACCTAGTGGGAGATGAACAGAGGGTTAAGGGAGGACGGTGTTAGACCCACTCAGGAAAGATGGGAGGGGATGGGAAAGGGAGTGAGTCTTAGGGAGGAAATCCCCATAGGAATCATGCATCTATCTTAACGTGGACTGGTGCCCTATGTTTCCTTCTCAGATGTGGCTCCCTCCTCCACGGGCCAAGTGACCCCTTCTCACCAACTCTGCTATTACTGGGGAGCACATGACAAGCCCAATTGGGGGTTGGTGTTTGGGGGGAGGTGCAATATTCACTCTCTGGTTGGTTAGCTTTGAGCAGAGATGGAAATACATGCCTGGGAAGACCATGTTCTGGACAGATGCCACTCATCCAAGGAGTTCTGGAAAAGGCTGAATGACAGGGGATGTAAGTTGGTTTCAGGGGACAGGAAGCTTCCCTTGTGGGTGATGGGGCGAGTAAATTGAGCAGCTGGGTAGGGAGAGGGGACTCGGCTTGGAGGAAGGGAGGGGAGGCAGGATGCAGTGACCCAACCTCAAATGTGGCCCGAGGGCAGCAGCCAGAACACCAGCTTGGCCTGCCATGGGGGGCATTAAATAACCACAAGTGGCCGGAGCTCCTGCCTTCTATCTCAACCCAGTGACAAACATCGTGTTCATAAGCCATGATAGATGAGCCTAATATGGGATCCGAGGCACCGCACTGGCAGCGGCCGGCCCAGCCTGCTGGCTCTGATTTGCCCATATATTTATTTATTTATGTATTCTCTATGATGGCAAAAGCCCAAAGACAATAAAAGAAATTGAATTGCATATCAGATGGGGCATCAGAGAGAGAGATATGGCCATAAATCGCACTGTATTTATTCCATAAATATCAGCACCTCCTGAATTGCCACTGCCCGTTATGAAGTTATAATAAGTAAGCTGGTCCCCTATTCAATTGCCTCCAGTCCCCCCACCTCCACCAGGGCTGTAAACATGATGCTACAGAAGATAAATAAATGAGCTGGGTATGACTCAAATCAGGCTGGGGCCCCTCTTGAGGCTCTGTGGTTCCACCCAATCTATCCCCGCTCTGGACTCCCCTAGCACTTAACCATCTTTACTACTCACAAAACTAGGGAGAGGAGAGGAGAGGAACAGAGAAACTGGGTCTCAACCTCTAGGAAGGTGAAGTTCTAGAGCTAGGTTCTAGGCCCTAGGCAGTGTGTTCTGGACCTCCAGCTCCCTGGCTACATGAAAGAAAACAGGTTATTTCCTTAGACTGTTTGAGTTGAAAAGGACCCTAGAATATAGACCATGTGAGCCCAAGCAGGGAGCCAGCCCAGCTGAGCTGTGGAAGCCAGAGGACAGTAACTACTTCAGTAGTCCTAATGAGGGCACCAGCTTCTCTCCCATAAAGAGGTTGCCTGAAGGCAGCAGATAAAAGGAAAGGGAGCCCGAACCTCTGATCTGATGTTCTAGGCTACCTCATCATACTGCTACTTGCCTTGGAAGAGAGAAAGACAGTGAGAGAGACAGATGAACCACCTTTGTAGTAGAACTGGGGGAGAGGGAGTCCTGGCATTTCTGGGTGATTTTCTCTGCGTGTCTGTGTTTGAGTTCCCTTGTATTACATCTGTCTCTGGGAAGGGGTTGCCAGTAATTATTCTGTGTCACAGGGTCTGGAACAGCTGTTGTCATGGCAGATGTCTGATCTACCCCCTATTCTCTTGGGAACTCTGGGTCAGAAGCCACAAGACCCTAATAGAATGTGGGGCCACAGAGTGATAAAGCAGGAAAAGGTTTAGTTTCATTAGTGTAACTTGACCCTTCTCAGTACCCCAACAATTAAGAAGGTGGAGGTGGGGGGATAGAAGGGGCAGGCTTGTCTCTGCTTAAGGAAGATACTAGAAACCCCCTAGGTGGAATTGTCTTGTTTAAAAGGCCACTGCTGGGGCAGCTAGGTGGCACAGTGAATAGAGCACTGATCCTCAAGTCAGGAGGATTTGAGTTCAAATCCAGCCTCAGACATTTCACACTTACTTGCCATGTAATCTTGGGCAAGTCACTTAATCCCAATTGCCCTGCCTTCCCCCCTCCAGTTCTTACAAAAGAACAACAGAAGCTTTCCAAAGCTGTCTAATGCTCCTCTGCCATACTGAATGCCACCAAAAGCTGGTGGACCTGGGCTTGGCCCACCTAAGACTATTAGTTGGTCTTCTCAATGGCCCAGGCACAGAGGCATCCATCCAAGCTAAGGGTGAACCTGCCAATCCCTTCCTAGACCCATCGTCTTTCATCCTCTGCCAACTCATCCTAAACATGTTCAAAACAGAACTCATTATCTTCCTCCCTCAAACCAACACCCCTTTATAAACTTTCCTATTTCTGTCATCCAGGGTCCCAAATTCAGAACCTTGGTTCATGTTCAACTCCTCATTCTCCCTCACTTCACATAGCCAAGCAACTGCCAAATCTTGCAAATTATAACTCCACAAAATTTCTTACATCTATTCCCTCACTTCTCACATCCTCCTTCGGTGGAATTCTACCCAAACCTGTCGCTTGGTGGAAATTAGATGCTCACATGATCTTTTACCAACAAAGAAGCCTTGGACCACGATGGCAACCAGAGTTTTGGCTCTTGTCCCAAAGTTTAAGAGCTGGCATGTTGAGAACAGAAGGGGCCAAGGCTGTTTCCCATTTCTAAGCAGCTGTGGAATCCAAGTGGTCACAGTACGTGGGAGGCATTGTACCCAGCTGTGCCACTACTGAACCAGTGGGGTGCCCTTTGAAATGCCCTTCTCCCATCCCTTCACAGAGACGAAGGCTTTTGATATGAGGACTTCCCCTCCATGTCTTTGTGACTGCCTGTGCCTCCCTAAAGAGTCTCACCCTCACTTTTTCCCAGAAAGGTAACTGTTCTCAGACCCTAGATGTTTTGTCCATAGCTCCCCACCCCCACTTCTTTTCCCTCTTCTCTAAGAAAGCCTGAATGGGATAATTGACTTTGGCTCAAAACTTGGCCTTCTCACTTATTACCTTTGTAACACTAAACTAGTTACTCCATACCTCTGAATCCCTTTCCCAGTGTGTTACATGTCATGTTTCTTCCCTTCTTTCTTTTCTCACTTCTCTCTCTCCCTCTCCCTCACATCACACCTACGTGTGTGGCCCTTTCTCTCTCTCTCTTTAACTCTCTCCGTCTCTATATGTTTCTCTCTGTCTGTTTTTCTCTGTTTCACTCTCTCTGTTTCTTCCTTTCTCTGTCTCTTTTTCTCTGTCTCTGTTTCTGTGTGTGTTTCTCCCTTTCTCTGTCTTTGTTTCTCTCTGTGTGTGTCTACTCCCCCACCCTGCCCCCATGTCTTCCTCTCCCTCACACCATGTCTATCTGTGTGGCCCTTTTTCTCTCTCTCTTTCTCTCTGTCTCTGTTTCTTTGTGTGTGTCTCTTTGTTTCTCTCTTTCTCTCTCTGTTTCTGTCTCTCTCTCTCCCTCTCTCTCTTTCTTCTCCTCTCTCTCTCTCTCTCTCTCTCTCTCTCTCTCTCTCTCCCTCTCCCTCTCCCTCTCCCTCCTTCCCTCCCTTTCTGTCTCTATTTCTCTCTCTCTCTGTCTACCCCCCCATCTGCCCCCTCCCCCATGTCTTCCTCTCCCTGTCTCTCTCTCTTTTCCTTTGGCTAATAAGAGGGAAGCCGACCCAATTTATTTGGCAACAAATAGGAAGCAGTTGTGATTAAGAAGAGGGTGGGGAGAAGTTTTAAGGAGGAAAAATACCTTGGGTAATGTGATCTACTGAGTCTTTATATTCTGAAATGTATCGTTCTGGACTCCAGCAGAAGGGCTGATTTAATATCTTCATGGAAAATAGTGCACCTGATCCAATTACCACAGGGATTTTGATACAGTCAGCAGTCAAGATGAAAGATTCAGAAGCGCACACTGGAGAAGTAAACACAGAGACTGAATTACTTCCCTTCCCCTGGGAGGAGTTAATCGCTTCAGGTCGAGGCCAGGTCACTGCGGGCTGGCCAGGGAAGGTCTGACTGAGGGCCCAGCCGTGAGGATCAACAGGAACCAGGCTGGCTCTGACCTGTGCTGTCTGGGGACAACTTCTTCCTTGGGCACAGACCCCCAAGCTAAGACCAGCTAGCTCTCTGCCTGTTTCTGAGGTTCATAACACTTGGGCAGGAGGAGCTGCTGGAACCAGGGGGCTCGGCCCAGAAACCCAGGGAGACCAATTGCTTAAATTATTTCTTGGATTCCCTTCCCTTTTACCCTCCTTGCCATCTCCCAAATGCCTATGCATTTTCCACTCCTGTATCTTTTAAGAAAATTCCCGTGGAACATCCTCCTTCCTCCTCTCACCTAAATCCTGCCCATTCTTCATGTTGCATCCTCACCCTACTCCTTCACTCATTCATCCAGTCAACGAGCCTTTTCTTAAGGTCCTCTCTTTTGCAAGAACACCGGGCTAGGCTAGGGAGACACCCTCATGTGGCCTGCATGCCTACAGTGGGGGGGTGGGGGTGGGTGATGTCATTAAGAATAATAACAACAGCTACTATTTCAAAGATTTGCAAAGCAATCTACACATCTTATCTCAGCTGAGCTTCACAACAATCCAGGGAAATAGGTACTATTGTTATCCCCACTTTACATATGAGGAAGCTAAGGTTAAGTGACTTGCTCAGGATCACACGGCTAAGAAGGGTCTGAGGCTGGATTTGACCTCTGGATTTTCTGGACTCCAGGACCAGGGCTATACTCACTGTGTCGCCTAGAGGTTTGTTAATCATTCTGTCTGTAATAAGTGCATTGGGCCCCTACCTGGGGCAGTGGATAGAGTGCCCCATCTGGCATCAGAAAGACTCATCTTCCTGAGTTCAAATCCGGCCTCAGACTCACTAGCTGGGTGACCCTGGGCAAGTCACTTTACCCTGTTTGCCTCAGTTTCCTCATCTGTAAAATGAGCTGGAGAAGGAAATGGCAAACCCCTCCAGTATCTTTCCCAAGAAAACCCCCAATGGGGACACAGAGAGTTGGACACGACTGGAATGACTGAACAACAACAAACAAGTGCATCAAAAAGGTGCAGACCAGGTACCCTGGCAAGTCAGAGAGGTTTTTGCTCCCTTTGCTCTGAGCGCCTTTGGCCCCAGATCTGTATGGCCTCACTGGTTTTCTCTTCCTGTGTTTGTCCAGATCCTTAGTTATATGGATGGCACAATGGACCGAGTGCAGAATTTGGAGTCAGAAAGACCTGAGTTCAAATCCTATTTTAGACACGTGCTAGCTGTGTGACCTTGGGCAAATGATTTAGCCTCTCAGTCTCAGTTTTCTCGCCTGGGAAATGGGGATAATAACAGTACCTTGCAGCCTAGGATTGTTGTGAAGATCAAATGAGATCTTGCACTTTGTAGACATATGGAGCAATTTGTAAACTTTACAGCACTGTATAAATGTTAGGTATTATTATTATTGTAGACCCTCAATCAGCCAGTCTACCAAAATATTTATTAAGTGGCTACTAAGTATAATAGGCAGCCAGATAGCTCAATGGATAAATTGCTGGGCCTGGAGTCAGGAAGACCTGAGGGTGGAGAGAGGAAGAGATATAGCCTTGCTTAGGGGGACCTGACTGATCCAGGAAGACCTGGCCTCAGACTCTTACTAGCTGTGTGACCCTGGGCAAGTCACTTAACCTCTGTTTGCCTTAATATTTTGGAGAATGAAATGGCAAAGCACTCCAGTATCTTTGCCAAGAAAGCCCCATGGACATCATTGGTATGCTGTATTCCATGGGGTCATGAAGCTCTGGACATGACTAAACAAATGAACAGCAGCAAATATAAGGGGGACTTGACCAATGCTTGCTTTATTTTTTTTTGCAAGTATCTCTTTATTTTGTTAAATTTTTACTTATTTTATTATTAATTTAAAAAATAATATGTGGAATAAAACAAGCATTTCCATAACACAGTATAATAAAAAGATGAGTACATATGAAACTGCAAGTCTACTATGCACAACTTGCTATTCCTTTTAAATATATAATAAAGTTAGCATGTAATTTCTTTTTCTTTGTTTTGTTTCTTCCCTTCCCCCCTGCTACCATTAGACACAAATGTGTATGTGTAATGTAAAAACATGTATGTATACATATACATACATGTAAAATTATTCTATGCATACTTCTATTTATCAGTTCATTCTCTGGATGCAGATAGTGCCTTTCTTCATAAGTTCTTTATAGTTAATTTGGGTACTTACAATAGTAAAAATGACTTACTCAAAAACATGTGCAATTGGTGAGCCTGCTTCTAGATGTACGCGATGATGTGGATTGAAGGGACTGGGCTATCTATTTGAGAGAATTTTTAATTGTTCTAGGACTGTTTTCAATCTGCTAACTATGTGGTGAGGAAACAGACTCCATAGAGCCAGAATGGGATGTGCATTCAAAAGTCACTAGCCAGCCAAACCTTCCCCTTTCTATGTTTCCTGGCTGCGCTGAGTGTAGAGGCAGGGGTAAGCCTCTAGGTGGGGAGAGACAGAGGCCTTGATCCCTTATCTCACCACCCAGGCCGCTGCTCCTGGGGTCTGCTTTTTCTTTTGTTTCTGTTGGCTCTATTCTTTCCCACTCTTAAGTAAAGGAGTATTGGAGAGGGTTTATACTAGGTTGTGACCTTGTAAGGTTTGATTTCATATATGTAGCCTTAAAGCATTGTAGAAATGTAAGTTAAACAATTCCAAAGGTTGGAGTACCAGAGGTCCAGGGAAAGTACCCACGAGGTCTTGAAGAGGGACCAGTAGGACGCAATCCAGCACAGACTTGGACTTGGCAGCTGGGACACTGTTTTCTGGAGCAATTTTGTCCATTGGCTAAACCAAATTCCAAAGCAAATTTGGTGTTGTTGTTGTTTAGTTGTTTTCAGTCATATCCTAGTTTCTGTGGCCCATTTTGGGGTTTTCTTGGTAAAGATACTAGAGTGGTTTGCCATTTCCTTCTCTGATTTGGGGTGAATGCTTATAACAGTTGCTGAGCCTACTCTCCCCGGGAACCTAAATGGCAGAGAGGAGAGTTTGCTAATGGGAATGCTTGTGTTTTTCTTCTTGTTGTGCTATCCCTTTATGAAAGCTAATTGGTGTTAATTGTTTATATGAAATTAGGGTGTTACACACCAGAGAGTATTGATATAAGATAGATCCTACCTGTAATTGGCAATTGATATGTGTATCAATATACACCAAAAAAGGGAGCTTGAGTTAATAGCATTAGAGAACTCTATAACCCCTCAGGAGTACTTCTAGATTGGGATGGAAAGAGTAAGAGATATAGCCTTGCTCAGGGGGACCTGACTCATCAGTGCAAGCAGGGGTTGGGATAGGGATTCTCAATGGTTATGTAGGCTACATAAATTACAGACCCTGGGCTAGGTGCTGGAGATGAAAAGAAAAAAATGAATTAATGAAAAAATATTTATTCAGTACTTACTATGTTCTAAGCACTGCACTAAGCTCTAGGGATATGAATACCAAAGCAAAAATAATCCCTACCCTCAAGAAACGCGTTCAAATGAAGAAAGCCACTCTTGTGGTAGTGGTAGTGGTAGGCTAAGAAGGCCACTTTGGTCAGGAAAGCTACAAGGCTGTGAAGGACATAGGGGAGCAGATTGACACACCTCATCCAGGAATTATGGCAGAGCTGGTTTGATAAAATTATAGATTTCATGAAAGAGACTGGCCAATGAGGACCCAACCTTTAGAAGTATAATATTCTTTGCCAGGTTTCAACCCACATGAAGGCTTGGTGAGTCTGCTTCTGGAAATGTATGATAGAGAATGATAGAAATATATGATGGAGGAGAAGGGAATGCTCTGAAAGAGAAGGGACAAGACTTCTCCATCACATGTTGGCAGATGTTGGTTCACCAAATCTCTACGTGGGTTAGTACCAGGCAGAACACACTGTGCATGCTCTAAGGATCCAGCATCTTTGGCTAGTCCTTCCATTACACTTAGATGGTATGTAAGGCCACTGGGGCGTAAAAATGACACATGCTGTCTAGGAACAATGGAAAAGTTGATTTAATCATGTTTCTCAAGTCTATAACTAGAGGGGGACAGGGTGATAAGGAAAGGATATGCTGGTAGCATTTAGTTGGTGGTTACTGAGATGACAGTGGAGGAGGGAGCCAGAGAAGAGAAAAACGAAACAGTTATTGCCCTCGAGGAGATTATATTCTATTTCAGGGAAAGGACTATATCTTGTTTTCTGTGCCTCCAGTGCCTAGCACAGGGCCCTGGCCATAACAAAGACTCAGTAATTAGTTTTAATTGATGGTCCAAAGATCAGTAGTTAGAAAGATTCTGCCGTTAGCCACTTATGAGCTCAGACATGATTGCCACAGAAAGGCTGCCTAGCATGCCTGGTGTCTAAAATTCCCACTTTTAGAGTCTTATCTTTGGATTAAAGTATGGTATATTCACAAGACCCCAGTACAAGCCTATTGTTTAGTTTATTTCATCTTCAAAATCCAGAGGAAGGTCCAGAAGAAAGAGAACATTGAATAGATGTATTTTATGTTTCATTTTAAATTTTAGTTCATTTTTCAATTAACAAAAAATGTATTTTGTCTCCTTCCTGCCTCTCCTATCCCCTTTGAAAAGAAAAAAAGAAAAACATAACCTTTGTGACAAATATGTGTAATAAAGCTTATTATACTGACTGTATCCAAAAAATATGCCTCATCTTGCACTCTGAGTCCACCACCTCTCTATCAAGAGGTATGACATTGGCTATTTAGAGTTGTGCTGATCACTGTATTAATCGGAGTTTTTAAACCTTTCAGTTTTATTTATCTTCACAATGTATGCTAATGTCTAAATTGTTCTCCTCAGTCACTTCAGTTTGCATCAGTCATACAAGTCTTCCTAAATTTCACCAAAAATATCTCCTTCATCATTATTTATGCTTAATAGTATTCCATTACATTGATAAATGATAATTTGTTCAGCAATTCCCCAAGTGATGGATAACTCCTTAGTTTCTAGCTCCTTGCTACTGCAAAAAAAGAACTGTTATTAATGCTTTTGTGCATATCAGTCCTTCTACTCTTTCTTCAACCTCTTTAGGGGCACAGGCCTAGAAGTGGGATGGCTGGGTCAAAGGGTTTGCACAGTTTAGTGATATTTTGGGCATAGATCCAAACTGTTTCCACAATGGGTGGACTATTTCATAGCTCTAGTAACAGTGCATTAATGTGCCTGTTTTCCCACAGTCCCTCAAAAATTTTTCATTTTCCTTTACCAACTTTGCCAATCTGATGGGTACAAGGTGGAACCAGGGTTAAAATTTTAGTGTGAGCTTTTACAACTTGGAAATCAGCAAACTCTACAAATCAGGGTTTGATTTATTGTTTTGTTGATTGTCTAAACTTAAGAAAGCAAAGCAGAAAACGTAAATAATGAAGATTAAATTTAAAAATGTGCCATGCATACATTTTCTCACCTCTCCCCACAAAAAGTTGGTTGTTAAAGATTTACCAGCACACCATTGGGTGGAACTTTAAAGTTGCTTTAATTTGCATTTCTAAGTATTAGTGATTTAGAACATTTTTTTCATATAGTTATTGATAGTTTGTATTTCTTTCTTAGAAAACTGCCTGTTTTATCCTTTGACCATTTATCAATTGGAGTAAGGCTCTTATTCTTATAAATTTGTATCAGTTCCTTATCTTCTTAGAAATGAGACTCTTATTAGAGAAACTTGCTGTGAAAAAAAAAATCCCCCCATACATCTGCTTTCCTTTTAACTTTAGCTGCATTGGTTTTGTTTGTACAAACCTTTTAAAATTTTATGTAATTAGAATTGTCATTTTACCTTCTGTGATTCTCTCTGTCACATATCTGGTCGTGAACGATCTTTCCCTATCCATCTGATCTGAAAAGTAATTTCTTCTTTGCTCCTCTAATTTGTTTATGATGTCATCTTATTTATGTCTGTCATGTATACATTAGGAGTTTATCTTTGTCTATGATGTGAGATGTTGGTTTCTACTTAATTTCTGATAAATTGCTTTCAAGTTTTCCCAGTAGTTTTTGTCCAATAATGAATTCTAATAATTTATTGGGTTTACTAAACACTAGGACACAGCAGTATCCTATAGTATACTGTAGGAATACTGTTTTGTGTGAAGATAGTGAGTAGTGTATTCATTTGCTTCTGTTTGCTGCATGCCTAGTCTGTTCCAGTTACCCATCAATCTCTCTTAATCATTCCAAATCATTGTTCATGATTATTGCTTCATAGTATAGTTTGAGATTTGGTATTGGGAGGGTCCTTTCCTTTTCATTATTTCACTTGAGATGCTTGACCTTTTGTTTCTCCAAATGAATTTCATTATTATATTTTTAACTCTACAAAATAATGCTTTGGTAGTTTGATTGGCATGGCAAAGAGGATTTTTACCTTTATATTCCCAGCACAGAATGCTGTGGAACATGGGCTCAAGTCCTATCTGACAGATACTGACTGTGTGACTTTGGACAAATCACTTAAACTCTCAGTGCTCCAGACCATAAATTGCCATGAAGGTGCAATCTGGATCTGTAGGAGGAGTTTTACCCATTAGGGTGAGTTCCCTTTATCAAAGAAACCACAGGTCCAATCCCAGGCATAATGTCTTGAAAATAGGAGGTACTTAATATGTTTATTACACTCTTACCTTGTTTCTGCCTTCATTATCTTACTACTAAAAGCCAGGACAAATGCAAATAACTGCTCATAGTTTAGATCTTTCAGATTAAAGCTGGAAATCTATTGTGAAGGTGCTGAGATGTGCATGCGTGCGTGCAGACACACATTTCTACCTCTATCAATCAGACTTTCCTGGAGTCTGGATAGACCCTTGGTGAAGAATGAAGAGCTTGGGCGACTTAGAAATTCCTCAGATGGCTTGTAACAAGGTTTGGGGAGCACCTTCACACTTTGTCTCTGCTTTCTTTTCTGACAGTGGCAGAAAAAAAAAAGGTTGTCTTGGTAACTAAGACTGAGTTGATGCAAATCATTTTGCTATTTTTTTTCTCCTGTGAAGAGAGAGACAGAGACAGAGAGACAGGCACAGAGACACACACAGATTCACACAAACATAGAGAAAGGTAGACAGAGATGGAAAGACAGACACAAATAGAGACAGACAGACAGAGATATAAAGACAGATGGAGAGAGAGAGAGATAGAGAGACAAGGAGACACAGAGAAAGACAGACAAAAACAGAGATAGACAGGCAGAGAGAGAGAAAAATGTATCCCCTTTCTTTAGTCTGGATAGAAGAAAAAAGCAGAACTTGTGATTTCTCCACCTCTTTTCCCCCAAACTGAAGTCTGCAAGGCATGAACCTTTAGCTCTAAGGGAGCAAAGAAAGGCCAGAAAAATTCTTGAAACAAATCAGGAGATTTGTAGAGGAGCTATCCACCCTGCTCTTTATGACTGCACCAACCCATGTTACATATTTCTAATTCCTAAAACACTATTCCAAATGCCTAATATCTAGACAGAAGCACAGTCAGGAAATGCAACCTAAAGACTATGAGTTCTGGGAACCTAGATAAAGATGCAAACTGAAGAGGAATTAGAGGAGATCCTTGAAGCCATTACAATGAGGTTGAACGGCACTCACATTCAGAGAAATCTAAAACTCCAATATGATCCAAGTTTGGAAAAGGGGATGCTATCTTTCAAGGATATAAGAGACAACTTATTCTAGCTGGGGTGGACAGCCACAAAAGAAAGGAAAAAAAAGATTCATTTTCTGAGATGTTGGGTTTTTTCTTACTGTGCCTACCTACAGACCAACCAAAACAGATTAACATGGAACTTCTAGAAAGATAGCCTCTTTAGATGTTATTTCTAAGCTTGGATCCCTTTCATCATCTCAAAATAGCAAGAAGTGTGCCAAATAAAATAAAAGAACAAAAAATAATGAGGGAGAAAGTATAGAAATCCACACAAAGAAAAAATCACCACAGAAAAATCAGCTGAGTCTGAAGAAATGAGTAAAGAAAAAATGTAAAAAAAGCTCCCAATACATTGAAGACATAATGTGTGAAAAGAAAATGGAAGGCAGAATCTCCAGAAGAAGAGTTTAATTCTACAATAACTACAGCTATAATCCCAGAAAAGAGAATGGATCAATAACAAAAACCTCCAGGATGCTTGAAAATCCTAATTAACAAATGGAGAAAGATAAGGATAAAAATTAGAACTCAAGAAAAACTCAAAAGAAAATTAGTGATCTAGAATGAAAGATAGAAAATTTTAACAAAGTAGTAGACACATCAATAAAGAAATCTAAGGAAATAAAACTAAAATGAAATGATATAAGAAATACTAGAGGAAATACAAGCAAAACATATAAGATCTCTATAAGCTAAGAACAAACACTTAAAAGTCAGAACTCAACA
Source organism: Pseudochirops cupreus (assembly GCA_028627135.1). Classification (NCBI taxonomy): domain Eukaryota; kingdom Metazoa; phylum Chordata; class Mammalia; order Diprotodontia; family Pseudocheiridae; genus Pseudochirops; species Pseudochirops cupreus. The sequence goes on from CM053581.1 coordinate 225,180,364, forward strand.
AAATAATTTGAGAATTAGTGAGCTCTCAGAAAAAAATCCCATCCTATTTTAGCAAGCCATAAAAGGACATTGACCAGAAGTATCAAAACTAGAGGATAAATTCTGCTTGATAGAATCCATAGGATGCCAAGAGAGAAGGATCTGCATTTAAGTCACTCAGAAATGAGGCCACTAAGCTTCAGAGTTTCTTAATATAAGAGAAATATTATAAGTGGCCATCAAGAAACAGTTCACATGCCAAGGAACTCCAATATAAATCACCCAGGACTACTCATAAATAACAATAAATGAAAGGAAATGCTAGAATGTAAAATATTTTAAAAAACTCAAAAGGAAATAGCTTGCACCCAAGGATAATTTATGCAGCAAAGCTCAGCATAATCTTATAGAAAAAAGGCAGATCATCACTTAATTAAAGCCCTCTGTCTGATGGAACCCAAAGAATCGAAGGAGTGTGGAATTAGGGAGACCTTTGGAGGAAAACTATTTGAAGTGATTTATGTTGGGAGCAAATCAAATAAGCTGTATATAAGATTGTCTCTAGTAATTTTCTTCTCTTTTCAAAATAGCATAGTTAATACATTATGGCTAAATCTCATTATAAAGTTGCAAAACTCCACTATAACTTTGTTTTAGTCAATCACCCATTTCTAACATTGCTCCTAAGGAACATTCCCTGTAATATCTTTTTTGCCAAACAGTGTGCTTTCATGGAATAAATAACATCAGCATTTCCAGTGTTATATTATGTGGAGTATATCTATACTTCAGGATTCTCCTACTGGAGAACATCTCTTTAATCTGCTCTCTGAGCCAGCATCACAAAATCATAGGATCTCCCAGCTGTGAGCAAACTCTGAGATCAATCAGCCCAGCCCACACCTGAAGAGGAATCCCTTCCACAATATCCAAGACAAGTGTTCAGCTATCTCCCACTAAAAGAAGTCCAGGATGGGAAGCCCACTGCTTCTCATAGGAACCCATTCCCTTTTTTTTTTTTTTTGCTTTTTTGGAGGGGGAAAGGCAAGGCAATTGGGATTAAGTGACTTACCCAAGGTCACACAGCTAGTAAGTGTATCAAGTGTCTGAGGCTGGATTTGAACTCAGGTCCTCCTGACTCCAGGGCCAGTGTTCTATTAACTGTGCCACCTAGCTGCTCCCAACCCATTCCATTTTTGCACAGAATTTTTTTCTTTTAGCCCAAATCCAAATCTGCCTCTTTGCAACATCCACCCTCTTCTTCTGCTTCTTCCCTTTGAGGCCAAGTAGAGCAAGCTAAATAATTTTCCCCCATGACAGCCCTTCAAATACTTGAAGACAGCTGTCATGTCTCCCTTAAATCTCCTCTTCTTCATATTAAACATCCCCAAACTTCAGCCAATCTGTATCTGTGGCCAGACTATAGTATCAACCCTTACAGAAACACATGCAACTCATAGCTTAACGGTTGTTGTCGATGGCTTTGCTTTGGAGAAGCCAAGAAATCCCAGAGGAGAGTCTACCATGAGCGAAAACTCCCTGGAGCTTGGTTGACAGGGAGTGACTGACTGTCCTCCCCTGGTGTGACCAAGGGAAGCTCCCATTTATATACATGTTCTTTCCCTTGCTTAGCCAAGGGAGGTTTTTTGAAATATACATAGCAACGTTTTAAGTTAAAAGTCTTTCCTGTGTGTTTGGAATGGCAGTCCATTTGCTGTCATTAACTATAGATGGGATAATCTCTCCTGGAGGAGAGGAAGGTGGGAGTTGCTCATGATAATCAGGACTGGTAGCCCAGGCAGGCGTACTGTTTAACTGGGGTCTTACTCCAGTGGGATTTTCTTTTCCAGGCTGCCTTTGAATGTCTTTGTCAGCTAAGCCCCTCTGTTAAACACAGAGAAAAATTTGGGGAGGACAGAAGTACTCCCACTCCATCACCCACTGCTTCCTTGGAGGGGCCTTCTCTATAATCCTACACTCATGATCCCCACAGCTTAGGGAGGGGACCCCACAGCAGCCTCTCCTGTGGGCAGGAAGTCCTTCCTACAGCACTGTCAGGATCCAGAGAGGGCAAGACACAATATTGGTTGGGTACAGTGCTTAGAACTTTTATAGATACTGCCACATTTGTGATCAGTATGATATAGAGGCTAGAGAGCTCTACTCTGGAGTTAGGAAGGCTTTGTTTTTGAGCCAGCCTTAGACAATTACTGGCTGTGTGACCCTGGGTTTTTGAGCACCTTTCTCCTCATCAGTAAAATGAAAGAAAATTCATTTTTTCAAGTGCCTACCATGTGGGAAGCTAGGGATATAGAAAGAAAACACTCGATAGTTTCTGTCCCAGTGCCAAGACTCTTCAAGGTGTAGAGGCAGGGCAGATGGTAAGTGAGTGTTGGAGGACCTTAGGAGGCAGTGGGAGGGTGTGTGGCAAGGCCTGGTGGCCCTCTGTCTCACCAGAAGGAATAGAGTTGATGACTCTCATCTCATCCAAACCTCGTCAAACAGACCAGAGAACGATAACAATTAGCCCCTAGCTCCCAGGGTAGATTTGAGGGTCAAATAAGATAGTGTATATAAAACACATTGCAAAATTCCAAGTTCTCTATCAATGTGAACCATTATTATTTGATTCTCCTAAGGACAGGGTGAGATGGATAGGGCAGGAATTATCATTCCAGTTTATAATACATCAATACAAAAGGATCTGTGATTTAATCAGTATAAGAGTTCCCTTCAGCAAGGCCACACTTTATTTCAATCTTAGTTGTCTAAGGATCAGAGACGTTGAAATACCTCTTTGTGGTCACATAGTAAGTGGCAATGGCAGGATCTGAATTTGAATTCTGCCCAGTAGTTTCCTGGTAAATTTTTTTAACAACTGGATCCCTGGGAATGCCCAACACAGTTTTAAGTTTAATCATCATTAAGATTTTTCTCCATCATTTCCTTCAGTCTAGAAATCAATGAATCAATAAACTAAGCCCTGATCTGTTGTGTTGGCTGATTTTTGAGGCATAGGAATTCACGTTGAAAATTTAACAACTGGTTCTTGTTGGTCAGTTCATGCTGGTTCCAAAACATCCCTCATTCTTCCTGACTCCAAGGCCATTACCCTCTCCTATACCACACATTGGCCTCTCACTACTCCCATTTTACAGAAGAAAAAAAAACCAGAAACTCTGAGAACTTAAGAAGATTGCCCTACGTCACATGCTGGTGAGTGGCATGGCACAGATTTCCTAATTTTAGTTCTAAATTCATTCCTGGATGCCCCACTGGCTCCTGGACTTACATTCCCACACTGAGTTCTTGAGAAACCATTTCATTGAGAAAACAAATGCTTAGCCATGCTCCCCCTCTACCAAGGGGAGATCACAAGAAATGAGAGCTGGAAGGGGCAGTATTTTATAGAGAGGAGTAGATTCTGGCCAAGTCAATGAGCAATGGCAAATACAGAATTCAAACCCTGGCCTTCTGCCTCCACACCCTTTGACTAGTCTGTGTTATCTCCCTGGATTTCTCCTGAGTACTTAAATTCATGGAATTTAGAGTTGGAACGAACCTTAGAGAAGGTCTAAGTTATTACTTTCTGTTTACAGAGGAGGTGACTGAAGCCAAGGCTGGCTAAGTGACTGTTCAAGGTCTTATGGTAAGTAGCAGACTTACAGTTCAGACCTAGTTCATCTGATAACAAATCATAGGATTATGGAGTCAGAGCTAGAGACCTCAGAGGTGATCTGTTTTAATCCCTCATTTTATAGTCAAGGAAACTGAGGCCTAAAGAGGGTCATCAACTTGCTGGTATTTGAACCCAGGCCCTATTCATTTAAATCCTGTACTCTTTCCACTGTATCATATCCAATGTTCCCTCTAGGCTTGGCTCACAAAACCCTAACAGGGCAGAACCAGGAAAAACATTGGGGAGGCCATGTAGACTCAACCAGTCAGGAAAAACACCTATAGCAAAAGCCAGAAAAGGAGTCAGATCCACAACCACAAAGTGAGTGCTTGACAATCAGACTACTTCCTCCTTCCTTGGTGATACTTCACAGCTTAATACAAACTGAAAGAACTCAGGAGCCAGCCTGATTTGATGCTATTTCAGATGAATAGTCAGCTCATGTTTCTGGCTTCAAGCAAAGGGATCATTTGGGTGTGGGAATGGGGGGGGGGAGGTTCTGTAACCCTTGAGAAAGTACCCCAAAGTCCTACTACCCAGTTATAGGCCTCCTTTTGGACCTGGTAGCACCCCTCCTTTATAGCTCCCCAGCAAACACTGGTCCATTCAGACAGCAGTGGCAATGTCTGCTTCCTCTCTGCCCATCTGGAGCTGTTCAAAGCCAAATTTTCTTAGAAACAATGGGATATAATAAGTCAGTCCCATCAATATTCCCCTGTAGTAGCAAGAGAGTGAAGAGAGAAACAGGCCAAAGAAGGGAAGGGATGAAAGATATTTTGTGTAACTCCCAAGACTGGTTTGTCCTCCTCAGAAAGCTTGAGCAAATATGCCTTTGATGTTTTGTGATCACAAGCCCCTCACAGATGGTTCTATGCCTCCCTGGAAGGAGGCAGTCCAAGTCTTCCATAACTAATTGGGATTCAGCAGGTACCCAAGAGCAGCACCCTCAGCAGAGTCCTGGCCCTGGTATTTGGTGACAGCTTTTGGGGTGGGGCCATTAAATAACTTATTCCTAAAAGCCCCAGAAAGGAAAGAGGAACCCATCTGAGGAGAGAGAGGATGGAATTAAAGGTCACTGAACAACCCACAGGCTTCAGACCTAGGTCCTGTTCTGCCTCTAAGTAAGTCTGTGTGATCCTGGATGTGATCCTGGAGCCATCATGGGAGGCTTCCCCTTGGACAACACCTTCCTAACTGGGGCAGCTAGGTGGTGCTATAGTGCATAGAGCACTGGGCCTGGCATCAGGAAGACTCATCCCCCTGAGTTCAAATCTGACTTCAAGTACTTGCTAGCTATGTGACCCTGGGCAAAGTCACTTAACCCTATTCATCTTGGTTTCCTCATCTGTAAAATGAGCTGGAGAAGGAAATGCCAAACCATTGCAGTATCTTTGCCAAGAAAACCTCAAATGGGGTCACAAAGAGTCAGATCAGACACAACTGAAGAACAATAAAAACCTTTCTGACAGGTGTGGCCACTTCAAAACGCATTTCCTATGTGTTTACTAAACACCAATTACTCTGCTAGGTACCAGGGTATAAAAAGACAAAAATGTAATAGTTACTGAATACATTCTACTTACTGAGAGATAAGCAAATGAATATAAGAGTAAAAAAAAAAGAATATATGGGAGGGGAAAACAGAGGGGATTAGGAGAGGCCTTGTGTAGGACTGCGTGCCTAAGCCGATCCTAGAAGGGAGGGGAGGTAGGCTTTCCAATGCCTGTGTGGAAGAGGGAGAGCATTCCAGGGATGGCAAAGACACTGAGGCCATCCCGCTTCCTCATCAGTCTTCCCCACGCTAGTCTTTGCCCCTCCCAACAGGGCACTTCACTTCCCACTGCAAATGAACCTCCGTAAAGCTTTCTAATTGTGTCATCTCCCTGCTCAAAAATCTTCAGGGGCTCCCCATTGCTTGCCTAATAAAATTCCCAATTCTTAGCCTGATATTTAAGTACTTTTAGAATGGCTTTTAGTTTTGCCTTTTGCTACTCCCTGAATACATATAACTCAAATGTTACCTCTTCTATAAAGTCTTCCTTCATCTTTTCCTCCCTCCCTAGTGCTCTCTCTCTCTCTGTCTGTCTCCTTCTCTCTTTGTCTCTCTCTAGCTCTCTTTCTCTCTCTCTTCTGAACTCTCATAGAATCTTGTTCTTTTCTCATTGGAGGCAGCTGGGTAGCTCAGTGGGTAGAGCACTGGGCCTGGAGTCAAGAAAATCTGAGTTCAAATCCAGCCTCAGCACTTAGGAGCTAAGTGACCCTGGGCAAGTCACTTAACCTCGGTTTGCCTCAGTTTCATCAACTGTAAATTAGGGGACAAAACCTCACAAGGTTATTATGAACATCAAATGAGATAATACTTTTTTTAAGTGCCTGGCACATAGTAGGCACTATATACATGCTAAAGAAGCATTTCCTTCAGATATACAGGCTCTGGGGTATAGAAATCCATCTTGCCATACTAGAAGGCTAGGGGAGGAGGGGGAGGATATAAGAGAGAACAGAGTGGGGGAAGGGGTATTTAGTAGACTCGCTATCTTGGGGTGGGGGGCAGGGGAAAGACGGGGAGAAATTTTGTAACTCAAAATCTTGAGGAAATGAATGTTGAAAACTAAAAATAAATAAATTTAAAAGGATCTCTAAAAAAAGAAAAAGAAAAAAGAAGTATTTCCTTCCCTCTTCTAGATCTCAGTTTCCTCTGCTATAAATTAGGGGACTGGGCTAGGTGATCTCAGTGCTGAAGGTCCATAACACCTCTGTCATCTCTGGGTCTTCCCCGGAGTGGGGCACATTATTGGTCCTTGAACAGAAGCTGTGGAGGATGGCCAGGACTCTCCCTGCTGGCCCCTGGTCCCATTGGAGCCTCTGAACCAAGCACCTCTGCTTAGGAGACGTTTACCCCAGTGGCACAGGGTGCTCTGCCACAGAGCAGCAGGCCCATTTTTCCTCTACCAGAACCAGCATGTTTTTCCTCTGAGCTGAGCAAGCAGATGGTACTGTTTCAATTCTGTCTCCTGCGCCTGGCCCACAGGGGCCAGGCCTCCGTCAGCTAATGGGTCTTTGCCACCTCCAATACCTATACATTCTTAACACATCCCCTTTAGGTACAAGGGAGCCCAGGCCTGCTGCCTTTGCAGGCATGTATCCACTCCCTCAGCCTTATTTCTCCAAACTCAAAGCTACTCATTCAGAATGGATTTTATTCTTAAACACCTAACACCACCTGCCAAGAAACACTGGGTCCTGTCTATGCTGAAATTTATACACAAAGCCAAACTATTTATTAACTGCTCACATCCCTACCCTCTAATCTGATAGAGGAAAGTTTCATTCATTTAATAATTGTGAGGGAGGTGCTGTTTTACTAGCTGTGTGCCCTTTGACAAATCACTTCTCCCCTTTGGGCCTCAGGGAGCCTATCTGTAATATGGGTTAGATGGTCTCTGAGGTCTCTTCCTAATCCTATGGTTCTCAGTGTTCTCTCTCTTCAAACGATTTTGTATTCACTTATCTGAGTTTCAGTTGCATTCCCCAGTAGAATGTAAGCTTCTTGAGGGAGGAAATTTGTTTTCTTTTTTTTCGTGTTTGCATCCCAAGTGCGGCACAATGCTTAATCTGTTTGTTGTTGTTCAGTCCTGTCCGACTCTTTGTGACTCCATTTGGGGTTTTTCTTGGCAGAGACACTGCAATGGTTTGCCATTTCCTTCTCCAGCTCATTTTTACAGATGAAGAAACCTAGGTAAACAAAGTTAAGTGATTTGCCCAGGGTCACACAGCTAGTAAGTGTCTGAGGTCAGATTTGAACTTGGGAAGATGGGTCTTCTTAACTCCAGTAGTGGCACTGTCCTATCTAACTGCTCTATAGTAACCCTTTAAGAAATGCTTGGTGAACTGAATTGAATTGTTTCCCTCCATCCACTCTCCAGGGTTAAATCAAACATATTACAGAGTTTACTGCCCTTTTACTCTTTTAGGATAGGGGGTTGCTGAGCCTTAGCCAAGGTGCTGAAATGGGCCAGGCAGAAAGCAGGCTGTCTCACTTACCCTTAACAATGGTTGTCTTGCTAGCCTCCTAGGGCTGTTATCATTACAGTACTTAAAGTTTTCTCATGTTCCGGTCTCTAAGAGACAAACATTCCAGGTGTCTCTAGAAAAGTTGCCGTGGGGTATTTTATTGCCTAATGGACAGTGACAGGAAAGAATTGTCTTCAAAAGTAGCACAGTATGATGGGTAGATTGCTGCCCTTGGTTTTGGGAAGTCTTGGGTTCAAGTCCTGTCTCTGATACTTACTAAGTTTGGGTGACCAAGAGCAAGTCACATAATTTTTCTGAGCCTCAACTTCCTTATCTGTAAAATGGGGGATTAGGATACCTGCTGGTTGTTTCATCATTGTCCTTCATTCTCAAAGAGGACTAAAATGATACTGCTATGTTGGAATCAAAGTACAGTGTGCCTGACTGTGGCTGATCAGACCAATATGAACTCGCTAGGCACTACCACAGGTCAGGCACAAATTGTCCACATAAACATTGGAGTGGAGATGTCTCTAAATGTGTACATCTCATGTTTCTTTTGAGCTACTGAAATTCTACTTTGCTCATAGAATACAGTGCCTTCTTTGATGCAGGCATGCCATGCTGGGCAATCCTGTGTCAGTGTCTCCCATGTCTCCCATAACATGTAAAGTGCTTTGCAAATGGAAAATTGTTATATAAATGCCAATTGTTATTTTTGATGGGCAAGTAGTTGGCAAATGAATTGTCCATTATCAGAGGGGTAACAAATGGTAGTTGATTTCCTGTAGCCCTTTAAGATTCACAAAGCACTTTTTCATATATTATCCCTTCTGACATAACCCTGTAAATTAGGGTCTACTGAAATTATTACCCCATTTTCCAGTTGGGAAAATTGAGGCTCAGAGAGATAAAGTGGTCACAAGTAGTATTTGGAGCCAAGTCTCTCCTGACTCAAGGGGTTCATTGTTCTTTCCGCTTGTTCTGACACTGCCTCTTTAGGCATAGAAGATATAAATGAAGAAGCAAGTGGCAGAGACTTTTCTAGGCTCTTGCCTTAGGCAAGTCTCCCTCACCTTCTAGTCCAGTTCGGAATTCTCAGTTGAAAATCCCCTCCCCCTCCATCATACACATTTGTAGGTATCCCTCAACTATTTCTGGGGCCTTGTTAGTATAAAATTCCTACATACAGCCATGGGCTTCCAGGACAGAATTACATAACCCAAGGTAATTGCTGCAGTGGTGGAAATTCTAGGTCTGATGCCAGATCAGCCAGGAAAGTACAACAGAGGCATGACCTCCCAATACTACTGATGGGGTCCCTCACATTTGCATAGCCACTTAAGGGTTTCTACATACTTTTACATCCCAAATCTCACTGAGTCCCCAAGACTTCCTTGTGTTAGACATGGTAGGTATCATTGTTCCCATTTTACAGATGAGGAAGCAGGCCTAAAATATGAGTGGCCCAAGGGTCCATGGCAAGGGGAGCCAGCAGTCCCAGTCCTGTGTTCTCTCTACTGTCTCATGCTCCCTTTCTCTCCCACTTCCCAAGAGCCCAGGTCCAGCACGGGCTCCACCATGGAGACAGGAAGGCAGGCCGTCAATTCTATTCACCCTACACTGACAGGAGTTCAGAGGCCCCAGCTCTGATGGACAGTCCCATGCTACCCCATAGTTACTCCTATGTCCCCAAAGGCTGGCCCTTCCAAGCTCCACTCTCCCAGGTCCCAGGCGGTCATGAAAAATGTGACATCTCAAAGTGGGAAATTAAAGTTTAACAGAGGTAGATGCATATTTAATGAAACTTAGCAAAGCATCTTTAAAGACAACCAAGCAGAATCCTTCTCTCTCCCTTGCTTCCCTCCCTTTCTCCCCCCAGGACTGAAGAACCACCTGGGCCCAGCTCCCGCCCACGCCGGCAGGCCCACCTCAGCATGGTGGCCTCCTCATCTGTTTGCAGTGACATCCCCACAACAACTTTGCATTCTGCTCTCCTGCCTGCTGCAGAGCGAAAGGGTCTAAGATCTTTGAGAGAGCTGCCCTTTCATTATTAATATGATGATGATGTCTGAAGATCTGTGTGTGGAGGGCCTATTCTCTGATTTTAATGGCCTGCTTCCAAGAACTCGGCAGCCTGGCTACTCAGGGGCCAGATGCAGAGCTGCCTGCCAGTGTCTGGCTTGTTTTCCCTTTGTCTCACCTCCCTCTGACCCTGCTCTGCTCCTCCTTCTCTACCTGGCATTTCCATCCCTCTAGCTGAGACTCCCCTATTAAGCTGGGGCTGAAGGGGACTGGGGCTGTGGCAGGGGGCGGGAATCCCAAGAGGGTCAGAGGCTTATAGACCTAGAGCTAGAAGGGACCTCAGAGACCATCTAACTCAGTCCTTTCATTTTACAGATGAGGAAACTGAGTCCCAAAAGGTTAAGTGACATATCCAAAGTTATACAAAGAGTTAAGTATCAGAGTCTAGATTTGAACCCAAGGAAAGGCTTACCAACTGATTATACCTTAGAATCATCAAGTGTCAGAGCTGGAAGGACCCTAGAAATCATCTTGCTTCGCCTTATTTCACAGCTGGTGAAATGAGAGGACTAAAGAGAGAGTGATTCATCCAAAATCACCCAGCTGGTCAGTGGTAGAACCATGACTTATCTTTGCCCAGGGGCGCTTACTTGGTGCTGAAATAGAAACCATAACTGAGAGGAAAAGGCATTTTGCCCAGAGGAACATACAATAGCCAGGCAGCTCAGGGACCTGGCTTAGCCATAGTTAGCTCCCCAAAGATAAGTAACATACTCAACTGCGCCCCCTCAAGGTCCAGCCTCCCCATCAGTGACTCCCTGTTCCCACAGGGAAATTGTGACTGAGATTAATAAATACTTGGCCACAAGCCCTCACTACCCTCTGCCGGGGCCAGCTATTTCATAAACACACAGGATTGCAAGCCATCCATCCTCATTCCTTCACCCTTGTTCACAACCAGGCGCAGGTGGTGAACAAAGGGGAAGGGGCATTGTTATTAGGCAGCCAATCCCAGTCCCACACCAGTTGTCTTGGTCATGTAGGAAAGCAAGTGGAGGGGTAGTGAATAGAACACCAGCCCTGGAGTCAGGAGGACCTGAGTTCAAATCTGGCCTCAGACACTTGACACTTACTAGCTGTGTGACCTTGGGCAAGTCACTTAACTCCAATTGTCCTACTTTTTCCCCTCCAAAAAAATGTAGAAGTGGGAAGTTCTGGGCTGGTGGCATGTAGAATAGCACCTCAGGATTGTCTTTTTGTGAGCGTCAAGAACATCATCAACTTCTTCTCCTCTCCCCACCTGTTTCCTAGAGTTCTGCACACCCATCTAGTCATCATAGCAGTACTGAGTAACACTTTTTCCAGCCAAACTGGGATACTTGTTCCTCACAGGTAATAGTCTACCTCCCACCTCTAGCTCTTTGAATATACTGTACCTTCTGCCTGGAATGCCCTCCTTCCTCACCTCTGCCTCTTAGAATCCCTAGCCTGTTTTTAAAGCCCAGGTCAGGTATCGCCTCCTCCTTGAGGCCTTTCTTTATTCCTCTAAGCTATGAGAGCTCCATTTCTCCAAAAATCACTTTTGTGTAATCTGTGTACATTTTGGTGAAAAGGGGGAAGGAAGGGAACAAAATGCATTAATTGCCTACTATGTGCCCTGCAGGCACTGTGCTAAGTGCTTTTACCAATATTATCTCATTTGATCCTCACATGAACCCTGGGAGGTAGAGGTGGTATTATTACCACCATCCTACAGTTGAGGAAACTGAGGCAGATGGTGATTAAAGGACTTACTTGGGGTCACACATCTAGTAAGTGTCTAAGGTTGGATTTGAACTTCGGTCTTTCTGACTCCAGGCCCAGCAGTCTATCCACTGAGCCACCTAGCTGCTTTTCCTAGGATCATGGAGTTAGTGCTAGAAGGGAACCTAGAAACCATCAGGTCCAACTCTCTCATTTTACAGGTGAGGAAACTGAGGCTGAGAAGTTGACTGGCCCAAGGTCATACAGTTATCAAGGTCACAGAGAGCTGGACATAACAGAAATGACTGAAATGTAGCCGACAGAGAAGAGGTCCTCTTGTCTTTATATTTCCATTCTCCTTGCTCTTCCCTATAGACTCAATCCCAAGGAAGTTGAAAGAGGGCTTCATGATACTATCTCTCTAAGGAAACTGAGGCTGTTCTTAGCCAAGGTATGGAAGGATGCTGGACTCCAGGGGGTCTGGTCTATGCGGAGACACTTGCCTGTAGTTCTTTTCTCATACCCTGCCGTTGGAAGCAGAATGGGACTTTGCTGGAGGAAGAGAGCTAGCTAGCCCTTCTGTGGGTAATTTCTCCAAAACAGATATTAAAAGGATTGGCATACTTCAGACTACCACCCCCATCCAGGGCTCAGACTTCCGACACCCACTTTTTAAAGACAGCACAGAAAAAAAATAATCCAGCGTCTCTCCCTTTGGTATCACATTTTAGAGTTATTCTTTTATTTTCTTACATCGTTCCCAAAGGTCCAGGAGTCAAGGCAGGTAGAGATTATTCTCCATATTTTACAGAGGCCTACAAAGGTTCATTGACTCACTTAAGGTCACACAGCTAGTCTATGTCAAAACCAGGATCAGTTCTCCAGATGTTGGCCTTCTACCCGTATATACCTCACTCAAACTCCTTTAATCAGCAGGAAGCAGGGGCTCTCCCAAAGTACAGAGGCCTGGAAATCTAAGGGTATGACCTAAGAGCATCCTAGAATCTCAGAGCTGGGAGAAAGCTTGGACATCAGTCTCTTTTCTGATGTAAGAATTCCTTCTTCTTTTCCCCAGTGATAATCACACCCCCTCCCCATCACTCCTCATCCCACCCTGAGCTGGGCGTCAACCCCCATGCTGGGTGCTGAGTGCCAGATAAACCAGCCCGCATCCATTCCAGGTGGTGATTACAATGACTTTTTTCAGCCCCGTCTGCATTGTCAGTCCTCTCGGTTCTGACGTCAATAATTGATGGAGGAACTCGGTGGGAGAGCCGAGCATCAGGTTGGCGGGGAGCAGCGTCAAATCTGGGTATAAAATGAGCGACCTACCTCGTAATCAGGCACTGCAGGGAGAGAGCCTGGATAGTCTTGTTTCAAGTGCCTAATAATCAAGGAATTAACAGGCCAGTACACCCTGGGGTTTAGGGTTTCAAGGGATGGGTTGGAGGGGAATTTTTTTTAACCCTTTTATCTACTTAAGTACCCATTTGGATCTGGCACCAATCCTTGGGAATGTGCTGCTCAAAGACACTGCTTAAGCACCTACTTGGAATTGGCACCAGTCCTTGGGAATGTGCTGCTCAAAGACTGGGAGATAGGAGAATGGCATAAAGAGTCTAATTTGAAGGTGAGTGGTAGGAACCCCTTTCTGGGGCTAGGGTCCAGAGCAGACCAGCCTTTTTCTAGAATCCTTTACAATCACAGAGTCCATACAAAGCAAACCTCTTGACTAGGTAGAAAAGTCCCTTTTCATAAAGCTAATCCCAAGCAGAATCAGGAGCTGCAGTCAAAGACTTCTTCCTGCTCAGGACTCTGATGGGTCTCCCAGAGCTGCCCTGCCTTTCAGTGTGTGGAAGCATCAGAATCCAAAGGGGCTTAGTGGGCTGACCCAGCCCTGAAGGCAGTCAGGTGGGAGAGTCTACAGGAAGGCCAGTGGTAACAGCAGACTGGAATGGGGGTTGACTGGCTCTGGAATCAGAGGACCTGAATTCAAATCCTGAATTTAGGCTTCTTAGCTTCAGATTCCTCTTCTGTAAAATGGTGGGGTGGGGGTGCAGACTACATGGCCTCTAAGTCTCTTCTGGCTCTGTATTTCTCCTCCTACAGGAGGCTGTTATACATCCTCCCTTCATATCTATCCCCTCTCCAGTGTTAGAGGTCCTGACAGTAGGGAGGGTTATCTACCTCCTGCTTTACAGTCTGCCCACAAGACTGCCCAATGCTTCACCATTCCTGGAAAATGGCCAAGGCCCTGGCATCCCAGGACTTTGCCTAGTTGGCTAAGTGAAAATCACTCCCACCTGGAGGGCCATCTGATTAGAAATGACAGGGGAGGGGATTTCAGGAATGGTGTGATAGCCTTATTTCAATCAGTGCCCAAGCTGTTGACTCCCAAATCCCAGATGCTAATTTGCATATTTCTGGCATACAATTGGCACAATGTCTCTTCTCAAAAAGCACAGACACCACTCCCTCCTCAATTGCTTTCTTGCTGACCCAACTGAGAAAAATAACTGGTTGACTTTGTCTAAATGCTAGTTTTAGTTGATGAGGCCTGACCCAAGCCTTCAGAAACCAGGATTAATATTCAGAGAGAAGACTCTGTTTTTAGTTCCCTTCCCTCTTCCTAGAGTCAAGCTAGGGTTAGTGGAACTGGCAGGATCTCAGATCTGGGTTTTGACATCCCCTGAGTATGGCAAGCCAGCTATGTGGTTTGGCCATGGTCCCAGACCAGACAGTCAAATCTGCCCCACTTCTTTCTCCCTGTAGAAAATGTGACCTTTAAAAACCCCATTTTCCTACCCCTTGGAAGTACCTCACTGGGTAAATCCAGTCAGGGTTCCCATCAAGGTCCCATGTAAAAGTCATGTGATGTGGTTTGACCAATTATTTAATCTGTTCCCACAATGTCTTTAACTAACAGCTCCAGGGCTCAACTGAACATAACGTAATCCATGGTTCATTACTGAAGGTCTAGGCTTTCCTAGACTGGGATCAATCTTGGGGGCTTATCATAGAAATCTCTTTGGTTCATGTCCTCACTCAGAGCTTCACCTAAGAACATCAGGATTTGACTCATACCTGGATCTCTGTGTAAAAAATGAAAAGGGCCTAAGTTACTATGCAAGTACTCAAGCTGACATGATATAAAATATGGGGCAGGTTTTATCAAACCCAATCCCCCCCCCAAATAAGCAAAGGACTCACATTTGAGCTCATAAATAGTCAAGATGGCTCTTTCCCTTTCCAGGGAGCCCCACCTCCCCTGGACCTATATAGTCCTAGGTGGAGTCCCTCTACAAAGGAGGGAAAAAACTCAGGATCAATCAAAAGTTGATAATCCTTCCTTGGCCCTGCACAGCACACATAACTCACAGTACAAATGAAGGACAACATATGGATGTACTATTCCATGTTGTGGCACTGGTTCTTTGTTCTTCCTCTCTTCTAGCTCCAGGCAACTGCTCCTCTGGGTCCAGGAAGCAAGATCCAGGAATTCCTCTACTTGGATCTTTTCCACTGCCACTGATTCTTGGATGCACATTATTCCCAGGTGCACATTCCCCTATAAAGGCTTCATGCTGTTCCAGCTTCCTTCTAGAGAATCAAGTCGATATGTGTCCAACTTGTTCTTTCCCTTTCCAACTCTTCATCCTCTTATTAGAGATCAATCCCAAGGGTGTAGTTCAGGTTTACAAGTTGAGGAGAATCAATTAACATCAATATGTTGCCAGTGGAAGCAACAAGCACCTAGGAATTCATACCATATCAAAGAGTTAACTTTCTTAAGGGAATGAAACACCCAGTTAAAGACATCTGCAACGCCAGAACAAAGTCCTCATTAGAGGGCCAAGGAGGACTTTTACATATTGGATAGGGAATCATCATAACAGACAGACTTGCATAGTGAATAGATGGCACCAGCTTTGGAATCACAGAGACCTGAGTTCAAGTTCTGCTACCAACACATACTGGTTATGTGATCTTGGACAACTCACTTAATCTCTCAGTGCCCTAGGTAGCTCTAACATTATAGGTGACTGCAAATTGCTTATCTGAATGTCTGGAAGTGATTTCCACACTGAGAATTTCTTATAATTGTATCATAGTACTAATCCATCCTCTCTTACCATCTCAGTCCCCAAACAGGGACACATTGATTCCAGAATGTCTTCATCGGTAGTGGATGCTTTGATAAAGAATCACATATAATTCTTTGAGAGAAAATGGAGTAATATAGACTGATGATGTCCCAGTTAGATGGATTCAAAACTTGTTGAAGAGCGAAGCTCAATGTTCCAGTGTCAACATGGTAGGAGGGCTCCAGTAGAGTATCACAGGGATCTGTCCTTGGTACTGTGCTAATTTAACGTTACCAATGACTTGGATAAAGGCATAGGAGGAATGCTCATTGGATTTGCAGAA
Source organism: Pseudochirops cupreus (assembly GCA_028627135.1). NCBI lineage: Eukaryota > Metazoa > Chordata > Mammalia > Diprotodontia > Pseudocheiridae > Pseudochirops > Pseudochirops cupreus. The sequence continues at coordinate 225,196,232 of CM053581.1, forward strand.
GACACAAAGCTAGATGAGATAACTAACCATGGATAACAGAGACAGGATCCAAAAGGATCTTGACCAAATAGAACATTGGGTATAATATAGTGAGATGAAATTCAATAGGGATAAATGTAAAGTATTGTGCTTGGGTACAAAGGATGGGGGTGTTATGGTTAGATAATCGTTCTGAAAAAGATCTCAGAGTTTTAGTGGCTCATGAGTTAATGCAATCTTGAACTGCCTTCAGAGGGGCAGAGCTTCCAGGAATGGGGAAGTGATAACCTCCATAGCACCCAGTCTTTGTCAGGCTTGATCTGGAGAATTGTGTTCAATTCTGGGCATCACTGTGTACAGTGGTTCTCAACCTGTGGGTCACGACCCCTTTGAGGGTCAAACGACCCTTTCACAGAGGTCACAAGGGTCACCTAAGACCATCGGAAAACATATTTCCTATGGTCTTAGGAACTGAGACACCGCTCCTCTATCCGTCTCCAAGCAGGTCCACTCACATGCAGATATGCCCACATATGAGTATTAAAGGGTTGTGGCATTAAGAGGGTTGAGAACCACTGGTTTAGAAGATCATAGATATACTGGCATGCGTCCAGAGAAGGGCAACCAGGATGGGGAAGGCCCTTAAGGCTAGTCATGTAAGGATTTGTTGAAGGAACCAGGCTTGTTTAGGCTGGAAAAGAAAAGAGTCAGAAGAACACAATAGCTTTCTTCAAGTATTTTAAAGGCTATCATGGGCAGGAGGGATTAGATTTGTTCTGTTTTGCTCCAGATGACAGAACCAAGAGCAAGGGTGTTGGAGGGAGGGAGTTGCAAAGAGGAAAATTTAGACTCAAAGTGAGGAAATATTTCCTAACAACTAGAGCTTATGACCCACCTTGAGAGGTAATGAATTCTCCCTCTTTGGAGGTATTCAATCAGAGGTCACTTGTTGCATATGTTAGAGACTTTTCATAGATACATTGGACTAAATGGCCACTGGTCCTGCCAATTCTCAAATTCCATGTATACCTCATTAAAAAGAGACGTTATCAATGGAGAACAAAGTCTCCATTAGCTAGGCAGTGCCTGGATAGATACATGACACTGAGCATGATGAAAGTTATTTTGGAGAGTGGCAATGAGGGCTTCAGACTTCCCTGAAAGCCACCCCAACACTCCCTCACCATACTTGCCCCACCCCCACTTGCTAGTTTGTCTCCTTCCTTGATGCTAGACTGTAGGGAGGAGAGAGTAACAAGGAGACTAGAGGAGGTATTGGATTTACAAACCCATGATGGCAGGTTTAGAAGGCAAGTTGGTTGGGATAACTGGGAGAAACAGTGGGGTACAACAGAAAGCATACCGGATTTTAAGTCTGAGGACCCAAGTTCAAATCCTGACTGTCATTTTACTACCTATGTGTCTTTGGACAAACTACTTCACTCTCCAGCCTCAGTTTCCTCAGCTGTAAAATGAGTGATTTGGATTAGTCACGAACTCAAAGGTTCCGCCAGCTCTAAATCTATGTTCCAGGGATCATCTTTCAGTCCTTGATATTCTCCACACCCCTTCTCCTTCGTCTCCATCTCATCCATCTTTCATTTCTGCCTATCTCAGAAATTAAACACACACACAATATGAAACACCCCTCTTCATGTAATAGAAAATCCTGGACTGTCAGTCGGGAGTCCCAGACTGACTGCCAACTAGTTGTGTGATCAACCACTTCACTTCTCTCTGGGCCTCAGTTTCTCCACCTATAAAACCACAAGGTTAGACCAGATGGTCTCGTGAGGCCCTTCCAGCTTGGAAACTTTGTTTTTCTGACACATCCTCTCCTCTGTCCCCTTCCCCCAAGCCCATATCCTTCATTGCAGGGAAAATAAAAGGGGGAAAAACCCACCTCATCTAATCCTTTTTAAGTTTATATCATGCTGTGAGCTCTCTTGCTGGCTACTCTGGGGAATGATGGAAATGTGAATTTAAATAGAGTTATGTTGAAAGAACATTACACAGCACGGTCCCAGCAGGGAGAAATCCTACCGCGTGAGCTGAACCACACCGGGCAAACAGGGGTATTTATTAGCCGGGCCAACACCTCTGGACAATTACAATCAGGACCAGGGCGATTAGCTTCCCCCCTCCTTCCCCACCCCATGAATCTCTTTAATAGCTGCTTTTAATGGCGAGAATCGTGGCGCAGCGCTCAGGAGGAATGTAGATAATCTCTCGGGTGGCACCACCGCGACATCGTCCAAGACTAACAGGCGCTGGGAACCAGCTTTGCAGAAGGGCTTTTTTCCACCCCCTCCCCAGCTGGGGAAGGCCGCTAGCATCCCCAAGATAAGAATTAGCGCTTCTGGCTGTGACAGGCGCTCTGACAGTCCCAGGCTGTGATTTCCAAGCAGAACGGAGTCTGTTCTGGTTAGCCGGATAGTCACCAGGCGCCTCCAACCTCGCCCCGCCCCCAGCACGGGCCTTTGAAGTTCTGAAAGGGGGACAGGTCTCTCTCAGAAACTTATTAGGACATTTAATCGGCGCGTGGCCCTCTGGGAAACAGTGTGGTACAGTGGAAGTGACGCTGGGTTTGGATTGAGGGGATGCTGGGTTTGGATTGAGGGGATGCTGGATTTGGAATGAGGAGACCCTGAGTTCGAATTGGAACTCTGACGTTCATATAGACTAGTCAATTAACCTTTCTGAATCTCAATTCCTTCAACTGCATTTTTTTTTAAGGCGGGGGTGGGATGGGAGTGTAGGGGAACTTGATAACAGTATCTGCTGAGAGGCTTAAAGGAGATAATGAATGTGATATGATTGCTTCCTCTCCAGAACCAACCTGCATAAAGACTCCCTTCTTCCAGAGAAGCCTCCCAAAGGAACCCTACAAAGAGCACTGATCCAGTCATGGCAGCATCTACTTCCCCAGCCTCAATGTATCCAGCTACATTCAATTCCACATTTACTGAGCATCTATTAAATGCCCAGGGATTATTAAACTGATATCCCTATAGGAGCATGGATTTAGAGCTGAAAGGGATGGTAGAAGTTATCCAGTCCAATACACCCACTCATTTTTACAGTTAAGGAAACTGAGTCTCAGAGAGTTTAAATAATAACCGACATGAATATAACCCTTTAAGGTTTGCAAAGCACTTTACAAACATAATCTCAGTTGATCTTCACCACAACCCTATGAAATATGAGCTATAAAATAAAGCTATAAATAAAAATGAACATTTATATGGGTCCTCTGTGCCAGGTCCTGTGCTAAGTGCTTTATAATTGTATCATTTGATCCTCACAACCCTGGTAGGTGCTCTTATTATCCCCATTTTACAGATGAGGAAATTGAGGCAAACAGAGTTTAAGTGACTTGCCCAGGGTCACATAGCTAAGTAAGTGTCTGAGTCAAGATTTGAACTCAAGTCTTCCTAATTTCAAGCCTGGCACTCTCTTCATTGCATCACCTACCTGCCCCAGATGAGTTACATGATTTGTCCAGTGTTAGCAATGAAGTAGCAGGGCTAGGATTTGAACCAAGGTCCTTTTTCTACAAATATAGTACTTTCCCTACTGAATGAAGCTGCCTTTTGTGTATATTATACATGTAGTGTGTTTTACATACATTCTTTCATGGGGGAGGCAAGTATAAGACATAACCTGGGATCTCCAGGCAGACTAGCTTGAAAGGTCCTCGAGGGTAGGTGCTTGTGCAAGAGGGCAGGCATTATGGACTCTGGTAAAGCTCATGGAGCCCTTCTCACAATAACATTTTAATAGAATTAAAGGAAATTGTACCCGAATTTAAGAATCTGTGCCTTCGAGGTTATCTAGTCTAATCTCCTTGTTTTACAGATGAGAAGACAGACTCACAGGGAGGTTGTGTCCTCTCTGAAGTCACACAGGTAGAACAGAGCTAAGATTTAAAACTAAGTTGTGTTTCTGTTTTGTTTTTCTTTTTTACCCCAAATAAAGTGTTCTTTCCACTATCCTACAGCTGCCTGCACTCAGTAAATGCCTAATGATGATGAGAAGGAACAGCTAACACGTGTTGGGGGTGCATGCATACAGATGAAATAGCTCAGTAGCAGTCAAAGAGTATCTAATTAAATATGAAAATGAAAGATGAAGTTTATTAGTAGTGGTGAGACTTTTTTTAAAACCACTTTATTATTTATTTTTAGCATCCTTTACTTTTTAAGTTTTGATTTCCAAATTCTTTCCTTCCCTCTGACCCCTTCTGACCACTGAGAAAGCAATGAACAGGGCATCAACTACACATGTGAAATCATGAAAAACATATTTCCACATCAGTCACATTATTTTTTAAAAGCAAGAAAAAAAAAGAGAGTGAGCCGATTATACTTCAGTTTGCATTCTGAGTTTGTCAGTTCTCTCTCTGGAGATAGATAGCATTTTTTTGTTATGAGTCCTTTGGAATTGTCTTGGATCATGGTATTGACCAGAGTAGCCAAGTCTTTTGCTGTTGATCATCATTACAACATTGCTGTTACTGTGCACAATGGTCTCCTGGTCCTTCTCACTTCACTCTGCATCAGTTTGTATAGTTCTTGCCATGTTTTTCTGAAATGAGACTTTTAAGGAAGTGAGACTTTTTATTATTCCCATTTTATAAATAAGGAAATTGAGGCAAACAGAATTTAAGCGATTGTCCAGGGTCATATAGCTAAGTAAGTGTTTGAGACAAGATTTGAACTCAAGCCTTCTTAATTTCAAGTCTTTAGAAGTGAGACTTCTAAGGAAGAAGCAAGCTGGAGATGGTCAAGGAAGTCTTGTCAGAGAAGGTGTAATTTGATGTTGATTTTGAAGGATCTAGATAGGCAGAGAGGAGGGGAAGAGCATCCAGCTTTTCAGGGAGCGTGAAGGAAGAGACAAACAGCAGGAGAAAAGGTAAGAGGCTGAGAATGATTGTAATAAACTGAGGGGACCAATGGTAGAGTAAGACTTTCTGGGGCCACTGGGCATCATGATGAGTGAGGGGTCCTCTCTTCAGAATTTGTAATGTTTTAAAATAAAACTACAGTATCATACTGAATAAATCTCAACCTCTTATTTTATTTATAGTTGTTCAGTCATATTTCAATTGTAGCCAACTCTTCATGACCTCACTTGGGTTTTGTTGGCAAAGATATTGGAGTATTTGTCATTTCTTTCTCCAGCTCATTTTATAGATGAGGAAACTGAGGCAAACAGGGTTAAGTGACTTGCCCAGGGTCACATGACTATGAAGTGTCTGAACTCAGAAAGATGAATCTTTGAATGGTGTTTTTAAATTTTTAAATGTATATTTTAAAATAAATAAGTTACTAGGAATCACAGGGCCCCCCAAAATGGGATCCTTCTGTTTAAACTTCTCTATTATATTTCCATTAGTCCTGGCTCTTGTAGGGGTTATAGAAGGTCTGTGTCCCTTCTCCTAATCTTGCCTCCCCAGTACCCCTCACTGTTCAGTCACATGTGGATCCATGGGTTGATGGGCCTGCATTACTTGGGGACTTTGGGGGGTGGAAGGAAAATACTGCAGCACCAGAAGGGGAGGCCCCTAGGCTAAATTTGGGGGTCCTCTCAGCAAGAATTTCATGTGCCCATTGAATGATCTAGCCCTTCAGCAGTGGATGGAGAGACAACCAAAGTCAAAGGGTAGGGACTTGCTTTATCCACAGTAAGGGGAGATCATGGAGGGCAAAGCAACTTGGATTTTACTCTGTTGGATAATGATAATCACAAGCTACTTAGGATTTTGGGGGGGAAGTGAACAAATACGTCTTAAGACTAATTTGAGGAGTGTTTGCTACTGGTCATTATCTTTTTTTTCGTTATTACCATTCTCAAACATTTATTCATTGCCTATTATGTGTTAGACCCTGCCCTTAAGAGTTTATAATCTAGCTCAGGGGTAGGGAACCTGCAGCCTCAAGGCCACATGTGGCCCTCTAGGTCCTCAAGTGAGACCCTTTTACTGAATCCAGACTTCACAGAACAAATCCCCTTAATAAAAGTACTTGTTCTGTAAAACTTGGACTCCATCAAAAGACTTCACCCAAGGACCTAGAGGGCCACATGTGGCCTTGAGGTGTCAGTTTCCCCACCCCTAGTCTAGCTCATTGATGTCAGACTCAAATAGAAATGGGGGCAGCTAGGCTGCACAAAAGAATCCCTGTAGGCTGCGTGTTGACAGTTTTAAAATGTGATATAATCTGTTTTATTGTATTTTTATTCATTTTGTTAATTATTTCCCAATTCCATTTAAATTTGGTTCAGGCAGCATGAGGAGTGTTGAGGGCTGCCTGACTCTGGTCTAGGTGTAAAGGGGAGTGGGGGGAGGCAACTCTGCCTCTTGGAATTCCTGGTTTCCTTTAAAATTCAGCTCAAGTTTCTACATGAAGCCTGTACGGATCCCTCCACACCCCATCCAACAACTGGTACCCTCTCTTTCAAAACTACCTTATATTCATTTTGTATATAGTCTGCATAGAGCTCCCCAGTTAGAATAGAGGCTCCTTGTGGGCAGGGACAGGTATTCCTAGCACTTAGAATGGTATCTGGTGCATAGCCTTTAATAAAGGGGCAATTGATTGGTTGGTTGGTTGAAATGAGGGTTCATTTATGGAAGTATAGGGAAGAGAGCCAACTGTGAAGGTTCTTGAAAGCCAAGCCGGCATCTTCACTTCTGAGTTTGGATTAAAAGTGTCTATGCATTTTCTATGTCTATTTGCCCATCAGAGGACATAGTCCCCAAGGTCAGGGACTCCATCTTTTCCTTGCTTAGTGATTTCCCATGGGGCCCTACCTGCAGTAGGTGCTCTATCCACACTGTTGCCTGGATCAGCTCCCTGCTGACTCCCTTGATTAGAATGAGATGCAGCAAGTTCAAGGTCTCTTGCTTCCTTCCACCTCTCTACTCCAGGTTTGTAGTCCTTGATTTCTTAGCTCCTGAGTAGAAGGGAGCCATGTTTTGTCCCTCTTTCTTTCCCTGCCTGCCTCTCTTGGGGCAGAGGCTGCGTTTATCTCAGGACTCCTGCTTCTCTTCCTTGGGGCCTGAGTGGGATGGGATGTCTATCATGCTAAACTTTGGGATGGGTGCCCAGAAAAGTCATTAGTTGGAGAGCAGCCTTCAGTCTTCCTGGCAAAGGGGCCTCAATGGCTGGAAGTCCTCTCCACTGTCCACACAGCCAGGCATGGGTTATGGGGCTGGAGGCCAATATGGAGGCAGAGGGAAGAGGGTTGGAAAGGTGGACAAAAGACTGGCAGGTTAAGATAGGCAATAGAGCCTATTGATTGGGGCTTATGCAAGAAGACCAGAACTAGAATTAACTGGAAATCCTCTATTCTCAGCTTTGCTCTTTGAAATTTTGCATAGGCAAGACAAACTGAGCCAACCCAGCATTGTTCAACATGGACCAGTTTTTCATGAATGAGGAGGGGAGCCTGGGAGACTTCTATTACTGCCCTCCTGTGTGGTCTCCATCCCCTCAAGATGAGGCTGCATAAGTTCCTCTTTTGACTGATTCAGGTACCCAACTTGTAAGGAATTAAGAGAAAAATTTGTCTTATTAGACCAGGAGGGTCTTTAACCTTTTTTGTTTCATGGATCCCTTTGGCAATCTGGAAAAGCCCATGAACCCTTTCTCGGAATAATGTTTTTAAATAATTAAAGGAAATAATAAATTCCAGTTAGAGGATGGTGAAAATAAAGTTGTAATTTTTTTTCCCTTCCAAGTTCACAGATGCCTTGAAACCTATCCACAGCCCCCAGATTGAGAATTCCTGTACTAGAGGAAGCTATGCCTGCAGTGGCTGTCCATCTCCCTTTTTAATACCTTATATCACATGCCAAGGTTTTGAACCCTGATACTAACACTGAATATATTTTTTAACCTCTCTACACCTCAATTTCCTTATCTATAAAATAGGAATAATGTTGCCTGTAGTTATGTACACTTCACTATAATATAGGATGTGAGAATTTGACAAGAGTGGTATCAGAAATAAATGCTATACGGAATATGAGGAGAGATAACTGGAGGCTGAGTGCTCAAGGAAGGTTTCACAACAGGGGTGGGACTCGAAATGGACCTGGAAGGATGGAGAGGGTTTTGATAGGAAGAAGTGAGGAGAAAGCATGCCAGGCAGGGGGCAATATTATAAGAGAAGGCACTGAGAATAGCAGACTCTCTTGGCAGAGCTGTGAAAATTGTTCTAGCCATTCTGGGAAGCAATTTGGAACTGTGCCCCAAAGATACCAACCTGTGTATATACCTTTTGACCCATCAATACAATTCTACTAGTAGGTCTACACACCAAAGAGATCAAAGAAAGAGGAAAAGGACCCTTATGTACAAAAATATTTACAACAGCACTTTTCGTCGTAGCCCAAACCTGGGAACAAAGAGTGTGGCCATCTATTGGGGAATGACTAAACAAATTATGGTATACGAGTGTAATGGAGTATTATTGCGCCATAAGAAATGATGAAATGGATAGTTTCAGAGGAAACTGGGAAGATCTCTATGAAATGGTACAGAGTAGAGAGAACAGAACTAGGGGAACAATTTATATAATGACAACAACATTAAAGAGAAAAATAAATTTGGAAGACTTTAGAACTCTGATCAATGCAATGATAATACACAAGTCCTGAGGACTGAAGATGAAACATGCCACCCACCTCCTGCCAGAGAGGTGAATTAAACATATATTTTTGGATATGGCCAATGTGGGGATTTTTTTTGGTTGGACTATACATATTTGTTATGAGGATTTTATTTTTCATTTTAAAAACTGTTCAATTGGAAGGGCAGTGGGAGAGATAGAAAGTAAATGATTGTAGAAAGGAAAGAAGGAGGGAACAGAGAAAGAAGGAAGGAAGGAAGGAAGGAAGGAAGAAAGGAAGGAAGGAAAAGAGGGGCAAAAGAAAAGAAGGCCACTGATGTAGAAAAGTAATGTGTGTGTTTTGGGAATGTTGAGTACATGTTTGCCTAGCCTGGCGTATGACGGGTGTGGGAAATATGTAGGGAACAATAATAATAATAATGATGATGATGATGATATTAATAACAACGATAGCTAACATTTATCTAGGGCTTGCTATGTGCCGGGCTCTGTGCCACATATATAATGATCTCATTTGCTCGTCACAACAACCATGGGAGGGGGAAGTGGGAGAGAAGACGGGGCCAGATGATGGAACTTCCCGGAGTAGCAATGTGTCTATACATCTGTCCAGGTAATGTTGGGGAGGTCACTGGTTTAAGAGGGCAAGCATCTTCAGGGCAGGGATCTGTCCTTAGCTAGCTCTGCCCTAGGCATCTCAACAGCAAAGAAAACACCATTTGACATGCCTGATGATGCAGTCATGCCTCCTGCCAAGAATAAAGCTGCTGGCCCAGGGCGAGTCAGCGATAAACTGTGATCCTGTTAGCATTGCCTGCCCTGAAGCAAAATTCTTTGACACCAAGGTTCCCGGGAAACAGAGTGACAGCCCATACACACCAATGAACGATCAACTAACAAGCCCAATCAATAAGACAAAGGGGGCAAGGGAGTTTCTTGGGATCCCGTGGCCAGGGCTGTTGGTATCTATATCAGGAGAGACAAACACAAGTAGCCTGGACCCTCCCTAGGTCTAACAATGGTGGGGCAAGTGGCCAAAGATACAGGAAGGCACAGATCAGAAGACAATAGGCCATAAGGTTGGACCAGTGAAGGGATGATCTCTGGGATCATTTTCAGGTCTGATATCCTATCTTCTAGGATTCCAGGACGCATAGACTCTGAGAATGGAGATAGAAGGGTGAGGTGGTAGAGAGGGAGGATGGTGGTCCCTGAGGGATGTGCTCAGGGAATATAAGAGGAAGAAGAAAGGTGACTTCATTGTTTGGCCAGTTTCCCCCCGTGTATTCCAACCACTTGTAACTCGCTCTAATCGGGTATCCCAAGTAGGGATTCCCGTAGTGAGATGGGAGTATGGGAGTATGGTGTGAAGTAAATTGGCCTGAGAGATAGGAGCCCTAATGCTGAGATCTTGGACAAGTTGCTTCTCATCTCTGGAGCTCAGTTTCCTCATGAGTAATATGAGGGTTACACTGATTATTTCTTTTCTTTTCTTTTTGGAGGGGGGAAGGCAGGGCAATTGGGGTTAAGTGACTTGCCCAAGGTCGCATGGCTAGTAAGTGTTAAGTGTCTGAGGCTGGATTTGAACTCAGGTCCTCTTGACTTCAGGGCTGGTGCTCTATTCACTGTGCCACCTATCTTCCCCTACATTGATCATTTCTAAAGTATTTTCCAATCATGCACAGTGCAAAGAATACTGACTTTGGAGACAGACAACCTGAGTTCAAATCCTAGCTCTGTTGTTTACTACTTTGTTATCTTGGGCAAATCACTCTCTGGGCCTCAGTTTCCCCATCTGAAAAAGAAGTTGGACTAGATCACTTCAAAGGTCCCCTCCATCTCAAAATCAATGACCAATTAAGCAGTAAGCGTTAGTAAAGCACGTGCTATGTACCATACACAGTCGTAGGTGCTATAGATACAAAGACAAAACTCAGTCTCTGTTATCAGAGACTTTACATGGGATTGTGGGAAATACATGTAGGTAGATTAGGCTGTACAACATAAAGATAAGGTCATTTTTTTTTTTTGGCACGGCAAGTCACTAGCAACTGGAAGGAAAGGGAAAGACCCCATATAGCTTTGAGAGAGATGAGGGATTCCAAGAGGCTAAGGAGAGAAAGGAGCACATTCCAGGCATGGCTATGACCAGTAGCAAAGGCACTGAGATGGGAGATGAATCTCAAGTGCGAGGAACAACAAGAAATCCATAGTGTGTGAAGGGGAGTGATATAGAATCAGCTGGTAAAGATAGGGTGGGGCCAGGGTGTGAAGGACCTCAAAATGCCAAACAGAGGAGTTTGTAATTTGATCCTAGAGGTAATAAAGAATTCCAATTCTGACATTCTACATTCCCAGTTAAAGGACCTCTCTGAGTGTCCAAAATAAATAAAAAGCAGAAAGGGCACCTAGGCAGTGCAGTGGGTAGAATCCCAGGACTGGAGTCAGGAAGATCTGAGTTCAAATTCAGCCTTGAACATTTACTAGCAGTGTGACCCTGGGCAAGTCACTTAAGCCTGTTTGCCTCAGTTTCCTCATCTGTAAAATGAGCTAGAAAAGGAAATTGCAAAGTACTCCAGTATCTTTTCCAAGAAAACCCCAAATGGGGTCATAGAGTCAGACACGACTGAAATGACTGAATAACAGCAACAACAAAATAAGCAGAAGCAAGACTTTTTAGAACTTGGAACCAGGTGCGTGATATACAGTTCCCTCCAACCCTAAATAATTGAATTTATTTCAGAGCCAGCAGCACCCAGGCATGGCCACCTAATCCAACAAGGGCTAAACCTTTTACTTTAATCCTGAGAGCTGTCTAGTCATTCTCCCTGGATGGTTCCCAGCAAAGTAGCAGAAAAAGTCCTGGATTTGGAGTGAGAAGGTCTGGATTTGAAGAATGACTCTGCTACTTGTGACTTTGGACAAATCACTTCATATCTCTCTGCCTTGGTTTCCTCAATTGTTAAAATGAAGGGATTGAACTGATGAGGGTCTTTTCTCTAGGGTCTTTTCAATGCTCTGCTCTAGATCAAGCCCTTCCTCAGACAGCTCATGATCCAGATATTGGTCTAAGCATGTACATGGACCCCTTTACAAGCTTGCCTTGTGATACCATGCATACCATGCCTTGTATCCAACAGAGAGGCTGAGCAGCCTTGTTCCCTTTAGAGGCAGCTCAGCCATGCCCACCTCAGCTAAGGGCATGATGGGGAAACTACATGAAAAGTCAAGGGAAGGGCTGGTCTTGGCCGTATTAAAATGACTCTAAGGGGTCAGAGCTGTCCTCACTGGGTTCCCAAGTGACAGAGAATCAAAGCCTTGCTGAATTCCCACTTTCTTCAGAAAGTCTTTTATCTCCTCTGAACTCTTTAAAAATATATTTACTGATGTATTTTGCTTCTTACATCACCAAAGTTTTCCACAGTATACCTTCTCCTCCGCCTCCCTGAAAGACATCCTATAAGCGATAATATTTTTAAATAAAAAGGAAATCAGCAAAATTTATCAATAATAATAGCCAACATTTATACAGTACTTACTATGTGTCAGGCACTGTGCTAAACTCTTCACAAATTTGAAGACTTATATGAACTGATGCTGAGTGAAGTGAGCAGAACCAGAGAACATTGTACACAGTAACAGCCACAGTGTGTGATGACTGGCTTTGATAGACTTATATTTTCTTAGCAATACAAGAATCTAAGACAACTCCAAAAGACTCATGATGGGAAATGCCATCCACATCCAAAAAAAGAACTATGGAGTCTGAATGCAGAGAGAAGCATATTATTTGTTCTCTCTCTCTCTCTCTCTCTCTCTCTCTCTCTCTCTCTCTCTCTCTCTCTCTGTCTCTCTCTCTGTCTCTGTTTCTTCTTTCTCATGGTCTCTCCCATTGATTCTAATTCTTCTTTACAACATGACTAATGTGAAAATGGGTTTAATATAAATGTTTATGTTGATCCTGTATCAATTCACATGCTGTCTTGGGGTGGGGAAAGGGGATAGATGGGGAGAAAATTTGGAACTCAAAATCTTATGGAAGTGAATGTTGAAAACTAGAACTAAGTTAATTAATTACAAAAAAACCCCAATGTCTCATTTGAGCCTTACAACAATCCTGGAAGATAGGTGCCATTATTATCCCCATTTTACAGATGAGGCAAACAGGGTTAAGTGACTTGCCTAGGGTCACACAGCTAGTAAGTGTCTGAAGTTTGAGTCAAACTCAGATCTTCCTAAATCCAAGCCCAGTACTCTTTCCACTGCACCATCTATTACTACCCCTAGCGATATATAGAAAAGGTCTGAAAATATTGCAGTGTACCACACTTGTGGACCTCTGATCTGTGCAAAGGAGTAAGGGTATTTTTTCTTTGGAGTTATGCTTGTTCTTTGTAATGTTTGGTTGTTTTGTGGTTGTTCCTTCTACTTACATTGTTGTAGGCATTGCATTTTGGGGGGGGGGGGCGTGTTCTCCTTACTTCGCTCTGCATTAGTTCGGGTAAATTTTCCCTTGTGTCTCTGTATTTATCACATTCATAATTTCTTATAGTACAATACTATTCTATTGTAAAGAATTATTCTATACATTCTAAAGTATGGTAATATTCTATAGTATAATACTATCCATGTACTACAATTCACACTCAATACGTATTTACTTTGTTTTCAATTCTTTGCTCTCATAAAAAGTGTTATCACAAATTTAAAAAAATGTTGTTCTTATCAATTGCTTCCTTGGGGGCCTAGTAATGGGATATCTGGATCAAAAGGTACAGGCATTTTAGCATCTTTACTTGCATAATTCCAAATTGCTTTCCAAAACAGTTGCTTTGATTCACAGGTCCACCAACAATACCTACGTACCTATCTCCTCATAATGTTTTTACCACTGACTCTTCCTACTTTTATTGTCACCTTTGCCAATTTGGAGATTGTGAAGTAAAACCTTAGATTTTTTTTGATTTGCATTTCTCTCATTATTATTTATTTGGAAAATTCTTTTATATGGTTGTTAATAATTTGCAATTCTTTTGAGAACTGTTTATTTATCTTCTTTGGCTACTGAGCTACTAGGGACTGGCTTTTGGTTTTATATATATATACATATGTATGTACATGTGTGCGTATATATATATATAATATATATGATATGTTAATTGATTACATATCTTAGGTCCTGAACCCTTATCAGAGAAATTGGATTACAAGATTTTTTTTCCTACTTGATTGCTTCCCTTCTTATCCAAGCTCCATTAATTTTGTTTGTGCAGAAGTTTTTCAAATTTTGTGTAATCAAAGTTATCTATTTTATCTTTTACAATTGCCTCTATTCTTTCATTAAAAATACATCTCCTACTCATAGCTATGAAATTGATCACCTTTTCTTCTAATTTTTTAGGATATGGTCCTTAATATGAAGATCATGCATCCATTTAGAATGTATTATTCTTAACTCTTATACCACTATACTTTGTATCCATTTAACATATCTTGCAGCCAGGGATGAATACTGTATTGATTATTAGCACAAATATAGGAGAACTATCTTAGTCCATAAACCAGATTGAAAAGATGTCCACATAGAGAGAATCTTATACTACTACTATTAATAATGGTGGCATTAGTAGGAGCCATAAATGGTAAGTGAATGCAAACTCACACTTATATGTCCCACTGTGTCTAACCAGCCCCAGACCCCCGATCACATTCAGTCATCCACTCTGGCCATCTTATTGCAGTACCTCATGTTGACGCACAACTGCTGGAAAAACTATAAAGAAGTTTGGCAGAAACTAGGCATAGACCAACATCTTACACCACGTACCAAGATGGGGTTATGATTTAGTCATAGAAAGTGATATCATAAACAAAGTAGGAAAGCATGGGAAAAAGTACCTGTCAGATTTATGGGTAGAGGAAGAGTTCGTAACCAAACAAGAGATGAAGAAGTTCACAAGAGGTAAGATGGATAATTTTAATTATATAAAATAAAAAATTACACAAAATCAACATAGCCAAAATGAGAAGAAAAGCAGGAAATTGAGAAAAAATTTATAGCAAGTTTCTCTGATAAAGGTTTTGTTTCTCAGATATATAGGGATCTAATCAAATTGATAAAAAAAAAACAAGAGCCATTTCCCAGTTAATAAATGGTCAAAGGATATGAACAGACAGTTTTCAGAGAAAAAAGATCAAAGCTATCTATAGTCATATGAAAAATGTTCTAAATCACTTATAATTAAATAAATGCAAATTAAAACAACTCTGAGGCACCACCTACTTCCTACCCATCAGATTGGCTAAGATGACAGAAAAGGAAAATGACAAAAGCTGGAGGGGACGTGGAAAAATAAGTACACTAATGCACTGTTGGTGGAGCTGAGTACTAGTCCACCCATTCTGAAGAACAGTTTGGAACTATGCCCAAAGAGCTATAAAACTGTGCATATCCTTTAATCTAGCAATACTACTAATAGGTCTATACCCCAGGGAGACCAAAGAAAAAGGAAAATAACTTATATGTACAAAAATATTTGAGGCAGCACTTTTGTGATGGCAAAGAATTGGAAACTGAGAGGATGCTCATGAATTGGAGAATGATTGAACAAGTTGTGGTTTATGATTGTAATGGAATACTGTTGTGCTGTAAGAAACAAAGGGGATGATTTCAGGAAAACCTGGGATGACTTAAACAAATTGATGCTAAGTGAAATAAGCAGAAACAGGAGAATAATGTACATAGTAATAGCAATCTTGTAATGATAATCAACTGTGAAAGCCTTAGTAACTCTGATTAATACAATGATCCACTACAGTTCCAAAGGAATCATAATGAAAAATGCTGTACTTCTCCAAATAGAGAACTGATGGACTCAGAGCACAGACTGAAACATATTTTTCCCTTTCTTCACTTATTCTTATCTTTTTTTCCTGGAAGGTGGCTAACTCAGAAATATGTTTTGTATGACTTCATATGTATAATGGTTAACATACTTCTTACCTTCTCAATGGGAAGGAAGAGAATTTGGAACTGAAAATAAATTTTCTTTAAAAAGAATGTAAGCAGGGGTGGCTAGGTGGCACAGTGAATAGAGCACCGGCCCTGGAGTCAGGAGGACTTGAGTTCAAATCAGACACTTAACACTTACTAGCCGTGTGATCTTGGGCAAGTCACTTAACCCTAATTGCTCTCCAAAAAGGGCGGAAAAAAAAGAATGTAAGTTCCTTGAGGGTTGGGGCTATCTCACTTCTAGATGTGTATACATCTCCAGCATTACCACAAATAGCTACATAGTAAGTATTTAAAATTCTTTAATACTTTCATATGTCATTATGGGCACAGGAGGAGAAGCTGACTTACAGAATGCTTTATAGTTTTGCAAAGCACTTTACATACAACATTATATTTGATTGTCACAACAATCTTTGGAGGTAAATCGTGCAGTGCGGTGGAAAGACACCTGAATTTGGAGTGAGAGGATGTGAGTTTAAATACTGGTCTGCGGAGTCAGGCCGGAGCCGCTGCCGTCACCATGACCCGCGGTAACCAGCGTGAGCTTGCCCGCCAGAAGAACATGAAAAAGCAAAGCGACTCAGGCAAGGGAAAACTCCGGGATGACGGGCTCTCTGCAGCTGCCCGAAAGCAGAGGGAATCGGAGATCATGCAACAGAAGCAGTAAAAAGCCAATGAGAAGAAGGAAGAGCCCAAGTAACTCTATGGCTTATGCCGTCTCTCTTGCCCGTCGACCATGTGTCTGGAGCCAGTCCCGTCACGCTCTCGCCTCCTCCTGTAGCGCTCACAGGTCCCAGAACTGATGGCATTCCCTTCGCCCTATGTCTGCAGTGGGTTCCCTCTGTGCATCCTTCCCCCCAGGCAGCCTTGCTCCCCTCCAGGGCATTCCTGGGGGTGAGGAGTCTGCCCTCTCCCTGTGGGGCTTACCCCAGAGTATTAAAAGTAGCTTTGTAATTCCAAATAAATACATAAATACTGGTCTTGCTATTTATACCCCCATGTGGTATGGGGCACATCATTTTCCTTCTCTTTCTCAGTTTCCTCATCTATAAAGAGAAGGGAACTGGCCATGTGATCTCTAATATTCCTTATAAATTTAAATTGATGAGCTTTTGATTCTCATTTTTCAGATGAGGAAACTGAGGTTCAGTTGACTTGTCCTTGGTCACACAGCGGATGTGTGGAGCTGGCAGGGCTGAAATGTAAAGTAGTCCTTCTAGGTCTAAATTCAGTGTTTTCTCAACTATAATGCAGCTGGTATAGGAAAAGGATGGGGAGGGAGAGAGGAAAGAAATAGAGATTCAAAGATCAAGTATTCAGGTCAGGCAGGCACTTGGGAAGACTGTTTAGTGCTTGTTGGTTCTTAGTTAAGGGCAGTTGGCTCAGTGAATAGAACACCAGTCCTAGTCAGGAAGACCTGAATTCAAGTTCAGCCTCAGATATTTATTAACTTGGTGACCCTGGGCAAGTCACTTAACCCTGTTTGCCTCAGTTTCCTCATCTGTAAAATGAACTGGAGAAGGAAATGGCAAACCATTCCAGTATCTTTGCCAAGAAAACCTGAAAAACAATTGAGTCCTTAGTTAAGCTGACTGAAACTGTGTTGAAGTTTTCCTCAGATGTATACAAACCCACAAACCCCTTACAAGGTTACTAAGTTGTATCATGCAGATAATCTACTTGTGTGGCAAGGGACAGGGGTACAAGGGGAGAAGAGGAAAGTGAGACTGTCCCTGAAGGCTAGAGTTAAGCAGCTAGGAGCAGTCATGGGGGCCTGCAAGAAGCATCTCTCTCCTCCTTATAAACCTCTGTTTGTGACAGTAGACAGAGGAGATCCAGACTGAGCCCACAGCAAACAATAAGAAAAGCGTAGGACAGCAGCCCTCTCATTTCATCACAGCGAGCCCAAACCAAGCTGAGGAAAACCAGAAACGTGGGCTTTCTGGCATCATTTCTGATCCTTTCTTCTTTCTGGTCAATCCAGGAAAAAAACATCCACACTAGCTCTTGATCTGATTCAGTCCAGCAAATCCAGACCTACAGGAATCCAAAGTAAAACACCTTTTATAAGACCAAGGTTGGGAAATGGCTTTTGTTGTTCTTGCTGAGTCTTTTTTCAGTCATGTCCAACTCTTAGTGACTCCATTTGGGGTTTTCTTGGCAAAAGTACTGCAGTAGTTTGCTGTTTCCTTCTCCAGTTCATTTTACTGTTGAGGAAACTGAGGCAAAATGGGGTTAAGTGACTTGGCCAGAGTCACACAGTCACACAGCTAGTAAGTGCCTGAGGCTGGATTTGAACTTAGGGAGAGGAGTCTCTCTGACTCCAGGCTCCATACTCTATCTCCTTCACTGTCTAGCTGCCCCCCTTAGCTGTTTATCTGGATTTTATCAGGCTTTTCCTATATGAGAGTCAAAGGTGTATCAGAGTTAGAGTTGGAAAGAACCTCAGTGATCCGTTAGTCTAACCCCTTTATTTTACAAATGAAGAAGCGAAATGAGTTGCTGGTAGTCACAGAGGTGGGCCTGTGCTGGGGGTCAAGCCCATGCAAAGTCTTTGATTCACAATATACCCAAACAGACGGTTATTAAGCTGGATGATGGGGGAGGAGGGCAGTGGGGGCATGGGTGGGGCGTCCATTAAAACATAGAGAACATATTCTCCAAACTTCTCAAAGTCTGACCCCTAAGTTCTGTTTAGGACAGGCACCAGCCACCTATCACATGCAAATACTAAAGACAATCTTTGAAATTAGTGCACGTTGACTGAACATGCACAATCTATATCAAATTGCTGACTGTCTTAGGGAGGGGGTGGTGAAGGAGGGAGAGAGAAAATTTGGAACTCAAATTTTTAAAGAAATGAATGCTAAAAATTGTCTTTACATGTAACTGGAGAAAATAAAAATATTATTTCTAAATAAATGATATTAGTGCACGGGCAACACTAGCTTCCCTGGCATGCCAGGAAAGTAGGAGCTGGCGATTAGGCAGGCCACTTTGGGAAGGCTGCCCATCCCTGACTTGGGATGTGAGCCACGGACTGGACTTCCTGATGGGAACGATGGGTTTTGTGGTTGCTTTACCGCCTGCACCATGGACCTTGCTACTGGTGTCTCGGTTGAAGTTTCTGAAGAGTTGGGTCTACAAGTTAGATCTGCCTGTTACTCTAATGGAGGCCCAAAGGCAGCCTCTGAGTAGAGCCTGGATCAGAGCCTACCCCCCATCCCTAGCCATGCCCACCCCACCCCTACAGCTCACCTCCTCCCTGAACCCAAATTCATTTGTTCTGGGCTAATTTCTTGTCTGGACCCAGCCTTTGATTGCAGGCTCTTCTGTCATCTCTCATCACTGTTGACAAAGCCAAATTTTAAAAAATAATAAAAAAAATGAAAATCCATTCTGTCATTTGGACTCTCCCCACTCCCATTTGGCAGCCCCCCCTTCCCACCCCTCACTATTGTATTACGAGTTTATGTCAAGGTATGTTGGATTCTAAATTAAATGTCAGCCCACTGTACATTTCTGGCTCCAGCTGCAGAAAATGAGCTGCTGGACTTGGACACTCTCCAGTTGTTCAGCTCACCGTGCCTAACACTGAGGTATGACAAGCGCATTGAATCACCATGAGGCAGCCTTCCATGCCACGTGAAGCCACAATAAATTTATTTTTAATGATAAATTTGACTGTCGGAGTTAAGTTGAAACAGCTTTGCACTCAGAGCTGACTTCCCTCAGAAACCCTAGGGAGAGTCAGAGGTGGGGGGGGGGGCGCGCCTACTGATAAACTGGGTACTTTAAGTCTCTGAACTGGACAGAGGCCACAGAAAGCTGGGCAAGAAGATGCCCGGTAAGAATCACTGACATTTATCTAGGTCTGTACAGCTGAAGTGAATTTTCACAGATGTTTTCTCATTTGATCTTCTGAGGTAGAGAAGATATGTTGAACCCATTTTACAGATCAGGAAATTGAGGCTCAGAGAGGTAAGTACCTGGTGGACTCAGACCCAATGGATCATAAACTTAGGGCTGGAGGGGACCTAGTTAATTCAATTCCTTAATTTATAGATTGAGAAACTGGGACATAGATAAAATAACTTGTCCAAGGTTATATAGGTAATAAATGGCAAAGCTGAAATTTGGCTCCAAATCCAGTTCTTCCCTTCCCTCGTTCCTTCCCTCCTTCCTGCCCTCCTTCCCTTCTTCCTTCCCTCCTTCCCTCCCTCCTTTCTTCCTTCCCTCCTTCCTTCCTTCCCTCTCTTCCTTCCTTCCCTTTTTCCTTCTTTCCTTCCTTCCTTCCTTCCTTCCTTCCTTCCTTCCTTCCTTCCTTCCTTCCTTCCCTCCTCTTTCCCTCCTCCTCCTCCTCATCTTGCTCCTCCTCCTCCTCCTCCTTTTTCTTATTTTTCTCACTTTGCTACCTGTCTCTCTCTGTTCCTCTCCTCCTCTTGGTAATCTTATAAGTAGAGGGAAATCTCAGTAAGGAAAGTTTCTGTACCAATGTAGCCTTAGTCTACATCTTACAGTTTTCCATCCTAAAATGTTGCTTGGGCTACTAAAAAGTCCTGTGACTTGTCCGAGGTCAGAGAGTCAGCATGGGGCAAAGGTAAGATCTGAACTCTGTTCTTGCTGAGTGGCTCTTTCTACTAGGCTATGCTGCCATTATCCTCTTTCCACCTGACCAAGCTTTCTGACCGCCAGTCTGAGACTCGTTCTGATATCTGTCCATCAATCAGCAGTTATTAAATGCCTAGTATTGCTACATGCCAGGCAGTGTGTTAGGTTCAGGAGAGCCAAAGACAAAAATAATACAATCTCCACTCTAAAGGAGCTTAAATTCTGCTGTGGTAAACCACATACACATCTAGAGGTGTGTACCAAATCTATACAAAGTAAATGGGTAGCTGGGTGGCACAGTTTTTGCTTAGAATGCCGTGTCTGGAGTCAGGAAAAATCATCTACCTGAGTTCAAATCTGACATCAAATACATACTAGCTGTGTGACCCTGGGCAAGTCACTTAATCCCATTTGCCTCAGTTTCCTTCTAGGTAAAATGATTTGGAGAAAGAAATGGCAAATCATTCCAGTATCTTTGCCCAGAATACCCCAAATGGGGTCATAGAGAGTCAGACATGACTGAAGATGACTCAACAACAACAACAACAATGATAACATACAAAATAAATAAAAGGTTGTTTGGGGATGGTGGTGGAAAGGCCTCATGTGACATGTCAGCTTAGCTTTGACAGAAGCCAGGGATTTGGGGAGGCAAAGGTTCTGCGTTCTCAACATGGGGAACAGCCCAGGAAAAGGCTCAGAAATAGGAGATGGAGGGGTGACTAGGTAATGCAGTGAATAGAGCAGCGGCCCTGGAGTCAGGAGGACCTGGGTTCAAATCTAGCCTCAGACACTTAACACTTACTAGCCGTGTGACCTTGGGCAAGTCACTTAACCCAACTGCCCTGTCCTCCCTGCTCCAAAAAGAAAAAAAAAAAGAAATAGGAGGTGGAATGTCCTTGTGGGAGAAACAGCGTCATGGTCCCAGGTCTGGCTTTAAGCACCAAGAGGACCAGGCAGTCTTGAATATTGAACTTCAGGTCATAGGTCTAGAGAGGAGAGGGAGCTTGGAGACTGTCTAGTCCATCTCTCCTTTTACAGATGAGGAAACTGAGGCCCAGAGAGGTTAAGTGATTTGCCCACGGCTACACAGCTGATTCAAAGACTGGTTCTCTGGCTCCATTCAGATTCAGGCCTCTTTCCACTCTGGTGCACAGACCCTATCAGTGTGATGTATGGCACATGTGATGTATAGTATGTAACACATCCAGGGTCATAGTACCTTAGGCAATCTTTCCACACAGGCAGTGTGTCTTTACTCACCTCTCTACTCTTCAGAGGAGAATACAAGGGGGCTACAAGGTCTTGGAAAAACGACACATAAATGCAGCCTGGGTTGGCTTCTTAGAAAAGGTGAGTCTTAAGCCTTGAACTTGAAGCAAGTTAACGTATGTGAAACGTTGGCGGAGGAAGGAGTTCCAGGCAGGAGGAAGAGTGTGAGTGAAGGACAAGACTGGTAGTTTAGCTGGCACAACTAGTCCACTGAGCAAAGAGTGAGGACTGCTGTGTCAATGTCTCCAAACCCCACTCCAGCTCTGTGATCCTATAACCTACCCAGGATCCAACTGCAACTTTTCTTGATGTGGACAAAGCTTCCTCATGGTGAGGGAACCTCCTTCACTCATACTAATGTTCTGGCTGTACTGCCCCCAGCCACCTCCCTCTGTCCCTCCCGCTGAGCTCGATGAACTGAATAGACAACAAAAGTTAGGCTTTTAACAAGCTCACCCCGTGCACTGATGAGCACAGAATGCAGAATGTTAGAGCTGGAAGAACCTTAGTGATAATCTAAGCCAAGGGCTCTGAGCCCTGGAGTCATTACCTTTGAGGGTCTGTGGATAGATTCCAGGGAGTCCAAGTTCCAGGGAGAACTTGGCTAGCACACTGGGCCTGGAGGCACGAAGACCTGAGTTCAAATTCAGCCTCAGATGTTTACTAGTTCTGTGACCCTGGGCAGTTAACCTCTGTCTGCCTCTGTCTGCCTCAATTCTCTCATGTAAAAACCAGGATAAAAATAGCTCATCTCAGAGTTGTTGTAGGATCAAACAATATAGTATTTGTAAATTGCTTACTTAGCACAGTGCCTGGTATGTAGTAGGCACTAAATAAATGCTTATTCTCTCCTTTCCACTAACCTCTAAATGAAATTTACCATTTCCTTCCATTATGAATCTAGGCAACCATGGTAGCACTGGCAGCACCTGTGCCTTTGTCACCAATAGAAGTCCCAGATATTTTCATCTCCTATTAGAGTTGTTACAGATATCTTGAAATATCATTTATGCTCATCACTACTTTGAAATTATTGCGAGACTCCCCATTATTGCAGTCTTCCTGTCTACAGATTATATTTCAATATAATTGGTTTCCCTTGTAATTCTATATATTTTATTTTATGCATTAAAAAACATCATTCCAAGAAAGGGCATGTAGGTTTCGCCAGATTGCCAAAGGGATCCAATGCACAAAGAATGTTAAGAATTCCTGATCCAGTCTAAGCTCTCATTTTACAGGTGAGAAAACTGAGTTCAGACAATTTGTAGCAGCAGCGTGGTAGAAAGGTCACTGGGGTCCTGAATTCAAATCCTTGTTCTGCTTGTGTGACTTTGGACAAGTCACAACCTGTTTGAGTCTGTTTCCTCAAATGTCAAATGGAGAGATTGGACTAGACGATCTCTTTGACCTCTTCCAGGGCAGCAGGTGGCAGTCAAGAGACTGGACTGGAGTCAGGAAGACTCATCTTCCAGAGTTAAAATCAGGCTTCAGGCAGTTACCGGCTGTGTGACCCTGGGCAAGTCACTTAACTGTTTGCCTCAGTTTCCCTCATCCATAAAATGACCTGGAGAAGGAAACAGCAAACCACTCCAGTATCTGTGCCAAGAAAACCCCAAAAGGGGTGATGAAGAGTCGGACAAAAAAGAACAGCAAATGACCTCTTCCATTTGTGACCACTACAAGCCCACGAATTTGTCTAAAGTTACTTTGCTAGGAAGTGAGAGATGATTACCTAATGGAGTGCTGTCTCCACTGGGCCATGCTGTTCATCCCACAAGAGGCATGGCTCTCCTCTCTGCTGCTTAGCTGTGGCTCAGACCAATTTGTCTCAGGGTCCCCAGTGCAAGTTCTGGCTGCTGACATTGTCAGCCCACCTAAAACAGAATTAATTAGGAAGCTGTGTCAGCAGCGGTGGGGGTGGAAAAGGAACCCCTTCAATGTATTCTGATTTAGGATCATCCACTGTTTTGGCTTATTTGGGGTTTCAATATTATCTATGACCCCTTTCCCTATTGGCACAGATGACAGAGCTGCTCACACTTCCTGGTCTTTAAAGTACATCCATTATCACTGCTGAATCATTCATGAATCATTTATTGGAGGGGCTGGGTGGTCCTGGAACCATGTTCTCATGTATCTTTCTTGTGGTGGCTTCACCTTCCAAACCCATTCCCCTTCCCCACCCAATATACCAAATTCAGACATACCTTTTCCTGAGGTATCCCTTGGCAGTTAAAAAATCATCATAACTAACATTTACATAACACCTCATAAAGGTTTACAAAGCATTTTCACTATGGGACCTAATGTCAAGTATTACTGTTTCCATTTTGCAGGTGAGGAAACAGAGACCCAGGTCACATAGCTCCTCTGGCAGAACCAGGACTGACTCCAAGGCCAGTGAGTGCACTTTGCACAGAATATCCTCTGTGAATGCAATGTGACCTGGATGTCCATGGCGGGGGTGAAGGGGGGAAGATCTACAAATGAAATAAAGAATGGTGCCTGCCCTCCAGGAGGTTCTCACCTGGTAGAAGACAGTGGGGGTGCATTAGAATGGGAGCTGGCCTTGGAGTCTGAAGGGCCAGCTTTGAGCCTCAGCTCTGCCAGTTACTGTTCCTCTGACCACAAATAAGACATTTCCCTCTTTTGAGTCTCAGTTTTTTCTGTATTTATAAAATGAAGAGTCTAGCCTAGTTGACCTCTAAGTCACATAGGAAACTGGACACACCTTGTTGAAAAATGCAGAACACCTGGAATAAGAAACAAGAGTAGTAGCATCCATGAGACTAGAAGCAACAATACAGAACTAAAAACTGTCAGTTAGTAGTGGAGGGATGTGGTACCATGTTTTCCTGTGATGCCTTTCCCTACTGTACAGGTAGGAAAGGCATGAGCAAAGGAAGATGACAAAGTGAAGGGAGATAGAGAGTAGGGAGAAGAGCCGGACCTGTGAGGCCATTGATAAGAGGAATTCCTGGAGGAGGAATGGCTTCTCCCAATGCAGGTCAGCACTTTTTCTATAACTTGTAATCTTGAGAGTTGTCTGGAGACACTGACCATATAGGTAAGAGGGAAGACTTGAACCCAGATCTTTCTGAATCTGAATAAGTCTGGCTCTCTGCTATTCCAAGTGAATGGAGAAGATAGCAAAACAGTGCTGGAAAGGAGCCACTTGGTGACCTCCCTCTACTTCTCCAGCCTCAGCCTGCCTTCCAACCAGGATGGTCTCTTCACTCTCCCCTGCCTGCACCGGGTCCATTCTCTCTTCCTTACCTTTGTTCATACTGCTCTCTCACATCTCCATCTTCCCTCCCACCCGCCCCACAATCCTCCCTCTTTGTCCTTGTATCTCTGAGACTAAGTGGGAGGGAAGGGGAGATGGGAAGGTGCTCTAAAAAGTGATAATGCCCACCAGCCACTGAAAGAACTTGGGATGGAAATAGGGGCACCCCCAGGCAGGCCCCTGCAGCAACAAAGCAGGGTCCAGAAGGAGCAAGGGGATGGCATGGCTCAAGGGAAAACAGCTGGCAGAGTTCTGAACTTAGCATCTTGAAGTGATTGACAGCTCCCTGCTTGGGAGAGCTAAGCTGAGCAGAAAGGTTTTCTGGTTTTTTCCCCAGGATTTCCCCACACACATCCCACCGGCATCCTTCCACCAGGCCCTTGTAATGGCCCACTCCCTGCCCCAGAGTTGCTGTTCTTGGCACACTGGGAGAGAGCCCAGGGGGAGAAAGAGAGAAGCAGTAGATTTTAATGGGGGATTCTGGTAAACATTAAGGCATGAAGGCAGGCTGACCAGAGGGGGCCAGGGGTCAGGGGAAATATTTTCCCAAAGCACGTTACCATAGAATGTGAAAATGGGGAGAGAAAGAAGAAGAGGGCCAGGACACTCTAATAGGGGCGGATGATAAAGAGGGGCAGGGGTGGAAGACAGAGAAAGGAAAGGGGAGGAGGAAGTCCCTCTTTTCTCTAGGGCCCCCCCAGCAAAGGGGAGGGGGGCAAGTTGGGGCTCCTGCTTAATATGTGTGGCCTGCCTCGTCTCAGAAAGAACCCACAGTCGCAACTCATTAGAGGAGCAGATTAAGGACTTTGTAAATTACCACTAAAGGCTGCTTTGGGCAGATTAAAATGTTTTTTAAAAGTAGTGATGATGGGAGGGGGCGATTAAGAGGGGGAGAAAAAAAAAACCCTCGCCACAAATCCCTCTCCTCCCAGGCACAGGGAAGTGTGCTTTGCGTTTCTCGTGAACAGCAGCCGGGAGCGAGGTGGGTAATTAGCCCGGGAGAGCTCAGAAGAGGATCAGCTCCTACATGCTGGCAGCTGTCGCCATCCGAGAAGTAGGCTGGCTTGGGTTTGTTCTCCCCCCCACCCCCTTCCTCCTCCTCCTTCTCCTCTTTCCCCTTCTCCCCCCGCCCCAATCCCTAGATCACCTGGACCCAAGAGAGAGTGGAGACTGTAGTCTGAGACCAGCTTCATAGGGCCATACCCTGGGAGAAGGTGGGGGGGGAGGTTGAGGCTCTGAGTCAGGGCATCCTTAGGGAGAAGTCCCCTCCCCTCAAGGGCAGTGGTGAGCCACATCTGGAGACATTCTTGACAGGACCTGGACCAAGTCCTCGGAGATTTCCCTTCTCTGGGGAGTGGTGCTGTGGGGCAGTATTGGATCTCTCCTGCCCCTCCTATCCCCCTAATTTCTGGGTTTCCGGGATTAATATCCCATCTCTGCTGGGGAGAGAGGTGGGAAGCAGAGAAGTAACAGGGAGACTGGAGAGATACTGTCCACAGCTCATCAGAAACTGCCTCACACTGCAGCTCCCCTTCCTGGAGCTTAGACCCCCTTTCTTTTAAGGTGACTTGAGCTGGTAGCTCTGACTTAAGTTTTTGCAAATATTTGGGCTGGTATTCTCTTTTTTTCTACTCTCTCCAAAAAGACAGGGCTCAAGCTCCCCACAGCTGCCTTTTTAATGTTCTTTCTGAGGATTTGGGGTGGGTGGTTTGTTTGCCGGCCTTGTCTTTGTTTTGGGCTTATTTGTTTTGTTTTGGTTTTTTTAACCTGAGTTTCTCTGTTTTTTGACCACTTAGGGCAGCAGAGAAAGCTGGAGGTGGAGGGAGGGAAGAAGAGAGGGAGGGAAAGAAGAAAGAGAGGGAGGGGGAAAGAAAAAAGGAGGGAGAGGGAGAGAGAGAGAGAGAGAGAGAGAGAGAGAGAGAGAGAGATGGAGCGAGGGAGAGGGTGACGGAGAGGGAGTGACAGAGGGAAGCTGACATGCCACAGGGTTGCATTAGAGCCAGCCAGGAAGAAGGGCAGGGAGAAGAAAGCTCAAATCCCTTTGCAAGATTCAGGTGGTTTCCTCTTCTGCATCTGTGTGTCTCTAGATACATTTCAAACATTTTTTACACTGAATCTTCCTAGAAGATGGTAAATGACAGATGGAAAGCCATGGGTGGAGCCCCTCAACTTGAAGACGGACAGCAGGAGAAATCCCAGGTAAAGAAAAAGAATGAGAAAAGGATCAGGGTGAAGGAGGGCGGGCATGTGGAAGGTAGAATCCATCACCCTCCAGAGGCATGATATTAAGGAGATAAACAGAAGTCCTTTGGCAAAACCTCTGGAATTTTCCCCTCCCCTCCGACCATCCAGGCAGCAGCTGGAGAGTGAGAACCCGTGGAGTGCATGGCTGGCTTCTGACAGGCACGCGAGTGAGGGGGGCTAGGTCCGGGGCGTCTCGGCTGCGGAGTTGAGATGCAGTCCCAGGGTTCTTCCCAGACTGCCAGCCTTATTGCCCCTGGGAGGGCACCTTTCATAGCCCCTCTGTCACCGCTGGAAGGGACCCGGGAGGACAGTGGTGGCTGTCGGCGAATTGGCACTGAATTATTGAGTTTCTTTATTTTTCCGAGCGTGGCACCTTGGGTCTGTAGGGGGCTGGCTGAGGGGGAGGCAGCAGCGAACAGGTAAATAAACCCTGCACAGCCGCCTCTGAGTAACTGGAGCACATGGCAAATGCTTAAAGAACCTTTTAAATAGGATTTTGCACGTCGACTCCATGCTGCAGTGAGTTCTTTCTCGTTATTTGCAATCTTGGCTTCCTTTGTCCCATCCACTGAAATGAGTCAGGTGCTCGCTTAGACTTACTTAGTAAGGGGATGTCTTGGGAAGAAAGAAGGGGTGGGATAGAGGGGAGCGCCCACGCTACTGTGTATGTAATGGTGAGGGCTGGGACACAGAAACGTGGGGGTGCTGTGTTGATTGTGCCTGGACAGGAGCTGGCATTGTAGCACAGCTGGCGAGGTCAGGACATGACCTGTAATGCCACCTAGCCTGTAAGCCGTCCCACAGGCTAGACTCTGGCTTGTCTGACATTCACTAGGGACCAGGGTCAACAGTGAACATGGGCACATACAATCTGTTGGGCTAGTGGTGGTGGCATGGCTAGGGCTGAGAAGGAAGAATGAATGAAGAGAGAAAGATGGGAACTGGCTTTGGTCCAGGAAGAGCCACATTGCTGAGGCTGGTGATCTGACTTGCCTCTGTAGCCAGGGAGGAAAGATTGGAGGACTTGGGAGCCCAAGCAGAGCTTCTACGGCTCCCCTCCTAACGCCACCTACCTGGGCTTCAATGAGAAATAACTCTCCAGTCACCATTTTCAAGAGTTCTTCTCTTGAAAACACCATCACCTGGTCCAGAACCTTGTCTATGGGTGAAACAGCATAGTGCAATGACAGGAGTGTTGAATTTGGAGTTAGAGGACCTGGGTTCAAATATTTACTCTGTTACTACCTGTGTGATCTTGGGCAACCCACTCAGTCTCTCTGGGCCTCAGTTTTCTCATCTGTGAAATGAGGCATTCGGACCAATGTCTTATAAAGTTCTTTCAGACTCTAAATTTATGATCCATTTTTATAGTCTTTTTCTCTGCCCTTGAATTGGGCTCATCGTGTTGGTGGGACAGTAGGAAGGTCATCTTCCCTTTCCCCAAAATAAAACTTCCCCTTCACTGCTGCTGTCCTAGAGCCCTTGGTGAGGGGGTTAGGAGCCTCCCTTGTGGAAAGGGACCATTACCAGACATCCTAGGGAGTCAGCCCCGTTCTCCCCTAATGCTGTCAAGTACTGTCAATGTGTGCATTAAGCCCAGTGCCACCTGGAATGGGCTTCTGTGCAGGTGCCCAGTTTGACAAAGAAAAGAAAAAAAGCCAACATTTTAACATTTTAAAAATCTTACAGACATATGCCCATGGGGAGGGTGAGAGGGAAGGGAAGCAGAGGGAGGGGAGATAACTCCTGCTTGGAAATGGTACACACACAGGAAGATGGGGGTTGTAGCTCATTGCTACAGGCTGTTGGTTTTGGCTCCTTCTGGGGCTTTTTAGTTACAGTGTACAAAGGGTTGCCACATCTATCTCCTCCATTTCATTTCTCACCAAAGCCCTGTGAGGGAAATGGGCAGAGATCCTTGGCCCTATTCTGCAGATGAGGAAACTGAGGCCCAGAAAATTAAGTGATTTACCTCAGGTCATAGAGCTTATTTACTGTTAGGACTAGGACTGAAACCCAGGTTTTCTAACTCAGACTCATCCTCTCTACACCACACCACCCTACCCAAAGGAGGAGTGCAGGAGAGGCTAATGGTTAGCATCATTGCTGTGAACCCTGATTGTTCCTGTATTCTCCCTGCATTTTGCTGTTATGTCTTTGGGCCAGACCAAAGGAATCACAGAATCCTGGAGCTAGAAGGGACCCTAGAGGTCATCAAGTCCAGTCCCCTGACTGATGGAGTTTGCCTCCCCCCATAGAAGTCTTGACAAATGGTTATCTAGCTTTGACTTGACTTGAATAATTCCAATAACAACTGCCATATTTAGAGAGCTTTAAGATTTACGCTTTGCATATATTATCCCACTGAAACCATACTATTGTATTCACCTTGGGGAGAGGGTGCTATTATCCCTGTTTCACAGATGAGGGAACTGAGGCTTGGAGCGGTTAGGATTGGAACCCAGGTCTTCCTAACTCTGTGTTCAGATCTTTATCAGCCATGTCACAAGTTCCATTAGACAGCCTTCACTGTTAGTAAATGCTCCCTTCCACTGATGCTAAATCTGCCTCCCTGTAACTTCCACGGCTTGGTCCTAGCTCTTCTCCATTGGAGCTACACAGAGTAAGTTCATGCTCTGACCTTTGGGTAGAGCCACAATAAAACTGTCCCAGACTGAGGAGGGTTTCTTTCTGAGAACCCGTGCCCTCCAATTCCAGGAGTCAGGAAGATTCCAAAAGACACAAAATACATAAAGAAATACATCAGGGGACCCTTTTATTGTCTTCCTTTCTGAGCTGGGTGACTTGGGTGGTTGTGCTGCTTGAAATTCAGCTCCCAGACCCTGGGGGGGTGGGGTTGGGGCCTCCTCCAGCTGTTCCCTGGGGGTACAGACTCCAGCTGCTCACAAAAGCAGAGGCCCAGCTGTCTTCCCCCTGGCAAATGAGCACAGCCAGGCTTTGGTGCCCTCTCTGGGGGCCTGAGCTTCGGCCACCATTCCCAGCTTCCTCATCTTCTCCAGCAGACAGTGCGGGGGAGCCCAGAGATGCAGGGGAAGGAAGACTGAGCCGGGGAGCCTCCAGGATGCATGTCACAGTCCTGACCTGGCCATTCACTTTGACCTCACCCTCTAGGCCCTGTTTCTGTATCTGGCTGCTTACTGCCCTCCCTTGGTATCTCACTAGCTGACTCTGAGACTCCAGGTGGAAAGGAAGGAAGGAAACAAACACCTGTTAGGTGCCAGGCTCTGGGCTAAGCTCTTTGCAGATAGTATCTCATTTGGTCCTCACAATAACCTTGGGAGGTAAATTCTATTATTATCCCATTTTAGAGTTAAGGAAACTGAAGGAAACTGAGGTTAAATGACTTGCCCAGGGACCTATGGCTAGTTAGTGACTGAGGCTGAATTTGAACTCAGGTCTTCCTGACTCATAGGGCAGCAAGGTAGCACAGTGGATTGAATGAATGGCAGGCCTGGAGTCAGGAATACTTGAGTTCAAATTCAGCCTCAGACACTAGTTTGGTGACCCTGGGCAAGTCACTTAACCCTCTTTGCCTCAGTTTCTTCATCTGTAAAATGAGCTGGAGAAGGAAATGGCAAACCACTCCAATATCTTTGCCAAGAAAACCCCAAATGGGATCTCTAAGAGTCAGACAGGACTGAAACAACTCGACAACAACTTCCTGACTCCAGGCTCAGGGCACCACCTAGCTCCTAGGATAGAAGGCAAAGGCTTGTGCCCACGTGCCCAGACCTCACTCAATGTGTCTGAAATGGGAAATGTCGAAACTTTTCATACTGACCTGCATTGTCCATCCAAACCCCCACCAAGGGTCATAAGACTTTAGGGAAATACATAGTAACTCCTTATTAGACATAGGTTGGGGATTTCAAATCTCTGAAACATTCAGGTAAAACTTCTCCAAACACTCCCAGGTAACTTATTCCCTTGTTTGTTCCCCTGATGTCCAGGAAGTTCTTCTAGCATCCAATCTTAATCTCTCCTGCTTTCCTTTATGTCGCGTTTCTTTCTCGGGTTTGTCTTTTTTCTTCTACCTCTGGAGCTGAAGGGGCTCCTTTCCTTCGTCCATCCCATATGAAGATCAAAGAAAAGAATTGGAGAAGGGAAAATTTAGGAGAGTCATGATCACTGTCTTAAGGTATTTGAAAGACTGTCATATGGAGGGAGATTTGGAGGGTCCAAACAGAAGCACTCAATCAATATTTATAAAGTGTGTCAGGCACTCTGTTAAGCTCTAAGGATATTGGGGAGTAGGGCAAGACCAAACCCTGCCCTCAAGGAGGTTTCATCCAAATGGGGAAGACAACATGTGTAGAAATACATACAAAGCCAGATACTAGATGACCTCAATGGAGAAGATACTGAGGGGACCAAGAAAGGCCTCCTGGGGGAAGTGATATACGGGAAGACTGGAAAGATAGGAACGGGCCTGGTTGTGAAGGATTTTAAATACCAAAGGGAGTTCTTTGGGGTAACTGGGAGCCATAGGAGTTCGTTGAGTATGAGGGTTATATGGTCAGACTTGTGCTTTAGGAAAATTGCTTTGGCATCAAAGTATAGGATAGATTGGAGTGAGGAGAGGCTTGAGGCAGGGAGAAAAACTTGGAAGCTACTGCAATTAGCGCAGTTCATTGGGGATGAGGCTGAGTTGGGCTGGTGGCTGTATGAGTGGAGAGAAGGCACATATAAGAGATGCTGTGAAGATAGAAATAAGACTTAACAAATTACCAAACATGGTAGAGTGAATGAGAGAGAGGAATTGAAGATGACTCCATGGTTGCGAACCTGGGTGACTAAGAGGATAGTGGGACCCTCAACAGTAATAAGAGATAGGTTTGGGGGGGGTGATAGTGGAAGACAATGAGTTCTGTTTTCAACATGCTGAATTTGGCACTTCATGATGCCAGTCTTAGAACTCAGGAGGAAGATCAGAGCTGGATAAATAGTTCTAGAGGTTATTTGCTTGAGATGATAATGGGAGTTGAGATCACCAAATGAGAGTATAGAAAGAAAAGGGAAGATAGCTCAGGACAGAACCTAGGTCACACCCACAGTTAGTGAATATGGTATAGCTGAACATCCAACTTTTGCTGGAGAATGAAAAGGAGTAGTGTGAGGCAGATAGGGTGGAAACCAGCAGAGAACAATGTCACAAAAACCTGGAGAGGAGGGGAGAAGGTAGTCAATAGTGTCAAATACTGCCGAGAGTTAAAGAAGGATGAGGATTGAGAAAAGGAGAGAGGCGGGGAGGGGGTGAGGAAGAGAAGAGTGGGAGAGAAGAGGGGAGAGGGAGAAGTCATTAGATTTGGCAATTAAAAGACCACTGATATCTTTGGAGAAGGCAGTTTCAGTTGAATGATGAGGTTGGAAGCTGATTGCAGAGGATTAAGAAGAGAGTGGGAGGAGAGGAAGTGGAGATATTGGATATAGATTTTTTTTCCCCCAAAGAGTTTAGATAAGAAGGGGAAGAGAGATATAGGACAGTAGCTAGCAGGGATAGTAGGTTCTAGGAAGGGTATTTTTATTTTAGAATGGCAGATACTTGGACCTCTTTGTAGGATAAAAGGAAGAAGCAGTAGATAGAGTTTGAAAATTAGAAAAAGAGGGGTTGATAGTGAAGGTGCTCTCCTAGAGAGAGAAGATGGGAAAGGATAAGATTAATGATACATGTGAAGAATTGGCTTTGGCAAAGAGGAGAGTCACCTCAAAGGAGGAGATAATGGGAGTGCTATTAAGGGGATGTCATATAAAGAGAAGGGAAAAGGAGCTCAAAGGGAATGCCCTTCATTTCTTTTCAGTGAAGTATTAGTGGAGATAGATAGGTTCTCAGCTGAGAGAAATGGAGGAGAAGGTGCTATGAGACTAGGAAAGAAACAATAAGGTTTAGAAAAGCTCCTGTAGTGAGTGAAATAGATAATCAATTAGGATTGTCATGCTGCAGTGAGGACCCAGTTTAAATTAAGTAATAGAAATGTGTAGTGGACTCAGTCAGCAAGTGAATAGGAACACAGCAACTCCCAGTGCTAACCCTGAGGGTGAGGACTGGGTGGACACCTTGAACCTTCCAATGATTTGCCTTCTTCAGCAGGAATCCAACGATTCATTAACCTGGACTCCTTCGCCAGTTGTTTGCCTAGCACATCTTTTTCTGCCTATCCCAGCGATATTGAAAGAGAGGTGGGAGGTAGTAGCAGTAGTCTGGGGTTGGGTTTTGTATAGCAATAGGATAAAGGACAAGGGGCTTTGAGAGTAGGAGAAAAAGTAGAATTGAACTGGTTCACCAGAGAGCTGAGCTTGGGAAGGGAAGGGAAGAATGGAGCCAGAGAGTCAGTGGTAGTCTGGGAAACTCTTGAAGGGAAGAAGGATTTCAAGTCACATTGGGGATGAAGACTAGAATTAGGATTAGTAAGGCACTGAGAGAGGTGAAATGATAAAAGATTATGATCAGATAAAGGAATTTCAGAATTCTTGAACACGGAAATGGAACACTTGTGGGTGATGGTGAGATCAAGGATATGGCGGAAGTGAAGTGGAGGAGTAGATCACAGAAGCTAAGCAGGCTGAAAAAAAATGGAAATTAGTATATATGAGGAACCACTCACATGTATTTTAAAGTTCATTAGTATGAGGGCAGAGGTTAGAATGGAAAGTGAGATTGTAAGCCAAGCACTGAACACACTGAGAAAAGATCAGTAGAGGATGACCAACAGGATCTGGATTGGGTGATTAATTTGGATAGAGAGAACCTCCAAGAAGAAGCTGGTGTTGAGTGATGGTGGTACAGGAGGAAGTGGCAACAGGGAGCAAAGAGTATGAGCTAGAGGGAGAGGAGTCTAGTAAGAGAGAGAATTCATTCAGTACTGGAAAGGATTGCCAGCCAGAGGAGAACCGGAAGATGATAGAAATATGAGAAGAGGAAGGAAGTTTGTTAATTATAGAGCAAGAGTTTCAGAGGACACCTCAGAAGGAGTAGGCACATATGGAGTGGGACCCTGGAGGGATAGGGTTGAGGTGGATGGCACTGATAGACTGGGAAACAG
The DNA here is from genome assembly GCA_028627135.1 of Pseudochirops cupreus. Taxonomy (NCBI): domain Eukaryota; kingdom Metazoa; phylum Chordata; class Mammalia; order Diprotodontia; family Pseudocheiridae; genus Pseudochirops; species Pseudochirops cupreus. Next base: position 225,230,340 of record CM053581.1, read on the forward strand.
GGATTAGAAATGGGAAGGTGGGTGTTCAATATCACTGGGAGAAGATGAAGGGGTAGGAATATGCAAACATCTGGTAAAGGGGTCCAGCAATCTTGCAGAAGAAAGTTGATGAGAAGGTTCAAGCTCTCCTCTGGTCCTCATCCTCAAGGATACTGCTGGGAATTGTTGTGTGTTGGGGTATCAGGAAACCTGATCAGAAGGCAGGGGCAATGAGTGGAAGTTACTGAGAGGCAAATTTAGATTAAATGTAGGGGAAACCTTCCTAATAATTAGTTGTTTAAAAGTGGAAACGGGCAATTAAGGTGGCACAGTAAATAGAGCACCGGCCCTGGAGTTAGGAGGACCTGAGTTCAAATTTGACCTCAAACACTTGACACATTTACTAGCTGTGTGGCCTTGGGCAAGTCATTTAACTTCAATTGCCTTGCCTTCCCCCCTCTAAAAAAAAAAATGGAAATGGGCCACTTCCCCATCTCTAAAAATCTTCAGATAGAGACTGGATGACCATTTATTGGGGATATTGCAGTGAGGATTCCTGCTTAAATATGAGTTAGACTTGATGGCCTCTGGGTCTCTTCTAATGCTGGGATCCTTAGATTCTAGAATTCTAGGAACCCTGGTTTAGCCAAGACTGGTGATAATGGTTTTATAGGCAGGAGGTCTAGTCTCTCTCTCTCTCTCTCTCTCTCTCTCTCTCTCTCTCTCTCTCTCTCTCTCTCATATTTATTCCTGGGCTATTGCAAAGCTCTAAGATGTTCCAGTTTTAACACCACTGGGCATTGAGTTCATTAACTTCCTATTTGCATTTCTCTGCCACAAAATATACAGAGCTAGAAGGGTCCTAGAATATGTTAGAACATAGAGCAGAGAGTGTTAAAGGTACAAGTGACCTTAGCCATCATCAGCATGGGCAAATGGTTAAATACTTAGCAGACATCTCTCTCTCTCTCTCTCTCTCTCTCTCTCTCTCTCTCTCTCTCTCTCTCTCTCCTCTTCACTCTCTACTCCCCTCCCTTCCTCTCCTCTCCTCTCTTCTCCCCTCCCCTCCTCTCCTCTCCCCTCTTCTCCCTTTCTCTTCTCTCCTCTCCTGTCTCCCCCCTCTCTCCTCTCCTCTCCTCTATTACTGCCTCTGTTTCCCTCTGTCAGTCTCCCTTCTCTCCTTTCTTCTCTCTGCTTACCATTGTCTCTGTGTCTTTGTTTCTGTCTGTCTATCTGAACATTCTTATTTTGCAAATGGAGAAATCAAGGCCCAAAGGAGTGAAATGATTTGCTTAAGACTACAAAACTTATTAGTGGCAAAGCCAAGACTACAATCTAGGTCTCCTAACCTAGGTAGAGACAGATAGGTAGTATAGTAGAGAAATACCTGAGTTCAAATGCAGTCTTAGACATTTACTAGTTGTGTGACCCTGAGCAAGTCACAGTCTTGGCATACCTCAGTTTCCTCAACTGTAGAATGGGGACAATATCAGCACCTACCTCCTATGGTTGTTGTGAGGACCAAATGAGATAATATTTATAAGGTGCTTAGCCCAGTGCCTGGCACATAGTAGGTACTTAATAAATGATCACTTTCATCCTTCCTTCTAATTGCTAATCCAGTGCTTTCTACTCTACCCTGATGCCTCCAACCAATGTTGCTTTATCAATAATAACAATAGCTCACATTGTATATAGCACTTAAAGATTTATAAAGCACTTTCATTTTTATCTTGTCTATGACTAATCAAATTTTGCAGAAACATGAGGAAAAGTAAAGATGGATCTTTAAAAAAAAATCCTCTCAGGTCTGGGTCAGCCAGTTAAGTTATGTAATTTCTAAGGAAGCCACAATAGATTCAAGTCATGTGGTTTTCAAGGTACTCACCAGTCTCCCTCCACTGCCAATGAGCATCTTGGGCTCTAATGGCTGGAGCGCTCCTGTAGGTGGCAGGGGACCTGGGCTCTGTTCTCCGCTCTGCTGCTCATTTACCATGTGACCTTGGGCCAGTTGTTTAACCTCCCCACGTCTCAGCTTCTCCATCTGAAAAATGAAAGGATTTCTGTTTTCCACATATGTTACAGGGATGAAAAAAGGATAGGTAAGGGCTTTAGAGAGAAGAGTAGCTCGTGTAAGCCTAGACCTGTGACTGGCCCTGCCCTGCCCCCAATTTCAGGGCAAGATTGTCATTTATCTATCCTTTGTGGGAGAATTTCCCAACCCCCCCCCCCACTCTACCTCCTGGAGCAATGGTTTATTGTTCAGTCATTTCAGCCATGTCTGATTCTTCATAACACCATTTGGGGTTTTCTTGGCAAAGACACTGGAGTGGTTTGCCATTTCTTCCTTCTGCTCATTTTACAGATGAGGAAACTGAGGCAAACAGGGTTAAGTGACTTGCCCAAGGTCACACAACTAGTAAGTGTCTAAGGCCAGTTTTGAACCCATGAGAATGAGTCTTCCTGATTCCAAGCCCAATGCTCTATTCATTGCACCACCTAATTGCCCTAGAGCAGTGCTATCAAACTCAAAAAAAGAAATGGGGGCCACTAACCCGTACAAAAGGATCCCTATAGGCCACATATTGACTTAGTTTTAAAATGTAACAATTATCTGTTCCTCATTGTATTTTTATTCCTTTTGTTAAATATTTTCCAATTACCATTTATCTGGTTCTGGCCACTGATGGAAGTGTTGTGGACCACGTGCAACCTGCAGGCCATGTGTTTGAACTTCCTTTGGCATCATACTACTACTCTCCATTTGTTATTCATGAGTCATTTCTGAGGTCATAACTAAATCTCTTACGCTCCAACATAAATCTTATTCTCTTTGTTTTATTAATGGAGTTTTAACTCAGTTCACTATGCATTTATTGAGGTACAACTTATATCCCTAGCACTGTGTTTGTTGCTGACCAAAGTTGAATCATAGAATGTTAGAGTTGGAAGGGACCTTAGAATATTCATTTATTAATTCATTCAGCTATATAATAAGCTTGGAACATAGAATTCTAGAGCTGGAAATGAAATTAGACATTACTAACTCCTGACCCCTCATTTTCCTGATAGGGAAATTGAGGTTCAGAGAAGGGAAAAAGACTTGCACAAGGTCACACAGCTTGTTAGAGGAAGATCCATCACCCAGAAGGGTTAACCTGAACACATGCTAGTTGGCCAGTTTTCTTTCTAAGCCCAAATATGGTATTCCAAATGACTCTCTCCATTGACAGAGGCAGTGTGGTGTAGTGGATAGAACGCTGGACCTGGAGTCAAGAAGCACTGGGTTAAAATCCTGCCTCAGACACTTACTAGCTGTGTGTCTCTGGGTAAGTCACTTAAACGTTCTGAGCCTCAGTTTCTTCACCTGTAAAATGGAGATCTCACCTACCTCACACATTTGTGGTGAGCATCAAATGAGATCATGTCTGTAAAGTGCTTTGTAAATCTTAAAGTGCTATTTAGCATAGCTAAGATGATGATGATGATGATGGTGGTGGTGGTGGTGATGATGACTACAGTGGATTGGGAAGAGAATGGGATGCTGTGACAGGAGGAATCACTCTTTTGCTTTTTAATATTGGGGCAAGGGTCAATTCTTCTTGCTTAAGGAACAATCCATAGTTTCATCCTTTGTGTGGCTGGCCCATCACAGAGAAGGGAATGAAAATCCTCTAAGGGGGTGGGGATCCCTCATACTCCTTTCTGTTGTGGTGTCACACAATGATACAACCAAGAGTCATTTACTTGACATCAGGAACAATTCATGAGCTTGGAGCTGCTTGCAGCCCCAGGAAGGGCAATTTCCCAGGAGGAAAGGTATGTTACAGAGGGGAGATGTCCTAGGCAGTCTCTCCCTCTTCCTTTCCCTATTCCCTTGTTGGAGTCCAAGAGATATTCCATATTGACCCTGGAGCACTTCCCACAGAACACTTCCCATGGGTTCTGTCCTTGCCCTGCCCTTTGGTTTTCCTCAAGACAAGACACATTTTCTGTCAAAAGGAACAGTTGTTCTCTTCTCTGGCTCCATATTTTTGGGGAAAGTAGAAGCAAAGAAAAGTGTGGGCTCAAAAATCCCTGTTCTTCTTGCCTCTTTTCCTTCTCCCTTTAGTGATACAACTCCTCTGCTGTCAGGTGAACCCCATCCTTGGGGTTCAGAGAGACAGGTTTTCTCCTTGTGATCCTTTCATTCAAGGGATGTAATCTGTCAATCAGGAAAAGACTCAGATCCTTTCCAGGGGTGATGAGAAGGGAGCATCAGGGAAGAAAGGAGGTTGCTGGCCTAGGTCTTACGTTAGCCTTAGGAATTGACCAGCTTAGCTCCCAGACTTGGCTAAAAAAGGAACAAAGGGTAGAAACATGCCTAGGTTTTATTGTTTAGAGGGGAGTCTGTGGAGAGGATATCACCCGAGCATCTCAGGGCCTCAGTGTCTCCATCAGAACCTGGCAGCTTCCCTTCACTGCTTCCCTTCTCACTAGACCCAAGTCACCCAGCGAGAGAGGCCCACTCAGCAAGGACTCAGGACGTATCCTCGGTGGATCTCCATAAAGACCTCATGCTCTTATTTCCCCTTGACACCAAACTAGGCCAGGCTTTGCTTTTCTCATCCCAGCATCTGGGACTTATTATATCTTTAGTAATAATCAACAAACAGCAGCTCCATACCTCTTGTGGGTCAAGCACTGGGCTAGGCCTGGGGAGGCTTCCAGAGGAAGATAAAACACAGTCCAAACTTTTAAGGGGCTCATGGTTTAGCCACAGCCCTGCCTTGAAATTGCAAATTTCCACTGTTGATACATACTTTCAGGTTGGTCAGTTAAGAGTCATTTTTAAAGGGATGAGGGTTAAGCAAAACCTTCACCAATTCAGACTTTCTGACCCTGAGCCAAAACCCACCCTCTCTTCTCTGCTCACACCCCTTGTGGACAATTCTGGCAGCTGGCTTGATCTATCATTCTGAACAGGTTTAAGCACCTGTGAGGTTTAGGTACTTCTGTTCTGTGATTTCCCCGCCATCCCAGGTAGCTAAGACTTTTCCTCTCCCTCTCTCCTCCCCCAGCCACCTTAGCCACAGGATAAAATGCAAGGATTTTGTACTAATGGGACTTCAGAAATGCTTATGGGGAACATTCAAATGTCAGGAGAAAACACCATTCTTTCTTTCTACCACGGTCACCAGCTGACTGAGCTGTCAATCATTGTCAGTCTAGCCAATGACATATTTAATTGGGCATTGTATGATGCTGATTGACAGCTCAGTCAGCCAGTGAGAAGGGGACACAGGGATACTGGAGAACTCTCCCCATCCTCTTCTGTTTCTCCTTCTCCTCTGTGGATCCAATACAAGAAGTTCCCAGGATTGGTTGCCAGAAGTCTCTGCTACTCTGGAAATACTTGAACAACACTGAATGCTACTGAATTTCCAGGCTGCTGCCCATAGTCTTCTTCACTGCCTTGGAAGCAATTGGTGATAGAAGAGGGCTTCTAGCTGGGATCTGGCTGTTGCCTAATGGGGGAACTGTCCCTGAATGAGCGAGCATGGTTACAGTTGTCCTTAAACAAAAGCTCTGGACTCAATGACACAGCTCCAAACCCAAATCTTGGAACTCCGGCATTATCCCCTCTTTCTAGACACTTACAGAGAGTCTGGTCTTACAACAAGGGGATGATCTAGAATGAATATTGATGCAGAGCACCAGTGGAATATTCCTTACCCTAAAAACATCTCTCCTTCACACATGCCACAGTTCCAGAAAGCTCCCCAACAGAGATCCCTTTATAAAATCATAGAATGTCAAAGTTGAAAGGGAACCTCAAAGGTCACCTAGTCCAAATGCCTCATTTTACAGATGGGATAACTGAGGCTGAGAGAGATAAAGTGACACAGATCAAGGAGGTGACAAATCCAGGATTAAGACCCAGATTTCTTGTTTTCCACCCTGGTGTTCTTTCCCCTATACCACACTGCCTTTTAACACTTTGATTGAAATCCCTGCTTTTTCCTGAGCCCACCCCCTCGCCGACTCAGGGAGCCCAGATTTGCAAAGGGCTGCTCTGCTTAGAACGCCCCCAGCCTGTGTGCTCAGCTCAGCAAGGATTGGCAAAGGCCTCAATTAATATACTATAAGCCCAAAGCAAACTCAGGAAAGGTAGCTCTCTAGCAAAAGCCCCTCTTATTATCTTGGACAGATTTCTTTGCAACGCACGTAAAAGGCAGCCTATAAAAGTGAATGGCACTTTATCTTTAAGGTGGTCCCTGAAGACTAATTCTCCTATAAGCTGAGTAGCCTCTTTCATCTCTAGTCCCCAGCACTACCCCCCTCCTGCCTGCCTAATTCCCATCATCCCACTCCTACCCATTTCTGCAGAACCCCCTTATTTGCCTCTTTCTTTATCAAGGGGCCAGGTATCAGGATTGAGGAGGTGGGACTCTCAGATTACAAAGTAAGTCAGAGGGGGAATTTCAACCTGGTCCCCCTAGATCAGATAGGGCCCTTGATAGGAGCACCTTAAAGCCAAATGGTCAGAGTGCCAGGATAAGAGTGGCTCTGGAAAAGGTACCACTCCAAATAGATTTGTACTGAGGGTAGAGGGCTGAAAGGCAGGAAGGATGACAGGGAGGCTTTGCTGATACAGCACTTGGGATCTGGCTTTCAAACCTAAGTTGTCCTTTGTCTCTGAACACATGGGGCTCTCCCAGCCTTGTGCTCCTTTGGGGTTTTGGAGAGGTATTGCTCTGGTGTAGGTCACAGAAAGCCCTGCCTTCCTAGTAATTCGAGGAGGAAGGGTGGACCATGGACAGCACCTGCCCAGAGAATGTCCGGCATCACAGTAAGTGTGGAGGAAAGGGCAGGGCAGGATTCCTCAGCAAACGGTTGGCACTTTGGAGACCAGTTAACTTGTTCGATATGTGCAGAAGCAGTGGGATGGGGGAGGGTGACTCATTCCTACTCTGCATGGCACAATCAGATTTGAATAAATTGCCAGAAGCAGCCCTGGCCTCTTTTCTACTCCATAATCCAAAAGGGTTTGGAAGAGTGGTCTAGGTTGGTAACAAGGCCAAGCACACATTGGTATCTGGTGTCTGAGTCTGGAGTTCAGTCGGGAAATTTCTCCTGTAACCTTATTGTGGATACTTAATTCTATACCATCCTTTACTGTGTGTCTCCTCCTTAATAAAATCCCCTAAGCTTCCTAGTACCAGGCACATAGACTTATGCTTCTTTTCATCCCCCATAGCACCGAGCACAATGCTAACAATATAGTAATAACTGACGTTTAAGGTTTCCATCTCATTTGATCCTCATCGCAACCCTCTGGAGTAAGCCCATTTTACTGATGGGGAAGCAGGTACTCAGAGAAGTTACGGGATTTGCCAAAGGTTTCATAACTACTAAGAGTCTGAGGTGGAATTTGAACCCAGGTTTTCCTAACTACAGATCCATTGGTCTTTTCACTATATTGTGCCTCTCATAGGTACTCATTAAATAGTTTTAATTCCAATTAATCAAAGAGAGACCCAATGGCATAATAATAGAAAGATTTTGGAGTCAGAAGTCCTAAATTCTAGCCTTCATTCTCCAAGGAGACACTCCAAGTCATTAACTCCCCCACCCCCATTATTAGTACTCATTGGGATTAGGTTGTATTTGCATATTTGTGTAGATGTATCTTCCAAATAGAATGTAAACATCTTGAGGGCAGGGACCTTTTTCCTTTTCCATCTTTGTAACTCCACCATATAATACAGCCTTGAGTACAGTAGGCACTAATAAATGTTAAATTGAACTAATTTGTGACCTGGAGAGTGTGACTTCCTTTACCTTGGCCTCAGTCTCCCCAACTGTAAAAATGGGAAGTGGGGTAGAATATCTAATCTTCAAGACCACTTCTAGCTCAAAAACTTTTTTCCTATTCTGTGACTTAAAATCTCTGGCTTGCTAGGTTCTGGTCAAGTCAGATATTGAGATCCCCAGAGAAACAGCCCATAAATCTGGTTATGCCTTTTCTGTATTGCCAGGTCCTTGCCCCCAGCTGTATCAGCAGACATAGAGCCAAGTAGTGAAAGGGATGTTTCTTTTGCTAGGATGATGGCTCTCTTACAGTCCTGTCTCTCTGGGTTCTTTCCTTCTGCAAACTATTAGATGACTTGTCTTCCTAGCCTTCTGGGTGATTTGATTGGGAGTGTTAACCTCTGGAGCCCTTGGCTATGTCAGCTTTATGGAAATGGAAAGGAAAAGGGGAGGGAAAGAGGGATGAAGGAAGCCAGATGGAAGAGGTACTTCAGAGTTCACAGCCTGGGGTGGGGGTGGGGGGAGAGAGAAAGCACCCGAAACTCTCTTTCAGGCTCCCCAAGGGAGCTAGACTCTGTGTTGGCTTTGACACCCTTGCACAAAGAACAGACTGGTATATAGCTTTTTCTGCTTTTGTGGGAAATTCAAATTATAGCCCAACATTTATTAAGCACCTACTGTGCACAAGGTACATTTCTAGAGTGTTTTAAGGTTTACGAAATGGGTTTTTCCCCCACAAAATATTTGTGAAGCTCATAGATATCAAATGACTTGTCCAGAGTCACACAGTGTCAAAACCAAGGTTTGAACCCAAAGGATACACCCTGGCATAGGATATGGAGACCATTGACTTTAGAACATTAACTGATACACGTGCTGCACAACTTTAGGGAAAAGATGACATTTCTCTGGGTCTCAGTCTTGTTATTTAGTCATTTAGTTGTGTCTGACTCTTCACGACCCCATTTGCCAGAGAAGAGTGCTTTGCCATTTACTTCTCCAGCTCATTTTACAGATGAAGAAACTGAAGCAAACAGAGTTAAGTGACTTGCCCAGGGTCCCGCAGCTAGTAAATGTCTGAGGCCAGATTTGAGCTCAGGGAGATGAACGTTCCTGACTCCAGGCCCAGTACTCTATCCACTGCACCACCTAGCTGCCCCTGGGTCTCAGTTTACTCATCTATAAAATGGGGAATTGGGACTAGGTGATCTCTAAGGTATGTTCTCACCCTTAAATTCTTCTATGTCCATTTTATAGATAAGAAACTGAGACACTTAATAATGATAATAAATGTTAGGGTTTATAAAATGATTTCTCAGCAACTCTGTGAGTTAGGTAGAATACATTATTATAGTTACTTATTATTATTTCCATTTTACACATGAGGAAACTGAGGCTTAGAAAAGGATAGTGAGCTACTAAATGCTGGAGCCAGGATCTGAATTTATGTTTCCTGACACCAAGCCCAGGGCTTATTCCACTATTTCAGTTGTTTTTCAGTCATGTCCAACTCTTTGTGACTCCATTTGGGGTTTTCTTGGCAAAGATACTGCAGAGGTTTGCCATACATAGAAATATATGTGTGTATATATATGACAGAGGAGTCCAACACAAAGCCTGCAGGCTGCATGCGGCCCATAACACTGCCCAGTGCAGCCTGAACCAGATTAAAATGTAATTGGGAAATATTTAGCAAAATAAATAAAAATACTATAAACACAGATAATATTACATTTCAGAACTAAGTCAATATACGACCCACAGGAATCCTTACGTATGGATTAGTGATTCTTGTTTCTATTTCAGTTTGAAACCACTGATGCATATTAGGCCAGATCCCTTCCTTCAGAGGAAGGAGGAGGAACATAAATAGAAGTAGTTAGAAAATGAATAAATCCGTAGGTATAGCCCCCGACACAGAAGTTCTTTTTTGGGGGGTGGGGGAGTTGTAGAGGAAGGCGTTTATTATGATTCCCCTGAGGAAGAGGGAGTGGTGCTTCCTAGGAACACCCACACTGATACAGAGGCAGGAGCAAGAAGCTCTTTTTTTTAAGGTTATAATTTTTATTTAAACTTTTTTTTTTTATCATTTTTAAAATGTTTGAATTCCAAATTCTCTCCCTCCCTCCAGCCCCTTCCCCATCTATTGAGAATACAAAGCAATATTATACCCATTATACATATGACACCATTATTCCAACCTATGTTTACCCTTGTCTGGCCTGTTCATGATTAGTGTATTAAAACATGCCTAGGCTCTTCTCACCCTCCAGTTGTACATTTGTAAAAGTCTTTAGCTTCCCTTTGTCTACCTCAGTATAAAACCTCACAGATCCTAACTTCTATGCCCCACTGTGTCTACAGTTCTGGACAGAGCAAATTTGCAGGTGTGTAGCTTCATTTCCCAGAATTAGGAGAAGATTGAAATCAGAGAGTAGCAGTGAAGTGGAAATACACATTTCTTTGTGTCTGTGTGTGTGTGAATGCTCCACCAATGGTTTGTGTGTTGTTCACAAACACCATAGTTAGAGTAGAGGTGGCTGTGGTTAGTATTTCTGTTCCTTAAGCTCTGGAACCTAAGTAATCAACTCGAGGACTAGAAGTCCTTGAAAGATCTTCAAGAGATGAACCCAAAGTCACATGTTGTCTGAAGGCTTTCCATCAGCTTTCTACTTCCTCTAGTATTTGCTGATTCAATGAAGGGCATTATAGAATGTTTTTAGGGACCCGTCAAATATTGAACTTAAATAGTCCCATCAGCTAACCTCTCTAGACCCACTCAGTTTATGTTCCTCATCTGTAACGATCCTCCTTTTCCTTCCCACTTATTCAAATAATACCTGTTCTCCAAGGCTGGTCTCCAGTGCATCTCTTCCGTGAGAACCCTCCAGACACAACCAACTCTCTCTCTTCTGAACTCCTGCCCCACAATTGGCACTAATCATGTTGGTCTTATGTTATTTAAAAATATTTCATGGTATCATAGAGTCTAAAGCTGGAGGGGACCTTAGAAGTGATCAAATCCAACCCCCTCATTTCAGAGATGAGATACCTGAGGGCCACAGACTAGATCCTAGATCTTAGGTCCTATAGATCCTAGTAGCTACTCTGGAAATCAAATTTAGGTCCCCTGATTCCAAATCCAGCGTTCTTTCCCCTGCACCCCAATGCCTCTCCTGTGTTTGCCTAAACTACACTGGGAGGTCCCTAAAGGCAAGGTCTGCATCTCCTAGCTCCTGGTTATACTTACTACATAGGTAGTATTTAGGCTCCATAGCCTCCTTTCTCTTTCCATGCAAATATCACCTAAGCAGCTCCCGCCTTGCTGGAGGGCTATTGATTTTGCAATTAAGAAAGCCTGAATTGAGGGAGGGAAACTTTTTCTGATGTTTTGGCTTGAGGGTCCGGAATTTCTACCTAGATGTGGGATGACCAGGATAGAGCTGGGCAGGAAGAAAAATCTGAGAAGGGACATTCCACGTCCTTATGATTGTCTGACGTCTCTCTTTCCCTCTCTGCCTGCCCATGCCCCTTGTCCGTTTTTCTTTCTGTAGCGCATGAGCTGTGGTTACATCCTGTGCACCGTACTGCTGTCTGTTGCTGTGCTACTGGCTGTGACGGTCACCGGTGCCATCCTCTTCATGAACCACTATCACACGCCAGTAACCGAACCCCCACCCGTCATCAGCACTAACCCTGATGAAGACAACAGTGCTCTGGTTACTATTGAGAAGGCGGACAGCTCCCGCATCAACATCTTCATTGATCCACGATGCCCAGACCACGCTGACAACTTTGCCCGCCTGGAGGGTGCCCAGGCCTCTGTGCTTCGAGCCCTCACAGATCGTGAAACTGAGTTCAGGGATGCTGGTGGTCGGGAACAGGTCTTGCTGGCCACCCTGGCTGATGAGGTCCCCAAACTTCTGGCCCAGGCCACTGAGCTCCAGGAGGACTGCGAGGGCCTCAAGAGGGGTCATGGAACTCTGGGCCAAGGGCTGAACGCCCTGCAGAATGAACAGGGCCGACTCATTCAGGTAGGAGGGGAAGGCTCCCTGCACAAATCATGTTCTAGGGAAGGCAGGAATGGTCTTGGCGCTGCCGTTCAGTGATCCGTGGCATCATAGAACATAGTGCAAGGAACCCTAGCAAAGCAGATGATTCTTTGTGTAAAACTGAGCAAGTCACTCTCCATCTCTGGGCCCGGTTTTTCACCTCTGTGAAACAAAGGGTTCAAACCTCTAACATCCCATTGAGATATAAAATTCTTCTGTACCCACTTTATGGATAGAAAGGAGGGGAGGAAGCATTTATGAAACACCTACTGTGTGCTGGGCACTGCGCCAAGAGCTTTCCAAATATTATTTCATTTGATCACCCCTGGTCTTATGTTATTTAAATATATTTCACAACACTCCTGGGATGTAGGCACTATTATTGTCCCCATATTGCAGTTGAGGAAACTGAGGCAAATGGGTTAAGTGACTTGCCCAGGGTCACATACTAGTAAGTGTCTAATGCTGGATTTGAACTCAGGACTTCCTGACTCAAGGTCCAATACCCTATCCACTGTTCTACTTAGCTGCTTCAAGTGGGAAGACACTAAATCCAGGCCTTCTGATACCCAGTCTGGTGTTCTTTACATTAAATATATTGTCTCTAGGCCACTGGATTCTGGTGACTCAGAAGCCTTGTAGGGTCATCAGGCACTAGCTGCGCTGAAGCTGTTCTGTTCATTTTCTTGTCCCTCCACCCCTTGGGCAAGACAGCAGTGATATACTAGGATGTCTCATTACCCAACAATTTGTGGGCAATGAACTTTTTTTCTCTCTATAAGAAAACTGCAATGGGAGAAATGAAGCTCATTATCCCCCTGCCTGGAGTGGCTGGTGAGGGTGATGGAGACCCAGTCTGTGAGAATAGGCAGAGATTCTCAGCAGGGAGCTCCACCTATCACCAGCTCCCTTGAACTCTGAGCAGGTCACATGGCCTGAAATATGCACAATAACCAAGCAACTAAGGCCTGTGAAATGGTCCATTCACTGGCCCTAGTCAATGATTCTAAGCCGGTTCCCTTCTTTATGAATATAGGTGTGTCTTGCCTTATACATTAATTATGCTCTTCATAAAAGTCATAGTTTGTTTGGTAAATCAGATCCCATCTTCCCTATTGACTCATATTCTGATCTCAAAGATGCTTTATCTTTATTTCTGGTGGCCTGTCAGTTGGCAGTGGCTCTTAATGTTCTGAATCCTGTTATAATGTAAGTAATCACTCCCTGGTGTTTTCAGTTTTGCAAGTTTGAATTTTCTTTCGTGGACTTCCTTAAAGGGAACACACTTGTATTATCAACCCATGCCTTCAAGCCCTGACAACAGATCACTATTTTCAGCTAAAATGGTATAATTGATTCTCAAACTAATTAGAGTCATGTTTACACTATAAGCATCAACTGTAGTAATTTGTTAGTTTAAACTGAGATCTTGCTAGTTTTTGGTGTCGGCATCTTCTTAAGAAGAAATGACGTTATTTTGTAATATTATTCATTTGAAGAAAAGGGAAGAGGGGGGAAGGGGATAAGCATTTTTTAAGTACCTACTATGTACTTTCCAGATATTTTCTCATTTGAGCCTCACAACAACCCTGAAAGGTAGGTGCTATAATTATCCCCATATTATAGTTGAGTAAACTGAGACAAACAAAGGTTAAGTGACTTGCCTGTGGTCATACACCTAGTAAGTTGACTGAGGCTGGATTTGAACTCAGGACTTCCTGACTCCAGGGCCAGCACTCCATCCACTGCACCACATGCTGCATAATAGACCTATATTTTTGCTTGATGTAACCAACCTAATCCATACTTGTTTAAACCTCATCACTTCTTGGCCAGCCTTCAAGTGAGCCTTGCCACCCTTAGCTAGGTTTGTCCTGAAATGACAGACAAGTCCTCCGCCAGGCTCACACTCAAGCTTTTCCAGCTTACTACCATAGTGACTTACTACCACTTCCTATCACCCACTGGCATAGTCTTCAAAAGCTCTAATGCACTGGAGACTTCAGTAATATCATTATTTTCTTTTATACCAATTGATATGAAAGAAAGACCAAATTAGCATCATCTCCAAAAGACCCTCATCCTAACATACGTAGGAACCTGAAGGGAAGTCTCTGAGGTGTTCCCATAGCCTCCTGCCATTCACACATTAATACAATGAATATATCAGAGTAAAGAAGGCAGAGCCTGGCCTTGAAAGCATAAGGTACAGCAGGAAAGGGAGTAGAGGAAGAAGGAGGAAGGAGGTAAGAAAGCAGAAAGTGGGAGGGAGGAGATAACGAAATTGAGGCAAAGTTGGACACCAAGATGCCTAAGTACGAGTTCCTAGTTGAGGGCTCTATGCTTTGGACAGTAGGATACAGGTGGGATAAAAGGGTTATGGGATTGTGTGGATTAGAGTATTTAGAGTCAGAAGTCCATCTAGTCCAAGGTTTCTTAATTTTAATTGTGTCATGAACCCCCTTTGACAGTTTGGTGAAGCCCCTGGACTCCTTTGAGGCAGCTAGCTGGAGCAGTGGATAGAGTGCCAGATCTGGAGTCAGAAAGACACATGTTCCTCAGTTCAAATCCAGCCTGACACTTAACTAGCCATGTGACCCTGGCCAAGTCACTTAACCCTGTTTGCCTCAGTTTCCTCATCTGTAAAATGAGCTGGAGAAGGAAATGGCAAATCATGTCAGTATCTCTGCTGAGAAATCCCCAAAGAGGGTCATAAAGAGTTGGACACAATTGAAAAATGGCTGAACAACAATGACCTCCTTCTCAAGATGTTTTTAAATGAAGGAAATAAAATTACAAAGGAAACTAAATTTTTTTTTGCTTTTTTTTTTTGGAGGGGCAATTGGGGTTAAGTGACTTGCCCAAGGTCATATGGCTAGTAGGTGTGAAGTGTCTGAGGTCAGATTTGAACTCAAGTCCTTCTGACTCCAGGGCTGGTGCTCTATTCACTGCGCCACCTAGCCACCCCAAAGGAAGTCAATTATACTTAAATATAGTTATTGAAATGAAAAACAAACAAACAAACAAAAGCCAACCACTTTCACGGCTCCTAGGCTAAGAAACCCTGTCTAATCTGATTCTCTAATTTTATGGATGAGGAAACTACAGGCCAAAGTGGATTCCCTTCCTCCCTGATCACCTTGGGATCTCTTCCCCACTCACCTCTGCATTCCTGGGAGCCCTACTGTACTCTAAGGGCCACAGGACCATAGATTTCTGAGATAGAAAGAATGTTAGGGATGATCTGTTTAGTCTATTTCCTTCATTTTGCAGATGAGGAATCCAAGACCAGGAAGAGCAGGCAGCTTGATGAAGCCAAGGCTAAGGACTAATTGTTCTGACTATCTAAAGACTTTGCTTATTGATGAAATAAGTCAACATACAGATGTAGATCCCCTCTCCTTTTTTAAATTTTGGCAAAAAAAAAATAGCATTGTTTACAGCAGGGCAGCTAGGTGGCACTAATAGAGTACCAGATCTGGAGTCAGGAAGACTTATCCTCCTGGGTTCAAATCCAGCCTCAGATACTTCCTAGCTGTGTGAATCTAGGCAAGTCATTTCACCCTGTTTGCCTCAATTTCCTCATCTGTAAAATGAATTGGAGAAGGAAATGGCCAACCACTCCAGTATCTTTGCCAAGAAAACCCCAAATGAGGTCATGGAGAGTTAGGACTGAAAAAACAATTCAACAACAAAATTGTATACAGCTCACTAACCTGTGTTTGTGAGACCCTCCCTAGTTCATTAAATCTTTACTGCTTGTTAGAGAAAGGACAAGAATGTCACAGGCATGTGTTAATTGTATATATTCTGCTCTTCCTAGTAGGGTCCCACCATCAGCCAGGATTTAACTTAAACTAATAATGTTAACAATCACTGACATTTACGAGGTGCTTTAAGATTTGCTGATCCTTTTACACACCCATCTCATTTAAACCCCCAAACTACCTTGGTCAGAAATATTACCAGAGTTTTTGTTTGACTATTTCTTGGCCAGACATGTGTGATTTCATTGGTAACAGGGAGTTCCAGATGAGGAACTTCCTTTACCAACACAGCTCTACCATCTTCTCTGCAGTTGGAGTCTTGGAAAGTTGCTTAGGGCATTGAGAGTTTGTGTACTATGACTCCCATTTTACAGCTGGGGAAACTGAAGTTAAGTGACTTGCTCAAGGTCACACAGTGTCTCTTCACTCCTGTTGCCTAATCTTGTCATTTCTAGCTTCACAACCCTTCTCACACCTGATTTCTTCTCTTCACACACACAGTGCCCAATCCAGTCCAGTTCCTCATCACCTCGTACCTGGACTCTTGCAATAACCTTCTAACTGGACTCCCTGCTGGGGTTATCCCCACTCTAATCCATTCTCCCCATAAGCCATCAAAATGATTTTTCTAAAGTGTAGCTCTGACCATGTTATTCTCTCCTTCCCTCTACCACTCAGTAACTCTTTTGGCTCCCTAATACCTCTTGGTTCAAGCATAAAATTTTCTGTTTGACATTTAAAGCTTTTCATAATCTGGTTCCTTCCCACATATCCAATCTTCCTACCTGCCTTCCATGAACTCTACGGTCCAGCAACATTGGCATATTTGTCATCTCCATTTGCATTGGCTGTCTCCCATGCCTAGTATACCCCGCACTTCTTTTTTTTCTTTTTGGAGGGGATAATGTAGGGCAATTGGGGTTAAGTGACTTGCCCAAGGTCACACAACTAGTATTAAGTGTATGAGTCTGGATCTGAACTCAGGTCCTCCTGACTCCAGGGCTGGTGCTCTATTCACTGTGCCACCTCACCGCCCCTACCCCCACTTCTAACTCTTAGCTTCCTTGCCTTCCCTTGATCCTGAATTCTACCTTCAGCAGGAGCCCTCTCCCAGTCCCCCCAGCTGCTAATGCTTTCCCTTCTGAGAGTCCCTTTCATCTCTCCTGCATGCCAACTTACATACATTCCAGGCCCCCCCCCATCAGAATATAAATTCCTTGAGGATAAGAACTATTTTTGTTTTTCTTTGTATACCCAGCGCTTAGTACATTGCCTGGCACATAATAAGTATTCAATAAATGCTTATTGACTTGACTCAGTTCTGGTCTCAAATCCTACCTGACACTTGCTATCTGTATGACCAGGGACAAATAGCTTAATTTTCATGTCCCTCAATTTCCTCATCTGCAAAATGGGCAGGTAGCATCTGCTTCACAGAATTCTCATAATGCTGAAAGGAGATAGCGAGTGTAGGGAGCTTTGTACACTTTAAAGCAAAACACGCCTGAGGCTATTCTTCATAACAAAAGTCTCATTACCAGCCATGCCAATAAGCAGGTGTAGACATTAACCCAAGCGCATTGGTTTTCAGCCAACAGCCTGTCTCCTTGCCCACCATCCCCCAGCTGTCCATTTGCAAAAGCAGCTGGCCAACTTTCTCAGCTTTTCTCAGCTCCCTGAGCCTGAACTCTTGCTCTTCTCCTACGCGGCACTCACCACTGGTGTCTTCAGATGAGGTCAGTCTCCTAGACACAGCCACGGAACACAATGAGGAATCTGGCTGTCTTCCTCTGCTTCCTTCTCCCTTTCTTCCACATGGTTCTGTGTGTCCCCTAAATGCTAAGCACAGTGCTGAATAACCTCCTTCACTAAGGTTAAATCAGCAGGGGAACAGAAAGAATTGTATTCTTATTGCCTTTGGACAAACTAGAGAAACATTAAAAAAAAATTTTCGAGCCCAAGTACATTTCTACTTTCCTTTCTCAAGTAAGCTATTATCTTCCAAATGACCGACACTGGTCCGAAAATGTGGCAAGCTCCCCTTGAACTCCTCAGCAGGCTGCAGCTTTATTGTCATTTCTTCTTCCTCATTCAGAATTGAGGTCTGAGCCTGTACTCACGCTTCCTGTCAAGTGTGTTGTAGCCTTCTCTGGCCAGAAGAATGGAGAACAAAAACTAGGCTCCCTAAGTCTGTTCAATGCTACTGTTGGTCATAGAATCACAGACCTAGGTCTGGAAAGGTAGTTTAGAGACCATCTAGCTCAAATCCTCTTCCTCACATTACAGAGGAGGAAACTGAGGACTATTGAAGCAAAAGGACTAGCCCAAGGTCATACAATGTGAGTTAGAGACAGGGGCAAAGACATTTGAAGTGATGCCATGGAAAGAAGAAGTTTTGTATTTGCTAGGCACAATGACAATGATCATAGGCTCATGGGATCATAGACGGCCAGCTACCTTATATGTAGTCTGGTCTGTCCCCATTCTTCCATTTCACAGATGAGGAAGATGAGGTCCAGAAGAGTTGAGTGAATTGCCCAAGGTCATAGAGGCAAAGCGGTAGGGTGGACATCATTTGTAACAATAACAATGGCTCACCTATGACACGGCCATAAGATTATTTTCTTGTTCAGATCTACGATTTCATTGGCCAAGCAAACTCCAGGGATAGGAACTCCCTCCACTTATTCTGATCAAGCAATTTACTCTTAGAGGGTTGTCTGGTATTCTCACAAGTTAAGTGACTTGCCCAGGGTCACATAAATATTTTGTTCCCTCAAAGTTTACAAACAACCACATCCGTTATTTATTACACTCTGCATGGAATGATGGAGGGAACTCCAGAAAGAGGATCAAGGGACCTTTATTCAGATTTTTAGCCCTGCCATTAATTTGCTATAGAAATTTAGGCAAGGGGTGGCTAGGTGGCGCAGCACCAGCCCTGGAGTCAGGAGGACCTGAGTTCAAATGGGGCTTCAGACATTTAACACTTACTAGCCGTGTGACCTTGGGCAAGTCACTTAATCCCAATGCCCTGCCCTCCCCCCTCCAAAAAAGCGGAAAAAAAAAGAAGAAAAGAAAAGAAAGAAAGAAATTTAGGCAAGTTTTTTCTCCTATCTAGGCCTCAGTTTCTTTCTCTGTAATACGGGCATAATGATGCTTGTACCAGAGAGGAGAAGGGACCCGCCCAAAGTCACAACTGTGAGTTAGTGACAAAACTTCCTTCCTTCTTGGGTATGAGATTTCATTGAATTAATAAATACAAAAACATTTTTAAAAGTCCAGAGGGCCATATAAGTACCCTGAGACTCCAGGCTCTGATTCCTAAGCCAAGTGCTTAGTAGGACTCTTTCTCAGTTATAACCACAAACCAATACCTGGCCCTTCTTCCCTTCTCTTGAACTTAGCTCCACATTTAAAATAAAAGCCAGTGTGGTGAAGAAGAAAGAGCCCTGACTCTGGGGTCAAAGGATCTGAGTTCAAATTTCCCTCTAGACCTTACAACCTATGACTTTAGGCAAGTTACTTAACCTTTCCAGGCCTCAGTTTCCTCATCTGTAAAATGAAGAGGTTAGGGTAGATGACCTCAAAGACCCCTTCTACTAATGCTCAATCTATAATTTTAAAAAATGAACTTAGCCTGGGGATTTTCCTGCTTTCTCTTAGGGCCTTTAGTAAAGGGGCTTGAGACCATCAGGAATGCATGAGGACATACATTAATGTGTTGATTTTTCCAGACAGAATATCATCTCCTTGAGCACAGAGACCTTCACTTTTGCCCTGTATCTCCAATGCCTGGCAAGGTGCTGAAGAGTGGGTACTTAATAAACGCTTGCTGGTTAATTAATTGGGATAGAGTAGGACAGAAAAGTTTAGGAAGGATGAGGAAAGCCATTGGCTCTTGTGAAATTGGACATTTATTAAGCACCTTCTGTATTAAGTCCCTGTTCTGGGTACTTGGATATAAAGATGGAAGAAATTAAAAGCAGCAGCCCTCAATAAGCTTACAGTCTGATGTTGTTGTTGTTCAGTCATGTCCATTTCTTCATGATTCCATTTGAAGTTTTCTTGGCAAATGTAGTGGAATGGTTTGCCATTCCCTTGCCTTTTCATACAATCTAATAGAGGGATACTACATGTGTACAAATAAGTATAATACGAGGTGACCTGATATAGGGGGAAATAGCACCAAGTTCAGGGTCAGAAAGAGGAAGTTTCTAATTCTACTCCTACTTATTTACCTGTGTGACCTTGGGCAAACCCCATCTACAAATGAAGAGCCCTGGGTCTCAGGCTAAGCCTAAAAGTGAGAAGGTTGAAGGGTATGAACAGGTGGTTTTCAGAGGAAGAAATTAAAGCTATCTATAATTATATGAAAAAATGCTCTAAATCACATATTAGAGAAATGCAAATCGAAACAACCCTAAGGTCCCACCTCACACCTATCAGATTGGCCAACATGACAAAACAGGAAAATGGCAAATGTTGCAGAAGATGTGGAGAAAGTTGGAACACTAATTCATTGTTGGTGGAGTTGTGAGCTGATCCAACCATTCTGGAGAGCAATTTGGAGCGCTGCCCAAAGGGCTATAAAAATGTGCATGCCCTTTGACCCAGCAATACCATTTCCAGGGCTATATTCCAAAGAGATCATAAAAATGGGAAAAGGACCCACTTGTACAAAAATATTTATAGCAGCTCTTTTTGTGGTGGCCAAGAACTGGAGATTGAAGGGATGCCCATCAATTGGGGAATAGCAGAACAAGTTGTAGTATACGAATATAATAGAATATATTGTGCTATAAGAAATGATGGACAGGTAGACTTCAGAAAAACCTGGAAAGACTTTTATGAACTGATGGCTGAGTGAAATGAGCAGAACCAGGAGAGCATTGTACACAGTAACAGCCACAGTGTGCAATGACTGATTTTGATACACTTAGCTCTTCTCAGCAATGCAAGGACCTAAAAGAGTTCCAAAGGACTCGTGATGGAAAATGGCCATCCACATCCAGAGAAATAACCATGGAGTCTGAATGCAGAGTCAAGCACACTATTTTCTTTTTTTGTTGTTTTTGTGGGGTTTTTTTCTGTCTCGTAGTTTCTCCCACTCATTATAGTTCTTCTATGCAACCTGACTAATGTGAAAATATATTTAATAGGAATGTATACGTAGAACCTATATCAGGTTGCATGCTGTTTTGTGGAGGGAGGAGGAGATGGAGAAGGAGATAATTTAAAACTTATAGAAGTGAATGTTGAAAACTAAAAATAAATAAACTAATAAAAGACAGAAGAAAAGGTGAGAAGGGACCATAGGATCATCAGTTTTGAGCTGGGGATGGTCAAATCCTATAGATGAGGAAACTGAGGTTCAGAGAGATTGGGATCCTTTAGGGAGAGGCAAGACTCCAGCCCAGGTCCTCTGACTCCACAGCCCAGGCCCTTTCCACCAGCACCCGCCTAGGAGATTGTGTAATGTGCTTCCTGCCTGCTCTCTTCCCAAGCTGAAGTGGTATCCTTCCTTCTCTCCTTCCCACCCCGGCACTACAGCTCCTCTCAGAGAGCCAGAGCAACATGGCCCACCTGGTGAGCTCTGTCAGTGACGTTCTGGACACTCTGCAGAAAGATCGAGGGGCTGCACGGCCTCGAATCAAGGCTGACCTGCAGAAAGTCCCTTCCAGGGGGGCCAGGCCGAGGGGCTGTTCTAATGGTGAGTAAGCTTATTCATCAGGCTTCCTCCCCGCAGTCTACATCCTATTTTAGACTATGATTAAATCAAGGGCAGGGGCTGTCTTTTTGCCTTTCTTTGAATGCCCAATGCTTAGCACAGTGCCTGGCACTGAGTGGTTACTAAAGAAATGTTTACTCTGGACAGCTAGGTGATGCAATGGATAGAGTGCCTGCAGTCATAAAGACTCATTTTTCTGAGTTCTAATCTGACCTCAGACTCTTACTTGCTGTATAACCCTGGACAAGTCACTTCCCTTATGTGCCTCAGTTTCCTCATCTGTAAAATGAGCTTCAGAAGGAAATGGCAAAGCATTCCGGTATCTTTGCCAAGAAAACCCCAAATGGGGTCACAAAGAGTTGGTCATGACTGAAAAACGACTGTTTACTGACTGATCGTCCCAGAGGACAGACCAGCTCTCATTCCCCTGATGCAGCGGCAGCTGCAGAGCCCATAACAAGGACAAAGGGCTGAGAACTATTTTTCAAGGGAACTAATCTTCCCTGCCCTTCAAACTGTTCACTCTTAGAACTTCAGTTCCTCGTACAAGATTGCTCAGTTTTGTCTTCTTGGTCTTTCACAGACACACACACACACACAGACATGCACACACATACATACACATATACACAGAGACACACATGCATGCACATACACATAGACACAAACACACAAGCACAGACACAGACATGCACACACACAGACGCACAAGCACAGATAGACACACATAGACATACACACAGACACACACATGCATGCACATACACATAGACACAGACACACAAACACGGATACAGACACACACAGACATAGACACACAAGCACAGATATACAAACACAGACACGCAGACACACACATAGACACAGACACACAAACATAGACATACACACACAGACACACAGTCACACACACACACCCACACACACACATACACCCCTGCCCCAGTCCCCAAGACTAACCCGCCACACAGCCAAAAGAAGGCAGAGCCCCAGAGAAGGTTCAGTTGCTTCTAGAGAATGCCATGGACTAGACAAGAAGCTACGTCCTAAAACTTCCCAACTTGCCCTGTTACTTTTCTCACCATCCTAATGCCTCTATCCCCATCTTTTCATCCAGGCTCCCGCCCAAGAGATTGTCTGGACATCTATGCCAGTGGCCAGCAGGAAGATGGGATTTATTCTGTTTTCCCCACTCATTACCCCTCAGGCTTCCAGGTCTACTGCGACATGAGCACTGATGGAGGGGGCTGGACGGTGAGTCCCCCTGCCCCAGAGGCAAACTCTTCCAGACATAAACACTCTCCAGTACCTTGTGGTCCCAGATGTGTCTGAGATATGATTAAGGAAGGCTTGCAGATAAATTCTCGACATGCTAGCCTACAGCCTTCTCTGACCAGCCCATCTTCCCTAAGGTAGCAAAAACAAGGATCACCCTGGTGTCAGAGACAAAAATCCATGTTCTTTGTTACTCCTCTGGTACAACAAATTACTTGCCTCGAGTGGGTGGCTATCATTTTTAGTGAGATGAGTCTGTACTTATCCGTTTTCCAGATGCTGAATAGAGGGAAGGGGGATAGGAGAAAGAGTACTAGACTGTCAATCAGAATAAATAAACATTTATCAGGTGCCTGTTACTTACCAGACTCTGTGCTAAGGGCTGGGGACACAAAGACAAAAGAGCTCACAGTCTAATGGGAGAGACAACATGCAGACAACTATGTATAAACAAGCTAAATACAGGAAAAAATTGGAAAAAATCAACAGAGGGAAAATACTAGAATTAAAGAGTGACCAGGAAAGACTTCTTGTAAAAGGTAGGATTTTATTTATTTACTTTCAACAGGGTTAAGTGACTCGCCCAAGGTCACACAGTTACTAAGTGTCCAAGGTCGGATTTGAGCTCAGGAAGATGAGTGTTACTGACTCTAGGCCAGGCACTCTCGCCCCTGTGCTACCTGGCTGCCCTTGGAAGGTGGGCTTTTAGAAGGGACTTGAAGGAAGGTATGGAAGCTGGGAGGAAAAGACAAAAAGGGGGAGCACTCCTGGCACAGGGGCAGCTGGGGAAAATGTCTTGAGTCAGGCAATGGAGTGTCACATTCAGAGAATAAAAAGCAGAGAAGTCAGCGTTCCATTGTGGATCTCAGCATACCTGGGTGCTCAGCACCATCTGGGAGCTTCGCAACACTGATGAGCTGGGTGACTCTTGGGAGCTCTAACACTACTTGGGCTTTGCTTTGGTTTCTTCTCCTTGTTCCTGTACCTTGTTTTACCTTTTAATAGAAAAGATCCCTGGGGTAAAAAAGAGCTCAATTTTTTTTTTTAAAGTAGAAGGTAAGGGAAGACTGTAAAGGTGGAGGGGTAGGTTATGAAGAGCTGTGAATTTTAAACAGAGGATTTTATATTTAATCCTGGGGGGAATAGGGCACCACTGGAATTTATTAACTAGGGGTGTGTGTGTGTGTGTGTGAGACAGAGAAAGATAGAGGGAGAGGGAGAGAGAGAGACAGAGACAGAGACAGAGAAAAAGACAGAGAGAAGAAAGAAGACAAGAAAGAAGAAAGGAAGGAAAGAAGGAAGGAAGGAAGAAAGAAGGAAGGAAGGAAAGAAACAAAGAAAGAAAGGAGAGAGAGATAAGAAAGAAAAGAAGACAGGAAGGAAAGAAGGAAGGAAGGAAGGAGGCACCTATTGTAGATAGCCTTCTCAAACACTTTAGTCACAAAAAGAAGGAAAGATATGAGAGGACAGACAGAAGTAATGGATGGGTCAAGTGGGAGGCAGGGTTGAGGATGGGGGAGAAATGGGTATGTTTGTAGGCAGTTAGGGAAGCAGCCAGAAGACAAGGAGAAACTAAAGATTAGTGAGAGAGTGGGGCCGGAGAAGACAGGATGGAATGGGATCCCTTGTGCAGGGGTTGTCCTTGGCATGGAGAAAGGTAACCCCATCATGTGAGACAGGGGTAAAGGAGGAGGTAGAGGCAGAAGGCGCCTGAGTGAAGAGGAGGGGAGAAGAGGGAATTTTCAGCAAATGACACCAATTTTTTTTCAATAAAACATGAGGCAAGGGGGAGCCATGGGAGGCATGGAAGGGATAATAAGTTTTAGAAGAGCAACTGTGCAGAGTGGAATAGTGAGCTGATCGGGGAGGTGTAAAAGAATTGTCTGACAGCAATGAGGAGCCAGGTGAGGTCATGTAACATACATTTGTGGTGGAGCCAGGAAGAATGGTTGAGCCGGAGGAGAGCTTGGGTATTACTGTGTCTGATCCCTTTATCATACAAATGAGGAAACTGAGGGTCAGAGAAGGGAAGTAACTTACCTTTGATTGTATAGATAGTAAGTGACAGAGCTAGGATTTGAATCCAGGGCTTTTGACTCCAAAGTTAGTGTTCTCTTCTCTCTGCTTCCCTTGCCTCCCGGATTCGAAGTTTGCCCACAGTTAGTCCCATTGAGTAACCTGCGTTAAGTAGGGTCATACTATATAGCAAACCTCACTCTGCCCTTAAAGTTCTTGTGAATCATCTCGACTATATGTGGCCTGTGGTTGGTTTTTTTTCTGATTAGGGGCTCCTTCTGATTTTCTCAGGGCTGGAAGTAGTTGGGGGGAGGAGGTAGAGGGAGAGAGAAGATCAAGAGGATGGTGAAAGTACCAATAACTAATGGATTATGTATGGGAGTTATGATCAAGAGGTTAGCTGCTGGTAAGGTCTGTGGAACAGGACCATAGGTTAAAGGACCAGGCACATCAATTACGTTCATTAAAACTTGACTTTCCAATTAATTTTTTAAAATAATTTTACTGTATTTTAATTTAAAATTTTACTGGAATTTCTCTCAACTGTGCAAATGTACTTTAAAATAACAATAATTATTAGCAGACATTATCATTTTCCTTTGCAATAAAAATTATTCATCTTGCTCTTTGCATCTGGTACATGCAAATGCACCATGTCCATTGACATAGTTTTCCCCTTCCATCTAGGATACTCAGTAAGCCATGGAAAGGGGCATGTGATGGCAGCAACCAGCTTGGATACCAGTTGGATAAGGCTTTGAGATTCATTGGTAGATTATGGTTGGGAAACCATGTTTTAGAAGCTCAGTGGGCAGTAACTACCTTGTAAAGATCCAATAGAGTCCCCCATGTCTGCAGGGCAGGATATAGGGAGGAATATGAATTGGCCATAGCTGGGGATCGCAGCAGCAATGGGAAAATGAAAAGGTCAAACCAGGCTTTCTCCAGCCTTCCAAGTTCTGGTAGACTAAGGGTCCAAATTTGGGTCAACTAATCAGGCCCATTTGCCTGGTCATGCTGTGAGTGCTGGGATGTGCTAGACAAGGGGCAGTCTTCAGTGCCTAGGAAAGATATCTATGATGGGTACACAGAGCCACCAACCACAACACATCCTTACTCACAGAGGAAGTTGATGTTGACTATTTTTAAAGTATTGATTTCCAAGCCAAGAAATATCTAGGGAGAAGTTTGGCTTCAAATAAAATAAGTGACGGAAAAGAAGAAGCAAAAGGTTTAGCCAGGGGAATAAGAGAGTGATTGGGGGAGGGATGGTGAAGAGTTAGTGAAAGCTGAAAGGAAGAGATCCATCAGTGGGAAAGAAAGGGCAAGGGTAGGGAGAAGTAGAGTTTGATATAGGGCAGGTCATTAGAGCTAGTGATACAGAATCTTAGACTTCTCAGAAGAGTTAAAAGACAAACACGTCACCAATCATGTCTTCAGGCTCCAAAGGAGAGATTCTGAATGCACTCAGTACGTGTCTGGAAGTTGAAAGCTCTTTTGTTCTCTGGGTCCACAGAGGAACTGAGTTATGGTGTATCTCTGCCTTCAGAGATTCCTAGGAGTGAGGCAGAGAAGAAAAAGCTGCCGTTGTAGCCCAGAAATCAGAGTTAAGGGTTAGGACCGTCTTAATAAAAGACTGAGACACCAGCAAAAGCGATGGATCTTCCCCTCTCTATTGGACTTGGGACAAATCTCGGGGGAAGTCATTCAGGATTCGGGCTAGGAGGCGGGTAATTTCAACTGAGTTAGTTATCAGGAAGGTTACAAGAGAAGTCAATAAGGAACTCTGATATGACACCAATCTTCCACTCAGGGGCTGGAATCTGAAGCTTTGGCATGATAAAGAAAAAAAATCCTCAGAAAAAGCAGTTATCATGTGAATAGCACTAGCCACAGCAAATAAACATTAATATCCATTCTGGCTTCCATCAAAACCAATCTCTCTCAAGGTACCTACAGACATCTGTTAAGATCAGTGCCCTGCCAAAGTGAATCGCTTAGAAACTCAATTGTTGTTTGGGAAGGAGACAGAAGCCCCTCCTGCCACCAGTTACCATCCATTCTCATTATGGCCCATGTCCAAACTGCCTGTCCTCAAATTTCACCTCCTGATTGCCCTCCCAGGCAGACCAGAGCTGCAGTTCCCCCAGAGAGACAGATTGGAACATCTTACCATAACCTCACCCCTAAGTGAAAGCAGAGAAAGAGGGGGCCAGGGAGCTGGAAGAGAGCTTTTGGCCAAAGTTTGGAGGTGTGTGTGTGTGTGTGTGTGTGTGTGTGTGTGTGTGTGTGTGTGTGTGTGTCAGGCTAGGGTTGAGGACCAGGATTCATGGTATTTCTCATAGTAGAATTCAGCAGCTGGAAAAGTGTCCTGAATTCATCAGAAAAGACCTGTGCATCAGGTGAGACCCAAAAACCTAATGCAGTGACCTTTGGGGGCTTTTTCTTACCTTTTAAAACTCACCCTGAACAATCCCTAGATCCCAGAGTGGGATCCAGGCGTGACGGCACTAGCTGGAATGAACTGCTCCGTTTCTGGTCTAAATAGAATCATAGGATCACAAAATTTCAGAACTGGAGGCAGACTTTACAGGCTGTCTATTCAACCTAATACCAAACAGGAATCCCTACGCCAGTACCCCAACATGCTGTTGTGCTGTTTCTACATGAAGACCTTCTGGGACAGGGAACTCATTCCTCTCAAGGCAGTTCTAATTATAAGGACTTCCCCACCCCATATTGATTTTTAATCTGTTTTCCTCTCATTTTCATCTACTGAGGAACAAGCAGAACAAACAAAATCCCTTTTCCACATTATAGCTTCTTCAACCCTAAATTTTCTGATTGGAAAAAATCAAAGGGTAGCACTAAATGACCTCTAAGGTCTTTTCCAGCTATACAGCCTATGATTTTATCCTGCAGACTCTTAAATGTGGAGAGACAGTGATCAGAGTTGGTGGTTCAGAGGAAAGAGAACTTGATCAGGAGTCTGAGGATCTGGATTCAAATCTCGCTAATTGTGTGACCTTGGGCAAGTCATTTCACAAGAGACTCATCTGTAAAATGAGGGGGCTGGACTAGATGACCCCTTGGGTCCCATTCAGTAGTTAATATATAATCCCATGACAATTTCCCTTCCAACCTTTCCCTTCCCTATTCCCCCAGTTCCTTAAACTGATGCCTTAAAAATTTTTTTTTCAGGGTTTCCCCCTTCCCCCCCATCAGGGTTGAGTGACTTGCCCAGGGTCACACAGTTAGTATGTGTCAAGTGTCTGAGGCTAAATTTGAACTCAGGTCCTCCTGACTTCAGGATCAGTGCTCTATCTACTGCACTACCTAGTTGCCCTAAACTGATTCTTGTAGGTCATGGTTTTCAGTCCTCTCAATCTCCTAGTCCCTCTCCTTTGCACATACTTCAGCTTGATCAATGTCCTTTCCTCAAACGTGAGAGCAGGGCATGTAGCACAATGAGAAATTCATAGGATGTAGAGGTTGGAGGGAGAACACATGGTCTAGTCCCTTGATTTTACAAATTTAGAGAAGTTTAGTGACTTGACCAAGGTCCCATGAGTAGTAAGGAGCCATCTTGATTCAAGTAAAGGTCTTCCACCTCCCCCAACACCTTCCCCTATACCACATGGTGTCCCACAGAAGACAGTAATCTGAGTCGGGCTAAGACAGAGGCTAGTCAAGCATTGAGAGAAGGAAAGGGACTCCTCATCACACCTGCTCCTCTTCTCCCCGATGCCATTATCTCCTGAGGTTCTATAAGAGGGATTGGTTGAGATCTCTACCAGTGATAAACCATTAGAACCACCATTTCAGAGAAGAAACAAAAAAACCCTGTTACTGCCCTCAAGGAGCTTCTAGTCTAAATGAGGAGACAATAAAACAGAAGCATAAAATATCTGCCAGACGAGTGGTCCACACATTAGATGCTTTAGGACAGCAGTTCTTAACCTTTTTAAGTCATGGATCCCTCTCACAGTCTGGAAGAGTCTAGAGACCTTCCTGAGAATAATAATTTGAAGTGCATAAAATAAAATACATAGATTACATAGGAAATCAATTATTGAAATTGTTGCTGTTCAGTTGTTTCAGTCATGTCTGATGCTTCATGCTTCCTTTTGGGATTTTTCAAGTGATTTGCCATTTCCTTTGCCAGCTCATTTTACAGATGAGGAAACCGAGGCAGACGGGGTTAAGTGACTTATTCAGCATCACACAGCTACTAAGTGTGAGGCCACTACTAAGTGAAGCCAGATTTGAACTTAGGAAGATGGGTCTCAGACCAGGTTTAAAATCAGGAGCACTCATCTTCCTGACTCTGGGCTTGGTTGCTCTATCCACTGCACCACTTAGCTGCCCATTATTGAAATACAGTTATGAAAAAAATTTTTTAAAACCACAAACAAATTAAATTCATAGATCCCCTGAAGTTTATCCATTGGCTTTGGAGAAACCATTATGGGCTGGAGAGGTCAGGGAAGGCTTGAAGCTGAGCCAGGCTTCCTTACCCACTTCTCCTGACTAGAAAGAGCTACCAGCTCCTCTAAGGTTATAGCAAAACTCACGCTGTACGGAGGTGGGGGGAGGAGATCTAGACTCTGAGGAGGGGGAAGGGAAGTGGCCCATAAAGGAGGAATTTACTTGATGCTGAGAAACTGAAACATCTAAAGAGGGATATTTAAAGAAACCCAGCTAGCTAGTCCTGGATGTGCTGGGAACACTTAGTGTCCTGATAAAAGGCCCAAAAGGAGAGAATGTGGCGGCTAGCTTCCACAAAGGGCTGACAAGCCTGGGTGCCAGTTTCTCCAATGGACTCTTAACATGACTTTGGGCAAGTCACTTACTTACCTTGGAACCACTAGGTGATGAAGTAGAGAGTGTGGGCCCTGGAGTCAAGAAGACCTGAGGTTTAATCCTGCCTCAGATGCTTACTAGATTTGTCTCTCTAGGCCTCAAGTCTCCTTATCTGTAAATGAGACAGCAAGATGGGAAGAACAAGGTGAGGAGGGTCCCCTCCTGCAGCCTCCTCCTCAAAGAGGGGCCAGAGCACAAGGAGTACTGAATGGGAATTCAGGGAGATCTGGGACCTTGTCCTGACCCTCTGACCAGTGAGCTGTGGGATCTTTCATTTGAAGCATATCTTAGGGAAGTAATTCCTTTGTCTTTTATTCTCCAGTGGAAGATACAATCTCTAGCTGGGCTTGGTGGTGCATGCCCATAGTCCCTGCTCCCTGCTCCTGGGGAGGCCCAGGCTGGTGGCTCACTTGAGTTTGGGAGTTTGGGGCTGAGACCTGAGTTCAAATCCTACTTCAGACACTTCCTAGCTATGTGACCCTGGCCAAGTCACTTAACCCCTGTTTTCCTCAATCTCTTCATCTGTAAAATGGCAATAATAATAGCAACCATCTCTCAGGGTTGTTGCGAGAATCAAATGAGATAATAATTGTAAAGTGCTTAGCCCAGTACCTGGCACATAATACTTGCTATATAAATGTTAGCTAGTAGTAGTAGTAGTAGTAGTAGTAGTAGTAGTAGTAGTAGTAATAGTAGTAGTAGTAGTAGTATAGTAGTAGTAATAGTAGTAGTAGTAGTAGTAGTAATAGTAGTAGTAGTAGTAGTAATAGTAGTAGTAGTAGTAGTGGTAAT
>CM053581.1:225261108-225334231 GCA_028627135.1 Pseudochirops cupreus
ATCCAACTGGAACTTGAGATACACAGGCTCTGCAGTTGGGAGATCCATCCTGCCCTACCAAAAAGTGACATAGGAGAGAATAGACTGGGGGAGGGGGGAAATACTGGGATGGCTGTTTTGGGGTGGTGGGCGGGGGAAAGACGGGGAGAAAAGATGTAACTCAAAAAATTTAATAAAGAATCTCATATAAAAAAAAAAAAAAAAGAATTTCCTCAGCACATGAGTGACATGCTCCTATATACTGTAAAGAATTTCAAGATCATCCTGTTCAACTCCCTTATTTATGCTGCTTTGGAAACTGAAATTCAAGCCACCTCAAGGAGCAGTCAGTGAGCATGTACTGTGTGTCCGGGTGACACTGGGGGGAAACAGAAAAGATGAAAACACAATCCCCTCCAAGGGGAAGCTGATGGAGGTTGTGTATCTCCATTACACAACCAAAAGAGGGATCTCAGTGCTTGGTAGTCTATGAGGAAGGGCTAGGTTGTGTGGTATAACTGAGCAATAGCTCAACTAAGCAATTATTAAGCTTAATTAATCAGCAAACATTTATGAAGTAGTTACTAGATGCCAGGCACTGGGCTAAAAGATGAAATCTGAAACCGTCTTTGCCTTCAAGCAGCTTATATTCTACATGTAGAAAGACCAAGTACATACACATAAGAGAACATGTATATATATAAATACAGAAGTATTTATATATGTATATAAAGTATATATAGTATATGTATATGAAGTATGTAAGTATATAAATACTATATATACTATAAGTATATAAATATTTAATATAATATAGATTATAGATTATCTTATATATAAATATATAATATATTATATAATAATATACTATAAGTATATAAATTCTATATATACTATAAAAGTATATATAGTATATGTATATGACCAACAAGCACTTATTAAAATGCTTACTACATACCACAGACCATGCTAGGTTGGTGGTACAGATAAATTATAGAATCATGTTGAAGCCCACCCATTTCCCATTTTAGATTACACGATGCAAAATACCATTAGGGCAGTGCTTAGCCTGAAGTCCTTGGTCAAATCTGAATGAAGAACCCTTATTAGTCTTTCTTTTAACTAATAGTTAGAAGCAATGTCCTGCCCTGAAGTCTTTTTCCATCATTCTTATCCAGGCCTAAACAGTTTCTAAAAGGATAGGCCTGTTCAGCCTAGGAAGGACTCTTTGCTAAGCAATCAGGGTCTATGAACTGATTAGGATCTAAGAGAAGAAAATAGTATTTGATTAATTAAATTAATCGAAATATCTCTTGAGTTCACCTTTGACCAGGCTGAAGGAAGAACTCTTTGCAGAATGGTTAAAGAGGTATTGAATTGTTTTAAGAACATGATTCTGAAAGATGCCCAAAGCTAAGTGGCTATTGTTCTGTTTCATAAATCAAAACTGTTACCTAAACTTTCATCTTACTTTTGTTACTATTTTTTATCTTACTGAAAAATTTTATCTTTTTGCTTCATAATACTATAAATTGTGAGTTAAAATGGCTTGTGTCAGAGAGATTTTCAAAGGCATGATGGATGCCTGTCCCTTTGGGTTTTGTCTCTAAGCAGAGATGCTTAGAATTACTTAATTAACAAATCTGTCTCTGGCAGGCTTATGCCCAAAACAATGAGTACAGAATTTTTCTGCTATACAGTTAATTAATTTTTCTCCCATCTATATATTCAAAACAAATAAAAGTTAATTCCTTTTTTTTTTTTTTGGAGGGAGAAGGCTTCTGATTGTGGGGAGGGGATCAGGAAAGGCTTCATGTGGAAGGCAGCATTTGCACTAAGCCTCGAAGGAAACTACAGAGGTGGGGATAAGAAGGGAATGATTCGAGGCAGGGCATGATGCCTGTACAAAGACAAGGAGACGGAAGAGGGCATGCCAAGGAATAATAAGCAGATCAGTTTGGCTGGACTTGTAGAATGTGTATGTTGTTCAGTCATTTTCAGTCGTGTCCGACTCTTTGTGACCCCATTTGGGATTTTCTTGGCAGATACTGGAGTGGTTTGCCATTTCCTTCTCCAGCTCATTTTACAGATGAGGAAACTGAGGCAAACAGAGTTAAGTGACTTACCCAGGGTCTCACAGCTAGTAAGTGTCTGGGGCCAGATTTGAACTTAAGAAGATGAGTCTTCCTAATTCTAAGCCCAGCACTCTATCCACTGTACCATCTAGCTGGCCTGTAGAATGTGTAAGGATAAGTGCTCTATAATAAAACTGGAAAGGTAGATCGGAAACAGGTTGTGTAGGGTTTTAAATACCAACTAAAGGATCTAGTATTTAATACTAGGGGTACACTATAGGAATTTTGTGAAGGGAAAGGGAGTAGGCTGGAGTAATAGTCAAGGAAATGGTGCATGGAAAGAGTGAAATTTAACCTAGGTCTTAAAGAACAGGTAGAGTTCAAATTGGCAGAAAGGAAGATGAGGAAACAGTATGAACAAACACATGCCTTCCCTTTGCCATCCGGAGATCAAGCTTTTTGAGGGCATCACTGACTGAGACTCTTCTTTCCACATCTCTCACAGTACCTAGAAGACTACTAGGCATATAGTAGGTGCCTTTAAAAATGCCTGTTTTATTAGAATTCCCCTCTCTGGTATAAACAAGGGAGTCCACAAGACGTAGAATCTTCTGCCTTCTTTAAGAATAGAATCAGAATGCCTGACTTTGATAGACTTAGCTCCTCTCAGCAACACAATGATCTAAGACAATTCCAAGGGACTTATGATGAAAAATGCTGTCCACATCCAGAGAAAGGACTGTGGAGTCTGAATGCAGATTGAAGCAGACTGTTTTCCTCTCTTTCTTTTTTTTCTTTCTTGTGGTTTTTTCCTTTTGCTTTGATTCTTCTTTCATAACATGGCTAATGTGGGATTTAATATGATTGCACATGTATGGCCTATATCAGATTGCTTGCCATCTTGGGAAGGGGGTAGGGGAGGAAGGGGGAAAAAAATTGGAACTCAAAATCTTGTAAAAATGAATGTTGAAAACTATCTCTGCATGTAATTGGAAAAAATACTATTAAATGGGGAATAAAGGATAGAATCAGAATTTGGAACTCAAAGTTATGAAAAAAGTTAAAAATAAATAATAATTCTCAAAAAATGATTAATACAATAGTACAAGAGAGAAGTGATGGAAGCAGAATAGGATGGGGATGGTGTAAGTGGAGAGAAGTAGCAGATATAAGAGAGAGTAGAGATACACTTAACAGGACTTGGAAATGATTGGAAGTAGGGTGAGGGAAGGTTCAGGAGTCCAGCCACTCTTCGTTTTCCATTAGCTGTATTTTGGGTTCTACTCCACTATCATTACCACTTTACCTTCCTTTTGTGTGTTGTCTTCTCCCATTAGATTGTAAACTTCTTGAGGTCAGGGACTTGTATTCCCAGTGCTTAGCATAGAGCCTGGCACATAAAAGACACTTAATAATTGTTTATCGTATTTCATCTAAAAAAATATAATCAGCCATTCTCTTTCAGTAGTCCCTAGAGCTAGAGGGATAGACAAGGTGCTATATGGTCAAAGAATGATAAAATCGTATGAGATTTTAGGACATACAAAGAATGCCCATCAGAGTTAGAAGGGACCTCAGAGCATAAAAGGGAGAATATAGAACATACAATATCAGAACACAAAACATAGAACATTAGAGCTAAAAGGGACTTTGTAAATTCTTTAGTCCAAGGATATTTAACCTGTTAAATGGATAAATTGTAGGCAATCCATAAAGTTGGATAGGAAAAAAATTCAATCTTTTTTTTTTACTGGCCTCTAATTATAATTTAGCATTTCCTTCTATTATAAATGTAGGCAACAAATATTATTCTGAGAAGGGGCCCTTAGGCTTTACTAGACCAGCACAAAAAAAGGTAAAGAACCTCTGATCTAGTTCAATCCTCTCATTTTACAAATAGAAACTTGGACTCAGAGTCTCCTTTGGGTCTCTTGTGTTTCTGCCAAAGATTAGGACTTTTAAAAATGCACGTGCTTAGGGTTCAAATCTCTGACTATCAATACCTTTCCCACTTACATCTCAGATCTTTTCAAATCTTATTGGATTTCCTTCCATGCTGAACTAGCCCTTTCTGAGGATTTTTAAAATTCAATGTCTCACTGGATCTGAGGTACCAGAGCAAGAAAAAGAGGTGTCATCTCCTGCCATTTTCCTCATGTAAAAGCTGCCCAAACAATGGAATTTGACATTTCCCCAAAGAAATTAGCAGTCCAGGAGCAAGTGAGTCTGGGAAGCTCCAGTCTGCAAAGGAGAATATTGGTTGAGGTTACAAAATCAGACCCAAAATAGTTCATTCAATAAGAAAAATGGAGAGTTCATATAAACTGGGGCCATTCCCCCCCCTACTAGGCCTCAGTTTCCTCATGTTTTAAAATGGGGATGTTGGATTAGATTACCCTGAGGTCTTTTCCAGCTCTAAATTCCTCAGATGCTATGATCTCTGACTAATTGAACATACACGTATGTAGATGGGCTCTCAGTGAGGAATGCTAACAAACACTTATTCCATCTCTGATTTATAAATGGCAAAGTAACTCAGGAAGGAAAATGGCTAATGGGAAAGATTTGTCGTGTGTGTGTGTATGTGTGTGTGTGTGTATGTGTGTGACAAGCAAGGAACAGAATTGTCAGTGAATCTTATAAATACTCAAGGCAGCTCTGACATGAACCGACAAGGCATTTATTTCAAAGCAATTTAGCCACTGGGATTCCCAAGTCCCAAATCAAGGATGTTATTTAAAAGGAAGCCCTGCAAGTACCACAAGAGCTCATAGGCACACCAGGCACACCTTGGCTAGAGAGCTGGGCTTCCCTTTTCCTCTCTTCTCTCATCCTTCCCAGGGAGAATCTCCATCCCCGGCTCCCTCAGTGGCCACTGAGACCTTTGCCAAGGCATGACAGTAATTTGGCTGTTGGCATATTGTGTAATTAGATAGGGCCTTTTGGGATTCAGGAGATGTGAGAGGAGATTCCAACTTCTTGTTATTTGTCAAAGGAAAGGATATATATATATTTTAATAGCATAAGCTTTTTTTCTTTAAAGCAAGAAGGGGCCTTGAGGCCATTTCATCCTTCTCTCTTTTTTATGGGTGAGGAAATTGAGGTCCACTGAGGGTCTCCAATGAGTTAGTAGCAGAACCAGGACTAGAATCCAGGTCTCTAGATTTTTCTTAAATGAAACAGCCTGAGTAGAGCTCCTCTAGGAAGTACGGTGGGCCTAGGCCTTAAAGGTCCTGACACTAAGACCAGAGATCACTCTAGAATCATAGACCAAGACCTGAAACAGATCTCAAATGCCATCAGATCCAATCCGATCATTTTACAGATAAGAAAACTGGGACGAGAGGAAACGAAGTGACTGAGGTACCCAAAGTTGAACCCAGACCCACTGACTCTAGTACCAGAGTTCTTTCCCAAGGAACCCAGGACACAAAGATCCAACTGTGATTTCCAAGTGAACCAAATAGAGCAAATGCAACCAACTCAGAGGCCTTCCAGGAGAGTTTGCCAACAAACTGAGCTTCTTTAGGGAAAAAAAAGGTTCAGAGAGCTGAGCTTAGCTTGAACCCACATTCAAGCCACTTTGGCTTAGGATCCACTTCCCACAGGCTGAGGGCAACTCTCCTGGTCCTGTCATCTGGATATAGGGAGAAGAGAGGGGTTTCATTTCTTCTCTGGGATTCCAGTCTTTAATTCTCCGTCCTCACTGGTCTCTTCTTCACAGGTTTTCCAGCGTCGGGAGGATGGTTCTGTCAACTTCTTCAGGGGCTGGGAGGCCTACAGGGATGGCTTTGGCAAACTCACTGGAGAACACTGGTTAGGTATGTATCCCTCACAGACCTCCTGCATCATCATGAGCCCTGGTCATTTCACTCTTAGGGGTCCTGTATATTCTGAAGCAGGGAAAATTCATTTGTTAGTTGAATAAATGAATGAATTCATATGTGAATGAATGAGAGAGATTAAAATCCCTTACATTTCTATAAGGTTTTATCATTTTCAAAGTGTTTTCATGAATACGATTTCAAACGGTACATTATGAAGTAGGGTGGGAAGGTATCATTATCCTCAATAGAGAGATGAAGAAACTGAGACCCAGAAAGGTCTTCCAGTGATTCTGTGGCAGAACCAGGACAAGAAGCCAGGGAGAGCTTCCAAAATCCCTCCCAGATCTAAAGTTACAATGCAATGGTCTCCTAATACTCGGACTAGTGCTCTTCCCACGCTGTCACCCTATTGTATGTGGAGGCCTGAATCCTCCTTTGTGCTGAATAATAATAATAATATCTAATAACTGACATTTATGTAGTCCCTTTAAAGTTTACAAAACACTTTTCATCCAAAGTCATTTGAAGTCTGTCAGATGTGAAGGGCAGTACTTGTGACTGCTAACATAAAGGAAGGTTGAGGGGGGGGACCAAAAGAACCAGAGGTTAAGAACTTTCCCCGCACAGCAGGGGCTCCAGACACCTGCCTGCCCTTAAGTCTCTGAGGGATGGCGGTGGTGGTGACCAGGTTAGTAAAGGGCCTCCCTGTGGGAGGAGGTTCCTATTATGCTGTCATGCTCCTGTATCCATCCACAAATAAGTGTTACTGTTCTTTAGTTGTTTTCAGTGGTGTCTGACTCTTTCTGAACCCATTTGGGGTTTCCTTGGCAGAGATACTGGAGTGGTTTGCCATTTCCTTCTCTGGCCCTTTTTACAGATGAGGAAACTGAGACAAACAGGGTTTGGTGGCTTGCCCAGGGTCACACAGCTAATGTGTCTGAAACCACATTTGAACTCAGGACTTCCTGACTCTAGGACCAATGGTCTATCCACTGTGCCACCTAGCTGCCCCCAAAACATTTGTTAAACCCCTACTAAGAGCCCAATGGAAGGTCCATAGGTATAAAACAATTCCTGCCTTCAAAAAGCTGATAGTCCATTTGGGGAGGCAGGAGATGACTATCTGACAAGTTAAATAATAAAACAAGAATGATTCCAAGGCTATACCTAATTAATTTCCAAATAGGTAACAAAGACCATGAAAGGCAGTATGGTTGTAATGGATAGAGAGTTGGGTCTGGAAGTGAGGAGGATCCAGGTTCAGATTCTCCCTCTGATGCAGATTAGCTATGTGACCATGAGCAAGTGACTTAACAACTTTGGTTTCCTCATCCACAAAGTGATGGGGGAGGACTAGAAGGCCTCTAGAGCTATACTATGAACCTGTGTGACAGGCAGTGTGGTAGAGTGGGAAAAGTCAGGAAGACCTGGGTTCAAGTCCTGCCCCTGACAGGGACCGGCTGTGTGACCCCGGACAAGTCACTTACCTTTCAGTTCCCACCCTAAGACAACCCCCTGAGATTTTTAAGCTCTAGAACCATTGTTCATTTGCATTAGAAGAAAACGTTTCTTTCTCTGAAGTTTAGTCCTCTAATGAAATATGGGGTCCAGGTCACAACATAGACCATAAACTTAAAACAAGTTTGAAAGAGAATAGGATCCATCTATGTGGGCTTGAGTGGTGATCTGGGAAGGCTTTCTGGATGAGATGGGCTGTGATTTGGGCCTCAAAGAAAGGCTGGTCATTGGAGAGGCCATGAGAAGGAAACTGGCCATGGTGGGTCCCAGAAAATGTATAATCCAGGGGCCTTAAACCTTTTTATGTCCAAGAGCCCTTGGGCAGACTGGCAAAGCCTATGGCACTCATCTCAGAACAATGCTCTTAAATGTATAAAACAAAATATACAGAATTACAAAGGAAACCAATTACAATGGAGTACAGTTATAAAAATATTTTTAAAAACCCACATTTGTGCTACAGTAACATAGCTAGGAGTGGGTCTGATAACTAAAGTAATTTGAAGTAGTGATAAGCATAAATGATATTCCAAGATATCTGCAACAGCTGTAATACAAGGAGATGAAAATACCTGTGATTTCTACGGTGACAATGCCACGGGTGCTACTGTCACTGCTGTGGTTTGTTGCCTATGCTCATAAATGAATGAAATACTAAATTTCAGCTCCAGGTTAGTAAAAACAAAAATAATTTCCCCCCCAAGTTCATGAACCCCCTGAAATCTATGAATCTCAGATTATGAACCGCTGCGAAGTCCTGCAGGCAGGAGAGATCCTGGAGTGGGAGAAGGAGGAATGAAAAGGTGACCTGGCTGACTGTGGAGGGCAGGCTCCTACAGGGGGACTGCAGGAGATAAGGATGGAGAGGCAGCTTGGGGCCAGAGTGGGTTAGAGCTTGGATTGTCTGACCGAGTTGTAGTTGTGCTAGAACACCTCGAAAATGAGGAGAGAGGAGAGGGGAAAGGGAAGAGGAGAAGGAAGGGGGAAACGGGAGAGAGGGGAGGGGAGAGGGGAAGAGGAGAGAGGAAGAGAGGGGAGAGGAGAGAGGAGGAGAGGAGAGAGGACAGAGGAGAGATAGCTGCAGCTCAGGGCTCTTCACTTCTCTCCACTTCCGTGAAGGGGACAAAAGGTCCTTGAGGGAAGCGGTGTGCTGAGAAAGGAAGAGAAGAAAGCGGGGAAGGGAGGGCACAGAAAGGGAGGGGAGGAAAGGGAGGGAAGACAAGGTGCGGCGCTCCCTGGCATCTCCTTCCCCCATCTCCCTTTGCAGCAGATTGGAGCTGTTCTGGCTGCAGCGCCGGTATTAAGGCATCTTAATTGAAATCTATCCGCAGCTTCGAAAAGGTGCGGGAAGGAGCCGTTTAGTCGGGCCCTGATTAGCTCTTGGCAGGCGCTGGGAGCCCTGATGTGAATGTCAAAGCGAAGAGGGGCGGCAGCTCCGCCACACAAGCCCCCGCAAACTTCCCATCAGTGTGCGGTGGGTTATTTATTTTTAAGCCCACCCATCTCTCCCCATCCCCCCTCCCCCCCCCCCCCGCCTCTCCCTCGCCCAGCGTCTTTTAATTTGAGTTACTGGGGAGCTGGGTGATGGCTCGAACACCAAGCCCAGGGGAGGGCCTGCGAGCAGGGGAATGAAGGAGCAGTTAATTAAACCATGTAAAGGTGACGGGGGACCAGGGTGGGAAGCAATAAGGGCAAATCAATACGGTGCTAGAGAGAAGAGAGCGCAGGCATGGAGAGAGGTCAGCCTCCCCCCCCTTTTCTTTTTTTAATTTTTTTCCTCTTAAGGAGTAGAGAGGGGGGAAAAGGAGCTGGTAAGACCAGGGAAGAAAATTAAATTAAAAATAATTTCTTAACTCCTGCAGGACAGGGATATGCCGCCAGGAATCCAAGGGGCACCTCAACTCTTGGAAAACCTGTGGACAAGATAGACCAGATTTATAGCAGGGATCTCTTCCAGCCTATCCCTAAGGTCGCAGAGCTGCCTGGATCGTAGCTGGAAGAGGCCTTTCCAGATTGTAGGACTGAATATTTAGAGATGGAAAAGGCCTTCAAGGTTATGGAGTTCAATCCCGTCTTTTTACTGATCAGGAAATTGGACCCAGGGTCCAAAGTGACTTACCCAGGGTCACACAGATAGCAAGAAGATTTAATCTTTATAGATTAAGAAGTGGAACTCAAGCCATAAAGCAGCTTGATCACTCAGGTGGTAGTTGGCAGGGTCAGGATTTTAAAATGAGGTCCTCTGACCCTCCAAACTAATGCTCCTTCCATTACACTACATTGCCTTCCAAGTGTGTCCTCCCTGTAGCATTAATCATCTTCCTTTTCAACAGTCCTCCTTGCTTCCCCCCAAGACACCCGAAGCTTTCTTGCTGCTACATCTCTGGGACTAAAACATATAATAAATTCATTCACATTCAGGAGTTTGCAACATGAGAATTTGCATTTTGAGAGGCTCAAGGGAGTGAGCAATGTTCAACCCAAAAGATTGACTCATTAAAAGTAGATTTCCAGGCAACAGGGACAGGCTAATAGGGGAGATATTTTGGGGGTGGGGTGGGCCCCCTCCCCCCCAAATTCCCATCTGGCCACTTTGAAAATCTTAGTGATCTACAGATGAGGAAACAGAAGATCTGAGAGGTCAGGGGACTTGCCTAGCATTGCATACTTATACATTATTATGTCTTATCTCCAATTAGGAAGCTCCTTGAAGGGAGGGAGGAGGGGGGGGAATGAGGTGTTTTGCTTTATTTTTTTCTTTTCTGTAGCCCTTCACAGTGCCTTGAACACAATTGGCTCTTGGTCAATTTTTTACTGAATGAATGAATGAATGCTGGCAGAATGTAGCAACTCTGTGGAAGGAAAGGGGGTTTGGCTGTTAGAAAAGCTTGAAGCTAGGGCAAAGCCAGGAGGAGGAACTGAAGGGCACTTATAGAAGGGATTCTGGAGTTAACCTTGTAAAGATTGGCATGAAAGTTTAAGTAGGGGAAGCAGGGAAGGCAAAGGGATGGTCAGTGTGGGGTTGTGACCAAGGTAGAGGGACCTAGGGTGGCCACAAACTTTCTTCTCCCCTCTCCTCTCTACAGTCAGCCCACTCAATGCAAGCAGGAAGATAACTAGAAAGTCATACAGCTTGTTTTAGTTGTTGGTTTTTAAAAGGATGCACAGTTTTTACTCTAACATAAATGGAAGTACAATCATTGAATAATACCATGTTATGATAAGAGCAATTTTTTGTTATTCAGTCATTTCAGTCGCGTCTGACTCTTTGTGATTCCATTTGGGGTCTTCTCGGCAGAAATGCTGAGTGGTTTGCTGTTTCCTTCTCCAGCTCATTTTACAAATGAGGAACTCAGGCAAACAGGGTTAATTGACTTGCCCAGGGTCACACAGCTAATAAGTATCTGAGGCCAAGTTTGATCTCAGGAAAATGAGTCTTCCTGACTCCAGGACCAACACTCTATCCACGGCACCACCTAGATGTCCCAATAAGAGTAATTAGGGAGCTGGTTTTAGTCATTATCCTTACAAAATTCAAAATGGCAGAATGTCAGCTGTGTTCAAATATTTGAAGGGCTATCATGGAGAAGAGGGATCAGACTTATTCTTCTTGGCCCCAAAGGAAAAAAACCAAGAGTAAACAATCAACACCACAAGCAAAAAACAGGCTCCTAACAATTGGAACTGTCTAAAAGTGAAATGGGCTGCCATAGAAGACACTGGAGTCTCTTCCTGGAGGCCTTCAGGCCAAGGATAGGTGATAGGTGATCCTTTGTCAAGCATATGAAAGTAGGGATTCCTGTTGGTCATGGAGTGATCCAGCTGAGCATTGAGGTCCCTTCCAACTCCAAAATTCAGTAAGTCTGTGAATGGCAACTGACATTTGTGTGATATAAATGAGTTTTAAAGACTTGTTGGAAAATGAACAATTCAGAGGCACTGGAGAGATATGTTTGAAAATAAATAACCAAAAAACACGCATAGCCAGTGCTGGGCACATAATGTTAGTTTAAGTTAAAGGTTATGAGGACACCTGACCTACAAGATGGGGAGAACAAAGAGGAAGTATAGAAACATGTGTGCATATGGGGTCAGCTTGTGATACATCACTCTCAGAAATGCATAGGCACTGATGGCAAACATTCTGAACAGTTGGTTCATTAAGCTACATGCTGTTGTGAATTAATATCAGAATTTTGATTAGTGACCAGTATATTTATTTCTATTCTTTGATACTTTGAGGACTCTGTGATTTTATTGATGTACTTCCTCCCAGCGTCACCAACTGTGGCCATCTATGCTTTTCCCTGCTTTGCAACTCTCATCCATGATCTCCCATAAATCCCCCAGAATGGAGTCCATCCAAGGTGTTGGCATCCTTCGTTTAGAAATGAACAATTTCATGGAAACCAGTGGAATATGTGGGCTATCCAATGACTGGCTCTCTAGTTCTCACTCCATCTCTGTCTCTCTGTCTATCTCTCTCTCTGTCTCTGTCTCTCTCTTCTTTGTCTCTGTCTCTCTTCCTCTCTCCTCTTCCCTCTCCCCTTCTTTCTTTGTCTCTGTCTCTCTCCCCCTCCCACACACAATAATTCGCCTCATCTTCTTTAATACTTATACTTATTTTTGATCATAGTCTTTCTCCTTCA
The DNA here is from genome assembly GCA_028627135.1 of Pseudochirops cupreus. Lineage (NCBI taxonomy): Eukaryota > Metazoa > Chordata > Mammalia > Diprotodontia > Pseudocheiridae > Pseudochirops > Pseudochirops cupreus. The sequence continues at coordinate 225,273,157 of CM053581.1, forward strand.
TAATTCTTCATTAATCATATGTTGTTGCCTGTCTATTGTTCTTTGGATGACCTGTAACTTTAATTCTCCAGAGAATTCGCTATATTCCATGACTCACAATCATGTAGCACCTCCCCCCAAGGAGAATATTTATAAAATGTGTCTCCCTCTTCCTCAAATTACCTCTTTTTTTGATGCAAGCCTACATACAACACAGCCTTGGGCATCATAGGAGAGAGAACTGAGTACAGCAAGGGTCCAATGGTTTTAAGGTCAAAACCAGCAGGTTATCAGCAGTGACAAAAGATGGAGAAGTACTAACCTATACATTTTGTGATATTTCAGTTGGAACTAGGAGGTGAAAGGTTCCTCACTGAAGCTAGAGAAGGGAAGATTCTTGCTGTCTTCTCTTTCCATTAAAATGCACACATTAAAAGCACAGGGCTTAGAGTTCTAGAAAGAGAGGCAGCAGGGAGAGATTGAGAGAGATGTAAACCTCACTGATGAAATGTCACTTGCTGCTGATAACTCATAAGGTGTTTAATTAAATGCCCTCTTAATCAAGAGCTAATCAAACCAGCAGGAAAGCTGTATGTGGGGGGTAGTTATGTGTGCGTGTGCGTCTGCGGGTGTGTGTGCTCACGCATGCAGTATCTGAAGTCAGCCCTACGCTGAGGTGAAGCATGCTAAAAGAACGAAAGGAGGAAAGACGGAATGAACAAAGTCGATGAATTTTAGAGCTGAAAGAGACTTTAAAATGGAATATTAGAGCCTGAAGGAGCTTTAAACCAGAGAATATCAGTGCCATCAAGGACTATAGAATGCAGAATATCAGAGTCAAAGGGGACCTTAGGACACAGAAGGGACATTAGATTGTCCTGGAGAAATTGGGAAAGGAATGTGGGGTATTACAAGACCCATAGCAACTGTGGGCAATTTTATGTATCCCCTTCTGCTGTCACTATCTTAATACTGGTAAATTTGGAGAATAACTCCTATGTGTCTACCTAAGAATATTCTCTGTTATGATTTGGTTCCATGGGGATAGGGGGAAGTAAGAGGTTTTAGTCCCACCTATACTATGATGGTACCTATATTAACTTGGGGAAGTCATTTCCTCTCTCCAGGTCTCAGTTTTTCCATCTGTAAAGTGGGGATGGAATACGGAAAGGGATTTGAGTAGAGGTCTTCTAAAGCTCCTGGCTCTGCTATTCTGTGTCCTAAAATCCCTTTCAGAAAGTTCTGATATTCTACATTCTAAGGCCCTTGATGGCATTGATAACCTATGGCTTACGGTTCCTTTCTAGCTCTGATCATCTAGGGTTGAAGGTGAATCAAGATCTAGATCTATCTAGAATCAATCTAGAATCAAGCTCTAATATTATAGGGTCTAAGGTCACTTTTGACTCTATAATTTTATAATCTGCTGGTTCCATTCTAAAATAGTTTAGTAATCCACAAACGTTTTTGGTAAGGTTTGGGTTTTGGTATGAACTTGTGGTTTTCTAAGAGTAAGGTACTCCCTCCACCAACGCAGAGTGGCAGCTCATGTGTAACTGTTAGTCATAGGGAGATGCTTTAGGCATTCAGAGGTTAGTTGACTTGTCCCTGATCATAGGTGAGTGTGCCTGAGAAGGAAAACTTGAACCTTGAATCAGGTCTTCCTGACTCAAGACCAGTGTTCTCTATCCATGCTACTCTGTCATAAGTGCTATTTAATAAAAATCTTTGAGGAAGAGAGGAAACTGAAGGTGGAGAGGGGACCAAGAGATTACTTTCTTCTTCTAGGCAACGTATCTATTTTGAATAGACATACACAGGAAGAAGGGGGAAGCTAGGTAGTATAGTGGCTAGAGTTCCAAGCCTTGGGTCAGGAAAACTCATCTTTGTCAGTTCAAATCTGACCTCTGACACTTATTGTCTGTGTGACCCTGGGTAAGTCACTGAACACTGTTTGCCTCAGTTTCCTTATCTGTAAAATGAGCTGGAGGAGGAAATGACAAGCCATGCCAGTATCTTTGTCAAGAAAACCCCAAATGGGATCACAAAGAGTTAGACACAACTGAAAAACAATTGAACAAAATTTGTTGTTTGTCCTTCATATCTGAAGGGAACCAAAATGATACCATGATATTGGGGTCAAGGTATGCCATGTTTGATTGTGGCTGATTAGACCAATACAAGCTCAGAAGGCTCTACCACAGGTCAGCCACAAATAGTCCATTTGAACTTTTGTGATGGAAATGTTTCTAGATTTGAGCATCTCACGTTTTTCTTTGTGCTACTGTGATTCTGTATTGCTCATGTAGCACAGTGCCTTCTTTAATGGGGGCATGCCATGTTGGGCCGTCCTGTGTCAGCATCTCCCACGTCTCACCATCAACACTAACGTTCTTTAGAGAGACCTTCAGAGTGTCTTTGTAACACTTCTTCTGATCTCTGAGTGAGTGCTTGCCTCATGTAAGTTCTCTGCAAAATAGTCCTTTAGGTAAGCACATGTTTGGCATTCAGACTATGTGGCCAGTCAATCAGGGTTGCACTCTCTACAGCAGAGTTGAATTCTTGGCAGTTCAACTTGAGAAAGGACCTGATGTCTATCTCGCCAACTGATCTTCAGAATCTTCCTAAGACAACTCAATAGAAGCTGTTCAGTTTCCTGGCATGGTGCTGGTAGAGTGTCCAGGTTTCACAGGCATACAACAAGAAGGTCAGCACAATGGCTCTGCAGACCTTCAGTTGACTGAACAACAACATACAGGAGGAAGGAAGTAGTATAAGGGCTAAAGGAGTGGTTGTAATACACATTTCCATTTGAGAGCATTGTTCTGCTTTCTGGAGCTATAAAACTTGGTTAGTTTTGTTCCTTAGTTCTCATGATGTGTTATACCTCTCTCTCTCCTTCATTTGTCTCCCTTGCTCTTAGGGCTCAAGAGGATTCATGCTCTGACCATGCAGGCCACCTATGAGCTACACATAGACTTGGAGGACTTTGACAATGGCACAGCCTATGCCCACTATGGAAGCTTTGCTGTGGGATTGTTCTCTGTGGACCCAGAGGAAGATGGCTACCCAATCACCATCGCGGATTACTCTGGCACTGCAGGTATGGTTTAGGGGATGGGCTAGCTCAGCAGGGTCCCGTTTAGATATTGGTGGAGTAAGGAATTTGTATCAGAATCATCCGACGGTGGGTTAAGGAGAGTATCCAGGCAGACACAGATGTGTTCTGGATAGATGTTCTCCCCATCAATGCAGTCCTGTTGGGTTAACCTTTGGTGCTTTGCCTAAAAGTTCTTTTTTAAATCTAAACCCTGGGAGAAGAAACATAAGACACAAAGGCAGAATATCCTAAGGAAACAGGAGCAAATCAAGATGATCATGGAGGTCCTGTGCTTTGGGGGCTAAGTAGGATGGGCAGTGGTTCAGAGTAGTAGATGGAAGAGGGGAAGCTGGTACCAAAGTTAGCTCCACTCAGAGGCCTCAAACCCTCCTATTTCCTTTCCACCATTTCCACGGGGCTAAGGCTGCCTGGCCCCGAACAGCCCCGTCCCTATTTGGCTACCTACGTGCCATAAGTCTGGCCTGCTTTTCCATTTTTCACTCATTTTCACCTGTATACTGTGATGAAGCCACCCTCCATCTAACTCCCCTAGGAAGACTCCATGGGCATTTAGGGATACTCTAGACCAGGATTTCTTAAACTTTTTCCACTCAAAGACCTCTTTTCCAGTTTCAGCTGCATTAGTTGTGTGGCCTGCAAAATGCACATGCTTTGTGTTCAGAACCAATGCTGCAGCGAAGTTGTAAGACACAGCACAGGCTAGCGTTGCCAGAAACACCTCAGATTCATTAAGCATTTGATTTTGAGTTAATTTCTTGGTCATTGCATGCTCAGAGATCTTTTACTGTTCCCAAATTTTTCATGATCCTATATGGGTTCATGACCCACAGTTTAAGAAGCGTTGTCTAGACCATTGTCAGCCATGCACATCTCTTTCCACAGTCCCCTGGATTACTTCTATCCTTCTTCCCCTCTCCTGGGGATGAAGCCTTCCAAGTCCCACCTCTCTCCACATACACACATACACACACACACACACACACACACACACACGCATACATGCATATATACACATTCTCTCCCCCGCCAAGGTTTCTTTAGTCCTGATGATGACCCATAGGACTAAAGCTTGTCCAATGAGCTATTTTAGAGCTGGATTGAAGGAAACAAATCCATTAAGCCAATTCAGAGGTAGCCATGGAAGGGTGAGCCAAGACTGGATCTCTGGCCACTCTCCTGAGTACAAATAGTCATTAAGACTACTGGTGGATCTTGACTGTTCAGAGTGAGAATTCTAGGGACTATCTTTACAGGGACTTATCTGGTATAGGGTGCAAGGAATAGGGGCTAGGACGGCAGTAAAGGGGTTTATCCAGAAGAGCCTTGGGTGGAAAGAACACTAGGAGTCAGTACACCTAGTCTTCATGTGAGGAAGCCAAACTAGGAGCCCCTCCTACAGAAGCCCTTTGTGGCTGTCCTGGATGCCAGCGTTCTCAGCTTCTCAGTTGATCTCATCTGCCCTTATGACACAGGATACACAGGTTGCATGCCAGGGCAGGGCCTGCTTTTCTTTTTGTCTTGGAATTCCCCAATGCTAACAGAATGCCTTGCATTTCGTGCATACTTAATAAGCATGTGCTGAAAAAAATAATAAGTATGCACTGAATTGAATTTAAGAAAAGATGTAGGGGGCCGCTAGGTGGCACAGTGAGTAGAGCACCAGCCCTGGAGTCAGGAGGACCTAAGTTCAAATTTGACCTCAGACACTTGACGCATTTACTAGCCACGTGACTTTGGGCAAGTCACTTAACCCCAATTGACCTCCAAAAAAAAAAAAGACATAACCACCAGTATGCAGAGCACTGTATAAAGTTTGGGAGGAACTGCAGTTTCTTAGAAAAGGTGAGGACAGCCTAAACCTAGGTCTCTGGTTGCCTCTTCTGCTTTGTTTCTCTGCCTGATTGAAGGTGACTGTGATCCTGGGCTGGTTGGGTCCAGGCAGGGAGGCAGCTGGAGGGTTAGGAGAGCCAGGGTCCTCTGCTGGTGCCCCTAGACATCCACTGCACTACTACCTGCTGGAGAGGATAAGCCCAAGCCCCGGCTGAGCATGCCAGAAGACACACACCTGGAGGAAATCGTTTGGAAAGTGTGGGACTAAGTGGAAATGTGAAATATTGACTTAGACATTCCACAAATGGATTTATGCTCTTCCTGTTTTCTCTCCACTTCCTGGGACAGTATAACCAAAATTATAAGTTATTATTGCTGGTTTTTTGAGATTTTCTGTCAATGGGTACTTGGGAGTCTTATGTGTTTAGCATTTTGTGTGTGTGCTTGTATATAGAAAAAAATATAGTTGTTTTACAACTGAAAAGAAAAAAGAAAATTAAATTCAAAATGAAGTCCCTGCCCTAATGGAGTTCACAATTTAGTTGGCCCTCAGTTTCCTTCTCAGTCAGGTTGGGAGAGGAGGTTGGATGAGACAAAGACCAAGATTCCTTTCTAGCCTCTGACATTCTGTGGCTTATACCCCAGTGCCTGCTCTGCACCCAGCCCATCACACCACTGCAGGAAGCAAGCAAGATACTGGGTGGGAATTCGAACACAGGTCTGGTGGCTATGGGTCCACGGGGTGAATCATAGGTCACAAATTTAGTGTCAGAAGGGACCTCAGTCCAATTCTGTTCATTATGCTCAGAAAGGTTGTCACTTGCTTCTAAGGTTACCAAGATAAATGTTGGAGGCAGGATCTGAACTCTTCCTGACTCCAGGTTAAGTCCTCTATCCATTGCCTTTTGAACTGAAGTTTCTTCTACCATAAAATGTAGTTAATAACACTTATATTCTCCCATTCCATAGAGTCTTTGTGGAAAAATAGCCTTAAAAACCTTGAAGCACCAGAGAAATGCGAGCTATTCCTTTTGTTTTGTGTTTTATTTGTGTCTGTGTATGTGTGTTGGGATACAGGTGATTCCTTCCTGAAGCACAATGGTATGAAGTTTACCACCAAGGATCAAGACAATGATCACTCAGAGAACAACTGCGCTGCTTTCTACCATGGGGCCTGGTGGTATCGAAACTGCCACACCTCTAACCTCAATGGTCAGTACCTCAGGGGTCACCACTCCTCCTATGCGGATGGCATCGAGTGGTCCTCCTGGACGGGATGGCAGTATTCACTCAAATTCACTGAGATGAAGATCCGACCAGTCAGAGAGGAAAATTAGACTGGGCCCGACAGCCCCCACCCTATCCGCACTTACCTCTCTCTTCTCCCACCCTGCCCTCCGTTCTCTCCCCAAACTCTCCTGTTGTTTTGTCCATGAGTCAGGGTGAACCATCCTCCTGCCAGTGATGATATCACAGTGGTCCCTGCAGGCAAAGAGTTGAGAAAAGTCAGAGACAAAGAGTCTTCTCCAGGTTCAGAGATGTACAACTTTTCTCTGTATCAGCTGGTGGGAGGTAAATTTTGGAGGTGGAAAAAAATAATATGTATCAGGGTGTTCATATATGTACATACACACATATATATTCACACACTGGTAGCTATATTGAGGTTTAGAAATAAGTATGAAGATGACTTTAAAATCCATATTTTATACCTGCCCTAGATTTTTACTCATCCAATAGGTATTCTTGCCAGGTCTGTATCTAATTGGATTTGTCAAAATTCTGTCTCCCTGTGTTAAACAGATGCAACGGTAATAACAGGTTTCACCAGAGTTGGGGGGCAGTGAGGAAGAATGGGTGTCTCAGATGACGTTCAGGGGAAGAAAGTCTTAAGGAACCCATCAAGGGAGACATGAAATAAGGAGAATGGGTTGTTTTTTGTTTTTGTGTTTTGCTTCAATCTCCTCTCTTGGGTATGGGAGATGGGCAACCCGAATCTCTCCAGGCTAACCCTCAGTCTCAACATTCATCCCTTCCTAAAGTTCTCCTCCTCATTTGATCTCTGATTTGTCAATGGCAGACAGAGAAGGGCCTAGGCCTTTACATAAAAGCAGTGTCCTTGAGGCCATGAAATTGGAGGTGGCTTCCAAGCACCTAGCCAGGTGTGATGGGCACAGATCAAAAAGTATGGTGGGTTGCACAAAGACCATGCTGGCACAAGATGGTGAGGAGCTGGGGAAAGAGGCAGTAGCTAATTTTTTGTGCCTCCCAGAAAAGATCTTTTGCTCTATACCTTGAGACCAGCCTAGACTTCCAAACTTCACTTTCAGGCATCATGCAAGTCTCTACTTCCCCACCCCCAGTCCAGCCTTTTCTGCAATCAGGATTCCTAGGCTAGACCTCTTCTCAGCATCCTAGCCAGGGGTGGGGAACTTGTGGACTTGAGGTCACATGTGACCCTCTAGGTCCTTGGGTACAGCCTTTTGCCAGGGTCCAAGAACAAATCCTTTTATTAAGGGGATTTGTTCTGTGAAGTTTGGATTCAGTCAAAGAACTGTATTTGAGGACCTAGAGGGTCACATGTGGCTACAATGTCACAGGTTCCTTACCCCTGTCCAGTCCAAACCCTTCCAAGTGCAACAAAATTCACTTCCAGCCCTGCTGTTGCTTCCCTGATGGCTCTCCCATCCCCTGGTCTTGTAGCTGAGAGCAGGCTGCAGCCAAGAGCTATACGCTGACCTGGTAGCTCCTTTCTCTTCTTCCCTGCGCCAAACTTGCCAGCTCTCAGACTGATCCCCAGGGGCAAGGCATTCTCTGAGCTCTGGGCTTTTATGGGCAGGGGGAGGCAGGACTAGACCAATCTGGACCGTGACTGTAGCCTGTGCCTGGCCTTCTATATGGAAAGGAATATGGAAAGAGAATCTCATTCTGTCTCAGAGCACAAAACCTTGTTTCCTTTGGAGAGGACTGGTCCTTAGAGAGCCCTACCTTGTTCTGCCCCATACCTCTTCCACATGGGTCACCTATTTGGGCCAAACCTGGTACTAGAGCAACTCTGGTCTCTGGCAGAACATTAACCCAATAGGAAGAGAGATGGAGAATGGAGGATGTGAGGTGGAGTGGCATAGGGTTGGGAGAGAGATTTGGAAAAGCTGCTTATGTCTCCCCAAAAAGCATGTGGCAAAAGCAGATTGAGCTGAGTGTTTTCATGCCTGCTGCTATATCCCCAGACCCTGCGGTAAAAGACTCCCCATTCTCGGCAAGTTCTTTTTCTTCTGTGCCAAGGCGGTGGTTATCAGCACAAAGCTGTTTGGGGCCAAGCCCGGATGTTCCAGCATGGGCTGTGTGCCCATCTCTTCCTTCCCACTTGCTGGTGGAGAGGCTCAGCCTCGGGGACAGGAGATGTTTGGTTCTGCCCTTCTAGATGACCTGGGCATTGCTGGAGCAGGCACAGCTCTCCTGGGGGAGGTGCCCTCATTCATGGGCTCCAAGGAAGGAGGCTCCCATCCTCCTTTCCCCATGCCTCCCATCTCCTGTGGGCTCTGCCATCACAGACCAGGCCCCCAGTCCACAGGGAGAGCTCCAGACCAGGAATGTATAGTCCCCATAGCCTTGTGTTCCTCATTTAAAAAGCAAGGGGAGGAGGCAGTCCCAACCCAACCCTTCCTGCTGTGATTGCAGACTGTGGGTCCAGGTTGACAGAAATTCCCTCAGTCAGGAACTTCCCTCCGGCATCCTAACCCTCATTAGCAGGCAGAAGTAGTCATGGTTCAGTTGTCAGGGATGGTGGGTTTTTTTTTTCTTCCCTCTGCTTCTTTTGAAGTCACCTTCCCTAGAAATGCAGCAAGGCCCTGCCCCCTGCTCACAGAGATTAGCACCAGTGGCCTCTGAAAGCCAGGGGAAGGAGGCCTTCATTGCTCATATGATTTAGGATTCATAATTGCTAGAGACCTCAGAGATCACTAGCTCAGCTTCTGCAGTTTACAGTGGAGCCTGAGGCCCAGTGAGATGAAGTGACTTACCCAAGGCCACACAGCCAAGAAATGCCAGAGCCATCACTGGAACCCATAACCTCTGACTTAAAATTCTATCAGTCTTTCCATCATGCCATCTGTCTTCTTTTCTGCTAAGGGCAGCTTTCACTGTCTCAGCCTAAGGGCATTCCCTTGTCCCAGGTAAAGGATGATTTGCTGACCTCTTGGGGCAGGGAGGTCAGTGTGATGGCTTAATTCTGTCAAACTGACCAAGGGCAGGGACCCAAAAGGATCCCAGAGCAGGAAGGAGCAACAGTAGAAAGGAGATGTAGCAGCTCTGTCACTGGGTGAGGCTCATTCCCCAGGGATGAATGAAAACATTACATGGCACAGAAAACCCAGGCAAAGGGTCTGGCCAGAGCGCAATGGGGCAAGTGGGTGAAGAAGGAGGCTGGAAGGAATAAAACTGTAATCTCAAGCTTCCATTCAAGCTCAAATACCAAACTGCTAACACCTTCACATACACATACACGTGCACACACATACACATACACACATGTATGCCCACACACGTACATGCATGCATATGCCATTCCTTGGAAAATGTGTTCAGGTAAAAACAGGTAACAAGGTGTTGAGGGGAAGCCTTCGGCTGGGAGGCAGGAGACTTGCCTTTCTATCCTGGCCTCTACCACTAACCTGGAATAAATCACATGACCTTTCTAGGTTGCAATTTCCTCATCTTCAAAATATGGTTGCATGAGTAAAGGGCCTTGTAACCATCATTGTGTCAGGCCTCCCTTTGGCAATCTGGTAAAGCCCATGGACCCCTTCTCAGAATAATGTTTTTAAGTTATTGAAGGAAATGCAAAATTTCAGTTTGAAGTTAGTGAAAATAAAGAAGTAAACATTTTCCCACACTAATTTAATGGTCCCCTTGATATTTCTTCATGAACCTCAGGTTAAGAAATTTTGGATGAGAGGATGTCTGAGGTCCTTCCAGCTCTGCATTTCATGAAAGTATGAAGGTTCATGAAGAAAGGGGCTTCACCTCAATTTTATTCCCCTGGCAGTCATTAGGCACCCACCCTCACTCCCCATAAAACCCTTTGCATTTCCAGGAAACACAGAAAGTAAAGATGCTTCTTTCTGTTAGAAATCTAGCAAAGACCAAAGGGACAGTAGGGGGAGTTTTGCCTCAAGATAGGAAGGATGCATGGGTATATTTTAAAATATGGGTCATGGCTGGGTCCTTTAGAAGGGTGATGCAGACTGGCCAGATTGTTTACCTTGAACATACTACCTTTCCACACCAAGTCAAAAACAGATGATGAACAAAGCTGGAAGGGCCAAGTTACCCACCTTCTCCCCAACCTGGGCTGCTGGTGATCATGCTGCAAAACGTGATGGGTACCCTAACCTTTCCCTTCATTCCAGGCAGGGCCAGATGGAGGCCCAGACCTTGATCCAAACGGCAGATTTTCGTTGGCCTGGCAACTGTCAAGTCAGGGGTTCTAAAGTCAACCCCACCTACTCTGTACTTCAAAGATTTACACTTTTATCAGTGTGGATACTCTCTAGTCACAGATTGCAGATGTTTCCTTCCCTTGCTAACCAGTTTCATGAGAAGTGGCAAATAAATAAATTCACAAGCCAGTGGCCAGTTTTCTGGACATGAGCCTTTCTGTACTTCGCTAGGCTGGTCCTTACCAAGAGCATACTGGAAGCATTTGGTAGAACTTGATGGAGCTTGTGACACATTGGTGTCCACTTCAAGAACCCGTGGCCCCCTCTATACCCTGGGTAGGCATCAGAAGACTTTGCAGCTCTGATCCAATGCCTATTTAGCCCAGGTTCTATATGAACCCAAAGGTGTTCCTTTCATTTATTGATGTATTTTAAATTAATAGACTTGGAAAAGGAGTTTCCATTATCTCCAATTCCAGAACTTAGCTTCTCATCACTTAGGAACTGAGGCAGGCAGAGTCCCTGGGGTCCCCAGTCTTTGCAAAGGAAGATGGAAGAGCTATGGCTGGCCCCGAGGACCAGGATCCCCCCCCCCAGGCTAGGACCTGGGCGAGCTGACTTCCCTCTCTGTGAGACTTGCGTGGGAAGTGCCAAGCATTTTCTGATCTGTCACCAAACAAACTCCTGGTGAGATGTTAATTGATTCACAGATGCACATGAATCAGAAGGCGCAACTTGCCCTTTTTTTTGGCTGTCACACAGATGAGAGGTAGTGGTGCTTGGATGGAGGGAGAGCAAAGTCTAGTGGTTAGAGCCAAGGAAAGGCAGCTCTGAGCTCCAAAGTCTGGCTCCAAATTCTGATACAGCTCAGCAGACTCAATCATCCTTCTAACCTCTCCTGACTTCAATAACTCTGCCTGTCAAATTAATGTTGAACACCTGTTTCCCTGGGAAGCCTGAAGAGTAAAGGTATCCCTAGGTCTTTAAATGTACTTGGAAGAGCTGTAACTACGAATTTTTGCACTTAGGGCGAGTACCTCAAGGCTCCAAGGGGCAAATGTGGGTAAGTGTTCTGTTTGCTTTCCCCAGGGAGGAAGGGGCGGGTAGGGAAGTGGCAGATGCAGGGTGAACTTGCCCCAGCCTGCCATCTGCTAGCTTTCTCTTTTGACTAATTATTCTTGCTAAGTAGGTGCTAACCTCTGTGGTTTCTAAGCTCCTGAAACATGTACCAAAGGCACCCCTTAAATTCAGCACCCTGGGGCAAAGGCCCAGTGGTTCCAGGGTAGTTAGGGCTCAGACCCCCAAGTCACCACCACAGTGCCCTCTCTTTCTAAGACTAACACCCATGTTGCCAACTGACTGTGCACTCTCTGGGGATGGGAGTCGGTTCACGTCATGTCAGGACTGGGCATATCCTCTCCCCATCACTGCTATCTTTCATAAAATGAAGCAGAAAAACCTCAGCCTGCCAAAGCCCATAGTGCATCTGTTACATCCTTCCAGGGCTAGTGAGGACTTTGTTGCTGTTGAGTCATTTCAGTCCTGTCTGACTCCTCATGACCCCATTTAGGCAAAGATGCTGGAGTGGTTTGCCACTTCCTTCTCCAGCTCATTTTACAGATGAGGAAACTGAGGCAAACAGGGTTAAGTGACTTGCCCAGGGTCACACAGCTAGCAAGTGTCTGAGGCCAGATCTGAACTCAGGAAGATGAGTTTTCCTGACTCTAGGCCTGGCGCTCTAAGCCTCTTCACGCCCTAGCTGCCGTGAGGACTTTAGGGAGGTTCCATTCCAGAACTGGTTTTCTGGCTTTTCTAGCACACAGAGGACCAAGAAAGGAAAGGGCCGGTGGTTCTGCTCATGCCCTCTCATAGGGGCCTGGCCCACTCTCAGTGCAGCCTGGATTAGCTAGCACTTGTACTAGAGATTTTCTCGCATTTTTAGAGAGAGGTTGCTTCAGATCTTGAAAAGGGTTCCAGATTTAGAAATAAAGAGGTAGGTTTGAGTTCTAGCCCTGGCATTTTCCCAGTTGTATGACCTGTAGGAAGATAATTTGCCCCTTCAGTTCTCAGTTTACTCATCCATAAAATGGGAATAACAGTTGGTAGTAATAGTAATAGCACCTCCTGTGCAAGGGAATAAGAAAGATCATGCACGTAAACATTAAAGTGCTATTGTGTGCTATTACTGTTGTTATTTATTTCAATAAGCAATTTAAACAAAACAAAAAACTCTGAAATATACCCCAGCAACTTAATTCTCTAGTCCTGCCCTGCCTCCCCCCAAAAGCATTAGAATGTATACACACATATCATATACATGTATATGTTACATATAGTCTGTGTATATATGACCATGCATATGTGTATATGTGTGTGTTTATCTAGCTAGTACCACCTCCTCTTTCCTAAGCACTCCCTTCTCCAGCTGTAAGAATTTTATTTTTATTTTTATATTTTTTGCTTTTTTTTTTTTTTAGGGCAATTGGGGTTAAGCGACTTGCCCAAGGTCACACAGCTAGTAAGTGTTTAGTGTCTGAGGCCGGATTTGAACTCAGGTCCTCCTGACTCCAGGGCCAGTGCTCTATTCACTATGCCACCTAGCTGCCCCTGTAAGAATTTTAAAGACACAAATTTGCTTGCTGGACACTGAGCCTGCTACAAAACTGCCCCCTCCACTTTTGCCCTTAGCATTATCAGCCTGGGAACTCCCCAGCAGGAAGCCCAGGAGAGAAGCAAAGGCTGGATTGCAAATAGTTTTCACATTAATTTTCCCCTTGCAAGCACGTGTAACTAAGTTTTGATAGAGCTGGCGCTTGGGCATGGCTGTGAGCTTGTGCTTGCTAAGCTTTTCCTGTTACGGCTTCCCTCCTCCCCTCTTCCCCCTGGCATCCTCCACACATGACAATGTTGGAAGGAGCCTTCTACCTCCTCCCAGAGGCTTTACCCCTCTGGCTTCTGCCCTTCTTGGCTTTGCTTTGGGGCCAAAAACTTAGCTTGCCAGAAGCAACTGAATCCCCACATCACCCCCTAGGAATCTCTAAGTGAGTTGGTTTGGAGCCACCAAGAAGGTATTTAATATAGTCTAAGGATGCAGGGATTGGGGGGGATTGGGTGGGACTATGTAAACAAGTCCCACCATCTTGGATTGCATCGAATCTGCCTAAGAGGGCACTATCTGTGCCCAGGGGGTCAGGAGCAGAGAAAAAGTAGGCTGAGAGAGAGGGGGGAGTGCAGGAGGGACCTCGTTACAGGGACCACTGCAGCAGAAAGAGTTCTTTCCTCTGAGATTTCAGTAAAGAGGACTCCATATTTCCTGGAAGCCTGGTACAGTAGAAAGGGTCAGGAGAGCCAGTTTTAACTCTGCCATGAACTTGTGTGACAATGGGCAGGTCAGCTCACCTCTCACCTCAAGTCACTGTCCTCATCTGTAAAATGGGGGTAAGAATAATTTGTTCACCTGGCTACCCTGCAGGGTTATTGACAGGCTCTAAGTAAATTTTATATATACACACACATATATATATATATATATATTTGAAAATGTGGTTTGAGTGATAGATATACATATGGACATATATGCATCTATCCATGTATGTACATGTATACACAATCACATACACAATGATAATTGTGCCCCGCCCCCTTCTCAACTACCCCTGTGCACATTGTCCCAAATTACATTTGAAGCCATGTTAGGTAAGTGTTTCCCCTTCTGGCCCACAGCAGGAAATGTATCACACAGGTAGGAAGCCACATGCTTCCAGGGAATGGTAGTGAGCTGCGCAGATGACACTTGGGGACTTGGCTAGCCACCCCCTCCCCTGCTGATCAAAGCCTCCCTGAACACAAGTCAGCTATTGACATGGTGCCATGGCCTGGCCCCAGGCTAGGCCAACAAGCATTCCTGACTGTGACACTGTAGAGCCACCTGGGCAGGGGGTTTCCTGATTCTGGGGGTATGGTTATGAGACTGTGAGTCTGAAACAGAGCTAGAGACCACCTGCAGGAGAAGGGGACTTTCTGTCTGCTGGACTGAAGACACCGAGCTGGACAGACAGAGGCAGACCTCCCCCATACTAATAAGATGAAAGAGATGGATAGCAGTGGAAAGACGATTGATTCTGTAGTCCAAGGACTGGGGTTTGGATGCCCCTTTGATGTTTACTAATGGCATGACCTTGAATAGATCACTTGGTCCTTGGGGGTGGGGGAGGGTTGGATTAGATGGTCTCTGAGGCTGAGCCCAGGTTGAGACCGGTCCATCAATGATTTGTGTAGATCTTGGAGGTCCCTTTTGGCTCTGATATTCTATGTTCTAAAGTTCCTTTAAGCTCTAGCCCCCTAAGTTCTGTGTTCTAAGATCCCTTCTAATGCTAATATGCTTTGATTCTAGACAGAATGAGCTCTTTCCTAGCCACCTTCTATTGGTCCATGGGCCCCACTGTTCTTAGGAAGTCTGTGTCTAGGTGCTGGTTGAAGCTGCTGGAACAAACGTGATATTTAATGGTCCAATACATATAAGTAGTGTGTGATTGGTGTCTCTCTCTTTACATGGATTTCCAATCTCCTTAAAATAAAGGAACTCATTCTGACCTTTCTTTCTTCACTGTCTCTCGTGTCTTTGAACTTTCCTGAGATATTCCATTTCCATAGGTAGCTGTAGGGCTCTTATGTTATAGTTCTGTGTACAGACAGGAAATCTGTTAATGAGGCTCATAGGACGGAGGGCAAGACCAATCCCTTCCTTATTCACAGGTGACCCTATTAGAGCAAGGGTTTACTGTCCCAGTCTATCCATTCAGAATTCTATGACTGAGGTGTGGTTTATATGAATCTTGGTAATAATGCAACACTATAGAGGGATTCTATGCTGTGGGTTGCCGAGTGACAAATTGTCCTTGTGGGTCCTCTTTCGTTACTGAGACTAATTGTTTTCTTAACCACTGTTCTGATGTGTTAAATACCCCCTTAATAAGAACTAAAAGCCCCTAGTGTCTAGTCATTAAAAAACCAACAATAACAACCACCAGAGGTTAACGACGTAATAGTCCCAGAATCTGAATCTATGAATGCACTCTTCTTATATATATATATGTGTGTGTGTGTGTGTGTGTGTGTGTGTGTGTGTGTGTGTGTATGGCCAAAGATATACACTCGGGTCAAATCCTTTTACAATAGCATCTTTTATAAGTCTATATGTAGCAAAAATATTTCAGTGGCCCATGTGAGCAGTGGTGTTGTGTAGTGGAAAGAGCACTGGGCTTGGAGTCAAGGGACCTGGGTTGGAATCACTGATCCAAAAATTACTAGCTGGACGACTTTGGAAAAGTTATTTAATCTACCATTTTCCCATCTAGAAAATAGAGGCAGTAACATTTGCGCTGCCTGTCTCTTGGGGCTGTTGTGGGAAAACGCTTCGCAGATTTCAGAGGACTATGGAGACGGGAGTGATTATTATTTGATACAAGAAAATTTCAGCACATAAGAACTCACCATTTCCTTGAGTTGGTCATAACAGGTTTGACCCATGCATGTATTTTGCTCTTGTTTTTCTTTCAAATCAGCATAAGTCTCCCAACAGGGATCATCCTCTGGGTCTATGGATGGGATTGAAAAGGCTAAAGTGAGATCAAGTTCTTTCACATCGTGCCCAAAGAATGGGCAGACGCCACTGCAGGCCTTAATCCTTGTAACTGGCTACGTGCTTCCAGGCTCAGTGGTTTGTCTGTGTATACGAGGCCATAGTCAGATAGAGAAGTTGTCCAAATGTGCTGAATCTGACCCCACCAGAGCTCCTTCTATTCTCTACATCCACCTCTCATCCAAAGATATCAATCACCTTCACGAATGAGGCTCTGCTATCACACTCAGGGCAGTGCCTTCTCCAGGTGGGGTCCTGACTCTGCCCTCCCACAACGCCCCATCACATTTTACCTATCATGTGTCCTACATTCTTCAGGGAGGATCCCTGAAAAGATCTGATGAATTCATTGCTGCAAAAGTTCTAATAGTTAATAAGGCCTATGAATCTAGGAGACCTGTGTTCTAGTCCCAGTTTTGCAAATAACTTGCTGAATGACCTTCTCTGGGCCTCAATTTCTCCATTTACAAATATGGGAGTAAAGGAGGTTGACATAGCGCCATCTCTAAAGTTCTTTCGTGGTCCAAAGTCCAAGGGTCAGATTAAACAACCCAGTTAACCCACAGAACCATCATGTTTGCAGCCTGCCCAAAGGTTGTCCCACTCGGCTCATTTCCTTAAAAGTCTGTTTTTACTGCCCAACTCATTGATCCAAGCAATAAATTCTCCTCTGAATTTACCTTGGCAACATTAAAAGACTTTTTGCTCAGAAGCTGCCATGGAATTAACCCCTGTAGTTTTGTGACTGACATATGCTTTTTCCCTCTGTTGAACTCTCTGGGAACCCAAAACCTACCTGTCAACTGTTCCTGGGGGACCAACTTCTCAGAGGCAAAAGCAGCAAGCTCAGGCGTCACCTATCTTAGTCCTGGTCCACAATTCCCAGGAATCGACCTCAGTCCCTGAAGGCAGCCAGGAAGGTGCTTAGATGCTCAAAGAAAAAAAATGGAGAAAATAGTTTTTCAGCCCACGTGCTCTGGTGACATGTGTTTGTGGAGCATAAACTGACTGTAAGCCTCTGGATTCAGTGGGACTGACACAAAATCCCCACATCTGTATCCCCCAAACCACACTGTATTCCCACAGAGGTAGCGGAGGGATGTGAGGAGGGAGAGACTGTCTTTGGCGTCACTTCCGAGGCAGGACAGGAAGCAGGGAGGAGTAATGGAAAGGATGTTGGGCTTGGAGTGAGGTGAGTCCTGTTTCTAATCCTGCTCTAAAACTAATATGATTTGAGTCAAGTTGCTTAATTTCCCTCAGTCTCAGGTTTCTCAACTGCAAAGCAGGGATAATAAAGTCTGCAGCATTTACTTCCTAGAGTTTTAGAAAAATAAAACAACAATAGCGATAATAAATAGCGTTTATAAAGTGCCTTAAGGTTTACAAAGCACTTTACATATAACTTAACCCCAAATTATCTCATCTTATCCTTAAAGTCACCCTGCAAGGTGAGTATTCTTATTAGGCCCATTTCACAGACAAGGAAACTGAGGTAGACAGAGGTTACAACTTGTCCAGGGTCATACAACTTGTGTGTGAGGTTACAATGAGCTCTCCGCTGTACCACCTGGCTGCCAAATTGTCCTTCGTAAACCTTAAAGTAATACATCAATATCACCTATTATTGTTGTCTCTTTCCCACCTCCACCCCCATCCCCATCCCCAAAGATTCTTGATGTTCTCACTCTGCCTTCTGTCTACTGAAGGCCTCAAATCTTGTTGTTCAGTCGTTTCAGTCATGTCTGACTCTTCATGACCCAGTCTGAGGCTTTCTTGGCAAAGATACTAGGGTGGTTTGTCATTTCCTTCTCCAGGTCATTTTATAGATGAGGAAACTGAGGCAAACATGGTTAAGTGACTTGCCCAGGATCACACAGCTAGTAAGTATCTGAGGTCATATTTGAATTGAGGTCCCCCTGACTCTAGGGCCAGCGCTCTATCCACTGTGCCACCTAGCTGCCCCCATTTCTTAAAACAAGGTAATCTTTCTGTTCCGCTCCAATCATCTCAACTTTGTATATTTACACAATTTGCTTTGATCAGGTAGGAGCTCTGGATCTGTCCACAATAAACCCTTCTGGGCTATTTGGTCTTAGTTAGAGCATAGACAAAGCCTGAAGAAAACTGGCAAGAAGTCACTAGTGGTCTGTCCCTGACTCCAGACAAAATGGAAATGAAACCATTTCCAATCATCTGGGACTTCCCCTCAACTTGGGAACAGGTTAATGGTCATATGGTACAAGAAGAGAGGGATGCTCTCTGCCTGCCTTCTTTGTGTAAATGCTCTCAGTAGACAAGGCATAGGGGACTGAGGCTTTATGGAACTCACAAAAACTTTCCCTTCTCCAGGACAGGAAAAACCTAGACCATTCAACAAGGTAGGGAAAAAATACAAAACAAAACAAAAAGCCAAAGAGGCCTTAGACCCAGTGTCTGGTGTCAGGTGGGGTATCTCTTCCTAAGTATCTAAGTCCCATCCTGGGCTCTGAATAGGTCTCCAGTCTCATGCTGGCCTTGGTATATAGATAACTATGGCTGACTTTGAGTCCTCAGGGAGCACAGACCCCTGAGGCTGACACCTGCTTGGCCACAGTTTGTGACCAGACCCACTCTGTTGTTTCCTTTGAAGGACTAAACTTCAAGATGACAATTCAAATGGTTTGGGATTGATGAACTAGCCAAGGTTATGAGGGAGTCCAGCAGAGACGGCGAAAGCTATTCTCAGACACCGCGCAATGGCATTAATCAGAACTTGCACATGAGGGCCCCAGATTACAAGCCTCTTGACAGACAGTCTAAAGATATGAGGGTCTCTGTCCTCAGAAAGCTTACAGGCCAGTCCAAAGCAGAGTCCAAGAAATTCTTGAGAGGCACAAAATGTGAGGTGAGCTCAGAGAAGGGAGATACCACTTTTAATCGGAGTGGAAGCATCACAGAGAAGGTGACATTGAAGCCAGACCTGGATATCTTGAATGAATGGAGAGACATGGGAGGAGGGCATTCCAACCACAACCAATGGCACCAGTAAAGGTCCTGAGAGTTTAGGGCTTGTTTAAGGAGCAGTAAACAGCCCGACTTGAATAAAGTTCAGTACATGAATAAGAATGATGTGGTATCATGCTGGAAATGTAGGTGGGACCTATGGAAGGCTGAGGCTATTGGGCTAAATGTGGACTTTATTCAGTAATTTATGGGGAACCACTGTGGGCCACCTCTAGTCATCCTGATCTATATCTCACCCAGATGGCTCTGGAGGTGAAAGTGAGGCTGGTGACTTTGCACAGCCCTGCCTCACTGAAATCCAATTCACTTGCAAGTCATGGCATCACCTTCCTGGTGTCATGGTCCTCTTAAAGAACAAAGGACAAGCAACCACAACAACAATGATGAACCATTAATCGTGCAAGGGACTGATTTGGAAAGTTATACTTTAGGAACATCATTCTGGAGGTGGATAGGGGATCCTTCCCCCAGGTCTCTCATAGCTAAGCAGATAAATAAAATTCCCTTCCAGATCACTAGCAACAAGCTGACACTAAACAAGCCTAGCAGTCCCACTCCCAAAGTGAGTTGCCTAGAACCTATTTCATCTTTCTGCCTCATGTGCCCGAATCATTGAGGCTGAACAAAAACCAAGCTGCACGCTAGCTGTCTAATGGTCAAGGTCAGCTCATGTAACTTGTTTTCCAAAAGGGTGTTCTGGGAACACATACTCTTCTATCTCCATCAAGCAGACTTCCCAGAAGAATTAAACACAGTCGCCACCAGCAACCGAGGGGGCTAGTTATTCTGGGACATGTAAACAACCCCCTCTGAATCTGTACTTTGTATTAGCTACAGCATGGTGTCATGGAAGGTCGCTGGACTTGGATCAAGAAGACCTGGCTTTGAGTGCTGTTCTGCTGTGTGCACAGATCACCTCACTGCTTCTTCCTCATTCACAAAACGGAGATGAAAATCCCTGCCCAAGTCTCTCACAAGATCGCTCTGTGGATCAAATGAGAACATGCATGTGAAAGCACTTTGAAAATGGTTAAAGCACTCACTGTGCATGTTCAGGCATTACCATGACGAGCGAAGGTACAAACCAGATTTTTAAAAAATTCCATTCCTTAAACTGTTTGAAAAGAAACAGCTTGAAAAGGTCAGTGGTGATCATGCCTTTATCTACCTGAGTTCAAATTCAGCCTCTGACACTAGCTGTGTGACCCTGGAAAAGTCACTTAACCTCTGGCTGCCTCAGTTTCCTCAATTTTAAAATGGGGGTGATAACAGGAGCTACTTCATGGGATGATTGTGAGGATCAAATGAGATAAAGCTTGTGACTGGTACACTGTAGGTGCTTAATAAATGCTAATTCCCTTCCCCTTCCCCACATGCATTGCTGGGATAGTCTGGATCCCTAGAGTGTGGACCATTTCAAATAGGTCCGTTCTCCGTTTCACATCTAACTCCTCCATGTTAGCAAGTAGTGCTGATGCTATGACAAATTGCCGTCTATGGTACTTTATCAGTTCTGTAGGCCAGTAGCAGGATTGTATTGTAAAGCTGTACATCCGATAAGCTATATCAAGATTATGACTTTTCTCGGACACTTAAAAAGATGGTAAATTCGGCTAGCTTTGGAAGGATTAACCCAAGACAGCTGATATAGAAGGAAATAGAAAAAGAGATGCCATGTATGGATGAAATACTTTCTCTTCCCACCTAACACCTGCCCCTTTCCCTTCCTATCTCTTCTCAGGCCAGGACTCGAGGAGAGAGTGAGACATCAGTAACAGAATAAGCAGGAGGGCAAAGAAATAATAGAATAAAAGAGTGAGGCCATTCTTAATACGAGTGGCAATTGATGACAGTGAGGAAAACAGGAAACAACTATGTCCAGTTCGCAGTTAATGAACCCATCAACTCTATGCCAAATGAAATGACTGGACAGTGTTTGGGGGTGGGGTGGGCAGCAGAATCGTGCCCCATTCCACCCTCTAATCAGAATCTCTATTAGGTTTGATCAGTGCCTTCTTGCTCTCCATGGCCACTCATGTTCCCAATGGAATCCCAGACTCTGGAATGTGTAGCAATCAAACCACAAAGGGCCAGAGACACTCAGAAATTGATGCATCCCCTGAAGGCCTATTTAAAGCAGGGAGAGCCCAGGAGCCTTGAGAAGCTCAGACTGGCTCTTTCTAGGCCATCCACTGGAACTAAGAAAATCAGCAACCTCTTGGGGAAGGAAGATCCAGAAGAAATAATGTAAGTAGATTTGACTCCTTGTCATGAAATAGCTTACTCCAATACACATCTTTGCTCATCCCTGAAGATGGATGAAGGACAGACCTAGTTCCTGTCTATTACAATTAGCCAATGACGCTCAGTTGAGATACATGCAAACTGGGACTAGGGTCCAGACTGGGATTAAGAGGGTGAACAAGATTGTAGGATTGAGAACTGGGTGCTTCCAACTCCTAAAAAGTTTGAAGCCAGAGTCTAGAGGAAGGCAGCTGAAATCTTTCAGGGTGCTGATGAACTGATTTTCACCATGGGGATGAGAGGGTTTCCCTAAAACAGAACCATCTTCCTCACCTCCACCTAGCAATCATTTCATTTGAAAAGCCTAATCTCCTTCAACCTGTGCAGGATCTTGCTGCAAAGGATTTCCTAGAAGAAAGCTAAGTTATTTCCCTGTGCGTCTTTCAAAGCAAACAGGTTTGGAGGGGGTGGATTTTTTGCTTTGGGTTTTTTTTTTCATGCTTTCTGGCTGAGGTTACTTCTATAAAATGCTTTCAAATGAACTGATTTTTGGAAGGATCTGAAAGGCTGTGGAGAACATCGTTCTGTATTCATTAGGACAGTCTTTATCTAAATCATAGTTCTACTCCCTAGGGGGCAGAAAGGGAGTCCTAAGCTCTGTAGTCAACCATAACAGGGCCTCTCAGCTACAGAGGGAGAGTAATTCTTGTAGGGACAATGGTGTTTGGAGTAGCTTTATTTATGCTTCAAAGTCTACGGTGGGCCATCTTGTATTGTGTCTCAAGGAGCCAGGCTGATAGGACCACCTAGTCTATTTTCCATAGGCCTTCAGGTATGGTGAATACTACAGAGCTGGTTCTAAATTCTAGAAGCATCTGATTTAAATGCTAAGAGGACATTAATAAGCAAACTAACTGAACAGCTTAGCCAGTCCTATATATTATCAAGTTGAGACCTATTAGAAGTGGATGCTCATAACTTTCCACCCAGTGCTTCTGAGATGATAAAGCCCAAGAGTCAATAATTATAATAAAAGACTAATGAGACCAAATTCACTCAACCCTACCAGGGCAAAACTACACTGCTGTAAACCATTCAAGCAGTTGCAGTATTATAGCACTAAGCTGCCAAAGCAGCCAAATCCAGGGGATTTCAGTAGAGTGAAAACCAGCCTAATTGGTACAATCAACTCCCAAGCCTGCTAAGAAAATAAAAGCCCAAACACCCAGCCTAGTGACACTAACTAATGCTTCTTGGAAGTTGGGCTCAGCTGAGCATCTCTAGCTCAGCTCCATAGTGTTTGCCCAGACTTTGAGATGTTACTGTTGACAAGTTGTTTTGAAACACTGAGTGTATGCAGTCTGTAACTTTCTCCCTCTGCTCCCCAATGCCAACAAACCAGATGAAAGCACCTCACTCCCTCTCCTGTCTCCTCCTCCTGACTCTGGGTGCCTGCTTTCCTCCAAGTGACAGAAGAGAAATCAGAGCTCCAGTGGATGGCATTGGCAGGATTCTGATGAGCAGGTCAGAGATGGCAGGAGGTCACCAGCCCAGCTTCCCAGAAGGAGCACCTAGGTGGAAGAGATTCCAAGATCCAGCCTCCTTGTTCATCATGGCTAAGAAGCTGCAGGGATTTGGTAAAGAGCGAGCTGGTTTCAGATTCAGGTTTGGGAGGCAAGAGGTGAACAACAAAGCTACCAACATCTACCTAGCAAGTGAAGAAAAGCAGAATGGTCTACTGGGGACCCTGGCTGAGGAACTCAGTGGCTACAATAGAAAGAAAGGTGGTTTCAGCTTCCGCTTTGGCCGGCGATGAGGGGCTGCAGATGGCTAGGATGATACCATGGAAAGGAGTCTGTTCAGGGACTTTCTCCCATCTGTCTCCTCCAAGTTAAATGGCTGTCCCTGGTTCTGTCTTCTTTTAATTCCCACTTACCCTAATTCCCAACATAAATTGCC
This sequence comes from Pseudochirops cupreus, assembly GCA_028627135.1. Taxonomy (NCBI): domain Eukaryota; kingdom Metazoa; phylum Chordata; class Mammalia; order Diprotodontia; family Pseudocheiridae; genus Pseudochirops; species Pseudochirops cupreus. The sequence continues at coordinate 225,296,375 of CM053581.1, forward strand.
AAAAAACTCAGAACATTATTATGTGGGCTTTTCTGTATGTTATGCTGGTGGGTCGATGTGTGAGTTCTATGATCCTTTGCTTCCAAACTTTGCTCATGAAACAGGATGAGAGAGAGATGGTGTATTCTGGTAAGGAAAAACAACAGCCTTTGTTCAAACTCACTGAAAAGCAACAATGTTCAGTCTGTATCACTCTTTCCCTCCCCCAGTAGTATGTTTCTGATTGTTTTAAAGCAATCCCCTGGCCTCAGTGGCACTGAGCTGAGAAAGATGGAATGCAATGAATAAGAATTGGGAGAGCTTGCATGCCATGCTCTAAGTTGAAGGCAGAAGGACTGAGTGATTATAGTGGGATAATCAAAGTGTTGACAGTCTCCACAGGGATGCCTGTAAGCTGACATCCAAAATGTGGCTATGAATGAGGAGTAGATTCTACTGCGCACTATGCACAGGTTTAAAAAGTCCAAGTAAAACAAACAAAAAAGACCTACCAATATTCTTATTCTCCATCCCCATTAACACAAAATGCCTCTGGCAGAAAAACACTTCTCAATGTCAAGATGCCATTTTGGACAGGGTGGCTGCCCAAGCTATTCGGATAAGCCATCTTCCGAGTACCATGCTTTTACTGGGCCAGGGATCTTGTGGGAATTGAATGAGCCATGCATGAAAAGGCATTTGATGTTGCTATTTAACAAGGCTGGATTTCAAATTTTCAATATATGTATTTCTTTTTAAATAAAAATTACAACCCCTGCAAACTACAGACTCTTAACTACAGGTCATTAGTACATCAGAACTTAAATTTACTGTGTTGTGAATGTCTTAACACTTTGAAGACTGAAAACTATTGCATATACCCACACACTTTTCTCAACATTCCTCTAATTGACAGCCTAGGAAATGTCTGTGGCCAAAAGGTAAAGACAATGCGGAGTATGTTTTCTTATTCTATTCAGCTTTTGCTAGTTTCTTTAGAGAGAACACATGAAAAACAGTTCACCCACGCCAAGAAAAATCAGAGCTAAGCCTGCAGTGGTTTCAGACCTGGGGCTGGTTCCCTCGCCTATTTCAAACGCAGCTTTGGTATCTCCTTAGATGCTATCCCATGTCAGATACAGCGATCTGATGCTGCTCACATGCTGGTCGGCTTCAACAGCTAACACAAGGAGCATATATTGATGTAACTATAGCAACATTTCCCCTCCTCTTTTAAAGCTGTACCTTAGTCATGTTCACAATTGAATAATTTTCCATTGAACTGTCACAATTAATTGGTGGATTTTTATTAGCCTTTTAGAACCACACTGGGCTGAGCCCAGCTTGGCAGCATGTAGTATTCAACAGTCCTTTCTCATTTTGTGAGGGACTTGCATTCTCTAGCAACAGCCCTCAATCTTCAACAGTCAAAGAGATGCTTCATTATGGAGAAATATATTGGTGCTACAATAGAACCAAACTGATTTAGAATAGAGAAACATGGGTAATAAGTTGGAAAAGGAATACTGGAGTTAATAATTTACTTTCCATTAGGGCAAGTCTCTTTCTGCTGGAGTTTTTCACTTAACTCTAAACTGGACACTAACAAAGACAGATAGAATCTTTGTGCCTGGGGCATGTGATCTGCTTTCAACGACCATTTTGGCTTGGGACAGTGGCAATGAAGATCAGACGATGGGACTAATCAAAGGAATATAATGAGGGACCAAAAAGAACGTGTGTCATCATTAGGGGGAAAAGATAATTCAGAACGCTTCCTGAAAGGAAGAAGTGAACTTTAAATTAACACTAAAATTGCAACAGGTACTGATTCTGGGAGGGTAATCCCCCATTTCTTTACTCCTCAAAAATTCTACAACTCTTAAGTATAAACCCTTTTTGGTCAAGTTTTTTGAAGCGAATTCCCAAGAGAGTCACACTTTTGTGAATTCATGCCATGAAGTCTTAAGACTAATTCAGTCAATACTCTTTCATATCAGGTGTGTGCAATACACAGAGAATCCCAACAGTCTTTGTGCAATTTTCAGCTTTAATAGCTTGAAATTTGCCCATCTTCACAACTGACTTTTGGGACACTCTGTACGCATATGCCCTTCAAAAGAAGGTAACCTGGGTCCCTTTCCCTTCGTGCATTAACAAAAGCATGTAATTGCATTGTCCATCCATTAATACTGAGTAAAACAGTAAACCAGAAAGGGAGAGAAAAAAATCACAGAGCTATGAAAGATGCCTAGAATGAATTCTCCTTATTGTTTTTGTTCACTTTTCTAGAGAAACACTCACATGGTCACTAATTAATGTCACTTTGAAGCATACCAAGAATTGGGCCATTCACTAGTACATAAGATGGGTAGCTTTTGACTACAGCATTTGACTCATTTACTTTTGTCAGAAAAATGTGATGTCAAGAGAAAGTATGATTTCAGAGGAATGGAAATACTGACATTAAGTTTTCACCTTAAAAAAATACACAAATACATCTAACATCCAACAACAAATAAAGCTAGTCTTCCAGTTTACTTGCACATTCAGGCTCAATAATCCTGAAAATTGGAGCAATCAAATTGTTAAATGCATTGATCTGTTAAATCACCTCCCACTGTATTTGGCTAAATTTAGTCTTTAACCCCCCTGCCCTCCTTCATGCCAACCCCACCATTTCCTGGTTAAAGGTCTGTTTCTTCCTGATGTCAACCAATCATCCTACTCTACGCAGTTAGCCTCAGAATTCTCCTTCACAGTAAAAATTACTCTCCAGATTAGTGGAGGTGAAGGTCTTTGGAAAACATTTATTTTGGAAACAGATTAGGCTCCCCTGAGCAACTCATTCTCATTCCCTTACTTTTCCAAATCAAGGTCACTGAAGCATCTCGATGACTGTTTGCATCTGTTAATTGTATTTAATACACAAAAAGGTCTCCATTTTGGGTGTGTAAATCTAAAGGATTTTAGTTATTAAAACTGAAGGTGGAGGTAAATAAACAATGCTAATGAAATACAATCTTACTTTTAAAATTGTGGTTATTTTAGACCGCAAAATAATTCCATATTTTGTAATATATACAAATTGTGGTGTTTTCTAAAATATTCACAAACCATCTTTCTCCAAGTATGACAACCATGAATTTAATTCACATCTCCCCATGCTGCTGGAAGTTCAAATGTTCCCTTAGCTTCTAACCTAATGGATACCTTTGCAGAAAGGGGTATACTGGACCCTACGAAAGTGCCTCAGAATACAGCTAAGTCAATGGGGAGATCTCTAACACTCTGAGAACAGGCTTGGTTAAACTGAGCAAGTTAGTCATGGGATGGGTCAGACTCAGTACCTCGCCCCCCTTTTCTCTCTTGACCAATTACACTGCTCAAAGATCCCAAACTGTAGATGTGAGAGTAGATATAATAGATAATATCTTGCTTCCTGACCAGTGCCCTAGTACCCTGGAAACTGAGGAAAATTGACAGACATTAGACATGAGACCTCTCCGATCCAGAGAGGAAAGCTGGAAGATAATCTTTGGAGTCTCCCAACCCCCAACGCCCAGTCAAAGATGAAATGCTTTGATACCTTCTTGAAGACATGCAGCATTCCCCCTGTCTCCAGCCCTCAGGAGGACTCGGTCTCAGTCAGCTGTAAACGATATCATTCAACAAATCACACGGGAACCTGTAAATTTGGGGCATAGGTTCTTTCTCCTTCTTCACGTAGATGCTGAGTTACCACAACATCACTCATTTGGTGAAGCATTTGCTCCAAAGTGTAGGAATTAAAGTAGGAGAACTTGATCAATTCTCTTTTTAATTTTAAGAAATAACCCTAAAAACTCAAAAAACAGGATGAATTCACCAGTGGGTTTGGTTTTTTTGAGCATGATATGAATTATACATCTGTTCACCATTAGCCGTGACTCAGGGAATGACACCAAAAGAATCTCCGCAACACCTGGGGAAACTAGTCTCAATGTTATTTATCACGGGCTTTCCTCAAGTGAAGACCCATTAGATGTCACAGGTTACAATGAGATGTTTATCAAAGGCCATTTTAAATCTAGGGTTCTTGTATCAGGAATTTCCGATATGATTTCATTATGGTGTTGGCAAGACCCCTAGAATTCTCCAAATTAAAAATTAAAAATAGTGTCACCCAGTAATATGAGTGAACTGGAATTGGGGCAGAATTAATCCCTGTTAGGGTACCCAGGAAATTCTTGGGAAGCAAGATGAATCATCTTTCAGGTTTGAAACTAGCTGTCCAATGAAAAGGAAGATTTAGGTACTTCTGGAAGAAACACTATACTAGTCAGAAGACCTGGGTTCACACAGAACTTCTGCAAGGCTAGGTGACTTGCCTAAGGTTGCACAATTTGCATACTTTTAGGTTTAACAGAGGAGGGATTCAAATGCAGGTCTTCTAACTCCTTATGTTCAGTGACCTTTCCATTAAGAATGAAGCTGGGCAAGTGAGTTCATGTCTTTGATTCTCATTTTTCTCATCTACAAAATGAGGGAATCAGACTAGATGATGGCCCACAGCTCTAAAATGCTCCCATTCTAGATGTGGAAATCTACCAGTCCTTTGTTCATGCAAATTTTTTTATCTCGAATATTTTCCTCCTCCAATGATGCTCAACACATCTTGCAACAGCGTTCTTTTCACAGGGTTTTTGTGAACCATACTTTTCAATATGCTTTGGTGAGCATGATATGTATTCCTTTGACAAGTCTACTGGTTTAATAAGTATTATTATCAGAGGGCTCTACTTACTTCCCCAACTTCAACTTTCCAAGCTGTCAGCCAGTGTTAAATGGAGACCAAACCCATGAAGAAAGAGAGTCCCTCTTGACAACCTGCGCTCAGTGGGTGGCTAGAATAGGCCTCTGTAAAGGGTTACCATTACAGTCTTATAACACCACGTAGGCCAGCACTCCACAGCTATTCATCATTCCCACAAAGAAATAAGACACTAGGCATGTCAAATACAGGTAAATGAGGGGTGCTTTAAGCTGATGGGTGGTGGCAGAGAGAGGGTTCAAAGGCAAAGATAAGAAGAAATGCCTTTCTGGAGGTGTTAACTCTTTCAGGCCAAGAAGTAGCTGTTCAGGAAATTACCTCTTTCTGTACACTAAACAATACCATGATAGCACAAAAGTTAATGCAAGCTTCACAAAGGAAATCATTTATTCTTTTCTGCCTGTCATTATCAAGTGGGGTAAGTTCATTGCTGTTTAGCCCCACCTTAGTTGCTGAATTACAAGTAGTCTAGGTTGCTGGAAAGTAAGTTTCTTATGATGCAAGAAAGGTCTGAGAAGAGGGACAAGGAAATTGTTCCCGACATTGCAGATAATGACACAGGACAAGAGACAGTCACAGTCTCTGTGTGCTGGTAACCACTTTGGGAAGGGTCAGTGAACCTTGTTTCATAAAAGGTGGAAATGAAATAGCTAAAGGAAACAGACTTGTTTTGTGCAATAATCATTCCCTTGTCCTCCCTCTCTACCCCCTCCTGGCAAGATATAACATTAAAACTCAAGACCCTCACACCCCTCCCCAGGCTCTGATAGGCACCATACATACAAAGCCTTTATATCCCCTTTACTAAAACAAGAAATCTTTCTCTTACCACAACCTGGATGGTTCACAAAAAATAAGGAGTTAGGGTTTAAAATAATACATGAAGAGGCTCTTATTTTTTGCCAACATTGATTTATTTAAAAAATACTAAGGAAGACAGACTTGGACTCAAAAAACATTAAGAGAGTCACATATTGAACAAAATGTATTGGACCAAAAAAAAAAAAAGGGAGAAAGAAAATGGCACCATAGGTATTACAGAAGGCAGCTGAAAAACTATTTACACATTTATAAAAGAGTAAGTCTATAAAAGAGTGTAATAGCAAGATACAAATGCATAATATAGTGGCACATTATGTTAACAAAACAAAAACAGTACCTCATAAAACAGTCCAAAGATTTGTGTGTGTGTGTGGTTTGTTTTGTTTTGTCTGTTTAAAAGGCAGCTGGTGGTGTTTTAACATCTCCTTCTGTTTGTAAATCACAGCAGTCTGTGAGGGCAAAGAGGTGACATGAGAATATAAAAAGCGTATTGGAAGGAAACCATTTTAAAAACCATTTCTAGCAGAAAAATAAAATACAAGTTAAGGTAATTAGTGTAAAAATAGTGTAATGCAATAGGGTCATAGGAGTTAGAGGAAAGGGGGAAGGAATGTGGTTTTTCTCCTAGTTTCTGTAATTGTAAAGGGGTTAAATTGCACCATTACTAGTCATAACCCTTGTTTCTTGAGTAATGGGGCAAGTCTCTGTTTAGTCCCCTGCCTATTGCTTCCTGCCCCTCAACCAGCCTGGATACTGGCATGTAGAGGTCAAGGAAAACTGTGAGCGGCTGCCCCCTGAGTCATGGTCCCCGCACCTCCGGCACTCCCGGGGAGTCCCCAGGGAAGAATGAGCAAGACAAAAGATGGCTGCCTGCCATCTGAAATACTTTCTGTGGGCTTTCCCTCCCCCCTTAACAGTCCCTGACAGAACCCCTAGAGAAACATTAGACTGATAAGTGTTGTTCATTGTAATTAAATAAAAGGCATTCTCCAAACTCCAAGCATGTGGCCAAATGCGGCCAGGGCCTTTGGGTGTCAACACTTTTTTTCCTTTCTCTTTGGTGCAATGAACTCTGTGCTCACTGGCTGCTAGCTTCTGTATAAGAACTGGCGGCCATGATGACGCTCATAGATTTGCAGAGAACGGAGCTTGCTCAGGGAGCCTTCAAGAATGTCAGGAAACTAAATAGTCTGTTGTCTCAGAAAGGGGTTGTAAGAATGTGCTTTGCTTAGAAGAGTGCATAAGGAGGAAATAAATGAATACATGACTGGATCCAGACTTCTGTTCTCAGCATGTCATCCAGTGACTAGAACTGTGAAAGGGCAGTCTCAGACCTGCCGAGTGCACAGACTCCGACTGCTGTGGGTGGTTGAACAACTTACACAATTGTCCCCTTGCTTTCCTGGCCTGTTCCTTCTCTATGTGATTGCAGCAGCATCAACCCCATTTTCTTTAGGAACCAAAGTCTGCTGGCCCCAGTTTGGCACTACATGTCACAAAAGGGAGCCACTTTCTTCTCCAGGATAAAGGAAAGACTAGATGACCTTAATCATAACCACTCTGTATCTCCTCCTTGGCCCTCACTGCTCACTTGATGAGCCAACCAGTTGCTTCCCTTACCACAACTTACTAACCTAATAATCATCACCTCTCCTGCACATAAGAAAACGAGGGGGAAAACTCAGCCCCTGGCCAACAGGTGAACCAGAGGAGCCAACCTTGCAGTGATTGCTCTGAGCACCCTTCTGAGTATTTTATTTCCTCAAACACATTTTTTAGCTTAGAAGACTTAAGAAAATCAATCGGGACAATTCCCTTCATAGGACAAGGAGAAGTGAGTGTTAGCAAGACTTTACTGGAAAGGCTCACAACGTGTTAGCGTTCAGGAGACTCATCCTTTGGGAAAATGGCAAGAGGAGGACACAGGAACACCTCTGGGAGAAGAAAGCAAAACCCCACATCTTCCATTCCCACTTCAACTTAAAGCTCATTCTAAAGCGGCATTAGTAAAAGGGACAGCAGGGCCTTGGTATTCTGGCTTCAGTCCACAAAGATGGAATTCCACAGATGAGTTTCAGAACAGCAAAGACTCAGGAAACCTGGGCTGAAAGGGAGAAAAACCTATCATGACTGACATCCCATAGCCTAGGCAGCAGGTGGTGTGAGCTCCAAAGCAGCACACAGTCTGTACCTGGTATGCCTTTTCCTGTCTTGGAGGCACTGGTTCACCGGTCTAGCTCTCAGGCTACACCTATCAGCAGTCAGCTCTGGCTGGCTGAGCCCTGGCTTCTGCTACCTCTGAACAATATCGCTGATTTCTTTCACAGAGCTGAGAAGCTTGCTAAAGTCCTGGGTGGCAGCAGGGCCGCTGCCTGCCGTTGCAGGGCAGATCTGAAGCTCTCGGAGGTTGTTTTCCAACTTGTTGATGGCCTCCCTGAAAGCAAACTTGTTTCGCATCTGCTGGATGGAGTCCACGTAGTTCACACAGAAAGTATAAAGGTTTTTTCCTGCTTCCAGCACAGCACTATGGCTGGCCATTTGCTCTGAGTTTTTGGAGATAGCCAGGCACAAGGCCTCGGTGCTGTCTAGGACTACACTTTTTGTGATAGCACCACTAGCAAGCCTCTCTGGGGGCTGGCGGGTTTTCCGCAGGGACACTCGGGTGGATATGAGAGGAATAAAAGCAGTGGAAGACAGCTGTTCCCCTCCAAGGGTTGATGAAGCAGGTGGTAAAGCAGAGGGAGAAGTGGTTGGAGTGGTTGTTGGGGCCACTGACAGTTTGTTGGACGACTGTGGCTTTGGTACAGAGGAAAGCACGGGCTTTTTGACACCCTCTCCTAACTGGCTTTGTTTGGCAGCATCACTGTTCACAGCATCTGCTACCATAGTCAACTGTTTTGCTTTAATACTAGGTCCTCCATCCCCCGCTGCTTCTTGGCCAGGACTATGAGAGGACTTTGTGGACTTCCCAGCAGATGACGATGGTGGAGGAGGTGGGGCAGGTTTAAGTCTGGAGAGCTTTCCCTTGTCCTTCCCTAATGATTCAGAAGAATGTTTGTGCCTCCTCACTCTGGGCTCCTCACTGGAGACCTTACTGGTCCCCATAAATGCACTGGAGGCAGCTTTGCTAACAGGGACTTGTTCAAGTACAGCAGGGGCTCCTAAGGCACTAGTTTTCCCAGTTTCATCCTTGTGGGACGGGCCAGAGGAAGCCGTTGCTGTGACTTGCCTACGGACAAGTTTTGGCGTCAGACTTGGGGGGCTGGAACCAGGGCTGGACTCTGTATCTTTGAAGACATCATCAACAGCCTCCTCATTTTGTTTCAGTAACCTGGGGGGTGGGGTCACTGTACCCCTGGAAGTTACATCCGATTTATTCTCACTTGCCCGTTTCCGAGGCAAGGCTGGTTTCTCACTCTTGTGCCCACCAAATGTAGAAGAATCAACCTGCCTCCCAGTGGACTGTAAGTCCCGAGGTAGTGTGACTGACCTCCATTCTGTGTCCTTGGCCCCATGGGGTACACAAGAGGCAGAACACGACCTCAGGAAACGCTTGCTGGAGTTGGTATTACTTTCTTCCTCATTGGCTGCCAATCGGCTACTTGTTGATGCAATGGATTTTTTCCACAAGTGAGGAGACCGGAACCCCGAGCTCCCTGATACAGCACCATTGCTAACCCCATTGCTTGGACTTGGAAACTTGGATGACTCAGCTGCATCTAAGGGAGCTGTAATAAAAGTGCCATTGAGGATATCTGGAGTCTCATCCTCTCCACCTCCCCTGCGGTCTGAATGACCATCCATCTCCCGAAAAGAACTGCTGCGTTTTGGGGGGGTTGGAGCAGTTTTCTTCTTCTTTTTGATTAGGGCACTAAAGAGGTTGGTTTTCTTGTCTTTGGGAAGAAGGCGTTCATCTTCATTCAGGCTACTGTCCTGGGGAGTTCTTTCTTTCCTTGGGAGCAGTGGAGAAACAGCAGGCTCATGATCTAAAGGATCTGAAACAAAATTAGGAAGGTTTTGGTGAATCAAGAGAAAGCATTTCCACATTCCTTTTTGTGACCATATCTTTGAGACCTCCTTCCTGTAAGACCAGACTGGCACACAGATTCTGCAGCATGGAAGTCATATCAGGGCACAGGCTCACTGCTCATAAACTATTTCCTAAAATGATTATCAATACATTTTTTTTAGAGATTTCTATCTCATTTTGACAAATTAGTTCTTTTGTATGCAGAGCTCTGCATTCTAATGCTGTACTTACTATTTATCAAATCTGTGACTGTTTTCTTCTCTAAGGAAGCCTCTCATTCACTGAGTAACTGAAGACATAAGTAATAAAAAGTAGGGGTGACACTTGTCTCCTTTCCCCCTCATTTGTTTAGATTAAAGCACAAGAGTTCCCTTCTGACATCATTATCTGGTCAAGTGAAAACAATGACCAAGGCAAACAGAAACTCGGAACCTATTCCCCTCAGATCACTCAACCATCTGACTGTTCTAAGTGGCATAATTTGGAAGGGAAGGTGCTTCATGCCATAGAAACATAGTGACAATGAGCTATTATGCTCTGAAGACAGAGGGGATGACCTTTTTAGATTTCAAATTGGCACCCTTTAAAGATGAAGAATGGTTTACAATAAATGTATCCGGAGTCTTCGATGTCCTCGTTTTTGAATGACAGGTGTTCTCACCAACGGGTCAACTACTGGAATAAGATTTCTCTGCTAGCACTCTCTAAATCTAAACAGTTTGCTTATAGGACAATATATCCATTACCATAAATCAGGCAACATGTAAGGGAAAAGACTCAGGGGAGTCTGAGTGATTACTACAATTTTTGTCTGGAGTAGAGTCAAGGAAGAAGGGAGAAGTTCTAGTAAAACATTTTCAATGTTAACACTTGATGCTGTTGGCTTCGCACTGTATTTCCCATTGACATATATCTTTAAGTGGTGTTAGTTGCCAAAAATGAACCACATTTCTTATTAAGATGCTTTTTATCCTGCACTAAAGTCCTAATACATTGCTTCATCATGGCATGGAGGAAGCCCAGCTGATGCCAGTGGAACACAGGTCCAGCATCAAGCTGAAAAGGCTTGAGTGTGGGTTTCCTGATGTTCTGCAGATATGTCAATGGGAAGACCAACTTAGCTAAGTTCAGAGAGGTTCCTGTCCAGAAGGTTGGTCACTGGGTGATGATTATTTTTGGTTACAGTAATTTATTAAATTGTCTACTATGGCTTGGATGTGTGATAAAATCAGAGATCCTTGATGAAGTAATTGGTTAAGAGTTTCCATTAAAAATTTTTTCCTAAAGCCTTTATCAAGCAAATTAAAAATTAAAAAGTCAACAAATATTTATTAGGTTCCCACTATAGGCGTGTGTTGTGCTTAACGCCTCACATCACGATCCTAAAAGGATGAGATGTAAATAGCAATGAGGGTCTGGGCTCTGCTGCAGAGAACGTCCCTTGAGATCTGCTCTGCTTATTAGCTATTCAGGTGGGAAATTCCTAATCTATTCAAGTGGTTTAAGTCATAGCTACACTCAAAATCATGACACCCCAGTACACGACCCAACCTCCTAAATTCCCCTAGGGAGTTACACTGGAAAGGCACTTTTCCAGGAACCACCAAATACTGCAAGTGGTAGAATAGCACAGTAGTAAAAGCACTGATGTAGTGGGAAGGACAACGATCTTGGAGACCCACCCTCAAATCCCGGCTCTGACATTTACCAGCTTTGTGACCCTGGGCAAATATTTGATCTCCCCTCTGCCCCCGACTTGTTTCCTCTTCTATAAAATGGGCACTACCACTACTTACGCTACCTATTTCAAAAGACTGCCATGGGAAAGCACTCCATAAAACACCATACAAATGAGTTTTTTCACACCACTAGTTCTGTACCAAAGGAGGGGTTTTTTGGGGGGTGGGGCAGAGAGGAAGCAGGAGGTTGATTTGGTTTTCTTTGAGTGAGCTTTTCATGTCAATGTTCTAACTACAATCCCCCTTTCATTTGGGTTCAATATTTATTATTGTTTTATCTGCCCTGGAATGGGAACCACAAATGCTTTGAATAATAGATGAAAAGGCGGATTAGTTTCTCGGTAGATTTTATAAGCATCTCTGCCTCTTTGACCGAACTAACTGCCAAAGCCAATTGCTCCTTAATGATTCCCAAAGGGAGAGAGGGTGCTGCAGGGTGATTAGCTTTCTGTTTTCAATGGAGATCCTTCCACTTTAAAAAAGGTTAGACTCTCTATTCCAGGACTTGTTCCTCTACGCAGGGCCTAGTGGATATTTAAAAGACAAGAACAGGTTCTCTCTCTTACTTTCCATCCCTGTACATTTGCCCTTGGAAGTTTCTAGTAACTTGGAATCTGCATGGTAGGAGGGAAGATTCAAGGGCTGGTAGCACATACCGCCTTCTCCCTGACTCCTTGCATGAGGAGCGTCCAGCAGCTCACTGGCCTCTTTATTTTCAGCAGCTCTCCTGGATGTTCTGGTCTTAGTTGGCAATTCTGGTGCCTGCAGCAGCGTACTGACAACACTTCGCACACCTTTCTTCCCCAACTCTTTTTCCACCTCTAAAAAAACATGAAAGAACCATTATTGGCAACTGCCTTAGAAGTCTTTTGTTTTTTAAATTAATAGGTGATTACCCATAAATTATTACAGAAAAAAACCGATGCTGAAGCAAAACTTAACATCTTACACTGCATGGTTACAAAATAAAGTACCCCTCTAGATCTCTTCCTTGCTTCCAGGTTTCAGACAGCTCATCAGCACACTCCTTTCCATAATGCAGAGAGCACAGAAAACACTGCTGCATCTGGGGCACAGGGTATACCCCTAGCCTGCATGCTCCCATCCCTAGCCTCTTATTGACCTTGGCATAACACTATACATTACCATCTGATATGCTGGACTCCTGAAACATCGTTTCAAAGGCTTGGTGGATTTCAGCAAAAGAGGGCCGATCAGAAGGACTCCACTGCCAACCTGGACAAATAAAATCTAAGTTAAATAAACATGGAGAATCAGAAATGAGTGAACAACAACAGATTCCCATTTAGCACTATAGCATGGATCAGGAATCGGAGAAGATGAATGCTAGTCCTAGCTCTGCCAAAAACTCATGGAGTGACCTTGGGGAAAAGGAAGGGACTGAACTGAATCATCGCTAGGTTCCCTTTTGGCTTTAATTGCTAAGACTATCTTCTTTTCCTTGGGGGAAAAAAAAGAGTATAACCTCCTTATGTTATCTACATAAAACATATATTCACATATAAAAATATAAATATTTTTATTACTAAGAACAAAATTCCTTGGAAATAACATGGCCAAAGGACTCTGCTTCTAACCTTCCACATATATCCCTTTATGAAAAAATTTTAGTCTAGTTCAGCTAAACAAAATCTTTCTGAATACGTTTGCAGAAAACTCACATGCTCTCATGAGTTCATAGACTTTTTCTGGACAGCCTTCTGGACGTTCCATGCGATAGTTTTTTTCCAACAATTCATATACTTGTGACAGATCAATTCCAGGGTAAGGGGACATACCATATGTTGCAATTTCCCAAAGTAAAACCCCAAATGCTGGAAGAAACAGAAAGAAAGAAGTTGAAATTCTTAAGGTTTACCTGTGACTATTATCTGTGCCTTAAAACTATACAGAAGAGTCAAGTACTATGGTAAAAAGCAGTTTGGATGCTAACAGACATTAACAAGCTTCTTTGTTAATCAAGACCTGTCACACAACAGGGTAAAATCAGACTGCCTTTCAATTTACTCACTGTTTCAAACTTGAATGCTCTGAAAGAATTAGGATCTTTCAAGTTCTATTAAAGGCAAAATTAAGGAAAGTCACAGTGGATTAACCATTATATAGTCTCTAGAAATATAATCGTTTTGGCACTATAGTACAGTGGATACATACCTGCACTGGGAATCAGAGCTCTACTTTTAGCTATACTAAGTCAAGGACCTCTGTGATCCTGGGCAGAACAGGCTCTGGCTTTCAGTTGAGACCTCTAAGGTTCTGTCTAGCTAAAAGATTCCAAGATTATGTTTTAGAATATTTATATTCAAGATTCAGTCAAAGAAAGTAGTGGTCATTCTATCCTGTGAACATTGATGCCTCCATAAAATAGGAAGCAGCAAACAGAACTTCGCATTAATAGTAACTATAGATAAGCCTGTTAAGAATTGTCACTTGACAAACTGAATGACAACACGCAAGAAAAACACTACAAGCACAGAAGCACTGGTTATGAAGTCTAAAGTCATATGTGTCATTTAACTATCATGACAAATATGAATACCGTATTTTGAATAAAAACAAAAAGCTGGGAAGAGAAAAGAATGCAATTTATATTCAAATTACTTTGGAAAAATAAATTCATAGATACATCAAACAATAGGAAATATTGTTTCTCTATGGAAGGAAAAAGGAAGGGAAAAAAGAAATAAAAGAATGAGGAATAAAGAGGAGGGAAAGGAAGAATACAAAGTATGTAAAAGAGAAGGGAAAAACGAGGTAGGTAGCAAGAAAGAGAATGCCAGCCAGAAGATAAGATGGAAGGAATGAGAGTGGGGTTTTTTTTAAACCAAATATACAAGTCCTTACCCCAGACATCTGACTTAATGGAAAATTTATTGTAAGCCAGGCTTTCAGGTGCTGTCCATTTGATTGGGAACTTAGCTCCAGCATGGGCTGTGTAGGTATCTCCTGTCATTAACCTGCTCAGGCCAAAATCAGCCACCTTCACCAAGTGGTTTTCCCCTACAAGGCAGTTTCGGGCAGCAAGATCCCTAGGGAATACAGAAATCAATCCATCAGAGGTCCTGAACATCATTTCAGTTTTGGAGATTGGTAACAGTTGAATTTAAAAAATGATAATGGCAAACAAAAGTCATCTGTTTTCTTTGAAACTTGTGTTATTTCATTAAGTCTGACATTAGAGAATATTCCTATTGAGACTCCTCTTGTCCCATTCATATTTTAAGTATATTTTACTCAAACCGCACCTGTCAATTTTCTCTTCTTCCGTAACGCTCGGCTCAGGTACATCTCAAAATGTCTCTCATTTGTAATCTGCCTCATTTTGCCTCCTGATTCATCCAGAGAAATCCCACTCTAACATTGTGGTTCATAGATGTTAGCCATGAAATCATATAGCAATTAGGACAGGGAGATGAAAAGCAGCAGCTTATGAAGATGACTATTTAAGAGAGCTTGGTCATCAGCAATCATAGAGAAATTAAATGCAGTAGAATTTAGTTTAATAGGATTTTGGTAAAGCATTTTAGGTGTGCCTGAATGCAGAGGGTACAAACTTAACAGTGCAAGGCAAATCAAAAGTCAAGAAATCTCAATTTGCAGCATCAGAGAGTTCACTTTCCTGAGTGGCAGAAGCATTTGAATCAAACTCCTATGTAGCACAGAAAATATGTCTTACAAGGAACTGCTAGCATTTCACACACGATACTCTTATTCCTCACTATGGAATCTCATGTACAGATTTCATACTTCAGTTAATTGGGTAAGAATGATCAAAATTGTGGTGAGAAGAACATTTTGTATAAAACAGACCTAGCAAGGCCCATCAGGCCCCAACTCAGGCTGTGTCATTACTTTGCTAGGAAGCCATTTCCACTGGCAAAGAATGCAAAGCACTAACATAATTGCAGCCCATTGGAAGGTCAAAACACTCCAACCTTTAAAACAGCAAAGAAGCTGAATTCAAAGATACATGCAATTCAGCAGCAAAACATTCCTGAACCAGAAGAGAGTAAGGTGATTGGATTTATAATAAAAAGGAAAAAATACAAACACTGGCCACTAACATGAGTTTGTTTAAAGACAATGCCTACAGTTCCCAGGAAGAAGTAATTATTGATGAAAGCTGTGAAAAGGAACAACGTGTACTCTATTTCACATAGAACTATGATTATTAGAAGTCAAGCTTTTTGTGAATCCTACTTAACACGCCACTTAATCCAAAATGGCTCAGACTGAATCATCTATACCCCTGTGATTAACCACCGTGTTGATCCAGGGTCCATTCCTTTTCTGTTTTAAACCCTGGTTATGGGCCCCTAAAGACTGTAAGATCAAGAAATTTCCACATGCCTTTATTTCAAGGCCCAATATTCTGCCAGTACCAAAGTTAGAGCCTGATTCTCAATACCAAGAGAGTGAGAAGTTTTGTAAAGGAAAATTCTAGCTCTCATGCTGAGACTCTAAGTGTTCCAGGATGCTAAGCACAGCTCCTACCTGTGGATGAAGTTTTTCTTCTCCAGGTACTCCATAGCTGATGAGATCTGAGTGGCCATGTATAGCAGCACAACTGCATTCACCTCCTGCCGATTACACTCTCGTAGATAATCTAACAAATTCCCATAGGTCATGAACTCGGTGATTATATAGAATGGGGGTTCCCGAGTACACACCCCTGTGGAGTAAGACACGAAGTACTTTAGGGTACTGCTTCATCTACTACTTAGTAGGCATCAAAACGACCGGCTTCAGGGAAACTGACTTCTGAGAAACTTTTAGACACTATAACCCACACCATAATCCTAACTACCAATGAAAAAGTACAATACACAAAGTACAATGTGACTGCAAGTTCATCTCTAATGAGATGCGTGTTTCTACTCTCTTTCTTTCCCCTAATGCTAAAACACCCTGGATATGCGAGGTACCACAAAGTTCAAAATGGAAGAATTAGCATTAAAAAAAAACGAAAAGAAGTAGTAGTAAAAATCTAACCACTCAAGCCCCTACATAAAATGATATAAACCCTAATTACTTTTATCAGAAGATTACTTTGACCCTCAGAATCACTTTGTAAGAGGTAAGAGAACTGAAAAACTCTAATGTTTCAACAGTCAATTTTAGATTTGCATTCCCTGATTACTTTCAGATACTAGCGCAAGTAATAACAGATTAGCATACCAAAAAAATGCCTCCTGCTTTCAAGTGTTGAATGTTG
Organism: Pseudochirops cupreus; assembly: GCA_028627135.1. Classification (NCBI taxonomy): domain Eukaryota; kingdom Metazoa; phylum Chordata; class Mammalia; order Diprotodontia; family Pseudocheiridae; genus Pseudochirops; species Pseudochirops cupreus. The sequence continues at coordinate 225,312,994 of CM053581.1, forward strand.
GTGGAGAATAGCTGTCTAGATCTGAAACCTTAACATGGTAAAGCAGCTTCTCTCTCCTTTTATGGCACCTGTATCACCCCAGAGGGTTTAATTAAAAGTTCCTCTGCTTGGTACTTCTCTCACTTACCTAGTAATTGTACTAAGTTAGGGTGTTTGATCTCTTTCATTACTGCAGCTTCTTTCAAGAACTCTTCCACCTCCATAGTGTCTTCCTGCAGAGACAAAGAGGAAAAGTTTCAACAAGGAAAGTGTACAGGAGAGGAAAGGGGTTGGGAATCGGAGCTAGCTTCACAGTTGGTGTAAATTGGAGCTCTGAGTTGCAGCTGTCCTGGGACTTCCTTTCTTCACAACCACATTACATTGATTTGCTACTAGATGTGCAGTGCCTGCCAATCTATTTTACTTCCTTTCCCAGGGCTCACTCTTAGCATCAATGCTTCCCCCACCCCCACCCCCACCCCTGGTGGCACTGAGCTTCTCTCTATTCACCTATGGCAACAAATACAAGTTAGTGTCTGTATGCTTGGTGGCTTACTCTCAATGGCTGCTATACAGAATGTATGTTTCTACAACAGCATGGCATTTTGCTAGGATGTAAGGTCACGGTAAAAATGAAATCAGATTCAAGATCAAATCAACCAAGAAATAATGAACTTAAAATAAAAAATCAGTCTAGAGAATCTGACATGCAACTCACTTAAGAGAAAAGAGCAGTCTATTCTCAGGAGCACAACGTGGTACTGTACACAAAAGGAAAAGATGACATACACAGAACATGCTAGGATGGATCACAATATTCTTAATGAAGCCACCAGAATCATTTGTCACAGGATCACAGGATTGAAAATCAGAAGGAATGTGAAAGATCATCTAGTGTAACCCTCTCACTTTACAGAGGAGTAAACAGAGGCCCGGAGCAGGGATGTGACTAACTTAAGGGTGAGGAACTGGGGAAGCAGCAGATCTGGGATTTAAGCCCAGGTCCTCTCACTCCAGATCCAACACACTTCCCTCATACCACATTTCCTCACAGGAAATGAGGTTAGCCACAGAACACAGCCTTCAGGGCTAGCTGGGGTCGAGGTCATTGCTAGCCATTGCTTACTGAGACAGAGAGAAGAGATAGTGAGGAAGCTGAACTAGTAGTCCAAATTATTTGAGTGGACTTTGGCATATTATATTAAAGTGCCCAACTGTGAGGACAATGGAGTAAGGTGGAAAGAAAGACTGTGAACCAAGTAATGAAAAGAGGGGGAAGGACCAAGTGAACAGTTCATGATGGTAACAAAGATCTCTGTCTCAATCTTCCAGGCCAGATGCCAAGCCTCTAACAAACCAGATCCAGGACAGGATCAGAGACTCAGCCACCAAGTAGAATGACAATGCCTTAACCCTCCAAAATCATCAAGGGCCCACCTCTAAACATCCAGGGCGCAGGATGTTAGGCTTCTGGTCCCTTGACCTTGTACAGAACCAAAAATAGCTATGGATAAAATGAGTAAGCCAACAATGCCACAGGTCCCTCCATCAACCCCAAGCCTGCCCTGGACCGAGGAGTTGACAGTTCTTACTGGGAAAAGTCAGAATGCCAACCATCCTGTGTTCACAGACTTCTTTCTCCTTCTCTTTGAATATCTGTTATTCAGATCTGCAGGCTTCCTAGGTGAAAACTACCTTACCACACCTATTTTCCTCTTTCCCCAAACCTACATGATCATTCACCTCAGATCTTCTTCCTCTAACACCCTTATCCTGCTCTGCCTCTCCTTCACACTGCACCTTGGGAATCCCTGATTCTATCACCAACAAATCTCCCTTCACTTCAGGGCCTTCTACCTTCCTGTACTTAGGAGTTTTAGTTTCCCCTAAGAGACGCTGCATCCCTGGCCACCTTCAGCAGTACTAGAACAACTCTCATGCTGCCAACACACTGGCCGTGGTGGAGGGAATAAGTCTTCATTAAGTAAGTGCCTACTATACGCCAGGTGCTTTGCTAAACATATTACAAATGTCTCATTTGAGATTCATAATAACCCTGTGAGGTAGGTGCTATTATTATCATCCCTATTTTATGGTTGAGGAAACTGAGGTGGAAAAAGGATAAGTGACTTGCCCAGGGTCACACATAAACTTGGAAGTGTCTGAGGCTGAATTTGAACTCAGGTATTCCTGACTCCAGGCTTAGTGCTCTATCCACTTGTGCCACTGAGTTCCATCTAAGAAGAGGCTCACTTCATGCTTCTTATTAACACTGCCACTAGTTTTTTCCTCTGCTGCAAATCAGCACCCTTTCTTTTTTTGAGGTTTACTCCACATTTCTGTTTTCACCCTATCCTGATCTCTGTTACAATCATGAACATTCCCTTGGTCATTCTCCCTCCCTTTCTCAAGCACTTCATTACTTGGTTCACAGTCTTTCTTCCTACCTCACTCCACTGTCCTCACAGCTGGGGACTTCCATATAACATGCCTAAGTCCCCACAAATAACATGGACTACTAGTTCAACTTCCTTAACATATCTCTCTTCTCTTCTCTGTCATTCTCTTTACCCCTCTTCTTCTTCCCTTCTTCTCTTTCTCTCCCCTTCCTCTTTCCCCTCTCCCCCCTCTCTCATCACTCACTCTACAATCCCAGTCCATCAATGGGGTTCTGACCTCACTTTCTTCCTTTTACAATCTCAAGATGCCACGGTTAGCTAGTTCTACTATATACTGTCCTCTACTGTTGAATCCCTTGCCCCTTTGTTCTTTAGCCATTCATAGCTTGCCAAAGTCAACTTTTAGGTTATCCCTATTCTCTGCTTTATCTGCTCCTATTCTCATGCTACAGAATACCCCTGGAAGAAGTCACATAAACAAGTCAGTGGGGCTAGAACAAATTTATGATGATAATAATAACAGCAGGTCACATTTATCTAGCACTTTAACATTTACAAAGTACTTTATATAAATTATCTTGCTTGACTTATGGTATTTAATTTCAAATGGATACTCACTGCTATAGGGCAATCCTTTCATTCTTCCCGGTTTGAGACAACCTCACTATGGCTGTCCCAAACCTTTTCTTTTGACAAGCCACCTACAGAATTCCCCCACAAACAATCCTTTCAGCAGAGGACTGCCTTCTACTCGATTAGAGACCAGCCATGTAAATTCCCTCTCCTCATCTATTTTATACCCAGAAACCCTTTCACCATCTCTCATTCTCTCCTCTTTTACTCTATTCTCTGATGAAGAAATCGTCCTTCCCTTTGCCAAAGTCAGTCCTTTCATGTGTACTCTTGATCCCATTTCTTTCATCTCTTCTGGATGTTCATTCCCTTCAAGTATCATGTCCCACTTTGTAAGCTTTGTTGACCTTATTATCCACTGATGTCTTTCTTGGGAAAAATATGCCTAAATCTTCCCAGTTATTAAGAAAGAAAAAAATCTCTTGACACAGACATTCCCTCAGGCTATCATCCTCTATCTCCTCCCTTTCACAGCTAGACTCCTAAAAAAAGCTTATTATCATTTCCATCTCCTCACTTTCCACTCATTTCTCAATCCCTGGCAATCCAGCTTTCTCCAAGGTAACCAAATATCTCAACTTCTAAAGACAATGACTTCTTCTCTATCTTCATCCTTTCTGACCTCTCTGCTGTTTTGGACACTGTTGACCCTCATCTCCTTAGCATTAATGACACTTCTTTCTTCTACTTTAGTGCATTGTCTTTAATCATGTTTACAAATAAAGCATAACCAGAGACACGTTAGTCTATGGTAACTTAGTGTGGGACATTGAGAGACTAAAACCTAGAAACAACTTATTACTCTGTAAAAAATGGCCATATGTACCTAATGTCAATTAAATATACTTAACTGGCAGTCACTGTGTCAGACTGCACTGGGAAAGAATTATTTCCAGGCTTAATACCAAGGCTGTTTAATTCTTCTGAGTCCTTTCTGTTCCTTAAAATGCTCAGTAGACCATATAGTTTTTGGCCCAGAGTGCTTTGATTTACCAGGGTGACACTAATGTCAAAAGCACAAGAGCTAATGCTTGCTGCAATTCTGGAATTTAATGCTGTTCACGAACTGAAGTGGGGATTTAAAAATCTTGCTAGGTCAACATTATGTTCTAAAAGTAGCTCTGAAATGAAGCATTTCTATTCCATTAAAAACAAAACAAATAGGCTACAGTGTAATAATTTCACGGATATCATTACGTCTTCTGATTCCTTTCCTTTTCTAAACACCTATAACATAGATTTGGGAAAGGTAAGGGAAGAACATACTATGACAGGTAATTTCCCTTCACAAAAAATTAAAATGATCCTCTGTTTAAATCAATGTGAACTTGTCTCCCCCTGCTGGAGTCAGTCCAAGTTCACTTATTATTTTAAACCAGGAAGACAAGCAATCTTCATTTTTGACTGGAGACATCTTTGATACTGTTTAACTGAAGACACCTTTGTTTCTGTTTAGTTACATTCATCAATATTCATTTGCAAAAGTTATTTAATCGTTCTGAAGAGTTATTTCATTTACATAGTAAAATTTTAGCAATTCAATCTAAGGGGAAGTAATCTGAATTAATGAAACCTTTGTATTATAGAATATTTTAAAGGAATGTCATTTTATCCTTTTCAAGTACATATTAAATACAGAATTAAATAATCCAGCAGCAAAATAAAATTTCTACTCCAAATAACCACAGAATCTATAAAATATATAGAAATATACTGATTGAAACATAAACAGAAATCACAAAAGAACTACAAAACACAATAGAAAAATGTAAATTTAAATAATTGAAAAAAAATTAATCACTCACAGTTGGTCCATATTACTATAATGAAAAAATATTATGTAAACTGAATTACAGATTCAGTGCCATATGAAACTATTTTCAAGAACCAGACAAAATAATGAGAAAATTCATTTGAAGAACAAAAGGTCCAGAACATAAATGGAAATAATGAAAAGAAGTGGGCAGGAAGGGGGCCTTGGCGGTGCAGATCTCTAAATACATTGCAAAGCAATGGCCATCAAAACTGTTCATTACTGTAGAAAACTTGAACAATGACACACCCCCCCAGAACTGCAAACAACAGCTCTGTGTTCACTAAACCCAAGACCGCCAGCTACTGGGACTCAGTGTCTGACAAAAACTGCTAAGAAAACTGGAAAGCAAGTTAGAACGAGCTAGGTTTAGACTAATGCCTCACACTACATGCCACACAGTGATCCAAATGGATACAATATCACAACAGAAGGGGCCACGGGAGGACAGGAAGGCTGCGGCACCACTGGTGAGCTTGTTACGCTGTTCAGACATTCTGGAAAATGATTTGGAATTATACTGAAAATAAATTAAACTGCCTAGCCACCGAGACAGCAATACTGTGACTAGGCTTATACCCCAACAGAGATCAAAGAGAGGGGAAAGGCTCAGAAGTACAAAGATATTTAGAGCAGCAGCTTTTAATAGCAAAAAACTAGAAACAAAGTAGGTGTCCAACGACTGGGTGGGCAGCTGAACAAACTGTGGTACACAAATATAATACTATGCTGTAAGAAATAACAAAAAAGGCAGATTCAAAGACACCTGATCAATGCGATGAACAATCACAACTCCAGAAGACTGATGATAAAACATGCTTTCCACCTCTTGGCAGAGAAGTGATGGATTACAGGTACAGAACAAGATGTATGTTTTCAGACAAGACCAATGAAATGTAAATTTCTTTTGTTTCACCATCCTTACTTGTTTTTTTTCTTTTTTTTTGGAGGGGGAAAGATAGGGCAATTGGGGTTAAGAGACTTGCCCGAGGTCACATGGCTAGTTTTTAGTGTGTTAAGTGTCTGAGGTCACATTTGAACTCAGGTCCTCCTGACTCCAGGGCCGGTGCTCTGTTCACTACACCACCTAGCCGACCCCATCCTTACTTGTTTTAACAGAGGACTCTTAATGGGGAGGAGACAATGCTATGGAATTAGTGGGGGAAAGAGAAAGTAATACTGCAGAAAAAGGAGTCAATGAAATTTTTTTTTAAGATGCAAAAGAATACAGAAGGATATTCTAGAGGGGACAAAGTTAGGGACAGTCGTGTTGGTGCTACAATGTTAAAGCTGATGCAGACTTCAAAGAGACAACATGATGTGGAAAGACCACTCTTGGCAGTCAGAAGACTTGGGTTTGAGTCCTGCCAATAAGTACTAACTATATGACCATGACTAAGTCACTGAACGTTTTCAAGCCTCATCTATAAAATGCGATTAATAATTCCTGCAGTACCTACACAAGTTTGATTTTGTTAGATAATGTATGCATAAAGTTCTTGATAAACCTTAGAGAGCAATATTAATGTTAGTTATTATTAACAATGGCCTATCCCTGAATGAGCTAATAGACCCTGTCTAAATGAAGAAAAATATCTGGTGTAATTAAAAACTTGGACTTCAGAAGAGCAACATAAATACCTATGCAACAAGGAAGGAATGAAATACCAGTCCTTCAGTTAAGAACTAGTTTTCTGTATCAGAGCCAAGTTTTCCAAAACTAATGTCACAATGTATGTAATTGTATCTGACTACTTACTCAGCCTCTAATCCCTTATCTCCAATCAGCTATAAAGTCCTATTAATTCTATCTTTGTAGCATCTCTCCTCTTACACTGCCACCACACTGGCACATGCCCTCATCACATCATGTAACACACATCCTGGTGTGTTACAGTTACCTTCTTGTTAGACTCCTTATCTCAAGTTCCTCTCCACTCCAGTCCATCCACCACTCAATTCTCAAAGTGATCTTCTTAAAGTACAGGCCTGATTATCTCACCTCCCCTATTCAAAAATCCAGGGGTTCCCTATCACCTCTGACATAAAATATAAAATCCTCTGTTTCTCTGCCACTCAGACATTCAAAGGATTTGGCCCCCTCCTCCCATTCTTCTCCTATTACACCTCACTCCCTTCCACCTCCTCTGCGATCCAATGATACTGGTTGACCTCCTTGCTTTTCCTTGCACAAGATACTCCCAACTTCCAGCTCTGAGCATTTTCAACAGTTGTCCCCATGTCTGGAATTCTCTCCCTCCTCACTTCTGTCTCTGCCTTCCTTCAAGTCCCAGCTAAAATCTCACGTTTTAAAAATTACTGTTATTTATTTCATTAAATATTTCCCAATTACATGTAAAAAAAACACCTAATTTTAAAAAAATTTTCTGAGTTCCAAATTCCCTCCCTCCCCTTCCCCCTCTTGAAAAGGCAAAGTAATTTGATATCAATTATACATGTGAAGTCATACAAAACATATTTCCGTATTAGCCATGTTGCACAAGAAAACACAAACAAAATAAAACAATAAAAATAAAGAGAGTAAAAAATGTTCTCTTCAAGCTGCATTCAGAGTTCATCAGTTCTCTCTCTAAAGATGAAGAGTATTTTTCATTATGGGTCCTCTGGAATTGTCTGGCATCATTATCTTGATCAGAATAGCTAAGACTTTCACAGGTGATTATCCTTACAATAATTCTGTTACTATGTACAATGTTCTCTTGATTCTGCTCACTTCACTTTCCATGAATTCATGTAAGTCTTTTCAGGTTTTTTTGAAACCATCCTGCTCATTGTTTCTTATAGCATAATAATATTCCATTGTAATCACATACCACAATTTGTTCAGTTATTCCTCAACTGATAGGTATCCCCTCAGTTTCCAATTCTTTGTGATCACAAAAATAACTGGTATAAATATTCTATTTAGAAAATCTACCCCAAAATGTTCACATGGACTTCTTGTCCCCAACCTGTGATAGAGACTTCCAAGCTCATATTGGTCTGATCAGCCACAGTCAGGCACAGTGTGGCTTGATTCTAACATAGTGATGTCATTTTGGTCCTCTTTGAGAAGAAAGGACAACAACCAGGATAATTTCTACAGATGGAGTCACAATTCATTATACTAATGAACTAGATTTAAAGAATGATGTCAAGTTAAGGGTTAGGAAGGAATTTGTGTCAATGATGAGACATTGGGTACCACGGAAAGAACACTGGATTTGGAATCAGAGAATCCTAGTTCAAATCTCAGCTCTATTACTTACTACCCTGTGTGATTCTGAAAAAGTCACAACCTTGGTGGGCTTTAGTTTCCTCTGTAAAATGAAGGCTTTAGTAACTACTAATATTCCTTCCAACTCTAAATCTATAATCCTACAAACACATAAAAATTATCTATAATGAGCACATTCATTTAAATGAAAATTTGATTCTTCAAAAGGGCATAAAAACACAATTTTCAGAACATGCCATATACTGCCTCCACCTGTCCAACCCCCTTTTCTCTTTTTTTCTGGAACCAAGCTGTCCTGGTCTAATGGTGCCACCTGACGTTCAATGTGTAGAACTGTCTGACCCCCAAACTCTACTGTCCTTTTGGAGAAGGGAGGAGTATATCTGTCATGTTTCCACTTCTACCCACAACCTTCTTCGTTTTCACTGCTCATACAGTTACTCTACTTCAGATAATCTCTCTTTGACTACAGAGTTTTCTTTAACATTTTTCCTTTCTCCTCCTTTTCATTCTATTTGTGAACTAAGGAAACTTAAAGACCATATAATCCAACCTCCTCATTCTACATGTAGATGAGAACACTGAGGCCCAGAAAAGTTAGATAGCTTACTCAGGAACACAAAGTAGTAATAATGCAGAGATGCTGAAAATGGCTGTGAAATATTGCATCTACTATCAGCTACAATGTATGTGTTGGGGTTTTTAAATTTAGCTTTTTGCCTCTTAAAATCTCACAAGGATGTATTCAGAAATAAATATGATATAAAAACAAAAAGCATCAATAAAAATTTTTAAAAGAAAAAGGAAAGCCATTCATTTCAAAGTGATATTTGAGACCAGCAACAGGGCTATCAATTATTAAAGCTCTGGAAAGAACTTTTATAATTCCAATAAATAGCTCTTAATTCTTCCTCTAAAAACCTACTTTTTCCTCAGGTATCAACACTCAAGATAAATTTTAAAACCTTTTACTCAATTTTCTTGTTTTCCCACTTTGTTTATTTACTAATACTACAGCAATATTATTTTGTACCATTATTCACTGCAAATGTACAGTTTAGTTATATTATATGACAACTAGGCTTCTGTAAGCTAGCTAAAACCTAACCACCAAGTTTCATCACTAGAAAAGGTGGCTGAATGCGATGATCTCAGAGGTCTCTTCCAACTCCAAGAGTCTATGATTTTATTAGTTTACTTCTATGAGAAAATGTGTCTCAAGTTCCAATGAATTTTTTGCAACATTTATAAATGGGACATCCCATACTGAAGACAGTTTGTTCTCTTAGGCCGAATTTTTTCTTCACTGATAGTGCAAAAGTAAACTTAAATCTAGCTCCTGTTCCCAAATTCAAATTAGTGGAGCCAAAATTAATGAGCTTGTTATTATAGCTCTATTTGTCCCTATGTAAAAAATTTCAGTCATGCTTGACTTCTCAGTCTCCCTCACCTTACAGTAAATGGTCATATCTTAATGTACCTCTATAACATCTCTTGCATCTACCTCCTCTCTACTCACACCACAACCACTCATCCCAGTTGAGGGCCTCTTCATTTTCACTTGGACTATTGAAACAGCCTCCTCACTGGTCTCCCCACCTACAATCTCTCCTCCCTTCAATCTGTCCTTCACACAACTACCAGAGGGGTTTTCCTAAAGTACAAGTCTAACCATGCCACTCTTCTACTCAATAAATTCTTGTGATTCTCTATCACTTCTAGGACCAAGTGTAAATTCCTAATTGGCATTTAAAGTCCTTTACAACCTTGCTCCAACCTATCTTTCATTCTTGGTATATATCATTCCTTTTAGAAACACTGGGATCCAGTCAAACTGGCCTCCTTATGGTTTCTCACATACTCCAACTCCTATCTCCATGCCTTTGCACAGGATGTGCTATACACCTAGAATGCACTGATTCTTTACTTCTACCTCTTAGAATCCTGAAATTCCTTCAAAGCTCAGCTCAAAATGCCACCTTTATACACAAGACCCTTCCTGAATGCCCTAGTTATTAATGTCTCTACATTTGATATAAACAAGATTGTTTCCCTCAATGGATTCTAAGCTCCTTGAGGCCACTATGGTGTCTGACACACAGAAGGCATTTAATAAATGCTGACTGACTTAAAATACTGGGTTTAATCCCATTCCAGTGAAAGAAGTAAACTGTCTACGTTTTAGGCATGCATAGCATACTCTGAAATTGGCCATTTATTTAATAATGATCTAGTAAGTGTGTTGCATCCATTTCCTTGCCAACCACTTACAATTTGGCTTAGCAATGAGCAATTAATTACTGTCAAAATGGACTTTTCTAGTTTCTTGTCTTCCTTAACCACTCTGCAACTTTTGACACTCTTCTCCTCTTGGGTAGTCTTTCTTCTCGTAGTTTAGATGTCCCTGCTCTCTCATGGTTCTCCTCCTACCCACCACCTGTCTAACCACTCCTTCTCAGTGTCTTTTACTAGATTACCCTCTTTTTCCCCATCCCTAAACATGGAAGTCTCCCCAAGACTCTATCCTGGGCCTTCTGCCTTTTTCTACATGGTCTCTCAGTGATCTTCTCCCACAGATACAATTATCTTTAATCCCAAATCTATATAATTAGTCTTAATTTCCTGAACTCCAGTCCGGGACCTCTAAGCACTAGCTATATGTTCTGTCTAGAGACAGAAGTAGCATTCCAAATTAAACATGACCAAAACAGAAATCTGTCCCCCAAAACTTTCCTCCTTCCCCATTTCTCTATTTTTGCTAAGCCAGTCACCCAGGTTCATAACTTTGTAATCACATACTTAGCATTTCCTTCTCCTCTCCCCTCCTGTACCCTATGCCATTCTCTTAGTTGCCACATTCTTTTGAGTCAGCCTCTATAACTTCTTTTGCAATTGTCTCATTCTCTCCATTTATGCCTTCATCACCTATCATCCAGATGAATGTAATAGCTTTTTTAAAAAAAATTTATTGATGCCTTCTGTTTCTCACATCTTCATAGTTATTCCAAATATCCCACCCTCTCCCAGATAGTCATCCCAAAAAACAAATAGCACATTTTTAGAGAGAAAAAAAAATCAGCATACCTGACCAATACATTGAAAAAGTCTGAATATATGTGCAATGTGTAACACCTGTGGATCTCCCACCTTCACAAAGAGGTAGGTTGAGGTTATCTTCTCATAGCTCCTTATTTGAAGTCTGCTTTCTCTTTGTATTTTTGTCATATTCACTTTTGATTTTTTAGTGTGTTGCTTTTTCCATTTATATTGGTAGTTACTACACACACACACACACACACATGTGTATATGTACTTATTTATGTTTTTGCTCTGCTTACCTCCCTGGCATCTATGCATATCGATCTTTCCACATTTCTCTGTATTCATAACACACCTCATTGCTTACAGAACAGCAATATTTCATCACATTCACGTGCCACAATTTGTTTAGTTATTCCTTAATTGACAGGCATCTATTTTGTTCCTAATTCTTAGTTATCACAAAAAATGCTACCATAAATACTTTGAAGTATATGGAGACTTTCTTTTTATTGATGGCTTCTTTAGGGTAAAAGCCCAGTAACAGAGTCTCTGGAACCAGTAATAGTTCAAAGGGTATAGATACTTTTGTCACTTTATTTGCATAATTCCAAATTGCTTTTCAAAAGTTTTAATACAAAAACACGTTTTTCATGACTTCATATACGTATAATGAGTACCATATTTCTTGCCTTCTCAGTGGGTGGGGGAAGGGTAGAAAGAGAGAGAGAGAGAGAGAGAGAGAGAGAGAGAGAGAGAGAACTTGGAAATAAAAATGAAAATTAAAAACATCAAGCTATTTTGAAATTATGTTTGATATCTGTGTAGTCATAATTAACTATCAGATATTTAATGGATTTTTATTTTATTTGCAATTTTTTTTTGCTTATCATCTTTTCCTAGTACCTTTGATACTAATGAATAAAATTTCCTAGTATTATAACCTTTTCCTAGTATTATTTTTTTTTTTTACTTTTTGGAAGGGGCAAGGCAGGGCAACTGGGGTCAAGTGACTTGCCCAAGGTCACAAGGCTAGTAAGTGTTCAGTGTCTGAGGTCGAATTTGAACTCACATCCTCCTGACTCCAGGGCCAGTTATCTATTCACTTCACCACCTAGCTGCCCGTTCCTAGAATTTTTGATACTAAAGAATAAAATGTTGATTTCTGTGTGTAGGGAAAAATGGTCATATCATTTCACAGCTCTACCAACAATGCATTAGTGTGCCTATCCCGCCCCAATCCCTCCAACATTAAATACTGACCCTTTCGGATCACTTTTGTAAATTTTTAGGGCATGAGCTGAAACCTCAGGGTTGTTTTAATTTGCATGCCTTTTATTATTAGGGGTTTCAACCATTTAATTTTTCATGTGGTTGTGAATACTTTACAATTCTTCTGAGAACTATTTGTTCATATCCTTTGGCCATTCACCTTCTGGGAGAATTAGTCTCTTATTCATCTATTTGCTTGTTTGTTGTTTATATAGCTTGGACACCAAACCTCCATCAAACAAATTTGATACAAAGACCTTTTCCCTTTTGACCACTTCCTTTCTTATTGTAAGTATGTGAATTTTGTCTGTACAGCAGCTTTTCAATTTCATATAACCAAAGTTATTTATTTATCTTTTGTAACTACAACTATCTCTTGTTTGGTTAAGAATACATTTCCTAGGGGAGTAAAGGCAAGGACTCCTTAGAGCTCTCCCAAATTCCCCTCCAAATTATTTAAAATTCATGCTCCAAAACAAATTCTGGAACAGCAAAACCAACAAAAAGATGGGGGGAAGACATTTTCTAACCTAAGACAACTTAGAAGGTTGGTAGAAAAGGTCCCATTGATCAAGAATGGAGTGCGATCTAGCACAGGGCCATGCCCTAGCAAGTTAGTAACAGGCCTTGGGAAGCTGGAAGGGACTGAATCATCAGTGGCAGCAGCTTCTGGAGCTCTCAGCTCACTAATAGTAAGAGATTCAAGTAACTGGTCAGAAGGATAGCATAGGGTACCCTTTTCTGGCACTGGGTGCAGAACTCTTTTGCACTGTCCAAATGTGGTGATAGGTAACAGTCCTAGGGTGAAGAGCAGCACTAACAGGAGTGGGGACCCTGGACACAGTGCCAGAGTAGAAAGGAGTGCTTATGGTCACACACAGACCAGAGCACAGTCCAGGAGAGGAATGACCACACCTCTCCTTAGATCATAACACCCTGGAAGAGATCCTTAGATCATAACACCCTGGAAGAACTGAAAACTTGCAGAACTAGCTCTGAAAATAGCAGCACGAAAAACCTGAAGCTTGGGACAGTGCCCTCTCCACCCCAGGAACAGAGCACAACTTTAATACAAGTTAAAAGTCAAGAAATAGGCTAGAAAGATAAGCAAATATTAAAAGAAAGACCTGACCATATAAAGTTACTATGGTGACATGGACAATCAAAACAAAAATTCAAAAGACAACAAAATCAGAGCTACTACATCCAAAGTCTCAAAGAAAAATCTGAATTGATTTTAGGCCCAAAAGGAATCCTTGAAGGAGCTCAAAAAGGATTTTGAAAATCAAGTAAGAGAGGTAAAGGAAAAACTGGGAAAAGAAATTAGAGTGATACAAGAAAATAATGGGGGGCGGCTAGGTGATGCAGTGAATAGAGCACTGGCCCTGGAGTCAGGAGGACTTAAGTTCAAATCCAGCCTCAGACACTTAACATTTACTAGCCGTGTGGCCTTGGGCAAGTCACTTAACCCCAACTGCCCTTCCTTCACCCTCCAAAAAGAAAAAAAAAAGAAAGAAGAAAATAATGAAAAAAGAGTCAGCACCTTGGTAAAGGAGACACAAAAAATACTAAAGAAAATAACACCTTAAAAAGCAGAATAAGTCAAAATGGTAAAAGGGGCACAAAAGTTCAAAAAAGGGAACTTCTTAAGAAGAAGAATTAGTTAAACAGAAACATGTACAAAAATTCAATGAAGAAAAAAACTCCATAAAAAGTAGAATTGGATAAACGGAAAAGAAGATATAAAAGCCCATTGAAGAAAGTAATTCCTTAAGAATTAGAATTGGGCAAGGGAAACTAATGACTCCCTGAGATATCAAGAAACAATCAATCAAAACCACAAGAATGAAAAAAATAGAAGAAAAGTGAAAAATCTCATTGGAAAAACAACTGACCTGCGAAATAGATCCAAGAATAGATCCAAAATAGATCTTAAGAATTACTGGACTACCTTAAAGCCAAAAAAAAAGAGCCTAAACAGCATCTTTCAAGAAATTATTAAAGATAACTGTCCAGATATCCTAGAACCAGAGGGTAAAACAGAAAGTAAAAGAAGCTATCAATCACATCTTGAAAGAGATCCCCAAATGAAAACTCCCAGGAATATTATAGTCAAATTCCAGAGTTCTCAGGTCAAAGAGAAAATACTGCAAATGGTCAGAAAGAAACAATTCAAATACCATGGCACCATAGGAAAACACAAGATTTAGCAGCTTCTACATTAAAGTATCAGACAGCTTGGAATATGATATTTTGGAGAACAAAGGAGCTAGGGATTACAACCAAGAATCACCTACTCAGCAAAGCTGAGTATAATCTCGTGTGTGTGTGTGTGTGTGTGTGTGTGTGTGTGTGTGTGTGTATGTGAATGAAATGGATATTTAATTTCCAGAAATTCCTGATGAAAAGATGAGCTGAACTGAAAAAGTGACTCAAATACAAGACTCATGAGAAGCATAAAAAGGTAAACAGGAAAGAGAAATCATAAGGGATCCAAAAAGGTTTAACTGTTAATATTCATACATGGGAAGATACTTCTAACTCTTAAGAACTTCATCATTATTAGGGCAATTAGCAGGAATACATACAGACAGAGGGCACAGGTGTGAGTTGACTATGATGGAATGATATCTGGAAAATCAAAATTAAGGGGTGAGAAAGAGGGATGCACTGAGAGAAGGGGGAAGGGAAAAGTAGAATTTGATTTCTTTGTCTTGTCTTATTGCTGTTGCTAGCATTTCCAGAACTATATCCAATATACAGGGGGGAGAGTGGTTATCCTTGCTTCATTCCCATATTTATTGGGAAAGACTCTCTTGCAGCCCCATTGTATTGCTTGCTTTTGACCTGACATTTTTTATACTAAAAAAGATATTCCCATACGATGTAAGGTTTTTAGCATAAATTTGTCAACGTAATAGCTTCTTAATTGTTTTTTCTGCCTCCAGTATCTCCTTTTCTTGAACCTACTTGAACCTACTTTTTACAATGTTGCCAAAATTATCTTCTTTATGCATAGGTCTATCTATGTTATTTCTAAGATAAAATACAAACTCCTTGGCCTGGCATCCAAGCCCTGTCACAATCTGGTTCTAACCTACCTTTCCAGCCATATTTCAGAATACTATCTCCTATACTCCTGCATTTTTCCATCTAAACTTGAATGTTAGCTGGAGTTCCACCACTATCTTTGCTTCCTTTCCTCAAACAGAACACCAGTCACCTGACCAATCTACCTTATTCCCTAGCCTAGCTCTAGGTAGATAACTCTGAAAACAGAAACTATATGCCTTGGTGTACCTAGAACGTAACAGCATATTGCATAAACTAAGCACCCAATAAAGGTTTATCCATGATTGTAAGTTGCTACATTTCCTGACAAATAATCTAAACCTGAGACAATCAGGTGGTAGAGTGGAAAAAAGCCCAAGGCCCGGAGTTAGGAAGACATGGGTTCAAATCTAACCTCAGACACTTACCAGCCATGTGACTGTAGGCAAGTCACCTAAAAATTTTTTGCCTCAGTTTCCTCAACTGTAAAATGGGGATAATAATGGCACCTACTTCCCAGGGCTGATGTCAGATCAAATGATACAGTATTTGCAGAAGTGCTTAGACAGAACCTGGCACATGACAGACACTTAACTGGTTGTTTCCTTCCCTTCTCACCCTCAGCCCCACTGTCACTGCAGGGGTTCAGAGTCAGCATCATTCTAATTAAAATCCTGAATGTGACTTGGCTTCTTCACTTGTGGTACCACTCCCCACACAAAAATGTGGCTAATAAATCCCTAACTCTTGTTCCTCTTATTCTTGTGATCTTTAACACTGCCTTCTACCAAGCTGAAAAACATTTTTTCCCTGCTCCCTCTGCCCACACTCTCATTTCTGCCCCATCCAGCCTTGGCCCTCTCTAGAGCCTCTGGTCTCTGTCTTCCTTTTCCACAATGCATCTTCTATTATTAAATTCTACAGATCTCTTCTCACACTCTATCTACTCTCTGCTGTTCACTGAAACTCAGTTTTTTTTCCCCCTGAAGACACCACATTTTTGGCCACCTCTGCAAGGCTGACTGTTCTCCTCTCACACCCTCAAGAGACCACAATGAAGAGGTGGTATAGTCCTTGCCACTTTCATCCTTCCCCCTGCTAGCATCATTCAGCAATGACATAAAGATGATAGCTGACATTTATTTATATAGAAATTTAAGATTTTCAAAGTGCTTTCCATATATGATTTCATTTGGTCTTTACAACTCTGTGAGGCTGGTGCTATTATCCGCATTTAACAGGAGGAATCTGAGGGCTTCAGAGAGGCTAAGTGCTTTACCCATGTTCATACAATCAGTATCTGAGGTCTTAAGTCTTCTAGAGTCTATGTCCAGCACTCTGCCTTCATTTGGCACTGAAGGTCCCACCCTGGGACTCTAAGCTCTGCTGAGTCAACATTTTCCCTGACGCTGCCTGGTATCGGTCTTCATGACACTTTCTGGCCATCTCCATGCTATGCTGCAAAATACCAGTGATCTTTACTTTTATCTTCACCTGTCCCCACCTCCATCCACACCTCTAATTCTAACTATGCAAAACTGTAGTAAAATTAATTATTACCGCTCCTTGTAAGGACATGTCAATCAATTCTCTATTGCTCCAATCACAATTCTCTAGGACTCCCCTGTCTCAAACCCTCTCCCATGGCCACCACTGGCCTGTACATATTGTCTTCCCCTATTAGAATGAGAGGTTCTGGAGGGCAGGAACTATCTTGCTTGTCTGTATTTGTATCCCTGGTGCTTTTAGCACAGAACCTAGAACGAAGTAGACTTAATAAATGCCCATTCATTCATTCATGCAGTACTCTACCTACTATGCCAAGCTGTTTCATACTTTCATCTTTCCTCCAGAATGACAAAATCCTTGTCACTATTATCTAAGAACCTCCAAATCATTCTTTCTTCTCCACAGTAAATTTAATACCTGGCTAACAGTCTTCTTTCATTAAAAGCAGCAAGGCGGCTCAGCGTATAGAGCACTGAGCCTGCATTCAGGAAGACCTGGGTTCAAATCCAGCCTTAGATACTTACTAGATGTGTGAGCCTAGGTAAGTCATTTAACTTATCTGCTCCTTTTTCCCCAGCTGTAAAATGGGGATCACAGGGAGCACCTACCTCATAGAGTTATGAGGATCAAATGAGATAATACTTTGTAAAGCACTTAGCACAAGGCCTGGCACATAATATGCACTAAGTAAATGCTTATTCCTTTCCCTTCTCACCCCAATTACTGACCCCTTTAAACATCTTGGCCTCCCACCATGCCTCATTTCCAGTCTTATTCAACCATACACAGGAGTGGTTATACATTAGATGTCCCTAATTCTCATAGTAAGACTTATGGGCCCCCCTTTCATGGCTGCCCTACCCCAACTCCTCAACAATTGTCCCCACCCTCCACAATGTGTAAGAGACAAACCCTGTCTGGTGGGCATATTTGTTTATGTTCCAAGCATGAAGCACAAGTATACCCATGTCCCCAAATATCTATCCAACAAATCTAAGTCAATAGCTAGTGAGAATTAAAGATATGGAGCAGCTGGAAATGCTACCCTCAAATAACTACCCCCTCTTTCTTGCTTTTTTTTTTTTTTGCTTTCTGGAGGGACAATTGCAGGGCAAATGGGGTTAAGTGACCTGCCCAAAGTCACAAGGCTAGCAAGTGTTAAGTGTCTGAGGCCAGATTTGAACTCAGATCCTCCTGACTCCAGGGCCGATAATCTATTCACTGCTCCAGGACCTAGCTGCCCCCGTCTTTCTTGCTTTTTGGCTCTAGAGCAGTAATAGGGATCATGAAAGGTGCTTTGGGAAGTAAGTCTGATACTTCTGGTCACACCACATTCTCTGTCATCTCAACTGCTTGATTTCTCTGCTGCCTTCTACATCCAAGGTATCCAGAATTAAAGACCATGATCTGAGATTTAAAACTGGCCACCCAAACTCCAACACTAGCTTTTCAGTGGGCCAGCTAGAAAGGCATTATGTAAGTATTGTGGGTAAAAAGAAAGAGATTTTAAATGTGCACTAAGTCACGTCTGCCCCAACCAGACACCATCCTTAAAGCCTAGAAAATCTCTACCTTAAGGTGTCTTCCACATAAGAATCAATCCTTGCTTCTAAGACCATCCCCTTCATGGAAAGTCATACACCCTTTCCATCGCCATCCCAGAGTGATTCTTTGCATCATATTCTACTACCATATCTTTGCACATCATTTTCTAACATTCCCTCCCTACTGAAAATCACCTTTCCAGGACAAACACACCCTAACCTGTCAAGGACCTAGAGAAGAACCCTAACCGATTATACCTCAAATGTTCTATTTCACTAGGGCCATTGTCAGTGGTCCTGACCTATGTCTTGTGACTGAACTCTGATGACTCTGGAGGAAAGAGTGAGGCTGACGCCTTTGCACGCTCTGCTTCACTTAAATCTGATTCACCTGCAAGTCAAGACAAAATCCTCCTCATGTCAATGGTCCTTTTTGAGAAAGGACAAACAACAACAATTTCAAGGACCCCCTCTCCCCTCAACCCCCATCTTTTCTACTCTGGGCTCTCCTCAGTTCCTTGAAATGATCTTCATATAGCACAGTCTCCAGTTCCCTCATTATCCTTTGTTGCCCACCTCTGGTAGCCTCCTAAAAATGTAGTTTAGTAACCAGAGGCCCATGAAAAGTAAAGAAATGAATAAGGGCAGCAAGAGTATTATCTTCTAGTTTTGATTTGTCAGCTAAGGGTAGTTTAGGAAATTCCCTGTAGACACTCTAGGCTGACTTCATGGAAGCCAACTTCTAGGTACTGACACATAATATCGATATTTAAGTGACATATTATTGTATCTATTTCCAGAAACAGTGGCTTCGACTTCTATTCTAAGATTCCCATCTCCTTTGATAATCCCTACTCTGTTGTTTAGTCTGTGAAAGTGTTTTCTATGCTAATGCAAAGAATTAACCTCAATAAAATGGAATCTTCCCTTGAGAGCACTAGATTTGGAGTAACAGGGTCTGAGTTAAAATCCTGATCTACTACTTACTACTGGTATCTCCTTGGGCAAGTTATTTAATCTTTCTGGGCCTTGGTTTCCTCATTATACAATGTGGGGGTTGAACTGAATGATTTCTAAAATCCTTTCTGGTGGATCTACTACTCACTTCAACCAGTTAGGAATAAGAGTTTCCCAAACTTAGCTGTGGTACTACTAAGGGAAAATTCCAGTTACATTAGCATAATCTCTAGAAAGAAAAATGTTTGATATTGCTAATAACAGAGAATGGGTCAGAAGTTCTTCTGAGAAGGATTAAAAACACTAAGAGATAGCAGAGTATGGTGGAAATGTGAGGGATAATTTATAGTGAAGTTTCCCTATTCTGAAAAATCAAATCTAGAATGGCTTCAGTATTCACTAGGCCTAGGGTTAGGTCACCTGACCTTCAAGCAATCTGGGGCTTAGAGCATTGAATACCCTCCCCCAGAGCCAACTCAGCAGAAGATATGCCAAATAAGGTTAAGACTGCTTTCACTGGACACACACGTTTCTGGGTCCTTTGTCTCAGAGAAATTCCCGTGCTTAGGTTGTGGGACAGCCCCCCTACCAATAAGAGTGAAGGCCAGTTGGGGGGGGTGGGTTTCTGCATTGGAAGATTATATAACCATGGGCTGGCTTCTACCTGTTGCTCTCTCCCTGCCGCCATGTGGGTGGTGGGGGCAGAGCCCTTTCTCATGAGAAAGAATAAAAGACCTTTTCTGACCTTAGATGCAGACTCTGAACTCTTTCATCTCACACAGAAAGAACCCTGAAGTTCCAGTCAAGAAACTTTTATTCTATTTCCAAGTCTGCCATAAGCTTTCCCAGAGGAGTCCCTTGCCTACTTGGAGCCCTGGTTTTCTCACACAGAGAGTTAGATGGTATCTGAAGTTCTTTTTGATTCTGATTTTCAATGACTCTGACTTTTACTTTAATATCTTTCTCTTTTATGAGTGAGTGGCTGGATGTTTCTCCTTTTTTCCACTTGCAGTTATCTACAATAAGAACTGTAATTCCATTTTTCTTGGTAATTCAATGTAACCACAGTTCAGATAAAAGAATCAGAAAATAATGCTGGTCCCCACTAGGGGACACTCTAGTCCCAAGTAAAGCCACAGAACCACAAGCTTCAGAAATAGAAATGATTGTAGAGTTCCATACTTTGAAGGAGTTAAGGTGAAAATTAAAAACCTCACTATGTCAAAGAACTTCAAAAGAAAGTATTAACCTTTGGAAATCACAAATGCTAAGCATTATTCTAATAGGCTGAAATTACAGCCAGTAATAAAGTGCGAGGATCATTTCCATCATAAAGTCTCTTGTTATCACATGGCTTTAACATAATCTTGCCATATCTCTAAGGGGAAAGACACAATATTTGGAGATACCTTACGCAGCTCACTTTCAAAGAAAGTAACACAAGTCAATTGGAATAACTCTTAAAAGATCTCAACTCAAAAGTTTTTCCTAAACTTGTAGACAATCACAGACACATCGTACATATGATGACCAACCTTGATAAACTGGACTATCCTCAACAACGCACAGCTAAAGACAACTCTAGAAGCCTCAGGATGGAAGGAGATATCTAAACTCAGAGAAAGACATAGAAAGACTATAGTTTAAATGGAGACTGAAGCAAAACATGCTATCATTCTTTTTCATGTTTGGTTTTGCTTTTTTTTTCTCAGTGATCACTCATTGGTTACAACTCTTCTATATAACCAAACTATTGTACAATATGAAAGTATCTGCAGATCCTATACATGATTGCATGCCACCA
>CM053581.1:225334331-225449834 GCA_028627135.1 Pseudochirops cupreus
AAGCCCCCAATATCAACTGATAGCAGTGGCAGAAATGGTAGCTAAGGGCACAATAAAGATTCGCCATGCTTATGGGGCAACTTCTCAATCACCCCACAAATAGGAGAAAACAACATCCATCAAATAGGAGCTGTGATCCCTTTGCCATATGTGCATGCCCTCTAATCCTGAGCCTCCTTTTCCCTGAACACTATATGTACCTGTGAGGGAAGGTGTCATAGACTTCTGGGGGAATATTTGGTACTAATAGTTATTATTGTACCACCTTAGTAAATACCTCTTTCTAACAGTTACTTAAGGCTGGCTGACAGAGACACATACAGCTGCTGAACCTTAAACCCTGGTAAAACTCCATCCAAAGCCAAACCTCTGTGGGTAGTGATAAACTACCTGAACTCACTCTTCAATGATTAACATACTTTCACCCTATAAAACTCACTCCATCCCAATGATTATGAATCTCTGCCACTGTTCAAACTCCATTCTCCAGTTCCCATTGTCCACTTCATTCCCATCTTTCTCAACCCAACTCCCAACTTAAACTCCCAGTTTAAAGCTACCCAACCCTTCCACTGAGCTCTCTAGAATGCCTGTTGGCCTCCTTGCCTCAAGTCTCTCTGCATTCCAATCCATCTTTTAATCAACTGTCAAATTAATGTTCCTAAAGCACACGTCTATGTCATCTAACCCTGCCCCTTCATTCAATAAACTCTAGTATTTCTCTCTCACTTCCAGGATCAAATATAAAGTCCAACATTTGGCCTTCAAATTACTTCATAACCTGACCTCCTTCTATCTTTACAATCTCCTCACACCTTATTCTCCTATATATACTCCTCTGCAATCCAGTGACACTGACCTCCTTCCTGCTCCTCACACATGACCTCTCCTGACTCTGATTGTCTTCACTGGCTGTCTCCCATGTCTGGAACACTTTCCTTCCTTATCTCTGCCTCCTGGCTTCCAAGTTACAGCTAAAGGCTCACCCTCTGCAAGAAGCCTTTCCCAACCTTTTTTAATCTTTTATCTTAGAGACTACCTCCAATTTATCCCATCTATATCTTGTTTGTACATTTTTGTTTATGTCTTGTTTCCCCCATTAGACTGTCAACTCCTTGAGCAGAGACTGATTTTCCCTTCTTACCTTTCTTTAAAAACCCAGCTCTTAGCACAATAACTTAGAACCACAGGAGGTGCTTAATCAATGCTAGCTGACTGATTGACTGAAATAATTAATCCTATTATATCCAAGAATCTTAGTCATTCTCACCTCTACCCATGTGTGCCAATGCATTAAAACTGTGGATAATTCAATCCTTACAAAGAAACATAACTGGAAGGATTAAAATGAACAAACTGGCAAAGACTAACTTATAAGCTTGAATGGCACAATTTCTGACTATGTTGCTTTAAAACTAACCATATTTCAGTTACACACTATCAGGAACTATTCTACTCACTAGAAACATAAAACATACGGTAAAAGTATGCTGCACACCAGTACTTACCTTCAAGGTTTTTACAGCCACAGTTAGGCTATATTTTTTCCATACACCTTCATACACTTCTCCATACTGCCCTCCTCCAAGTTTGTGCTTCATGGTAATGTCCGTCCGCTCAATCTCCCACTTATCATAGTTAGGAGACACTCCATATATGGTGGGTTTGTTTCTCTTGGGAGCTGGGTAATGCAGAGTGGTGATCAATCCATCTGCCACTGTTGAATGGTGATGAACCAACTCTGCCAAAGTGTTAAAGCGGCTTTCTGAAGAGACGTACAGCTAAAGCAAGCAGAAAATGGCATTTTGTCAGACAGCTTAGACATAAGATGAAATCAGATCAAATGAGAAGGTCCTATTAAACCTCAATTTAATAAGCTGCCAAATAAAACATTTACCTTTCCTCTTTATTGATTGGGCTGGGGGGTGGGGTGTCACTAATCACTTCCTACTCCACGACACATGCCAACTATACCTTCTCTATTAGAACCATCATTGTAGTTTCCTCCTCAGTGGTTACTATGGGCTAGGACCCCAGGTCC
This sequence comes from Pseudochirops cupreus, assembly GCA_028627135.1. Taxonomy (NCBI): domain Eukaryota; kingdom Metazoa; phylum Chordata; class Mammalia; order Diprotodontia; family Pseudocheiridae; genus Pseudochirops; species Pseudochirops cupreus. The sequence goes on from CM053581.1 coordinate 225,336,373, forward strand.
CTCAGTTCAGAGAGGTGAGTTTTTGCCTTATCTTACTGGGGCCCAAACTTCCAGGATGCTTGCTGCCCCTCAAAGCTCCCTTCTATGTGTTCTTTCCCCTATTAGAATATAAGTTCCTTAAGGTCAAAGACTCTTGCTTGCTTTTAGCTGTATTCCCTGGGTTTAGCACAGTGCCTGACACATAGTAATCACTTAATAAATGCTCGCTCACTCTGTCTGTCTATCTATCCCTCTGTCCATCTATCTATCTATCTATCCATCCATCTATCTATCTATCTCACAATGGGTACACAGATAGGTACATCTCTATTAAGGAATAGTGGAAAAGATATGGATATGAACTGCACAGGTTGCAAAGTTTATGAGAGGGGGGGATTGATGAAGAATATGTCCATAAATTAAATGAGAGATCCAAATAAACAGGTATCTTGTCTTACCCTAAACAGTTCAAATTGCATTTTGGGTAACATAAAGTAATCTACAAATATAAAATCCTCTGTTTGTTGTGCAAATCATAACATAAACCATTCCCACTCTCCAGCTTTCCATGTATTCTTCATGTACTCCTCAATCCGGTAACACTGTTCTCCTTGCTATTCCTCAAACAAGACACTTTCATCACCCAACTCCAGGCATTTTCAGTGGCCACTCTCCATGCCAGGAACATCCTCTCAACTCTGTCTCCTGGCTCCCCTAGCTTCCTTCAAGTCCCAGTTAAAATTCCATCTTCCTCAAGAAGTTTTTCTTGGTTCCTCTTAGTTCTAGTGCCTTCTCTCTGTTGATCACTTCCAACATGTCTTTGTACCAGGTTTGTTTCTACATGGCCATCTGCATATTGTCTCTCTCAATAGACTGTGAGCTCCTTGAGAACAAGGACTACATTTTACTTTTATTTGTATCTTCAGCATGTAGCACAGTGTCTGGCACACAGTAGGCTCTTAACAAATATTTACTGACTAGCAAATAGGTACTCAATCAAACAGGAAAAGAGACTTACAAAAAAAAAATCTAATCTGCTGATCTGGGGGGAAAAATCTTATTTTCTCATTATATTTCATTTATTTGTTTGTTTTGGGGGCTTTTTGGAGAGGGGAAAGTAGGGCAATTGGGGTTAAGTGACTTGCCCAAGGTCACATAGCTAATTTTGTGTTAAGTGTTTGAAGGTGGATTTGAACTCAGGTCCTCCTGACTCCAGGGACCGTTCTCTATTCACTGCGCCACCTAGCCGCCCCTTCTCACTATATTTTAAAAAGGATTTGTTGCAAAGAAGCCTCAATAATAAGAAGCTAAAAGTTATCAGGTATAAAAGATCCCCTATGATTCATATTTTTTGCTCTTTGTCCACACATCAAGCATCATGTTCCCAAAGTTCATAAATCTGAGAGGTATGACCCTCAAAAAATGATGCAATATGAAACAAGCTTGCCCTCGCCTTCCTAGTGGATCTGGGGCTAAAATGTCTCAATAAAGTGGGAGGTAAGAGGTAAAATGTCCCCTTCCAATCAAGTTCATCATGGGAAAGCACAAAAATTTGTAAGGCAAAAATCATTTCACTTTATCTAGGACTTATAACATTATGAAACTGTTACAGTCAAAATATCTCTACAGATTGGAAGGAAGGAAAGAAGAAAGGGGGGAGGAAGAAAAGAGAAGGAAGGAGAAAGTGAAGAATGGAAGTAAGGAAGGGAGGAGTCAAGAAAAAGCAATGTGAATGTTGGTAACTGTGTGTCTCATTCTTTTAAAGGGGTAAACTATTGCTTCCTAATTTTTTAAAAAAGGACTCTATTTTAAATTCCTCATAACATACATACAAGACCAGAGATATACTACAGGCATCTAAGACTGTCTGCTTACTCATAGCAACTAACTTTACAATAAGTAGAGAGTGGCAAAACTTGTATGAAGTCCAAAAAGAAATAATGGCAAAACATTCAAGCCAATCTATACTTGAACCCACAAGATGACAGAAAGTAGTTGTGTTGGCAAGGATAGTTTTATTTTGCTTAAATTAAATGCATTGCAAAAGATTTATAAGGAAGACTTCAGCTTTACAAATCTTTGTGAATCAATCCAATTAAATTAATTTAAAAAAATTTTCAGCTAGAAATGTGCTCTTGGAATAGAGACAGGAATAGGTCACCAAGATTTACAGACACAGGTACATCATTCTAATATGCTATTTCTGTTGAATAGTAATACTTTTTTTTTCCAATTAAACATTTTTTACTTAAAGTTTTGAGTTCCAAATTCTATCCCTCTCTCCCTTTCTCTCTCCCTGAGATGATAAGCAAACAGATATAGATTATACATGTGTAATTATGTAAAACATGTCCATATTAATCATTTTGTACAAGAAGACTCGAATAGAAGAGAAAAAAATGAAAGGAAGTAAAAAATAGCCTACTTTAGTCTGCATTCAATCAATATCAGTTCTTTTTCTGGATGACAGCAAGCTTCATGATAGCATCAGTCCTTTGAACTGCTTCACTGTACTGCTAAGTGATTCACAGTTCTTCATCAAATATATTACTGCTACTAATTATGTTTTCCTGGTTCTGTTCACTTCACTATGCATTGGTTCTTGTAAGCCTTTCCAGGTTTTTCTGAACTCATCCTGATTGTCATTTCTTATAGCACAATAATATTCCATTACAATCACATACCCACAGTTTGCTTTGCCATTCCCCAATTGATGGGCATCCCTTTGATTTCCAATTCTTAGCCACTACAAAAAGAGATGCTATAAATATTTTTGTAAAAATAGTTTCTTTCCCCTTTTTGGGGGATGTCTTTGGGATATAGACATAAGTGGGGTACTGCTGGCTCAAAGGGTATGCAAAGTTTTATAGTCCTTTGGGCATAGTTTCAAATTGCTCTCCAGAATGGCTGATTAGTTCATAACTCCACCAAAAGTGCATTAGTGTCCCAATTTTCCCACATCCCATCCAACAGTTTCCCTTTTTGTCATATTAGCCACTCTGATAGATGTAAGGTAGTACCTCAGAGTTGTCTTAATTTACATTTCTCTGATCAATTGTGATTTAGAGCATTTTTTTTCATGAGAGGATAGCTTTGATTTCTTTGTCTGAAAACTGGCTATTCACTATCCATTGGCCACTTGGAGAATGAACTTTTTTACATATATATGTGTTTGCGTGGATATGAATATGGATATACACACACATATGTATTTATAAATTTGACTCAGTTCTCTACACATTTGAGAAATGAGGCCTTTATCAGAGATACTTGTTGCAAAATTTCCCCCCAGTTTTCTGCCTTCCTTATAATTTTGGTTGCACTGGTTTTGTCTGTGCAAAAACTTTTTGAATTTTATATAATGAAAATTATCTATTTTATGGTCTGCAAAGTTCTCTATACCTTCTTTGGTTCTAAACTCTTTCCTTACCCATAAATATGACACATAAACTATTATATGCTCTCTTAATTTGCTTATGGTATCACCCTTTAGGTATAAATCATGTACTCATTTTGACCTATCTTGGTATACAAGATAGGTCCTAATGCTGCGACCCTTTAATGCTCATATGTGGGCGGACCCGCTTGGAGACGGATAGAGGAGCAGTGTCTCGATTCCTACGACCATCGGAAATATGTGTTTTCCGATGGTCTTAGGCGACCGACCCCTGTGACCCCTATGAAAGGGTTGTTCGACCCCCAGGTTGAGAACCACTGGTATACAGCATGAGATGTTGGTCTGTACCTAGTTTCTGCCATACTGTTTTCCAGTTTTCCCAGAAGTTTTTGTCAAATAACAAGTTTTTGCTCCAAAAGCTTGGATCCTTTAGGTTTATCCTAGACTAGATTTCTATAATCATTTACTATAATGTAACTTGTAATTAATCTATTCCACTGATCCACTTTATTTCTCAGCCAGTACCAGACTGTTTTGATAATTACCACTTCTTACAGTTTGAGATTGAGTACTGCTAGACTATCTTCTTTTGCATTTTTTTCACTGATTCCCTTGATATCCTTGAACTTTTGTTCTTGCAGATGAATTGTTATTATTTTTTCTAGGTCTATAAAATAATTTTTGATAGTGTGACTGGTATGGCACTGAATAGATTAATGTAGGTAGAACTGTCATTTTTATAATATTAGCTTTGCCTACCCATGAGTAATCAGTATTTTTCCAACTGTTCAGAGCTCACTTTGTGCAAAAGGTGTTTTATAGTTGTGTTCATATAGTTACAGGGTTTGTCTTGGAAGGTAGACTCCGTGTGTGCGTGTGTGTTATTAAATGGAATTTCTCTATCTCTTGCTGCTTGAACTTTGTTGGTAATATATGGAAATACTGATGATTTATGTGGGTTTTTTTTTAGTAATACTCTTTGAACTGCTTAGAATGAGGAAGTATGGCCCAAGCATGTATACCACTAGATTTCTTCAAAGTACATGAAGAGAAACCACAAAATGAATTGTTCTTGTGATAACATGAGTCACACATAAACAGAGACATTCAGACCTGGCAAGTTGAGAAAAAAATTGGTGTGTTGAATTTCTGAGATTTGTGGTTTCTATAACACATATGTTGTTATGTATAGAGTTCCTTTCCATGTTAGGTACTAACAATATTAGTATGACTGATATAGAAAATTAAGTGGAAGGTAAGGGATACTTAATAATCCCTTCCCTACTTCTCCTAAGTGAAGCCAATAGTGACCTAATTACTTCACCAAAGTGCTAATAATGCTCCAAATCCTCCCTCTTCAAGTAGTTCATATTATAATTTTCAACATTATGGAGAAAAGGCAAGGATATACAAATTCTACAAGATGCTCCTTAGAGTAAACAAATCCCTAATAATAAGCTACATGGAACCAGAGGGAACAGAAGATGCATTTGGCTGTTAGGGATGGGGCAAACTCACCTGGGATCGCTGTTCATTACTCAGTTTTTCCTAGTTATAGTATGAAGTACAGAGTCTATATACAAGGAATTCCACCTGATACCACAAGATCACATTCCTTCTGTAGCACAAAATCTTTTTAATAGTTCCCCTAAGCCCTTATTTAAACAGATTTTGCTCTTAGACATCTTTTCTTACCTCATAGGCTACTCTGTCAAAAAAAAAAAAAGATTTCCAAATTATGTCAAGTTTCACAGAGAAGGTCAACTTCATCCTTTTTAATAATTAAATTTATAGTTCCTGTGACTTATTTGCTCTTCCCCTATAAAATTTACATACTAAAACGCATTAAACATTAATAATTAATATTAACTAATTATTAATAATTATACTGTATATTCTGTTCATGACCATTTCCTAATGCTCCAGTGTGCTACCCTCCTTCCTCAATTCTGGACTATGCTCTCTGGGGAAGAATTATGCTGAGGAGCTGCAATCTGTATCAGGAACTCATGGCATGTTCAGAGAAGAAAGTGAAATTAACAACTATGAATGACCTGGTATTTTGGTTCTGAATATTTCATACATACAGCACATTTCCAGGAATACCTCTTTCTAATCATCCCAGTAACCTGAAAGATCTCTTCGTCAAAAAAAATTCAAGACTGCTTTTTACTGCTAACAACCAGACCCAGAGGCTTAACTGAGCTTAACTTGTGCAACACTGGGCAAAACAGAATGTTGCTGTCACACCTCTCCCATCAATGTTTACAGGCTGCTCCATCCCAGAGCTGATGCTCCCTTGGGACCTTCTATATACTACTAGGAAGGCTCTAAGCCAATGGTGTACTGGAGCCAGCAGACAGTTCTTAAGAGTTGACTGTTAAACTTTCAGTGTGAGTATTTACACCTCCAGAATTGGCAAAGCTACAAATCAGGGCTAGAATTATCGTTTTGTTGATTACCTAGACTTAAGAAAGTGATGGAGAAAATGTTAATAATGCAGATTAAATTTTAAAGTGTGTCATATGTACATTTCCCTCCAGAGAGCCAGTTGTTAAAATTTACCAGCACACCAGTGCTATAAATCCAATTCTGACATTAACTTTCCAGGTTTTTCTGCATGGGAAGATTTGGTGGGACTTTACTAGTTCTACTCTAGTCCTACCATACCTGCTAAGTCTTTTAAGGTAGATAAAGTTTAGAAAACTTGAGAGAATTGGTTCATTGATTCTGCCCATACTCTACTCTCATCAACCTGAACATATTTGACTTGTCATCAGAGCAATCCATAAAAATGAAATTATAATGAATGCTGAACCTCTCTTCTAGGAAAGAGGAATAAAATGTAAAAATTAGCACTACAAGGAAGTGCTAGCAACATGAGAACTACAATGAACTTGAACAAATGAAAATATAGCCTAGAGTAACTAGAACACCTAAAAAAATGAACAAACCAACCAAAACACAAACTTCAAGACCACTCCCATGCTATGGTCCTAAACTCCAAAAATACCCTAAGAACTGTGATAAAATCTCAGTAATCCTTGTTACGAACACTTAAGAGATTTTAAAGCCAACCAGAAAATAATGATTGCTCAACATGGTTAGGGAACAGGAGAACAACAGCTTCTAATTCAAAACAATAAAAGATTTCTGGAGTAGACTAGTGGCCCAGGTCTGGCAGCTTTGGGTCAGCTGGCTGGAAATGGTAATTTATAAACTCTATGAAAGCCCGGGAACATAAGAGAGAGATGAGCCAAAAGGGTGGAGGCAAAAAGGAAAATCCTTAGGGGACTTAATTTGCAAATCTGCTTTACTCCAATACATTTTTTAAAGATTAGCGAATATGAAAATAAGAATAATTAAGCATAGTCAAACTCAGCCTACCCTTCTTAATCACCCTTAAAATTTCCCTTTGGAAGCTTTCAAAAGACTGTATCAAAGCTCTGCTATGTTGGGCATACTTTTAATGCCAAGCAGCAGTTCCACACATTTTTGCAATACCTCTCCCTTCCCATGCTGTTTTCACTCAGTCACAGGATATGATCCCACCAAAGCCATTCATCCCAGCTGTGGATATTAAATTCCTCAGAGGGGCTGACTAACGACACTAATGGCTGAGGTGTTCTCGGGTGCTCAGAAAGATGAGGGAAGAAAAATCCTTATCTGAGGGCAGGGGGACAAAGATTAGTACCTAGAAATCCAATCTGTTACCCAGGGGTGAATGTAATTGGACAAAAGTAATCCCCTGTGAGGAGTCTAGAACAAAAGGAACCTGCATGGAATACTATTGGTTTTTATATGGAGGAGGCCTAGGAACAGAGCACTATCATCTCTGAAAATTTCTTTTTTCTTTGACCAATATTTTAAATCACCCATCAGCTAACAGATTGTCATAATAGGTCATTTTTTGCATTCATTATTCTTTTTGGAGGGGCAATTGGGGTTAAGTGACTTGCCCAAGGTCACATGGCTAGTAAGTGTTAAGTGTCTGAGGCCAGATTTGAGTCCTCCTGACTCCAGGGTCGGTGCTCTATTCACTGAGCCACCTAGCTGCCCCATATCCATTCTTAACAATGATAATCAAACACCTTTTTTGGGGGGGATAAGGGGTGCAGAACACTGTCTTTCCTAATTAAAGACTGATAAGAAAGCTTGCTTTAGGACAAACCCAAACTAATCACCTGTTTCTGAATGACTGAGGTCTTGGATAAATATCAGCAATGGGATCCAGATATTCAGCTTCAGAAAGTTACCCTGAGGTGGATAGGATAGAACACCTCAAAGCTAGTGCTCCTTGGAGCAGTAAACCCTATAAATGAATTGAATATTTTCCCCAAAGTGTCAATGCCTCCAGTGGAGAACCTAGATGGAAAAGTCTAGTTCAACATTTTAGAAAGTGATGAGCTAAGGGCTATTACGTGTACAGTCATATAATATATTAATATTTACTAAGAGCCTAGTACACACAGGAATCGTATTAAATGTGGCCAATAACTGGAAACAGAAGAAAGTAAGGAATTTATACAATCAGGTATTGGCTAAAAAGCAAAACAGGACTCCAGCTTAACATTTCAAATAGTAGACTCTGAAAAAAAGAAAATACTAGTTAGGATGGCCTAGGGAAATGATTTTTATGCCTTAACCACTGACTCCTGAGGGTTCAATTATCCCAGCTAAGTTATCCAGGTCAAATCCCTTACAAATAAACCACCAGGATAAAAATAAATATATAAAAACAGTTCCAGAGCCACAGCTGATAAGCCATGTATTTCAAGAATTATCTAAATGAACAAAAGTCCAATACAACAAAGCATCAGTACAACTCTTTGGAACTGTAATGAGATATGACTCCAGCCAATACTTTTATAAAAAACAACAAAAACTGTTTTCCAATAAATGAAATGGCAGTTTCCTAAGGAAGAAATACAAATTGTCAACAACCATATTAAAAAAATGTTCCAAATCACAAATAACTAGAAAAATACAAAATAAAGCAATTTCTGATGTTCTCCTTCAAACCCATTATTTTGGCAAAGTCAAAAAAAAAAGAAAAATGACAATTGCTGGAGGGGTTGTGGGGGAAAAAGCACATTAATGCATTGTTTGTGGAGCTATGAAGTGGTGTGGACATTCTGGAAAGTAATTTAGAACAATGTCCCCAAAGTTATTAAACTGAACGTATTCTTTTACCCAAACAAGCCACTATTAGACCTATTCCCTAAAAAGATCAAAGAGGGAAAAAATCCTTTTGAATAAAAAATATTCATGACAGCTTTTTTTTTGTAGTAGCAGAAAAATGGAAACAAGAGGCTATCTTTCTATGCCATGCAAATATAATGGAATATAACAGGGGTCAGTAAATCTGGACCACACTCTCTTTTTATGAGGTATGTGAGCTAAGTTAAAAATATAAAAAACATTCTTAGATCACAGGTCATACAAAAACAAGCAATGTATTGGATTTGGCATAAGTGCCAAATCCTAGAATATAGTACTGCTCGTAAGAAACTGAGAAATTGATAGTTTCAAAGATACCTGGGAAGACCTGAATGAAGTGAAGCTGAGCAAACTCAGCAGAACCAGGAAAATGATATACATATAATAACATTATAAAGAAAAACAACTTTGAAAGACTTAAGAATGCTGACCAAAGCAATGACCAAACATGATTCCAGAAAGCTGATGATGAAGTCTGACAGAGAGGTGGCAGACTAAAGATGAAGAATAAGTTATAAATTTCAGATACAGAAATGTAAGAATCTGTTTTGCTTGACTGTGTCTATCGGTCAGAAGGGCTTTGTTTTTCTCTTTTCTCCCCCATGGTCTGAGGGGTGGGGTTAGAGATGGGGAGGGTGGGGACAGAGAGTAAGGGGATATAAAGATGGGATAGCAGAAAGGGGAATGGGAAAGGGATAAAGGGGAAGGGGGAAAGAAAGATGAAGGGAAGGGGAGGAGAAAAGAAGAAGAGAGCATCATTGAGGAATCCTTTTTTTTTCCTCCCAAATTGAGAGAAAAGAACAGTAGGAATGTCAGAAAGAAGGCCAGACAAGCAGATAGCTTTAAAAGCTATAGGTTGTTCTGATTATATATTCAAAAAGAAAAGTAAGCTATATATAATAGAAACCTAGAGTTTCATATTTTCACGTATAAGCCTCTTTTTCTATTCATATATACAGATATATAGGCAGAAATATCTATCCATAAATAAAATCATAGGTAACATTTATATAGGACCTATTATGTAGCAGGCATTGTGCTAAGCACTTTTACACATATCACTTCATTTGGTCGTCACAACAACCCTATGAGGTAAGTGCTAAAATTATTTTACAGCTGAGGAAACAAGCAAACGGGGCTTAAGTAATTTGCACCAGGTCACACAGCTAGTAAGTGTCCGAGGTTGGATCTGAACTCAAGTGTTCCTGACCCCAGCCCACTGTCCTATTAGCTATACCACCTCGCTGCCTCCACACACACCCCTTTCTATCTAAATGTCCATTCTATTTGGTGTTTAAGTTCAGACTAAAAATAAAAATTAATTTTTAAAAAGAATGAAAATTATTGCTACCATTCACAAAATGAAACCTGAAATATACTGCTGATTGAACTTTATAAGGCAAAAAAGAGAATTTCTCCAATTTAGGGCTTTAGACTACTCCTATCTTTCAGTCTATAGGAGATGTCACTCTGATTTGATGTCAAGGAACCCAAGATTTAATCCTAAAACTGTTAAAAACTAGCCGGGTGACCTTAGGCAAGTCACCAACTTCTTTGGCCTTTGATTTCCTTATCTGTAAACTGAGGGAGATATCTATGTAAAGTCTATGGCTTCTTTATTTTTTTTTTCCGTTCAACCAAAAATTTATTTTTTTTTAAAATTTTATTTTAGTTTGCATCATTCATTTCCACAAGATTTTGAGTTACATATTTTCTCCCCATCTTTCCCCTACCCACCACCCCAAAACAGTCTATGGCTTCTTTATAGCTATATTTATAATAAACATAAAAATATGTGTGGGTGTATACATATACACACACATATGTACTCATATATACATATATACATGTACATATAGACAAATATACATGTGTATATACACACACACATCTTTATGGCTTTCAAAGCACAAACAGTAAATTATTTCATTCTTACAACTCTAGTCTGTTGTCACTGTTCAGTTGTGTCCAATTCTCGGTGACCCTGTGGACCACACTATACATGGGTTGCTGTTTGCCATGCCTTCTCTAGTGGATTAAGGCAAATGTTAATGACTTGCCCAGAGTGACATACCTAGTAAGAGTTTAAGGCTGGATATGAACTCAGGTCTTTCTGACTCCAGGCCCAGAGTTCTATCCAATGAACCAAGTAACTGCCTCCCCTAACACTAGAAGGTGGGTGCTATTATTATCTCCATTTTACAGACAAGAAAATCGAGGGAGACAGGTTAAATAACTTGTCCAGAGTCACAGAGACAGTAAGTAGTAAGTGTATGAAGCCAGATCTGAACTTTATCATTTTTTGTTCCTATGGCTCTGTCTCAACCTTCTCTGGAAATCCTACCTTTCCATCCGATGCAGTGTTTATCCTGTAGTGGTACACCCTCCCCTCATATCTTAGTGAGATGGACCGCTGGCCTGGGCTGCTCTCACTCTCCCGAACCAGAAAGCTGCCATTGATTCCACTGCTCAGCAGATACTCGGCAGCATTTCGTGACACAGGCCCGTGGTACCAGGAATGTTTCTCCAAACTGTTGACTGGGGTGATATAGTTGCTTGGAACCCATCCCTGTCCATTCTTGGTTTGGGCTTCGCACCATTCTCCATTGTGATTATAGCCCAAGACACGGAGCTTTTCACCTTTAGAAGACAACCAAGTTATATATGTTATCCTCTATAGGATTCCAGGTCAGCATGTTACTTCCTATCTATTTAATCTTATGTAATTACTATGTGGATTTCTTTAGAATCCTAAATACATAATTTACTTCACTTTTGCGAAATCCATTATTATGTACATTATGTTCATGTGTATATAGAAACATGTATCTAGATATCTAGATATTATAACTAATTTGGTCCATTCCTAATATCAGCCATTTATCAAAAATTATGCTTTTATCACAGATATGGATAAACATTAGGATAAAGACATAAATCAAAATGTCTCAATATCTAGTCCAGTTTTACTCTGTATTATAAAAGAAACCTTACCTTGCATATTGACAGTTCTATTTTTCTTAAGCATTAATGTGGTGTGGATTTTTTAAAGCAGTCATTTACTAAAATGATTTTCTTCATTTTTTTCTAACAGTTTCCACTATTCCAACTTTAAAATCTATTATTTAAATTACTTAAGCGGTGGTCAACCCAAGCTATAATTTCTCTGAATTTTGTCTCTTAAAATCACTTCAAGCAACCCACAGTCCTCTTACCTTTAGTTATGCTTAGAGTGTTATCCCCACTGGCCACAAAATCATACAGTGCAACAAAAAGGTTAGGGTCATTTTCACTGGGACCAGCAAGAAGGTTTTCCTTAGAGTTCCAACGAGCCGCTTCACTCAGACCTTGTGGCTCAAAATCAGATGCAGTTACTGGCCTCTGAAGGGCTTCTGAAAAAGAAGAAATGGAAAGGAGGGAAAAAAGGAGGACAGAGAGAAAAAGAGAGGAGGGACAAGATGAGTGAAAAAGTTAGAAAATGGAGAGAAAATAAAGCTTGTGTTTACACCCTTCCCCCAGGTGCAATAATAAAAACCATTTGCGTTCCCAACACATGTGAGTTCAAATAAGATCTCTTCACTCAACATCTGTACTCCTTGCACATTTGGATAAAGTGGGCAAAAGAGATCCCTTAATTTTAAAATGATACCTTAATTTAAATTTACTAGAAAATACTAACCACTTTCATTCTGAGGTGCTTTGGTGACACTACCTAGATTGTACTTCTGAAATAGAATCTAGGGAGTCAGAAGGTATCCTGTACCTGCCAGAATCAAGGACAAGAGACAGTATGACACCAAGGACAGAAGACTACTTGATTCTGGAATCAAAGGACCTGGGTTCAAATTCCACCTCTGATATTCATTACTTGTATATTCCATGGGCAAATCTCTTTCCTGCTCTGTGCCTTAGTTTCCTCAACTGTAAAATGAGGAGGATGGATTGGATAGCCTCTGAGGTTGCTTTTAGCTCTAGAGCTATATAATTCTAGGATCCTACACAGAAACGAAATGTTTCTTTTGTCATAAAAAAGAAACTATATTTAAATTTTCTTTTTCCCTGCACCTAAAGAATCTCTGGTTAAGCCTCACCCACTAACTAAAGAATAGTCCTAATTTTTATATTTGCTTCTACAGACAGCTGGATGTGCTCAGCTCTGAGCTAACCTTATTGCAGAATAGGGCTAAACCTTCACACCCATTACTCTGAAACAAGTTGGGGCTCTTTAGGATGCAAACCAACATGGGGGAGGGGTGTGAGGGGAGGGAAGTCTTTCGGTTTTGGCTTCTGGACTCTGCAGTGAAGTAAATCTTAAAGATGACTTCTTCTTTTTTAAGGATAATTCTCAGTTTGCATCTTCCCCAGATCTTGTTATCTTGCTATATAAATCACAAGGGTAAGAGAAGTAGAGAAGAAACACGTCCCATTTTAACATTTTCTAAATTATAACATAGTCCCAGTGACTAATGAAGTACTTGCTCCTTTGGTATAAATGTTACAGGATTTGAAATATTAAATACAACAATAACTATCTTTGTAATACATTAGGAGACAAGGGTTAGTACTCAACTACACATTAATATTAGAGAAAATACAATGAAATAGAAAAACTTGCTTTTGAAATATATAAGTAGAGAAAAATACATAAAGTCTCTTTTCCTCTCTTAAGGAACATAAACACCTAACTACTCTGGAGTTGTAGAACATGTAAAACTTTTAAAGTCTGGTGGACCTGGGTTCAAAACATGTGTTCCCTGGGAGATCCTCAGAAACTTCCTGGGCCTCAGATCCTTCAGTTTGTATGATGAGGAGAAAGATTAAATGACTCCTCAGGCCACTTTCAGCCTTAAATCTATGATCCTGGCACTATATGGGTAGAGCATACATGTGTTGAGCCCAAGTAGATTTGTGCATTCTCTAGAAATCAAACTAAAACCATGACCATAGAAATGGCTTTTGTTTCTGTTTTCCTCAAATGATACTTTATGACCTCTTGACAAAACACTGAACAGTGTCTGGGTTTTATAAAAGAAATTCCATGATGGGGTAGGGGGTGGGGTAGATATGTGGAAATGACTAAAAAACACCTGGAGTCAGCAAAATGTAAATGACAGCCAGAGGACAGCTGACACTTCAAAGTGCTGAAGAGAGAAGTACTCAGATGGGCTACCTCCAAAATGGAGGCAGATGCTGGGAATTTTAAGCAATAGGAGATGGCATTTCATAGGAAGGAAAGGGCCTCCCACTGCTTTCTGATTCAACAGGAAGGCAGGAAATCCAAGGCAGTCCCCCAGTTTTCCTCTTCAGCTTCTTCCCTACTCCACAAATTAATGACTGAAACCTAGTGGGGAAGCTTGCTTATGACTGCCTTTGAATCAGGATACTGGAGTAGAGCCACAATCCAACACCAGAATCCTCTATTTAATTCCCAGGCTAGACTGATGTCAAAACTGACTCACAATGTACAAATGCCAAGTTTCTTGCTTCATTTCATAACAAACTCCACTGTCAAAGCTTAAAAATGATCACCACTTACAAAACAAAAGTTGGATAAAATATACAGAAATCTTCCTTGCTTATTAATACGAATATATTAGTACTGCTAAGTAACTATACAAAAGAAGTCCCTAAATTTTCATTGATGCCCTTGCACATCTGAGAAGATGGCAGAAACAGAAACAAATTTCCTCTTTTCTTCTCTTTATAGATCCTTGGAATACTGTGAAAGTCCCTAAAAATAAGTAACCGTTAGTAGGTACTATATTTTTAAAAGGGCAGCTGGATGGTGCAGTGGATAGAGGGCCAGCCCTGGAGTTAGGGAGACTCATCTTCCTGAATTCCAGTCTGGCCTCAGACACTGACATTTCCAAACTGTGTGATCCTGGGAAAGTCACTTAACTCCTTGCCTCAGTTTTCTCATCTGTACAATGACCTGAAGAAGGAAATGGCAAACTACTCCAGGATCTTTGCCAAGAAAACCCCAAATGGGGTCATGGAGAGTCAGATATGACTGAAATGGATGACCAACAATATATTATAAAATGGTTTTGGTAAAAATTGTCCGCAGCCTCCTCGAATCCCTTATTTTAACGTACGTCATGATCACATATTCCAAAGCGTCAGCCTTTGAAGACAACACAGAAAACTGGACAGAGATGCTGACTGAATCAGAAAGATCTGGGTTCAAGTTCTGCCTCTGCCACATGCTGGGCAAGTCACAGTCTCTCAGTGACACCAGATGACCCTCTTAAGCCTTTAAAATGCAAAGACATAGTCATCTGCTTCAAGAAAGGAAATTCCTCATCTCAGCTCCTCTGAGAGGTCTCAGGTCGAAAAAAAAAAGGTTCCTCTAATCACATTTAAAATTATTTTCAAATAGTCATTCTCATACCAAAATGGCTTTTACCTGCCAACAAAACTACAAAATAAACCTGAAACATCAAACAAACACAGAATATATCAGTGACAAAGCCTCTAAAAGTTTCATGAACCCAACTGTAAACATATCTAAACAATTCAGTTTGTTCTACCCCATCAATATACTAGATCTGGAAGTAGATGATCCGAGTCCCATTCTAAGGGCACGGCTGGTTGGATGGTGTGTTTGTTTGCTTTTTTAAACCATCCCCCCATGCTACATAATACATGCCTCTCTAAGGTTGTGTTGTGAGTCAGTCAGTGATCAGAGCTGTTTATAAAAGTTTCTCAGATGGAGAATACTTCTGGTCTAGACTTCCCAAGACTTGCTATTTAAGCAAATACTAAGGAACAACAAAGGAAGTAACCTTCTCATAAACTTCAACCGCTACCTACTTCACAAACCCCCAACTCCAGGAAAAACATCCCTGAGAGGCTCCCAAATTTCCTACTGGCACTTTACAAAAATCACCGTTTGCTTTAAATAGAGGTACTTGTCAGCTGCATTTCTACATCTCTTCTCATGTTATCTGTCTGATGATTCCTCAGCCTCTCAGCATGGGAATGGGGGAGACACAAGTGCTGGATGAATGAGGTCACGCTCCCTTCAGCTTCACTCATTACTTAGTTAACTTAAACACCTTACCACTTTGCCACTGTTATTTCCTTATGGGCAGCTCACTGCTTTCCTCCACTTCACTGAATGTCTGTATTTTAAAATCTATAAAGCAGATCCTTCCAAGAAGGAAGAAGGTTTCATGTTTTATTTAATACTCTGTTCCAGCTGGTGAGATCATACTCAGACTATTCTCAAATCAGTTTATAAGAATCTCATATAACTTTTTTTTATAATATGAACTTAGAGTAAAAACAGCATTTCCCATCATTTGAATTTGGTTAGTATTAGTCAATTTCTTTACGCCTAGATCACATGCAGAGATCATTTTACGTATAATGTCTAGTCAATTAATTTTGTATTTTTTAAAACAGTAAACATATATAAAGTGCCTCAAACTAAGTGGCCCTAGCTAAGCCTGGTCACGTCCTTAACCACTCTTTTAAAACTATTACTTGCTGAGTCCTTCCGACATACATATAGCATTTTGCTGAGTATTAGAGGGAACATAAAGAAAAAAGATGGTATATTTCTTGCTCTGGGGTCTGACATCTAGGTAATAGGGAGATAAGATTAATATGTATGAAAAAAACTAACTGAATAAAACAGCATCAGGGAAGTCACAAAGCTAGGTATATGCTAAATGAGTGGTACGGACAGAAAAAGTTAAAAGGCAGGGAAGGAGGAAGGAAGTACGCTGGAAACTGGGAAGACTTCCCGGAGGAAACAGAACTTAAGCTTGAAACACAAGTTTCACTTTTTTTTTTCCCATAGAGAAAAGTGTATTCAGAAATATTTAGACCAATAATACCTAACTAATCTAGACCTGTTTTGGATGAGGAAGAGAGAGTAAAATAAAATGAAATAAAATAAAATAAAATAAAAAGCCAAACTGAATATGAAAATCTATGGAATGTTTAAGAGATGTAGTTTGTTTTTCTCCAGTACATAAATTACAACTGGTTGAAAAAATGCTTTGTGAGGCAGGGGTTCTGACAAATCTGCTTTAATGTAAAAGAATTAATTATTGTGGGGTGGCTAGGTGGCGCAGTGAATAGAGCATCAGCCCTGGAGTCAGGAAGACCTGAGTTCAAATCCAACCTTAGACACTTAACACAAAACTAGTCATGTGACCCTGGGCAAATCGCTTAACCCCAACTGCCTTGCCTTCCCCCCTCCAAAAAAGGCAAAAAAAAAAAAAAAAGGAATTAATTATTTCAAATTAGCCCCTCCTTCATTGGTATGCAAACTGATACTTCCTAAAGCTTTTAAATGCCTCCCCCTTTAAAAAGGTTCCCTCCCTTAAGTGGGTTAACTGCTAATCCACAAATTTTGTTTACCTTATTTATTAACTTAAGTAAACTTTTTTTGCTTACATATCACCCCAGCCCCATGGAACTAGCAAAAATTTGTATTATTAGTGATGGAACTGATCCTGTTACTGTGCTTAGTCAGAAGCAATTAGTATATTTAATCAGGGTAAGGCAATGCCATGTGGTGCAAAGAGCACCAAAACAGGTGGTCATCACAAGGTCTGAATTCTAGTCTTTACTCTCCACTTATTAGCTCTATGAGTTTAGGTGAGTCACTCAACACACCTCAAGTTTCCTCATCTGCTAAACATGGATAAATAATCCTTGCCTACTTCCACTGTGAAGATCAAATAAAACAACCTAAGTCAAGTGCCAAACAAAGTGCCAAATAATCTTAAAAAATCATTTTTAAAACTAGTCATAGCTACCCACCCCTCCCAGCAGCATAAAGCTCATTAACAAAGCAGTCCATGGTTATTAGAAGGAGCTACAAGCAAAAACAAAAGACAAAACAGCATATCTACTCTGAGGGAACTCTGAAGTTATCTTTGTAATCAAGATAAAACACTTAAAAATTAGGCTTGGAAAGGAAAAGTAAATTTTCACTTGTTTCAAAAAGAAGATTATGCACTCATTAAAAAAAACTCCCAGTATTTTACCATAAAACTAACACCAAACCATACTTTACAAACCCAGGAGGCATTCTAATTAAGCTTTTAGCTATAAAGTACTGGAAAAAGCAGTGTATTTGAAGACAGAGGACTATGGTTGAAATCCTGGCTCTACCACTTGGCACCTGTGTGACCCTTAGCAAGTCATGTATCTCCCGGTCGAAGTTCTTCATCTATAATATGAGGAAGTTATCAGTACTTCTTAAACTATGGGTTTCAACCCCACATGAGGTTGTGAAAAATTTGGCAAGAGTAAGAGGTTTCTGAATGCGCAAAGACCAAAAAGAAATTAAAAATCAAACGTGTAATGAATCTGGGGTCTTTCTGGCAGCACTTGCCCATGTTGCATTGCACAACTTTACTGCAGTCTTGGTTCTAAACACAAAAGCATGCACACTTTGCACTGCACATGCCCTCCAGCCATGAGAAAATCGAAAAGGGGTTGTGAGTGGAAAAAATTTAAGAAGCCCTGGATTAGATGACCTTTAGGGTTCATCCATTCCAGCTGTGATCTTTAGTTGTTCTATGAAGGCTGCAAGGTAGAATGTGAGAAAGAACCCCTAAAACATTATTGTATTGCTGGGGTGATTCAAATAGTGCTTGAGTTGGAGTCGAGTTGAAATAGTCCTTATCTAGCCCTCAGTTCATAATTCGGACTGTTATTTCCTGAAATATATGGAAATATTTTCATTCTGCCATAAACCATTTGCAAAGGATTAAAATCACTCTTTCTCCCTTATGGTAGCCATATGATAGTTTGAAAGCATTCATTACACATTTCCTGCTCTTTCGAAGTGGATTGTAGTCATCTGGGGCTTGATACACTGGAATGGTGGCTACCTTGGTTCCAATTTCTCCACAATGTATGGTTACCTATTAATACTTAATTAGTCTCATTTGCCTAGTTCAACTAATTCTCCATAACAACAAGATTCTGTAACTTGTCAATTCAGGCATCTAGGTGGCTCACTGGATAGCCGACTAGGCCTGGACTCAGAAAGACCTAAGTACAAATCTGGTCTCTGACATTTACTAGCCATGTGACCCTGGGCAAGTCCCTTGTCCTCTAGTTGCCTTAATCCACTGGAGAAGGAAATGGCAAACTACTGCAGTATCTTCTCCAAGAAAACCCCATGTGCCATACCAACCAATCTACCAAAAAAAATATTTTATACAGCTAGAAAAAATACTAACAAAATTCATCTGGAAGAACAAAAGGTCCAGAATATTTAGGGAATTAATGAAAAGAGATGCTAGGGAAGGTGGACTGGGCATACTAGATTTTAAACTATATTATAAAGCAGCAATCATCAAAACTACTTGGTATTGGCTGAGGAATAGAGCAGTGGACCAGTGGAATAGTGGTACACAGGACACAATAGTCAATGTCTCTAGTAATCTACAGTTTGATAAATCCAAAGACCCCAGCTTCTGGGATGAGAAGTCACTATCTGAAATAGTATGGCAGAAACTGGGCATAGACCAATATTTTACACCATATACCAAAATAAAGTCTATGATCCAGATCACAGACTTATATCTAGATCATATGATCTAGATATAAAGGCTGACACCGTAAGCAATCTGGGAGAGGAAGGAAAGAATTTATGACCAAACACGAGAGAGCATTACAAAATGCAAAATGGATAACTTTGATTACATTAAACTGAAAAGATTTTGTACAAATAAAGCCAATATAACCAAGATTAGGAGGGAAATGGAAAATTGGGAAAGAATTTTTACAACCAGTATCTCTGATAAAGGCTTCATTTCTAAAATATATAGAGAACTGAGTCAAATTTATAAGAATACAAGTCATCCCCCAGTTGATAAATGATCAAAGGATATAAACAGGCAGTTTTCAGATGAAGAAATTAAAGCTATCTGAAGTCATATGGAAAAAATGCTCTAAATCACTACTGATTAGAGAAATAGAAATCAAAACAACTCTGAGGTACCACATCACACCTATCAGACTGGCTAACATGACAAAACAGGAAAATGATAAATGCTGGAGAAGATGTGGAAAAGCTGGAACACTAATGCATTGTTGGTAGAGTTGTGAACTGATACAACCATTCTGGAGAGCAATTTGGAACTATGCCCAAAGGGCTAAAAAACTGTGCATACCTTTTGACCCAG
This sequence comes from Pseudochirops cupreus, assembly GCA_028627135.1. NCBI lineage: Eukaryota > Metazoa > Chordata > Mammalia > Diprotodontia > Pseudocheiridae > Pseudochirops > Pseudochirops cupreus. The sequence continues at coordinate 225,356,128 of CM053581.1, forward strand.
CAATACCACTTCTAGGGTTGTATCCCAAAGAGATCACACAAATGGGAGGAGGACTCATATGTACAAAAATATTTATACCAGCTCTTTTTGTGGTGGCAAAGAATTGGAAATCAAGGGGTTGCCCATCAATTGGGGAATGGCTAAACAAGTTGTGGTACATGAATGTAATGGAATACTACTGTGCTATAAGAAATGAGGAGCAGATGGACTTCATAATAACCTGGAGAGATTTATATAAACTGATGCTGAGTGAGGAGAGTAGAACCAGGAGAACTTTGTACACAATTACGGACACATCATATGTGTGATGACTAACTTTGATAGACTAGACTCCTCTCAGCAATGCAAGGTTATAAGACAACTCCAATAGACTCATAATGCAGAGGGCTATCCACATTCAGAGAAAGTACTACAGAGTCTGAATGCAGATTAAAGCAAGCTACTTGCTCTCTCATTTTTATTTTGTTTTGTTCTGTTCTGTTCCTTCTTTCTCCTTCTTCATTCCGTTGATTATAATTCTTCTTTACACCCTGACTAATGTTTAGTGTGAAGGTATCTTCATCGGATTGCATGCCACCATAAAGGGGGAGGGGGACCGGGGAAGGAAAGAAAATTTGGAACTCAAAGGATTGTGGGGCTGAATGTTGTAAACTAAAAGTAAAAAAATAAATTTAATGTAAAAAAAAATAATAAAGTTAAGCAATCCTAAAGGTTTAAAAAAAAAAAGAAGAAGAAAACCCCATGGACAGAATGGTCCACAGGGTCACAAAGAGTCACACACAAATCAACAACAACTTGTCAATTCATGGTTTTGTTTTTTAAAAACTGAAACTGTAATTTCATCACTGTCAGGGAACCCTTTCAGAGGAGAAACCGCCCCTATCAACGCAGACTAGTAACTGTTCTTCAGCTACTGGTCTTAGGGGGTTAACCTGAGAATGCTGGTGAAGTAACTTGCTCAGGGCCACATAACCAGTATGTTAGAAGCAGAACTTGAACCCAGATCTTCTGGATTCAAAAGCCAGTTCTCTATCCACTAGGCAAAACTGTCTCAAAATCCACTCTGAGATACAATGATGTTCAATATATAGTTTTGTTTCCTAGGTTTTGGTTTTGGCACTGGTGAGGGCCAAGTCACTATAAAGACCTTTAAAGTAATGGGATAACCAAAAATGCAATACAATGAGGAAGGAAAATACATAATTTCTGGTTATAGAGAAGCAAAAAAAGTAGTGCTGGTTAGCCTCCATCTGAATTTTGGACTAAGATATGCACTTATACTGCAACCACAATCTTCCCTTATCACAGTCCTCAAAGGAAAGGCCAACAGGCAGCAATCCTGGTTTTATTGATTTCATTTAAAGAGCAGACCATTACAAAGACTGAACATAAACACCAGCTACAAACATATTACAAAGCAAAGAAACCAGACTAGAGGTCAGAAGGGAGGCAGGCTCTCTCTCACATAGATAACAACAAAAACATCTTACTTTTTGAGTAGAGAAAGTAGAATTTAAAAGTCTATTTGAATAAGTGACAACTAGGAAAAGATTCATTTCTTTTCCAGTGCTAAAAAGTCGAGCTTTCAAGCTCTTAAATCTGTTATTCCTAAGGGCCTAGGACTAAAAGTACAATTTATTTATTCAAGGACACTCAACTTAAAACAACTAAACTAAGAAACTGCTCATGTTGTTTAGCCCAGGGATTGTGGGAGTGGGGATGGAATCAAATCACTTAAAATACATTTAAATGCAGCATTTGGACATCAGTATTTGTAGTGGTTAAAAAAAGTGTTAGCTTGCTTTTTTCTGTTTCTATTCCAATTCCTACGGCTGCATTTTCTAAACTGCAGTGCCTTAATTTCACACCAAGAAAGCAGTTTGTTTGAACTACAGGTTCAAATGTTTGGGGTTTGTGGAGGTGTCTTATAGAAAGGAGCAGGGAATGTCTAAAATGTGAAATGTAGACCAATGTGATTTTTTTTCCCATCCCCAAATAAAATATTTACCATGGGGAAAAGTGAGCGTCAGGAGAGAGATTGGAAACTTTCCAACTTAAAACCAAGGACAGCAAGTATTAATTATATGCATCAAAACTAGTTTGAAAATGAATCATTTCTATATAATAACATATGGACAACTTAGCTCAATTCTGAGTAACTCAACTGAAAATGGAAACTTTAATGTCAACACTGCTAAATACTAAATAAGAATTTCTTTTTTAAAAACTCTATACATTTAAAGACCAAAGGAGTCACAACTGTAGATATCACCTTACAATCTGTATAGTCTTATGATTTTAAAAAAAAGCATTTTCACAGGCAGTATCTGATATCCTCAATAGCCTAATTAAGGAAGCAAAACAGATAATTTCATGATTTGACAAATGAGGAAACTGAGACCCCAAAAGGGGAAAGTGATTTGCCTAAGGAAATAACACAGCTGATAGATGCAAGGTGGGAAAAAAGCAGTGCCCTGAATTCTCACTCCACTCCACACTCTGGGGTGATATTCTTGGGGACAACCACCCAACAGTATTCCAGTGCAATGTGGTAGAAGGAAGACTGACAGACAGACAGAGGGAGGCCTGGGTTTGGGATCCAGTTTTGCCACAAACTAGTCAAGAGACTGTGTCTGAGTACTTCACCTTTTGGGGACTACTTCCTCATATGAAAAATGACTGGATTGGACTAAATGTTCTGTACTGGATCTCCAACAGTTCTAAGACCCATTCTAGTTTTAATGCTCTAAGAACCCATATCTTTTTGATGATATAAATAAAGAATAGCTAGCAAATAGTAGGGACTTAAATGCTTGTTGACTGACAGATCAAAGGGCTTTCTCACTAGCAAAATTAGACAATATCCCTAATTTTCTCAGATATTACAAGGGAATTTTCCTTTAATTAATTTAAAAAGAGATACTGAGCACAATGCCTGGCAAACAGTAAGCATTTAATAAATTCTTGTTTTATTCTAAGAAATGTGATTTGTGTTGCTGCTACCATATAAAACTAGAAAAGAGTTTAAAGTAGTCCTTTGTAAAAGTGTTTGTAATGTTCTCAAAGAGTTGGCTGAAATATTATTGACTAATTTACATAATATAAATGCAATATAATAACCACTCAAGTTCATGTACAACAAATTTAAATGGTAAAAATTAATTCAAAGTGTGAAAGGAAAAAATTTCAAAATATCACTGGAAAATTGAATGGGCCAGAGATGCCATGACTTAAATGTCACAGAGATAAAACTAAGCATAGATGCCATGAAGTTAGGCATCACAAATCAACTGCTAAAGGTGCACAATTTTTACTGTTATTACTTACATTCCCTTCCCTCCCTCCTCCTCTATTCCAGTTGGAATTCCATTATTTCTGACATCAGTTGTAGGCATTTTAAGGATACCACTGATATCCTACATTTTTTTCCTGGGGAAAAGTGATTCATAATAACAACAGTTCATATTGGATTCAAAAGAACATTTTTATTTTGAAGAGAAATATCCTTTGTTCAGGAGATGGAATTGTATATAAACAGTTCAAGTTGCTTTTGCCTGTCTCAGAGAAGAAGTGAAAGATTTGATTGTGCTCAACTTCATCAATCAGTAAATTAAGAAACATTTCTGGGTCAAAAACAGAAAAAAACATTCAACCAATACTTGTTCATCGTATGAACAAGTATGAAAACATATTCACCGTAGGAACAATTGTACTGCCAACTGGAAACATCAGTGAAAAATGCAAAGGTAAGATTACTTACCCAGCTGTTGGCAAGTTTTTCTCAAGCAACTAATGACCTTAAAGTCATTATCACTGAGATTTAAATGGTCTCAAATCAACTACAAAAACATTAGTTCCGTTCCCATTACTGTCTAAACACCACTTACTAAAATATGAAGATCTCAGAATGAATTTTTAGATACTTGAGTTACTCTTACAGATGTCAGTATGTTGACTTATGCCTAAAACAATATGCACACCATGAAAATTTTTTTGAGGTAGTTTGTTCCCCCCGCCTTTTTTAAATTATGGGGCTTATTGAATACCAGTAAGATATTTCAAAATTCCAAAGTTTCTAGAATGAGAATTACTAAGATACTAAAATTTCCAAATCAGGAAATCTGGACAGGGTTATTCAATTTACCCAAAGAAAATTTCAAGTTGTAGAGAAAATGAGTGTCAGAAGGCTTCAGTTTTATCCCATTTCCATTGATATGTACACTGATAAATAACCAAACCTCTGGCTCATCTGTAAAAAAATTTTGATGAGATAATACTTAGTCTCAAAAGGTCACTGAGTATATGTGAATGGGTAAAAAAGTGTTCTGCTACTTTGAATACAAATGTTATTTTAACTCTAAGCTTCATCAAACTTTAATAATGAGAACAACTATAATCACTTAGAGCAAACTTTTGGACCCAAATAAACTATCACCTTAAAATGCTGTGATTTATCTCAGCTTGACTGATTTGTGAGTTCCCTTACAAAAAAAAATCAAATTAGTGTATGAAACATCTGTGCTCATCCTGTTTTTAATAAAAATATACATTTTTCACCTATCTCACTGGAATTAAGAATCTAGAACAGCATGCCTAGACTCCACAGAGTCCTTCCAGGAAGGCAAGGATTCAGAGAAAAAAGAAACTAGGACTAGCAAATAAATGAGGTCTTAAAACTAAAACATTTTATAAGCCCTAACAAAACACCACTTTTACTAAAAGCTGCTCTTTCACTACTTGATTCCATTTTAATCAATAACCATTTGTTAAACATTTAGTATGTGCTGAGCATTGTGATATGCTTTGGGAAAACAAAGATGAAAAATTCCATCTCCAAAGAGATAATTAACACCCAACAAGATTAAAATCCTAGGATTCTGTTCGAGAACTAGAAGATACCTCAAGGGATCATATCCTCTCATCCAAACTCCTGACTTCTGTTCTGTTATCTCCAAAATCCTGTGATAATGAAATGATTACTAACAATCATAATATGGTCATCAATTTTCACAGAGATGTTAATGCCACACCAGTCATTATTTACTTTACTTATCAGTCAATTTTTTTCCAAATCTTACACCTTTTTAAAGCTAAAAGAGGAAAAAGAAAGGGGAAAAGGGCTAGTAAGGGAAAAGAAAGGAAAACAGAAGGGGAGGAGAAAGACAAAACTGAAATGCTCCTGGCACTAGGCCTTGTTACTGAAAGAAATGAGAACATATACTTTTTCCAAGTACTTTGACTCATTTAGAATTCCTTTCTAGATCATTTATCTTTCTTCCCTAGCATAAGAAAGTTATTCCTCCAACCAAATTCATGGCTTGTAGATAAGATTGGGATGAGGTTTTCCCCCATCTACTCTTGGATGATTTGGAACAGCACTTGAAATTCTGCAACCATAAATGGTATAGCCATGTCCTCCTTGTAGACGATGCTTAATGCAAATCACATGTCTTCACAAACATAGATTCACACTTTTAATATGCAATTATCTATTAACTGTGAAAATGACTCAAGTTTGGCTATCTGACAAGCAGACTATCACATATACTTTATCAAAATTTCCTCATTTAAAAACCTTTCCCAGAAACTCTGGTGAAACAGCTATCACATCACAAATTACAATTCTAACCTACTTGAAATGATTGTAGGAACTAAAATCCTTTTAAAATTTATGTCCTGGGAGGCTATATTCACACAATAAGGCTGCTCTTATTCACAAAGCAGGGCCACGGGGCTGGCTAGGGAGAGGCCTAAGGAAACGGGATTCCAGACTTCAGTAATTCAGCCCCTAGGCCTTCGGGACCCAAGTCTGTCCTCTGAATCTAATTAAAAACTGTAAGAGCCTTGAACTTACCTTCCAGGTAACAGCTGGAGGAAGAGGAAAGTCCCTTCTTTGACTTGCAACCCACCAACTTCAAACAAATCTCCAACATTTTCATTTGTTAGAGAGTGTCCTTGATATGTGTTTTTCCTCCCTCCCCTTCCTGTCCTTTTTCTTGATCGGTCTCTCACATAAAAATCCTTTCAAGAAAGCTAAACAATCCAGCACTCCTTGGATCATTAAAGTGCCCTGAAATGGGGCTCCTCCATTGTGCCCATGTTGCCTGTAACTTAAGTAGAACAGTTTCTTGTTCCTTTGAGGTCCCTCTTTTGGCGGGAGGGAAAAAAAAAACCCCAACAAAGTTGAAGGCAGTTATTCCTTATGGCAGCTCTCAAACTGCCATCCGCCCTTCATTCTCAGGCCGCTGAACACTCAGCAGAGTCAGAAAGAAGTGCTTGGTTAAATTGCCAACAAAGGGCCCCCTTCAGGCTTGGGCTGTATGACTTCATGACATCAGGCAGACTAGTAACGCCCACAGAAGCTCAAGTGGGTGGATTCTTAACTCCTTCATTACCCAGACCATACAGAAAGTCAGAAAACCAGACTCTGCTTAGCTTTCCAGCTGTCCTCCAACTTCTTAAAATTTGGTGCCCATTGTGGTATTATTTTTCTCCCATAGTAAAATATTCAGATATTATTAGAGAGAAATTTCTAAGGCAAAATGAAGCAATAAAAATTGTCTTAATGCCTTAAAAGGACCACATTCCAAAACCCAATCATTTTTTTAAAAAATCAAATCTAGCTCTCATAAACATATGCTTGCTCTAAAACTTCATGAGTGTCATACTTACTCTTGTGAGAAATATGCTGAATGATTCCAACAGTAAGAAATACTAATATTTATCATCTAGTACAAATCCTTTATTTTATAAAGAAATTGGGGGCCAAAAAAGGTCACACAAATAAGTACTATCTTAGCCAGAATTTTAAATCAGGCATTCTGATTTCAAATCTAAAACTCTTTCCATTAATCCACAATGCTTCTCATTTGACTCATAAAATCTATGGTGCAACAGGTTTCTAGCACATGTTGGAGTATTTCCTTTTTAAATTGAAAACTTAAAGCTAAAACAGCAATCTGTTAACTTAAAAATGAAAACCAGCAACATCAGTTTAAAAATACTGATCATAGCATTCACATTAATGCATTAATTCATGCTGTGGAGTGTCTGCTTTCTCAATAAATCTGAAACATTCTACTTCTTAAGTTGTCTTCATGTCATCCTGAGGTTTCTCCAAATCTCTGGCTTGGGAATGCTGCTGCATAAGGAAGAATTCCACTCAAAGTCTTATGCCAAAGCACATCCTATGTCTCAAGAATGTTGTTGAATAATGCAGAAATTCCAGTGGAATTACCTCTACTAGCGCCATCAATGCAGGCTAATTCAACGAATATCACAAGGATGAATAAATAGTATGTTTATTAAAGAAACAATGCTTTAATACTCTATATGTAGGTTCTAAATTATTTTATTCTTCTCAGACCTAGGACAGAGTTATGCATTATTCAAAACAGTAATAAGGCATGTGGGAAATAGAGGTTTAATAAACTGATAGCACAGGATAAAATGAGAAGCACATCATATGTCAGACATTTAAGTACTTTATTACATTTTGTATTTTTGTGTGGTTGACTGAGTGAAAATCTGCTCTAATATTACTACTATGACTACTAGTACGACTATGACTACTACTATGACTACTGTGACTACTACGACTACTACTCCTACTCCTACTTCCACTACCAAATAACACCACCAAATAACAAATAATGTAATTTCTATTCTGCACAATAAAGTTTAAAAATAATTACACATACACACAACCACCTGGCGAGGGATACAGTAACATACCCCTATTTGATGGAGGCACTGAAGCCTGAGGTTTATTTGTCTGATTAATTAGTCTGAAACTGAGGTTCAGAGAAATTAATGACTTGCTTGAGATCACACAGCTACATAAATATGGGAGTCAAGATTTAAGGGCAAGCCTCATGATCCCAGGTATAGTAGCCTTATCACAAGCAAGCTGCCTTCTCATTCTACTTCTTTGGGGAGTTATTATTATGTCTTCTGGGTAATAAAGGATAACGCTGTATAGCAGCAGGAATATTATGGATTCTAAATACATTTGAACTAACAAAGAGTATACAAAGAAATATACCTAAGAGAAGTAAAATTCCTGATAGGCTCCAAATTTCCTTTTCTCTAATAATATATTTTTCTTTCTAAATGTCATTCACTATACCACAGCAGGAGGCCCATCACACCCTTCTCTTTTGCTGGATTCCAGTTTTAATTACTTTGGTTAGATACCAGGGTTGGGGAGAAGAGGGTAGTCTCATCTGCTACAAGTACCCCCAGGGTCAGGAAACACTGACAGCAGCACCAGTCTCACAAAGCAAAGCAGTACTTGCTTGCTGCTGAGTACATTTTTTAGTCTGTCTTGTAATGACTCAAACTTGGATAAATCTTCAGGGCATCATGCATATTAAGTAACAAGATCTTCAGTTATGCTTGCCAAAGGAAGCACACAGGAATTCAAGATTGGATTGGATATGGTTTGGAGGGTTAACACTAGTATATATCATATAACCTATAATTACATACTATTTTAAATTTAAAGTGCTATATCACAAATCATGGGCTAATGCTGATAGGTGCTCATTAATAGGCATTTGTTACTATATTAACCCATATCTTTGAAGATTATCAAAAAATGGATCTAAATCCTCTGCTGGTACATATTATGCTATTATACATGCAGATACAGGCAAATACATAGTGTAGTGCAGAGGTGTCAAACTCAAATAGAAATGGGGGCCACGAAACCATATATAAGGGTCCTTGCAGGCTGCATATGTTAGAAAACCACATGTTAGTAACATCTATGTTGTTTTGAATTTTTATTTATTTTGTTAAATATTTCCCAATTACATTTTAAATTGGTTTGGGGGATGTAAGAGTGTTGTAAGTTGCAGTGGTCCGTGGGCCTTGTATATGACACCCACAGAGAAGTAGAGAGAGTGCTGGACTTGAAATCTGGAACAACTGAATTTGAGTCTTGCCTCAGACACTTCCTGGCTGTGTGACTGACTGCAGGCACTTCATCTCTCTCAGGCTCTGTTTTCTTATCTGTAAAATGAGAATAATGACAGCACTCCCTTCCAGGGTCATGGAGAAGATCAAATGACATAAAATATGTAAAGTGCTCTGTAAACCTTAAATCTCTATATATGGATGCTAGCTATTATTACTGGTAACAAAACTAACTTAAAGGACTAATATGAAAAGTCACAGTCAATATTCTATTATTCAGAAGAATACTTACATATCTATGTGCTCAAATTGTTTCAGGTTAAGTCATAAAACTATCAACTGACTTTCTTTGTATCCCTAGCACTTAGCATACAGCCTGGCACATAATAAATAATAAATGCTTGTTGCCTATCTGATTAACTAGTCTGAAAAAGCATTTTGGGAACTTCCGAGAAATATTCAAACTCTCCACATGCTACCGACTACCAAATCAATCCGAGCCATTCCAGCCCAGGTCTAGCTGGTTTGATCTTCTGCAGGTCATCTACAAACCACTGATAAACTGAAGGCAAAACTACAGCTACCTCTAATCTCTTCTAAGTATGAAGGCAACCCAAGAAGGACTTCTTCCAAATAAAGCCAGACAACACCAACACGGGCTAACATTAATATCATAATGATACTATAATGTATCTACTTTGGAAGCCACATTTTCTTAAAAATAAATTTTATTAATTTTTTGTTTTTACATATTAATATTATATTGATACCATACTATGTGGAGGTTAGAAGCCATACTTTACTTTTTAAAATAAATTTTCATGTTGGGGCAGCTAGGTGGCGCAGTGAATAAAGCCCAGGCCCTGGAGTCAGGAGTACCTGAGTTCAAATACAGCCTTAGACACTTAACATTTACTAGCTGTGTGACCTTGGGCAAGTCACATAACCCCAACTGCCCTTCCAACACAGCAAAAAATAAATAAATAAATTTTCATTTATATCCTTTGTTTTTTATATCACTGACATTTTTGACTACATAATCCCAACCCCCTTCTCAGGGAATCATTCCTCATAATAAATAATTTTAAAAGAGGAAGAAAGAAAAAAAAAGTTCCACAAAACAAGCCAACATATTTTAAAATCTGATTTTATATGCTGAATTCCACCTCCTCAGGTCTACCTACCCCCCACCCCCCACCTCCCCACCTCCCCACTCTTCTGCAAAGGAGGTAGGCAGATATTCCTTCTTTCATCTTTTCTTTAGGGCTAAATTTGGTCATTATGATTTTATAGTATTCCATTCCATATTTATAGTATTCCATTTCAATTGCTTTGTTCTTTCCATTTTACACACACACACACACACACACACACACACACACACACACAATATTATATTGCTTTCCTGGTTCTGCTTACTCACTTTGCATTATTTCATAAGTCTTCCCATGTTTTTCTATATTCATCATGTTCATAGCTTCTTACAGCAAAGTGATATTCCATAATTCTCTCATATTACAATTTGTTTAATAATTCCCCTATTGGTCACCTACTATTTCTAGTTTTTGCTATCACAAAGAGCACTGTTATAACAACTTTGGTATATATAAGGTCTTCCCGTTTGCCATTGATTTCTTTCAAGTAGATGCCTAACAGTGGCCTCTCAGTCAAAGCTTATGGACACTGCAATCATTTTCTTCACACAATTATAAACTGCTTTCCATATAGTTGTATAAATTCAATTTCACCAACAATGCACAAGCACCGTTTATATTTCTATGCCACACAACAAAGACTATCCGTCTTTTGTTATCGCCGACAATTTGATAGGATGTGGTGAAACCTCAGGGTTGTTCTGATTTATATTTTCTTATTATTAATTATTTCGCAGAATTATAACATCACGGATTTGGAGCTAGAAGAGACCTTAGAGGCCATCAAGTCCAACCCCTTATTTTGCAAATGAGGAAAATGAGGCAGAGAGACAGTAAGTGACTTACCCAAGGTGATACAGCAGCTGTCTGGGGTGAGTTTTGGACTGAAGTCTCCCTGGCTCTATGTGCAGTACTTTATCTACTACTCTGTGCTGCCTCTTTGAAACACTCTTTAATATAGTTGTTAATAATCTGCAATCATTTTGAGAACAGTTTGTTCATATCCTTTGACCACTTACATACTGGTGATGGCTTGTGGTCTTGTATCTTTCTGTTAAATGTCCATATATCCTGAATATCAGACCTTGATCAAGAATGACGGTATCACAGGATCAAATATTTAGATATTTGATACAAAGATTCTTCTCCCAGGGGACCACTTCATTTCTGTCCTAGTTGCGTTATTTTGTCCATACAAAAACTTTTCAATGTCATGTAATCAAATTTATCTATTTTATCTTTCATAATAACCTCTATGCCTATTCCCCCTAAAGATGTATATGAACTGACACAGTATGAAGTGAGCAGAAGCAGAAAACAATGTAACTAGAACACTGTAAAGAGAAACAGCTTTAAAGGATTTGAGACTTATGATCAATGAAATGACCAACCACAGTTCTAGAAGATTGCTGATGAGGCATGCTACCCAACCAACAGAGTGGTCATGGGCTGACAAGACAGAATTTCTACCAGATCAGTTTCCAGTTTTCCTAGCAGTTCTTATCAAATAAAGAGTTCTTACTTAGGTCATTTATCTTTTCAGGTTTATTAAATACTGGGCTACTGAATTCTATTATTTCTGAATATGAAGTCACACTTTAAATAATATGTAGATAATTCAAAAGGAGTCCAGAGTAAAGGAATTAAAATTATTGAATAGCCTTTCAGAGAAAAGACTGGAAGAACTGAGACTATCTAATCTTAAGGAGAAATTTATTCATTTATACCATCATAGATAATTCTAACAATCAGAGTCACAATCTGAACTTAAAGGGATCACAGCACAGAGGTCATCTACTCCAACATGTATTCAAACAGAAATTCCATCTGCAGCATTCCCAACTTTTTGAAGAATTATGCAGTTCAGTAGAAAGGTCAATGGATATGCCCAGGAGATATGGCAATGGATGATGGCAATACGAACATGTATATCACTGTACAAGTGGCAGAGGCCACCCCTCTCGGTTTCAGTCTCTTCACTGTTAAATTCCAATGACTAAAACCTTTTCTCCATTCTTATCCTTCTTGACATGTATGCAACATCTGACAGTGGTGGTTCTTCTCTTCTCTGGAATATTCTTTCTTCTCTAGGTTGCCATGACATTGCTCTCTCTTCATTTTCCTCTCTGTTGGACCAGTCCTCAGTCTCCTTTGCTGGCTGTTCGTCTACTTCACGCACCTTCATTGTGGAAGTATCCCAGGACTGTTCTGGGTCCTCTTCTCTTTTCTCTCTCCACTCTCCCTTGATGACCTCATCAGCTTCCACGAATTTAATTATCATTTATGCAGATGACTCCTAGATTTTTTATTCCTAGTCCCTTCCCAGGGCTCCAGTTGTTCATCTTTAACTATCTATTGGACATTTAAAGCTGGATGTCCCATTAATATCTCAAACTCATCATGTCCAAAATAGAAGACATTATCTTAACCCCCAGAACCCACTCCTTTCCCAAACTTTTTTGTTTCTATTGTGGAGGCCACTATTGTTCTAGTCACCTAGCTTCCCAACGTTGTTATCACTCTCCCAACTCCTCTCTGTCAACTCAGCACACCCATGCAATTGGTTGACAATGCTTCCTGTTTTGATTGCTACATTTCTTGCATCCATCCTCTTCCCTCTATTTATTCAGCTATTGTCTTAGTTCAGGGCCTCATCACCTCTCAAAAGGTATATTAACAGTAGCATTCTGACTGATTTCTCTGATGCAAGCCTCTTTCCACTTCAATCTATCCTCCATACAACCGACAAAATGATTTTCTTGAAGTGCCACTGCCCTGCTCCAATAGCTCCTTATTGTCTCTAAGATCACATATAAGTTTCTGCATGGCATTTAAAGCTCTTTACTACCTAAATCCAACCTACAATTTGAGCTTAAATCATTACCTCACCCAACAAACCCCTCATATTATAACTTCTCACAGCAAATACCAACTCCACTGTTTGGCAGTTAAAGCTATGAAACATTCTAGTCCCATTCTTTCTTTTCAGCATTATTACACATGACTTCCTTACTCTAGCCAAACTGGCACTTACAGTTTCTCACACAATACTCCATCTCTCATCTCCACGCCTTTGTACTGGCTGTCTCCCATGGCTACATGTACTACATCTGATTCTTAGAATCTCCCTTGTTTCCTTCAAAACTCAATTCAAACACAATCTTCTACATCAAAGTTTTCCTGACCTCCTCCTCTTCTGTTCCCACCCCTATCTTAGTGCTCTCCCTCCTTCAAAATGTATCAATTTATACAGAGTATCCCAAAAGCAGATGGCGCAGTGAATAGAGTACCAAGCCCAGAGTCAGGAAGACTTGAGTTCAAATCCAGTCTCGGACACTTAACTAGCTGTGTGCTACTGGGCAAGTCACTTTATTGTCTGTTTACCTCAGTTTCCCCATATGTAAAATGGGTGATAATACTGGAACCTATGCTTAACACAGTATATGGAACATTTGTTTCAGTTATGTCTGACTTTTTGTGACCCCATTTGGAGTTTCCTTAGCAAAAATACTGTAGTGGTTTGCCATTTCCTTCTCCAGCTCATTTCACAAATAAAGAACAGGGTTAAGTAACTGGTCCAGGATCACACAGCTAGTGTCTGAGGCTACATTTGAACTCAGGAAGATGAGTCTTCTTGAATCCAGGCATAGCATGCTATCCAATGTACCACCTACCTGCCCCTGGCACAATTATTATCTTTGTACAATATACACCTTGTGTCATTTGATATAAGCTCCTTCAGCATGGGAACTGTTTCATTTTTGTCTTTATATCACCAGCATCTAGCACAGTGCCTGACTCAGCAGCAGACGCTTGTTGACCGAGTCATCCATTCATCTATAAAATGGGGACAATTATAACTGTACCACAAATCTCACAGGATGTTTTGAGCATCAACCCAGATAAGAATCACAGGGGCTCTTGGTAACTTTACAATACTGTCTGTGCAAATTTAAGAGATGATTACGCACAGGACGAACAGAAATACTGAACCGAGGGAAGGCACTAGAACTAAAAGGAATAAGGGAAAGACTCCTCGCAGAAGGTGGGACTTTGGATGAGATCTGAAGGAAGCCAGCAGGCAAAGATGAGGAGGGAGAGTACTTCAGGTATGGAGGACATCCAGAGAAAAGGTCTGGAGCCCAGAAATGGAGTGTCTTATTCATGAACCAGCCAGGAGGCCAGTCACTGGATCAAAGATATGTGGCAGGGAGTTCAGGTTATCAGAAGACAGGAAGGGGATGGGAAGATAAAGTTGCAGAGAGCTAGGAATGCCAAAGAAAAGAGTTTATGTTTGATCCTGGAGGTGATAGGGAGCCACATGAGTTTACTGAGGAGAGAGGGCGAAGTGACTGGACCTGTAATTTTGGCAGGTAAATGGAGGATGGACTGGAGTGGGTAGAAACAATTGTGGAAGGCAAACCAAGCAGCAGGTTATTGTAACAGGTCAGGCAGGAGGTCCTGAGGGCCTGCACCAAAGTGATGGCTGTGTCAGAGAAGAGAACTGGGACTCTTACCCTGTCTCATCTCTCTAGGCAGACTAAAAAGCTCACTGAGAGCTGACCACACCAGGGTTTTGTGTCTTGCCCAGCAGGATTAACGAACAGGAAGGTTCATTAAGATCATCTGATAGTCCAATCCCCTCATTTTATAGAGGAGGAAATCAAGACCCTGAAATAGAGACCACCCCCCCTCAACACACACACACACATACACACACGCACACATGCACATACACACACGCACACACACACACACACAGCAAGACAATTTATACAATAATAAGATTATTGTAAAGATACACAACTCTGAAAGACTTATGAACTCTAATTAACACAATGACCAACCGCAATTCCACAGGACTTTGTCAAACATGCTACCCACCTCCTGATAAATAAAGGATGGAATTAGAGTGCAAATTAAGAGTTTGTTGTTTTGGGGGTTCTTTGGGTCATGGCCAATGTGGGAATTTGTTTTTCCTGACTATACATGTTTGCAACAAGGGTTTTGTTGTTCTTGATTTCTCATTGTTGGTGGAAGTGGGAAAGGTTAGAAGAAAAGAATTAAGACCTTAAAATAAAATTGAGCAGGGGAAGGGGAAGGAAGGTAGTGTGAGGATTTGTTGTCTTAGTCTATTAAGAATAGTAAACGTCTAATGTATGATTCTAGATATATGATTGTGTCTTTCTAGGTATCCAGGAGGCGCTAATTTTTTGGAGCCTGTTCTGGAAGCTCTACTGTATAATCTTCACCAGTCAATAAATCCAGACTCCTTAAAGATAACCTTTTTGTAATTTCTAGTAGCAATGATCCGATTCTGATCACCTTTCCATTTCTATAAACAAATATGCATGACTTAGACATTCATTTAATACTTTTTTGCGAATGCTGGTTGCATTTATGGAGCACCATATGTATTCCCCTCTTAGATCTAGTGCTATCCAGAGATAAAACACTTTTGGTTCCATTTCACAAACCCAATGGCATATACCTATTATCAGTCTTTATTATTACTTAATGAAGTAAGATCTTTTGGTCCCAAAAATATTTCTGTAAAAATATTTTAACCCATCTATTACATACTCTGAGAACATTCTTTAATCCTTTCCCGCCTTTTTGATGAACTGTTAGACTATTATAGCCTTAGGATAATAAGTCATGGGTTTCATTAAAATTTAATGCCTTTTTGCTTGCACACCATCTAGATCCATTGTAGTCTCTTCTATTATGCCAAAAGTATGTGGTAAGACTGCTGTTTTGTAGAGGGTAATTGCTCTGAATGTCTTCTTCCTATAAAAGTCTGACTTCAGGATGTCAGTCAGTGCCTCAACATAAAAGGCCTCCGCTCTCTCCTTCAGATTTAAGCTCAAAGTTTTTTTGTGTCTAGTTTCCCTTGAAACACATTAAGAATTCTCTACTTTCTGGGTTGAAATAATATTCTGATATTATTTTATAAAGTTTCTTTGAAATGCAGTAACTTTAATCTGCTTTTTAGCAGTGTGTATAACAATGTCAATAAGACACGTCAGGTGACCAATATGGTATTTTGTAGAGATCCCTCTTTGACTTGAAAGCTATACTTAGTTTTATTCAGAAATGATGATGATGATGATGATGATGGATTTAAAGTTAGGTAGAATTTTGGTGAGTTTAAATGGTCTCCCTGGAAGATCACAGAATCACAGATTTAGACCACAAAGGGACCTCAGAGGCATCTAGTCCAATAACCTCATTTCACTGATAAAGAAACACCTGGCTAGTGAAGTGACTTACCCAGAGGTAGGAACTGAACTCGAGTCCTCCGACTCCAAAGCTAGTGCTCTTTGCACTGTACTATTCTGCTTCATTTTATATAAACTTTTGCTAACATTGTAGTGGTGGCAATTTTTAAATCAAGAACAATTTTCCAAATGGAAATCAAATACACTAATTCTTGGATCCATTTAATATATTTGTAGTACGTGACTAAGCCATGAATGTGGAACTGAGTCAAAGGCAGCAGCAATCAGGACCCAAACTACGATGTAAACGTCATGAGGCCTTTCAGTAGCTTGTTCAATAAATCACCAAATCATTAATACGTTGCTCTTTACATGGAACTCTGGGATTTCAGGGCACACTTTTTCTCCTCTTTAGCCAATATATTGTTTTCTTATAATGTTTACAGACTTTTTTTTAGTGTTACAAGCTGTAAATGCTTTGTGAAAAGCACATAAACATGTGCTTTGGCCCATATTTGGAAGGTCACCGGCGTGATCTTTAGTAATAAATACACGCTGCCTTCTGCTAAGAAAAAGATGAAATCAGCCTTGAATTTGAAAGGAAGCTGTTAAGGCCTTTGCTAGTAATTAATGGGCCACCATAAACCACTTACTTGAGTTAATAACTCTGGATTCTATTTAGACCCATACCTTTTTAGTTTTGTAGAGAAGCCGCTTTACAAAATAGTTCTTCAGTTATTTTCTTGACAAAAATGTTTTGTGGTTCATTACAATAATGGTGCACACTCTCCTGTTTTTTGTTTGATCCAACTTGCATTTTCATTATATTAGACTTCTTACAAGCATATGGATGACAAGAATCATCCTATCCTCCTCCTGGGGAGTTTTCTGTCTTAACTGATCTCTTTGCTTCTCGAGTAAAAAATGTTTATTTAATTTGTGGTTGTTTCCATTGTTTTAACATCTAGTGTTGCTATAACTTTATGATTTTTGCTTTCGATTGCTGATAAAGGGAATATATAATTTCTCATATATTTGTTTCCCAAATTCTGTTTCACACATTTCTTTTTTGTCCCCTTTAACAGAGCAACACAGCATTCACATTTTCTCCTGCATGTACTGGAAAGATACTGAGGTGTTGATCCACTGTCTATTACAGATCTTCAATAGATCTCTCAATTAGCTTTTGCCATAGTGATGTTTGGCAACTGTTCTTAAGACTATATCTTGATAGCACCAACTTTCCTCTTATGGTTCTTTCTGTGTGTCAAATATTATGGGAGAATGCATTTTTTCATAATGGCTATGTCAATATCAGCTTTTAAAAATTAATCTGTTCTGGCAGTTTTCAGAAGATGAAATTAAAGATATCTATAAGCATATGAAAAAATGTTCCAAATCACTAGTGATTAGAGAAATGCAAATCAAAACAACTCTGAGGTACCACATCTCACTGGCCAGATTGGCTAAGATGACAAAACAGCAAAATGATAAATGCTGGAGAAGGTGTGGAAAAATTGGAACACTAATGCATTATTGGTGGGGCTGTGAACTGATCCAGCCATTCTGAAGAGCAATCTGGAACTATGCCCAAAGGTCTACAAATAAGTGCATACCCTTTGACCCAGCAATACCACTTGTAAGGTTATATCCCAAAGAGAACAGAGAAGTGGGAAGAGGACCCATATGTACAAAAATACTCATAGCGGCTCTTTTTTGTGGTGGCAAAAAATTGGAAAACAAGGGGATGACCATCAATTGAGGAATGGCTGAACAAGTTGTGGTATATGAATGTTATGGAATACTACTGTGCTATAAGAAATAAAGAGCAGACAGACTTCATAATAACCTGGAGAGACATATAAACTGATGCTGAGCGAGAAAAGCAGAACCAGGAGAAATTTGTACACAATCACAGACACAACATATGTATGACGACTAACTTCGATAGACTGGGCTCCTCTCAGCAATATAAGGTTATAAGACAACTCCAAAAGACTTATGATTGAAAAAGATATCCACATCCAGGGAAAGAGATGCAGAGTCTGAATGCAGATTGAAACAAACTACTTACTCTGTTTCTTTTTCTTGTTTTGTTTTGTTTCCTCTTTCCCACTGATCATTCCATCAGTTACAATTCTTCTTTATAACCTGACTAATGATTAATGGGAAGATATTTGTAGATTCTGTATCTGAGTGCATGTCGCCATGATGGAGGGGGGAAAGAGGGAGGGGGAGAAAATCTGAAACTCAAGGGACTGTGGAACTGAATGTTGTAAACTAAAAGTAAATAAACCAATTTAATTTTAAAAAAAATAATATATTCTAGCACAGTTGAGTTATTAGTTGGATTCATCCTATCAAACCTAAAAAAGGCTTTATAAAATTCCAGTTCAAGTATGCCCATATCCTTTTCAGTTATATAGTTTGTTATTAAGTATAGTTTTTGAAGTTCTGTATTAAGTAAAGATTTTCAATGATTTCAAGTTCCTCAACTTTTCCTTCAGATTTTAGCACTTCCTCAATTTCATTTTTTATTTCATCTGATCTAGGCTTAAGAGAATTCATTTTTTATGATTTACCTTATTGGTTAATAATACTTTATTATGTGACTTTAAAACTGAGGATATCATTGAATAACCACAAGAAGAAGCATTGATTATAATTATTAAGATCTGTTTCCATTTTTATTAGGAGAAAATACTGGAATATAATGAAAATATTCATATCTTCAGTCCATTTCATGGGTACTCATGGTTTGTCTATTTTATCATTCACCTCCATTGACACTGAAACATTTACTTCAGTCAGGGTATGAGTGTATCTGATTTGTTCCAGCGTACTTTGCCTTCTTATGATATAAGAACATGAACGAGTACCACTTGCTTCTCTCAAGCTAATCATCAAAACAGTTTTTAATAGGGTCAGTCTACAACACTATGCTGCCCCTCCTCTTTTGACTCTCAGAAGCAGATATATTATTGTGAATAGATGTTATCCCAATTAGTGGCATCACCAAAATCTAATTCAATAGCATTTCAGGCCTCCTGCCATGCTTTCACAGCTACCTTAATGGTCTCAGAACATAAAATGTTAATTCCTGATGTCTAAAACTTTGACTGGCATTTCTCTACTTTCCTGTACCCCATCCCCCCCACT
This sequence comes from Pseudochirops cupreus, assembly GCA_028627135.1. Taxonomy (NCBI): domain Eukaryota; kingdom Metazoa; phylum Chordata; class Mammalia; order Diprotodontia; family Pseudocheiridae; genus Pseudochirops; species Pseudochirops cupreus. The sequence continues at coordinate 225,375,581 of CM053581.1, forward strand.
ACAAAAATTACAAACAGGAAAACTAGTAGAATTTTGAGTTAGTTACTGTTGTTAATGTTAGTCAAAATCTGAACCTATGTTTTGTGACTATAAATCCAATACCCTTTTCATTACATCAGTTTCCAAATATGTAGTTATGTCAGTAAACGGTGACATTTTACTTCCACCAGGTACAAAGGGGAATACAAAAATTTACCAATATCCCAACTCTGCCACTTACTCCTTGTGAAATCCTGACAAATCACTGAACCTCTCATTCTAAGCCTTTGTTTTTCATTTGCAGAATGAAAAGTTTCAAGGAGATAACAACTAGATTTATAATCCTACTGTGTCTCCTGGCTCCAACATTTATTGAGCAGTGTTAAGAGAACAAAAAAGGTGAGAAGATACAAAGAGAAGAACCAGGTATCTTAGAATTCTAGTTATTTTTATAATCTCTCTGTTCTATATTTCTACCATGGGCAAGCATCATAACAAGACACTAACAACCATGGAACAAGCATATTCATTTCATATGCAAATTTCAAGGAAGAAATCATTTAGTATTAAAAGAGAGGCCCAGATAGGCCAAAATGCTGAACTCACATTATCACAGAACTTTAAGAGTTAGAAGGGACCTTAAAGATCGTATAATCTACATCTTAACAACCATACCCTCTATAACATAACCAACAAGTAGTTATTCACTTTGCTCAAAGACCTTCAGTGAAAGAAAATCCTTTATATGAACAAATAAATCTCAAAAGAATTGTAAAATATTGGGGCGGCTAGGTGGCGTAATGAATAGAGCACTGGCCCTGGAGTCAGAAAGACCTGAGTTCAAATGTGACCTCAGACACTTAACACTTACTAGCCATGAGACCTTGGGCAAGTCACTTAACCCCAATTGCCCTGCCCTCTCCCCTCCAAAAAGGAAAAAAAAAGAATTGCAAAATATTTACAATATGAAAATATATTCCAAATCACTAACAAGAAAAATGAAAATCAAAACAACCCTGAGGTTTTACCTCACACCATGCAAACTGGCAAAAATGATGAAAAATGGCAACAATCAATATTAGTGGGGTTATGGAGTAACAAGCATATTAAAGCATTGTTAGTGGACCTATGAAATGGTACAATGATCTTGGAAAGTAATTACACAAATAAAGTGACTAAAATGTCCACACCCTTTGAACCAGAAACTCCATTACTGGGCATATATCCCAAGGAAGCCATCAATAAGAAAAAAAAAAAATCCCCATATATTCCAAAATATTTAAAGCAGCACTTTTTGTTACAGCTAAGAATAGGGAACAAAGTAGATGCCCATCAACTGAGGAATGGCTAAATAAATTATGGTACATGAACGTAACGAAAAATTTATTTTTGCCGTAAGAAATGATGAATATGATGAATATAGAGAAGTATGGAAAGATTTATATGAAGTGATGCAGAGTGAAGTAAGTGGAGCAAGGAAAACAATATGCACAGTAACGACAACAATGTTGGCGTAAAGATAACACACCGAAACATCAAGAGTAAATGTGACAAAATCGCAAATGCCAAGCGGGACTCAAAAGGAGAGGTGTGAGAAGACACCCCCAGCCAACCCCCTTTGTGCCAGTGGAGGCTGCACACATTTTCGCGTGTTTTCAATGTAGCAATCAGCTGGGCTGATTTTTGAGGGGGAAGGGAGGATGTCTTTTAAAAAATACCATTCATACAGGATGGCTCCCTGGGAGGGAAGAAGGAGAGAATAATGTAGAATAACTATGGTGATACAGGAAACAGAAAATTCAATTAAAAACTTTGTAAAAAGAAACAAAGAGAATCCTTTACCTCCAAGGCAAACCACTGCACTTTTGGAAATATCTATTAGTTCATTTCATCAAGAATAAATCTGCCTCTTTGCAAATCCTACCCATTTCTACTAGTTCTGTTCTCTGGGATCAAAGAGAACAAATTTAATCTCTCATTCACAGAACAGCCTTTCAGATAGTCAAGACAGTCCATGCCCCACATCTCTATCTTCTCTTCTCCAAAGATTCTCACTTCCTTCACCTGATACTCGTATAGCATGGTCTATATCGCCCTCCACCCTCCTGGACATACCAAATGGTTACTATCCTACCCAAAGTCTGATCCCTCTAAAAATGAAATCAGGTTTGCATCAGAGAGTAAATTAGTCAAGTGTTTCACTAGTAATTGATGCACCACCCTGAAGCCCTTAATAAGTATGGATTCTATTCAAACCCACTATTTTCCATTATGATATAAAATGATCATTTTTTCCATTGCTGATTTCTATGACTTGCTAGTAAAATGCTAGGACCAAAATTGAATACCTAACCCGTAGTTAAAAACAAAGCACAACCGAAATCATCACTTCTTTCATCTTTGGACACCGTCTCTCTTAACGCAATCTAGGACTGTAGTTTTTTTTCCTTTTCTTTCCCTTACTAGTTATACAATTTATTGACAATGTAACAAATAACACAAAGATACACTTAAATATTTTAACAATGTATCAGAGTGAGAAAGATTATGGCTAGAGTCACCTCCAACTATCATCTTCAACCGCTGATTTCAAATCTGGGGAGACCGTCCCATCATTCAACTCTTTCAAAATCAAAGTCATAATCTCTCAAAAATTCTTTTCATGTTTCTTTACAACTCAGGAGTTAAATGGTTTTCCCCCTCAGGAAATGTCTCATTAGACTCTCCTTGACAGCGAACTAAATTGGCAACTAGGCTGCTCAGTGGATAGAGCTCTGGGTCTGGAGTCAGAAGATCTGAGTTCAAATCCGACCTCACACACTAAGTAGCTGTGTGGCCCTGAGCAAGTCACTTAACTATTGTTTGCCTCAGTTCCCTAATCTGTAAAATGGGGATGATAATAATAGCATCTATGTCAGGGTTTTTGTGAGGATCAAATGATATAATTATAAACTTAGCACAGTGCCTAGCACATAAGTGTTATATGTAAATGTTAGTTATTATTATTATCATTATTATTACTCTTTCAGGAAAGCCCTGTTAGCTCTCTGTATCTTCACACCGTGCCTTTCCAGCTGTCACACTTAATAGGAATGACATTTAAACTTCCAGTTTTTTTATAGACTCCTCATAAATGATAATTTTTTAAAAAAAATTTCATTCAACAAAATTTTATTTTCTATCACTCCTAACTTCTACTCAATTTGAAAAAAAAAACAAATTCCTTTAAACAAAGATGTATAGCCAAGGGGAAAAATTTCCCACATTGGCTATAGCCAAAAAATGTTGCAGTCTGCACTTCAGTCCATTAGCTCTCTGGCAGAGGATGGGTGGCATTCTTCATCACCAGCTGTCTGGAATCATGGTTGGTCACCACACTGATCAGAATTCTTAAGTCTTTCCAAGCTGTACAACGTTGTTGTTGTTGCTCTCCTGGTTCTGTCTGATTAGTTCATAAAAGTCTTCCAGGTTCTCTGAAATCTTTTCATCTTTTCTGACAGAATAATAGTATTCTATTACACATATATAATACAAATTGTTTAGTCATTTCCCCATTGATGGAAAATCCTCTTAGTATCTAGTTATTTGTCACTATAAAAAGGGCTGCTATATTTTTATACCTATAAGTCCTTTACCTCCATCTGTAAATCTCTTTGGGATGGCCTAGTGGTGTTATTGCTGGGTCATGCCCTCACTTTTTCTGATTGTAATGTCATAGCGCTGACTCATGGTTAGCTTTCATTCTGGAAAATACCCCTGAACTTTTTGGTACAAACTTTCATCCAGGTATACCTCTGCCAGTTTGTATTTATTAAACTGATTTTTTTAAAACCAAACACTTTAACCAGGGTTTTACATTTAGCCTTATTAAAATTTTGTCTCTACAGTTCATCTTTTTAGTATGTAGCTAAAGTATATTTCTTTCCCTTGCAATCACTGGGACTGCAACTAAATTATGAAATATCTCAAAGGTATTAGATCTGTGCTCCCTAAAGTCTTCTCTGGACATTGCACAACGCTCTCTAGAGTTTACATGGAGGTCCTTAAAGGGCTGAAGTTTCTGCTAGGAAAAAGAGAGTAGTCAAAAGTTGGAAGAGAGAGATCTATCAAAATTAAAATGTCAGAAATGAAAGGTACAGATAACAAATGAATATATATTCAGAAGAGACTGAAACAAAGGCCAAAAAAAACTTAGGGGACCAACAAGAAAAATGTTATCAAGAGAAACAAACACTAGCCACAGGAATGAAAGCACTGAAAACTGAATAATACAGGCCTTTCAGTCCTATGGTACAGATTTGGGAACAAAAGCCAAGTGGGAAAAGTGAAGCACAATCCATTTACTGGGTACTTTTGTACTGAAAGCTGGGGCCAAGGGGTTTCACTGCCTTTTAGATAACACTACTTCAGAACAAGGTCCTTTGGCTATTTCAGTAGTTAAAGCCTCAGGATAAGTCCCCAAGAGAGAAGACAGAGTTGTCTTATGGCAAACTTTGCTCTTTATTAAGTTTTGCTGTAGTGATATTTTACCATATTATTATTCAACTACTGAAAAAACAAATCAGGTGACAATTTACTGAGATCTAGATGACAAGGACATGAGGTTATGTGAAATCATTAATATTTGTCAAAAACTATAGATCCCAAACCATGATATTCATGCTGGTAAGGGAAGAAACAACTAACCTCTACATTCTAAAATAAAATCACTATACTATGGCTTGAAATTAGAAAACACACAAGCAGTAATTTTTAATGGTCTTTATAATATCCACATTTAAAGCAATGGCTTTTCATGTATGTGTCTAGATTCCTGACCCCTCCCTTCGGTCAAATTTTGAAATGAATGTCAAAGAATTTCAAGAAATCAGTGAAGTTTTTGGTGGTCGTTCTTGTTTTTTTAATCAAGATGTAGTACCTAGATTGAAAAGTCCACAAAGTAAAGAATTTTTAAAAACTGCATTGTTACTTTGGAAATCCTAGAAAATGAAATATGTAACTATAGCGACAAAACTGGTGTTTGAAGGGAACTGTGTAGTCAACAACAGTCAACAAATATTTATTATGCACTTACTATACAACAGGAACTATTAGCACTGTGAATATCAAAAAAGGTGAAAATATGCTCCCTGTCCTCAAAGAGTTTATATTCTAATGGAAACAACATGCAAAAAACTGAACACACAAAATACACACAGAAAGAAAATCTAATATCACAAGGAACACACTTGGGGAATATAGGAGAGGAAACTATCAGGTCTCTTGTAGAAGATGCAATTTAATCTGAGTGTTGAAAGAAGTCAAGGGGTTCAGGTAAGGAGAGAAAACATTTCAGGCACAGGGGACAGTAAGGGAAAAGACACAGAGTAATGAGATGGAGTGTCCTGTGCAAGAAATTACAAGATCACTATAGCTAGACTGCAGAATACAAGGAGAGGAATAAAGAGTTTAAAAAAAGAAAAGATACAAAGTTGTAAAAGGCTTCAAAAGGATAAAATAATGAAAAGGCATATTTTTCAAATACCTCGCTAGAATTCACGCCCCCTCCCCCCCCAAAAAAACAATCCTGGCATATAAATTTATGGTATCTGACTTTTAAAGTTCTGTAGATTTAGAACTGGTAAGAAAATGGTTAATTTTTTTTCCATTCAAGACTAAAGGAATCTGCCAAAGCAGAAGACCAGGCCTGAGAGATCACATTACACTGGAGGAGGGGAATGGGGTGCAGGGAGAAGGGCTGAAAAGGAAAAGAAAACAAGTATTCTGAACCTCAGCACAGTGAAAGACCCAGCAGGGATTAGGAGGGACACGGAGGAGCCAATATTTATCCAAGTTATCTCCAGGGCAGTTGAAATGGACTGAAAAAGTATATATGCATGACTCTTTTTATTCAAATACCTTCAGCAGCAGAGTTAAATGAGTATCTTGGTGAACTGTAAAAGGTCTTGAGAAGTAAAGCATGACAATTCTAAAGTTTTTTTAAAAGCCTGTGCCTTCAAAACATCCAACCCCAATTTGTTTTTGTTGTCAAGGTTTAAAACAAACACATATAAGGCCTGATTGTTCACCCTTAGCATGTTTGGCCATAGCATTAAGCCTAAGAGAAGCAAAGACACAGATGACAACAGGGTGCTATGTCTTAAGTTTAAAGGGAGACATCTGGCATCATAACACTGAACTAAGGATGACATGATTAATATTAAGAGAAACTGCTTTGTTAGGTTGAACTTCAATAATATCAGGAGGAAACAGGTCAACAACAGTCCTTGAGTGACTCAGAGAAATCTACATAGACAATTAAGGACTGTAAGAAACCTTTCCTGATCCTATTTTGGTCTGACTGACTTCTCTCTGAGAATTATCTCCCATTTATCTTGTACATATCTCACTTTTACACAGCTGACTTCGTGCTGTCTTCTCTATTAGATTGTGGGCTCCTTAAAAGAAGGAACTGTTTTCACTTTTCTTTGTTTCCCCAGTGCTTAGCTCATTGCCTGGCATATAGTAAACTCTTAATAAATGCTTGTAGACTTGACTCCAAGAAACCTGCCTTAGCACTCTTCTCAACTGATATTCTTCATCATCAACTAGTATACACTATATACATTTAACACAGCAACACAAAATAGGATTTAATGCCTAAGGTATATATCATATTCCTTATAGCAGTAATAATAAATAATCTAGTGCAATTTTAATACAGAATCAAAATTAACTCCTTAGTAAATGCTAGGCAAGCAATTTCATTTCAATTTCACTTAACAAACAGAAATGAGAGGGAACCGAAGTCTATATCCCTATAATAATTCATGTAATCTGTTCCACCCATACTAAGTATTTTTTCTTTTACAAATATGAGCCAAGAACCAAATATCTGAACCAGCTGTAGAGTTTCCACAATAATCAAAAAGAATAGGCATATCTAAAGTCAATCTTTAATAGATAAGTAGTAAAAGGATATGAACAAAATTTTTTCAAAAGATGAACTGAAATTATTAACTACCATTTGAAGTATTTCTCCAAATCACTAATAAGAGAAATGAACATTAAAACAACTCTGAAGCTTCACCTGACAACCATCAAATTGGTAAAGATGAAGAAAAATAGTGCATGATACGAACACTACTGGGGGTCTGTTCTGGAAAAGCAATTTGTAATAATGGGGGGAAAAACCCACTAAGTAATTCACACCTTTTGTCCCAGAGCAATCACCACCCCCCCTCCACTGGGCATATATCCCCAACAGGGACAAAGATAGAAATAAAGGCCTCATATTCACCAAAACACCCTTGGTGCTGTTGCACTTCCACTAACAAAAATAATGAAATAAGTAGGATGCCTACCAATTGAGAAATGGCTGAATAAAGTGTGGCATATGAATGTAATGGAATATTATTGCTCAATACAAAATGACCTGATGTCTCATGAATTAAGCCAAATGAGAACATATACAATGTCTAAAACAACACTAAACAGTATGAACTCCAATTAATCGTAATGACCAATCTTAATCCAGGAGAATGCATAAAAAAACACTCCTCCTTTCATGGGGGAAGTGGGTGGAGTGCCTCTAGTTGTGAAATGCAGTATATACTGTCTGCCACATCACTCTATGGTTTAATTTTATCTGTTTTGCTTTGTTACAAGGGAGAGCTTAACTTACTGCAGGCTGATTTCCAGTCCAGTATTCCTCTCTATTCAAGAGTCCACTGGAAGTGTGAAATTTTGAGAAAATCACCTCAGAAAAAAACTTTTGAATTTTGGATTTACTACTCAGGAAGATCTCAAAATTCCCTGGATAGTTTTTCTTGTTTTAGTACAATGAAAATTTACTGTCTCAGACCACAGTAAATTAATTCTTTGCTGATTTCCAATGTAAGAACTTCCATAATGCCAAAAAAGTTATCTACTGCCATGGTACCACTGAACAACTGAAGCTATTTACCTAGAATGCTGCTCTCAAAGAATGTTTTTCCCTGAAGGTGCTAGCATCTGTAATATGCTAAATTAATCCAGGTACTCCCTTGCTGTTATAATTAACAGTGACTTGTAAAATCCTGTCATCCTCTATGACTGTCCTTTTCTTGTTTCACCACCACCAATCACTTCTTGTCTCAGTGTCTTTTTTTGTCCCTCTCTCTTCTGTCAGTTCCCCTTCTATCCAATGCTGATAGGGTTCTCTTGTTCTTTTTCCTGAATTAGGGTTATTATAGGTAACTTTCATTAAAAGAATTTGGCAGATCTTCATTGGAAAGATACGCATCATTATCTTTTGTAGATAAATTGGAATCAGTTCCCTTGCTCTTCAAATTTTCTGGTGTTCAGCCATTACCAAACACTGACATAGACACAATGAGAGAGATAAAAAATTGAGCACCAAAAAATACAGACAGACAAAAAAAATTAAGTTATGGCTTCAAAACACCTCCAAAATTTCTAAAATAGGCAACGGGTACTATAAGTGTTAAGGAAAAGCTAATTCAAGGTAGTGAAGCTTTGTTTTCGACCAATGGATAATTCTTGAAACCACCACAAACATTTTTTTGGTAAAAGTACACACCTGTCTGGGCAAGAGCATCTATATAACAATGTTTTCATTCAAATTTTTACCTTCAAAGATCTCACTGTAAGTCATTTAAAAGGTATAAGTCAACACTTAGGTGTTAAATATACAAATATCTAACAGAATTCAGGCTGAGAATATACTACATAGACAAGAAATATGGTTTTCACTATGAAATGTGGCTGACTAAAAAAGCAGAAATATCAGAAAATAGAAACTTTGTAAAACAAATACAAAAATGTACAATTCCTGTTCCTACAAAGCCCAGGGAGCCCGATATGAGTCTGTGAGTCTTCTTCTTGTCATTAAGAAGGAAGTCCAAGTTCCAAGAGGACCTAATTATACTTCTCCACTTACTTCAATACTTTATCCACTAATCTAGATGATCTACCAAATATTCTGAAGGTCTTCCTCTCCTGGTTGATAATATTCTATAAGCAATCTCTGTAATATAACTAAATGAAACATGCTTTAAAACATCAATCCATTTTTTATTTTACTTTTAAATAACTGACTTATTTTTAGTTTTCAATGCCTGTTTCCATTAGATTTTGAGTTCCAAATTTTCTCCCCATCCCTCCCCTCCCCCTAAGACAGTGTGCAATCTGATACAGGCTCTACTTATACATTCATATTAAACAGATTTTCATATTAGTCATGTTGTAAAGAAGAATTAGAACCAATAGGGGAAACCATGAGAAAGAAGAAACAAAAAGAGAAAGTGCAAATAGTATGCTTCAATCTGTATTCAGACTCCATAGTTCTTTCTCTGGATGTGGATGGCATTTTCATGAGTCATTTGGAGTTGTCTTAGATCTTCGCATTGCTGAGAAAAGCTAAGTATTATCAAAGTTGGTCATCACACAATGTGGTTCTTACTGTGTACAATGTTCTTCTGGTTCTGCTTACTTCACTCAGCATCAGTTCATATAAGTCTTTCCAGGTTTTTCTGAAGTCTGCCTGCTTATCATTTCTTATGGAACAACAGTATTCCATCACATTCATACACCACAGCTTTTTCAGCCATACCCCAATTGATGGGCATCCCCTTAACCTTCAATTCCTGGCCCCCACAAAAAGAGCTGCTATAAATATTTTTTTACATGTGGGTTCTTTTCCTGTTTTATGATCTCTCTGGGGTACAGACCTAGAAGTGATATTGCTGGATCAAAGGGTATGCAGAATTTTATAGCCCTTTGGGCATAGATCCAAATTGCTTTCCATAATGGCTGGATCAGTTCACAACTCCACCAACAATGCCTTAGTGTCCAATTTTTCCACATTTTCTGCAACATTTAACATTTTTCCGTTTTGTCATGTTAGCCACACTGATAGGTGAGATATGGTACCTCAGAGTTGTGATCTGTGTTTCTCTAATCAATAGTGATTTAGAGCATCTTTTTCAAATGACTACAGATAAATTTCTTCACCTGAAAACTGCCTCTTCATATCCTTGACCATCTGTCAACTGGGTATCATTTAAATGTTTTAACCAATTCTAATGATCATAAAATACCTAGCTCAATTCCCTTGTTTTACAGAAAAAGAAACTGAGGCCCAGAGAAGTGAAATATCTTACTAAAGGTCATAAACTAATAAATGTTGAATCCCGGTCTCCAGATTCCAAATCAAGTATTCTTTTTTAAAAATTTTATTGCTTTTTTTAAAAACGGTATTTCTATATTTCTCTCTGCTCACATTCCCCACCCCTATGTAACAAAAACGGTTAAGTGAAACTGATACACTGTGGATACACTATTCCACATTCCCCCCAAAACCCTATCAACCCTCTGCTGACAGAAAAAAACATTTTTCATCAGTCTTATGATTAATATTACCTGAATTTTTATTTTTTAGTATTTTCTTTCCATGAAACATGTCTCTTGATTCTCTTTTCTTCACTCTATAGTGAAGTTATAGATAAGTTCATACAAATCTTCCCTAGTTTCTCTGCGTAACTCAAATTTGTTTTTTCTTTCATAAAAAGTGCTATTAGTAACATGGGGCTCTCCTCCTTCCACCTCCCCCCCTCTTTAACCTCATTTTGTTATGTGCCTCGTAGTAGATGGACATCTGGGTTGAAGGGCTCAAAAAAGTTTAGCGCCTTTTCTTGAAAAGCTCATTCAGTACTGCTGGTTCAGGGTTTGTTTGGTTTTTTTTTTCATGCTTGCCAATTTAATGCGAGGTGAAACCAGTGTTGTTACAATTTTCATTTCTCTTAGTGCAAATCAAGTATTCTCTGCAATGACTGAGTAAACAACAATAAAAAGAATCTGATGATAAAAAGTTACTATGGCAAGAGGGAAGATCAAGACACAATCTCAAAAGAAGACAAAGTCAAAACAGCTACAAGCCTCAAAGAAAAATTGAATTGAACATTAAATTGAATTGAACAGCAAAGCAAAACAGTAGGATTACTATGTGCTAGCCACTAAAGATAAATAAGGATAAAACTATTCCCACTTGCAAGTAACTTGGATTTTAAAGGGGAAGAAAGTATCTATGTAAGTATAACCTATCAATAAAGCCAATAAATACAAAATAGTTATACCCAAAGAAGTTTGGGAGGGAAGGTACTTGCAGTTGAGGGGATCAGGAAAGGTTTTATGTAGAAGTTGGTACTTGATCTTCTGAAGACAGGGACTGTCTAAGGTGGAAGTGAAGGCCTGGGAACAGAGAAGCCAGAAGGAAGGGACATAAGTAAGGAACTCAGAGAAGACCAGTTTGCAATGCAAGGTGCAGGAGGGAGAGTAATGTCCAATGAGGCTGGAAAGACAGTTTGAGATCAGGTTACGAAGAGCTTTAAAACCTAAAAATAAGAGTTTACATACTATCCTAGATCCAATGAGAGCCACTGAAGTTGACTGGGTAGGAGAGTCACATGGTCAGATCTATGTTTGGAAGTAGTATGGGTTGGAATGGGAAGAGACCTGAGGCAGGGAGATCAATTAGAAGACTATTTTAATGATCTAGATGAGAGGTGACGAAGGCCTGAACTAAGGTGTTAACTGTGTGAATAAAAAGAAGGGGTCAGATTTGAAAGATGTTGTAGAGGTAGATAATGGCAAGCTTTGGCAACTAACTGATATGTTGAGTTGATGAACTGAATCAATGGAGAATGATGCCTAGACTAACCTGGGAGACTCAACAGATTCCTTCAGCAGAAATGAGTAAGTTTGGAAGTGGGAAGAATTGACAGTGGGGTAAGGAGAAGATTTTGGACATTTTGAGTTTCAGATGTTTCCAAGACATCTAGTTTGAAATACACATTAAGTAATTAGTGATTCAGGACTGAAGGTCAGGATAGAGAACTTGGCATGAATACATACACAATTATATTACACACACAGACACATATGTGTGTACATGTACATATACATGCATGTGTGCATTTATGTGTATATATGAGAGTCATCTGCATAGAAAAGATCTTTAATTCATTGGAGCTGAGACAGTATGTAGGGGGAGGAAAGAAGAGGGCTTAGGACAGAACCTTGGAGAACACCTACAATTATGGGGTTGAATGTAGGTGCCAGAGGGACAAAGGAGACTGAGGAGTGGTCAGATGAGTGAGAAGAGAGTAGCATCATGAATAACCAGAGAGTGTCCAAAAGAAGAAAGTAGTCACCAAGGTTAAATGTAATAGATAGGGAGAGAAAGTTGGGAACTGAGAAAAGATTATAAGTTCTGCCAATCAAAAAATCATAGATAACTTTGGAAAGAGCATTTTCAGTTAAGTGATGAAATCAGAAGGTAGAGAACAATGGATAGTGTGAATGAGAGAAGCAGAGACAAAAGATATAAATAGCTTTTTCACAGAATGTGACTGAGAAAGGGAGGAAAGATATTGAACTGGAGTGAATGTGAAGGTCTAGTGAAAACTTTTTTATGGATGGGAGTGAGGGGTGAGCATGCCTTTGAAAGCAACAGAAAAGGAACCAGCAGATACAGAAAGATTGAATATCTATGAGGGAGTGATGATTGAGTACACAAACTGCTGCGGAGAATTGGAGGCAATGGTATCAACTGCAGAAGTAGAAGAGTTTGCCTTGACAAGAAAGGCCAACACTGTGACAGACACTGGGGAAGAAAGAGGGGAAAATAATGTCAAGGAGTTTGAAAGAAACGGAATGGGAGAAATGGGAACTCAACAAGTATGGCTTCAGTTTCTTCAGGAAAGAGGTAAAGTCCTTAGTTGAAAGAAAAGGGATACAGCAGGCTTCATGAGAGATGAGAAAGTGTTGAAAAATTTCTGTGAGAACTGAAATAGGAAATCAATGAGGGAAAAATAAAAGAATTAGTTTAAGGCAGTAAGGCCCCAAATGAAATTGGATAATATGAATCTATTGATGTAACCTAGCTGGTAGAGTTCTTGAGTGCTTAGCACAATGACTGACATATAATAAGCACTTAATAAATGCTAAATGATTGACTGAATCTAGCTCTATTCAACAATGAATAATAGCAGAGGAAGCAACTGGTCCTCCTAATAAAGGTGTGAGTTTTAGCAAGAGATATATTTAAGGTATGACTGAAGAAGACTTCAGAATCTTTAAATTTCTATAATTTTAAGGTGTTTAGAGTTAAGTTCTAACATCAATCTTAAAGAAAATAACCTGGATAATAATTTGCTTATCGATAACCACAATTTATGAATTATAAGCATCAAATTGAGGCAGAGTCAAATGAGAAGCTGCACAATTTATCCAATAACAATACTGTAAAGAAAAACAATTTTCAAAGACTTTAGAACTCTGATCAACACAATAACTAACTATACTTCTAGAAGACTCATAATAAAAAACATTACTTGCTTCCTTGCTGACAAAGAAGTGATGGATTCAGGGTGCAGAATGAGGCATATATTTTTTGGACATGGTCAATGTGGGAATTGGTTTTGCTTGACTATGCATATTTGTTACAAGAGTTCAGCCTTCCCCCATGAGAGTTGCAGGACGTGGGAAGGAGAATAGATAGACTTTTGTTGAGTGAAAAAATCTAAAATTTAATTTAAAAAGAGAAAACTAAAACAAATAAGCATCACAAAAACAAGTAAATTTCAAAAGTTCTAGTTCAATCAACCAACAAGTCAACAATTATACAAATCACTGTTGTGCCAGTGGAAATTTAAAATGCAGAAACATTCATGGTCCCTACCATGAAAAGAACATCTATTCATCCTTCTCTTCATTCTCTCCCCATTTTGTCTATAGTGGTTCTTGTTAAAATCCACAATATTTTAATTACATGTTTGGGGATCATAACACATGGATCAATGGAAGATTTTTCTTCTTTGCTATCCTCCTTTCCTGGTTTGCAAATAAATTGAGAGTACAAATGAAACACTGCACTTGTCTTCCTGAAAGCTTAGCTCTACAGGCTCCAAGAGCCAGTAACCAGCCTTTGCATTTCCAGATGGACAACAATGAGTAGGAATTTCCAGCAAGAGAAACAGGATACCAGAGCACAAGATTTTGAATGATTAGGCTCAATAGGAAATAGTAGTAGCCTAAATGAACATTTGCATGTAGTTACTCTCCACGAATCTTTCCTTAAGACTGGGCTCAACAAATTTGCTTTGGATCAAGAGCCACCTCTCTAATTTAAAGATCAAACCAATTTTTCGGGTTTCAAGGAAAGAAAAAGAAAAATGTTGGGTGTAAGAAAAGGGATTATATTAGAACCAAGTATTATAAAATGTTTTATCGCGAAGGGACTTTAGAGATCATCTGGTCCAATTCTGCCATTTTACAGATGAGGAAACAAAGGCATTGGAGAGTTAAGTGCCTTACCTAAGATCACAATGCTAGCTTAGTGACAGACCTGGGAATAAAACTCAGGTCTTGCCACACAATCTCTCTAGAGCAGCAGTTCTCAACCTGTGGGTCGCGACCCCTTTGGAGGTCAAACGACCCTTTCACAGGGGTCACCTAAGTCCCTCGGAAAACACATATTTCCAATGGTCTTAGGAACCAAGATACCGCTCCTCTATCTGTCTCCAGGCGCATCCACCCACATGCAGATACGCCCACATATCAGTATTAAAGGATCAGTTGAGAACCACTGCTCTAGAGGTTCACAACCTCAATCGGAAAACAAAATTAATGTCACAAATTATCTCCTAAAAGGCATTAAAAGATTCTCTGGAAAGACTCAAAGAAGCTGCTGATCACATCTTGCCAGGTTTTCTTCTGGGGAAACAAAGAGAACAGAAAAAAAATCATTCTTCTCCCCCTCCTTCAGCTCACTAAACTGCAATCACATATGAACAGAATGAACCAATAAGCATTCGTTAAATGTCTACTGTATATTAGGCATGGTAGGTATATGTGTAATTATAGAAGCACCTCAAGGTACTCACATCTCATTGGAGCAGAAGAGATATTTATCTCTAAGGCCATAAAGAATATATACAAGATAGTTTTGGAAGGGTGAGTACTATCAGCTTGGAGGATCAGAAAAGGCTTCATGTAGAAAATGGGTCTTAAGCTGAGTATTAAAAGAAACATGGGAATCTAAGAGGTAAAGGTAAGAAAAAGCACCTTTCAGGCATGAGGACAGCCAGAACAAATACTTCAATAGTTTTTTCACAAAAACTGTGCTGAAAATACTAGGTAACAAAATAAAATTATTAGGCCTGATGACCTAAAAGTCCAGGTTTCAATAAACTATGCCTTAATAGGATATAGACCAGATACAGAAGCAGTGCAAATTATCAAGTTTAGACAAAGTGATTTAAAGGTATAGAAAAACTGTCCCAACAAGATTCAATCACTGGTTCACTGAACTCTTTCCTCTGATAAACAATCCCTGAATCACAGAACAAAGTTGGAAGAGATCTAAGAAAACATGTATTCTAATGTGAATTTTGAATCCTCACTATAATATCCTTCATAAAGAGGCATCCAGCTTCTATTCCACACACTCTATTAGGCATTAAAAATGTAAAAAATATATATACAACAGCGCCTACATTCAAGGAAGATATACAATTCTACAGGAAGGGGTGTGGTCTAGAGAGGAGTACCACAGGTACACAGTAAGCATAATACACAATGTAAGAAGTGAAGGGGAAAAGGGAAAGATCAGAAAAAGTATTTTGGGAAAATTTGAAGCAGAGGAGGCAATAACAATTAAAGTGATTCAAGGAAGGCAGAGGCAGCACCTGAGATGTCCTCAAAGATGGATCAGCATTCTGAAAGACCTGCAATGAAGTGAGTGTGTTCTAGGTACAGGAGCCAGCTTGTTCAAATGTTAGGAAGGGGAGGGGAGGGGATGGATTATGCCAAATTCAGAAAACAACAAGTTTAGTTTGCATATAACATAATATGAAATACTGTAAGCCCTTACCAAATTATGAGTAGTTCTAAGGACAAGGCTGAGGAATCTATATTTTATCTTAGAGGTAATGAGTAGCCACTGAAAGTTAAACCTGAGTGGGACATTGTCAGACCTGGGAATTAGGGATGATATTCGGCAACAATGTGAAGCTGAGTTCATGAGGAGAGCAACTGGAGGTTTAAATGTGTGATGATGAGGATCTCAACCAGATTGGTGGCCATGGGAGTAGAGGGAAAAGGGGCAGATACAAAAGATGGAGGAAGAATTGACAGAACTTGATGTAACCCACATAAATAAAAAGATTTTGAGGGGGAGGTCCTCAATAATTTTTAAGGGTATACGGGGGTCATGAAACTGAAAAGTTTGACAACCACAGTTCCTATACAATATAGTCAGAAGGAGGAAATGAATGATGGGTTCTAAGTCCTAAAACCGATAAAGTCTCCCTCCCTTGTCCTCCCCTCCTCTCTCCTTTTTCCTCTCTTCCTCTTCTCTCTTCTCCCTTCACAAAACAGCAGAGTGCCTAATAAATTCTGAACTTGTCTTGATAATAATCTTATTCTTCAAAAGGTGAGGAGTGAAGCAGAACTGTTTTTTGGAACCTGATTCTGACCAATAGGGAGGAACTGGTTGTTCAGTAGAAATGCTGGAAATCTTAGCACTAATTAAGCCCTTATTATGGGCTAGGGGTTGTGCTAAGTGGTGGGAATAAAAAGAAAACAGTCTCTGCCTTCAAATCAAGTCAAAATGCATTTACTAAGCCCTACCATGTCCCAGTGCTATAAAAAGACTTCAATAAAATGAAAAAAAAATAAGTGACTAGATCTGCATTCGTCTCTTTTGGCAGGTCCCCCAATTCCTCCTCATCAGAATAACTTGCCAGTCAACAAAAATGTATTAAACCTGGACTATGTGCCAGACACTGGGGGTATGATTACAAATAAAAACAAAGATGAACATTGCCCTCAAGGAGCTTACAATCTAACCGGGAAAGACAACACACAAAAGGATGCTGGGAGAGAGGGGGTAGAAAGGAGGAAGAAGGTACTTGATGTGGGGCATGACAGAAAGTTCCAAAGAAGTCCAAAAGCATTGTAGCTGGTAGGAAATGGGGAGAAAACCTGGACTGAGCCCACTCCTTAAACAGAGGCCTTGGAGCCCATGGCCCTGCCCTCCAATCAGAGGATATTGATGAGATGACAAGACCAGGCAGATTCAGTCTTATAGTATAATGAGATTTCTCAGTGATGAGTTTCCTGGTGAAGGAAGGATAGAGGAGTCCAAAGAAGTCCAAAAAGAGTGGAGGGTGAGAAATGGCTTCCATTTGTGTGTCATTAGATTTTCAGCCAAGTTCCCGATAGAATCTTAGGATCCTACCTAACCTTTCTCTGAATTCTTTGAAATACATGCTCCTAAAATCTAGAGTATACCTAGACCGGGCTTTACCTCCCTCATTTACTATGAAATTTAAGATGGCACAGTCACTTCCTCCCAAGGTTCCCAACATTTCCAGTGAACAACCAGCTCCTCCCTACTGGTCAGAATCAGGTTCTACTTTTGGAAGAATAAGATTATTATCAAGGCCAGTCCAGAACTTATTAGGCACTCTGTTTTTGTGTATGGAAAAGAGAAGAAAGAGGAGAAAGAAGGGAGAAAAGAGGGGGGAGAGAAAAGAGAGAAGGGGAGAAGGAAGGGAGAGGGACTATCGGTTTTAGAACCCAGAACCCATTATTCGCTTTCTCTTTCTAACTAGACAGTCTGCAGCTGCAGCAGTTCTGAAACTTTTCAGTCTCATGACCCCTGTACACTCTTAAAAATCATTAAGGACCTCCTCTTCAAATTACTTTTGTTTATATGGGTTATACCTATTGTATTAGAAATTAAAATGTCTTACTTAGTATTATTATAAAAATTATTTTGGCCTCGCAGTCTCCCTAAAAAGGTCTCAGGGGTCTTGCAACCACACTTTGAGAATCACTTATCTACAATATATTCCCACCATGCTATACGTTGTTTTCTCCTTCCACAGGCCTTCACCCAAATAACTTCCTACTCCAGTTCATGGATCATAGGGTAACATATTTAGAATTAGAAAGGGACTTAGAGGCCATCAGATCTAATTCCCTATTTTTACAGAAAAATAAATTAAAGCACAGAGAAGTTAAGCGATTTGCCCAGAGTCACAGAGTAAGTGTCTAAGGTAGAATTTGAGCTGACGTCTTCCTGACTCTAAATCCAGAACCCCATCTACTATGTGAGAGGTATCAAACCCGAGGCCCAGAAAAACTCCCCAATGCAGCCTAAATCAGATTAAAACGTAACTGGAAAATATTTAATAAAATAAATATACAGCACAGATATTTTTAAATTGTGGTTTTGAAGTCAATATGTGACCTACAGGACTATGTTTGAGTTTGACACCATTGCATTATACCGTGCTGTCTCGATATAAAATGAAATGCTACTACCCTTTTTATTTAGTGTGCACCTGTTGAATTATGGAGATTGCACCAAGCCCTGGAACACTACAGAGCCTCCTAAATGAGACTGATAATCGCACAAAATAATTTAATCTTGCTGTATCACCACAGAAATAACAAAATGGTTGAAGAATGCTCGATGCCCAGACCAGAAATGTCAAACTCTTGGACAATGCCAGCCCCCAAACCAGATTAAAATGAAACCGGGAAACGGTTCACAAAGCGAACAAAAACTACCACGCAGCGCGTCACCTCGCGGCTCTCCACGCCAGAACGCGGCGGGACCGGCTTCTCTCTCGCCACTGGCGACACCGCTGTCCCAGAACGCGAGCTGGCCCGCCGCTCCGTACATCTGGGGCGGAAACTGCAAATGCCTGACAACCCAGGCTCACGGGGAGAAAAGCCGTGCGGGGACGCCTTTGCAAAACTGGGCAATACTTCCAGCAACCCCGCCCTGCTCCATGAAACACGGGCCCAATTTTTTTTGACAACAATATTCTACAAGTGATGCTCAACAGCTACAATTCATGAAATACCATATAGAATCTTAAGAATTTATTTAAATTTGATTAATTTAAAGATCACCCAAAGGGCAAGAGAGGGATACATGGTAGATGGAATCAGACTAACATTACAAATCCAGAATAGCACAGAATTGATGTAAAGTGAGCTATATCAAGAAGCTATATGACCAGAAAAAAATAAAAGAAAGGCTCTTTTCTTCAAGAATGTTGGTTGGACTCCCTTATGAGGATGTACAGGCAGGTATGGATTAGTTGCAATTTCAATTCACTAGAAGTAGTACCCACATAAATGAGAATATCAATGTGTCAAAGTCCTCTGAAATAAAGGAAAACCTTCTATTGCTACATTCTAGTCACTAGTTACATCCCTAAGTCTCAGCAATACTCATGTGATAAAAGTGACTTTCGTTGTGTTAAGATCTAATTTGCTCATACTGAGGCTTTATATATAGGCTTGAGGGGCACAAGGACTGTAAGTCTTCACAAATACTATCTCTTGTGAATTACTAGACCCTCTCCACTGTTTATTTTATCTAGACTATACTAGGCAAAACTCCACCTAGGAAGAAAGAAGGCACATGTATTTACCCATTAAAGTCAAAAAGTGGGAGACAGTTCAGTGGAATTAAAGAAAAACAGGATGGGGATCCGGAAACCTGAGTATAATCCTAATATAATTTGTAGCAAATCATTTGCCTTTCTAGGTCTCGGTTTCTAATACATCCTATGTTTCATGTAAAATATTTTCAACTTTTCACTGTCAGGGCTTAAAAACCAATTCTTTACTAAAAGCTTCTTGACTAGAAAGAACAAGCTTTTAAGCCTAGAAATTATCCATTCTAAACCAAAAATATGGAAGTACTGGATTCTTCTTATCAAGTTCCTGTCCATTGCCAAGCATCTGAAGTGTTCACAATATAGCATAGGCAAGTTCAAGCCATAAGAGTCCAACAGGCAGAGTTCAATTAAACCACAACAAGAAAATGGAAAATAAACACTGGCTTCCATCAAGAACATTGCTGCTTTTGAATCCTGACTCATATCTCATAACTTCCAGGGTGAGCAAGCCATAAAACATTGTGGAAAATACGCTATACTGTATGGCTATCTTTTTGCCACTAAATTAAAAGGAAAATGTGAGTTTTCTCATGTTTTTCCAGGGTATAAGAAGAACTGACAGGG
The DNA here is from genome assembly GCA_028627135.1 of Pseudochirops cupreus. Lineage (NCBI taxonomy): Eukaryota > Metazoa > Chordata > Mammalia > Diprotodontia > Pseudocheiridae > Pseudochirops > Pseudochirops cupreus. The sequence goes on from CM053581.1 coordinate 225,395,650, forward strand.
CAACCCAATTAACTCCCTAGGTTGATGAATGCTTAAAAATTATAAAACAGTTTTTAACTTTGTATTATTCATATATATATATATATATATATATATATATATATATATATATATACACATATATATATACTACCAGGATACTATATGTTAAATATATATGTATATATTACATATAATATACACACATATCTATAATCAGTACACTCTACGTTAAAATGCACATATTCACCATACATATAGGGGACACACACACAAATGCATGTACATGAGCAATTGTTTGCACGGCTTAAACCAAAGTCTCAAAACTGCTGGTGGTAACACACTCCTTAAGGTTCATACTTTATAGGTAAAGGTCATCTTATAATGATCCCTTTTTACCCTATTTTAATAAGTAAACCCCCTTTGATAGGATCTAATACCATAGAAGCAATTCCATTCTAAAGCAAATAAAACATTTTGAGTTTCCAGTGCAATTTCAAAAGCATTTAATCATATTCTAGAAGGACTAATTAGATTTTAATTGCAAAGATCAAAGAATATGAAAATGTTCAAACTAGCACAAAGCTTTGACATCATCTAGTCAAATCTCATTTTGCAGAGGGGAAAATCGTGGTTCAGAAGAATTAATTTACTTGTCCAAGGTCATGTAAGTGATCAAGTAATGAGCATTTTAAATATTGAGGGCCTACTATGCGCCAGGCACTGTGTTAGGTCCTAAGGATACAAGAACAAAGCATTAAATGATCTTTACTCACATGGAATTTATGTTCTAGTTGGGGAGACAATAAGTACACATAAAAATACATGTAGCAATAATAAAGTATATAAATACCAATACATCCAACATAGTTAAATATAAGGTAGTTTGGAAGAAAGGACACTAGAAGTCAGAAGATCAGGAAAGGCTTCATGCAGAAGAATACACTTGCACATCATCTCAAAGGAAGAGAGGAAGTCTGAGTCAGGGTTAAGGAGTGAGTACATTCCAGGCAATGCAAAAGCAAAGAGATGGGACATGGAATGTCCTTTGTGAGGACAGAGAAAATGCCAGTTTGACTGAACCAGAGCACAAAAAGGAGGAATAATTTATGGCGATGCTGGAAAGATAGGCTGCGGCTAAGCTATAAAGGGTTTCAAAAGCTAAACAGAGGAGTTTATATTTTATCCTAGTGGTAAGAGGAAGTCACTGAATTTGGTTGGGTAAAGGAGTTTTATCTATACTATACCAGACCTAGTATCTAAGGAAAATTACTTTGGCAGCCATGGAGAAACTTAAGGTTGGGAAACCAATTACAAGATTGTTACAATAATCTAAGCAAGAGGTGATGAGATTTTGAACTAAGGTCATAACTCTGTGAGTGGAGAGAATGGATCAAATGTAAGAGATGTAATAAAGTATAAATGGCAAGATCCTGTGACTGACTGGATATGCGGGGTGAGGGACAAAGTAAAGAACAGCAAATAATGCCCAAGTCACAAACCTTATACGATAGTGGTACCTTCCACTTAAAAAGATTATAGCGGAAATGGGTAAGGTTTGAGGTGAAAAATAATAAGTGCAGTTTTAGACATGTTGAGTTTCAGATGTGTTTAGAAAATCTAATTTGAAATGCCTAAAAGAAAATTATTTGGTGATGCAGGACTTAAGAGAGGAAGTAGGGAAGGATATATGTGGGTATATACTGGATATATACATACATATATGTATATACATACACATACACACATCTATCTGGGAGTACAATCTGCTGAGGAAGATGAGAGAGGATGGAATCACGCTCACATGTAGAAAGGCTGGTCTTGCAACACACAGCAAGGGTCACTTCTCTGCCAGAGATTGGGGAAACGGAGCAAAGATTGGGAGATGATGTCAGAGGGTTATGAGAGGAAGAGAATGAGAGAAGAGACAGCCCCTGTCCAAGGGCCTAACTCAGCTAGTCAGTATTATCAGTATTAGAGGTGAGACTAAAAGCCTGATCTAATTTTCAGTCTCATGTTGTTTCTATTTTCCAACACTGCCTCTCCATGAAATTATTAAAACTGTTTAAAAAAAAAAAAGTACAGCAAAAATTAGGTAAGGAGTGATTTTCCCCTTACAAGTAAACCACTCCTTCCATACCATAAGAAATAGACAGAAATAACTCAAATATAGCAATCAATAAGTATTTATTAAATTCCAGGATATTACAACATATAATAGTCTTCCTTTAAGCAATGGATAGCTATGTGAAGTATAAAATGCTACTGAGAGTATCAAGTGCTGGGTAATATCTAATCTGTAGTACAAGAAAAACAGGCCTATGTATCTAATTTTCATCGATTTCATTTTTGAAATCATAATAATACTTGCTCACATTTATATAGTGCCTTAAGTTTTACAAAGTACTTGACATACATTATCTCAATTCAGCCTCACTACAACCCTGTGAGGTAGGCGCTATTATTCCATTTTAAAGATGATGAAACTTAGGATCAGAAATGTTAAGTGATTTGTCTAGGTTTCATACAGCTAACAAGATAGGATTAAAACCTTGATCTCCTAGCACTACACTACACTAGTTCATATCTAATAATGCATGTATAAAGGTATGTATATATGAGATATCATATATATGTACTCACACATATACATACAAAAGATTTATTATTTATATATACACATGAAACATTAATACAGGGTATTGCAAAAGCTGTAGTACAGTTTTAAGCTATTCAAGCTCAAAATAATTAAGTGCTGCCAATTTGCAAATCTAGAGAAGTTTGTAATAAAACAGCACAGCATTCAAATCCTTCCCCTGAGATAAACTAAATGACCTTGATCAAGTCTCCTAACCTCTCTGAGATTTAGTTTCTTCTATAAAAAAGAGATTATCATGAAGTACAGTTAATGAAGCAATCCTTCACAAGGTTATTTTGAGGATCAAAAAAAGATAACAATAACATAGCAAAGTTTAAAGCACAATACAAACGCCAGTTATTACTACCAATTCTATGTGCGATAATCACCGCAAAATGAAACTTTACTGTTAAGGGCACAGCAGTAATGAAAATATTTGCCCAGACAGTATGTATAATGAGAGGGAAGCACGCCCTCCCCAAGAAGAAGAAGAGGGGGTCACCATAACATTTCTCTAAAGAAGAAAACAAAAAAATTCAGAAGGAGGCGCAGACAAGCAGGGCAGCTCTGAAACTAAGATGCTGAATTTGTTATATTCCTTAAAATAATAAGCTTTATTTGAAAGAGATTCACGGTTTCATGTACTCTTTCTTTTCTGTGTATATAGAAATATTCACGTTTGATGATATTTGTCAAGCACAAAATGACCAAAAAAAAAGGAAAAAATCTTTAAGGGTAAAAGATATATACCTTTATATCCAGATAGTAAGAAATCTGGGGCAAAGCAGATACGTGTTCGCAGTGGAAGAAAAAAGGATTACATTTATCTTTGGGCATAGGCTAGACACAAACCTTGCCGACAACAGACCAAATGATAAAATTCTGTACAGCACTTAACACAGTGCCTGGCACATAGTAAGTTCTAAATAAATACTTACTAAATTTATTCTTCCTTCTAATAAAGGACAAGAAAATCTGTTCCTATTTATCTATATTTTCCCAGATGAAAATGGATATTTTTTGAGTGTCAAAAAACAAGTACAAAAATTTCTGAGGTAAAGATTACTATATGAGATCAACTAAAGGAGGGAGTTGTTTTTTTTTTAAATCTGTTAAAATAGAAAATTACTGTAATAGGCAAAATTTCAGAACAGAAAGCTTATCTACTCCCACAAGATTACACTTGAAGTTGTATTAGTTAAGGATTGGTGAAGAAAGGAAAATGGATGAAAAGAAGCACCACTCTGGAATTTAGAACTGTTTCTATTTCACAAGACCAAAGATTTTAAAGTATTCATTGAAGCAAATCTGATTGGTCATAGGAGGTGAGGAATTGAAGTAAAATCTGTGTTTTTCTCCTTCAGCAATATATTTCTATCTGGATTGAAGAAGCCTAAAGCAATTTTTTTAAAAACCTAATAGTAACATTCACCAAAATCTCTAAAAGGTAATACCATGGAAGAAGTAATAATAACAATTCACTGCTATTAAGTCTTATGGTTTAAAAAGCAAACTGATATTCACTAGATTGGGGTAGGAGGTTGGGAGTGAGAAGGGAAGTTCAGACTTGTGACTCACTTTATATAATCTATGTGCTCCCTGACCAGTTATTTGTAAATAACTGACATATACATCTACATTTTAAAGTTACAACAATAATATCTTCTTGCTATTGCATATACCCCAAGGAGGTCATTGGTATAAAGAAAGTCCCCATATACACCAAAATACTTATAGCAGCACTTTTTGTAGTATCAAAGAACAGGAAACTACATGGGTTTCCATTGAGTGGAGAATGTCTAAACAAATTGTGGTACATGAATGTACACAAATGTAATGAAATGGTATTGTGCTGTTAGAAATGAAGACTACGATGAACACAGAGAAGCATGGAAAGAGCTATACAAACTGATATGGAGCAAAGTACAGCCAAGGAAGCAACATATACAATGATTACAACAACATAAATGGAAAGAACCACCACAAAACAGTCAAAAGTAAATGCTGCAAAATTACAAAAAACAAGCACAGTCCCAAAGAAGAGATATGTGAAGATATCTCCCCACAGCTCCTTTGCAAGGGGTAGGAGGTCCGGTTTTCCTCATTTTTATCTTTCCCTTTTTCTTTAAAAAAAACATTCTTTGTTTTATGAGATGGCTCTGTGGGAGAGATACAGGATAAAATTTAAGTGATTTAAAACAAAAGATATCAATAAGAATGTTTTTTTAAAAAACCTACCATGTTTTGTTTCTTCTTTCCCACTGCTCACTCCTTTGGCTACAACCCTTCTATACAACCAGACTAATGTCCAATGTGAAAGTATTTGCAGATCCTGTACTTGGTTGCATGCTGCCATGGGTTGGGGGGAGGGGGGGAAGAGAGAGGGGAGAAAATTTGAAACTCAAGGGATTGTAGAACTGAATCTTGTAAACTAAAAGTAAATAAACAAATCAATTTAATTTTTAAAAAAACCTACCAAGACTCGTTCCGTAAAGTAAAGAATATTTCATATTTTCAGAGTAAAACGGAATCACGCCCTAATTTCTCCTCTTTACAAAGCTGAATTTAAAAGAAAGGTTCTCTGAAAATAGGTGTACATCTAAACAAGAAAGGAACTTGGCTAATTCTGTGCTATAAATGAAAGTATCAATTTCTTCCTTTAAAGCCGTCCCATAAAAGATGGTCTGGAAACAGTATTTTTTCCTAAATGCTAGTATCAACCTCACACTGCACTTTTTGGTTTCTGTCACACACTTACGCTTTGCAGTAACATTAAAACAACAACAACAAAGGAATAGCTACAAGGAACAAACTATGCTGAAGCCATTTCCAGGAACAGGGTTTGTTTAAACAAAATATATTAAGTGAAACCAGCTGCATTAAGGGCCAATGCCATTTGAAGCAGAACACTAAAAACCACCCACTTCATAATATCAGGGTGATTACTCCTTCTGTGTAGTATGAGGCATAAACTGTGTAGAAAAATGGCTATAGGGATATAGCATGACATTCCACCTTTTCCTGAGGTGTAAAAATCTAATTGTTTAGCAAGTGGCTATTCATATAAAACTACTCAGGAGAGTTATATTGTTATGAAGATTGCCAGCTTGTTTACGCTTTTCACCTTCCATCTATCAAGCAATCTACCAAAGTTCCTAGGGAGACAAGTAGGGGGAGGAGGAAGTTAATCAGATATTTGCTAGTTTTCTGGCCAGAATAGTGGGAGGGGTAGTCCCCACTGAGGGGACAATCAACATATCCTGCCAGAGGGTCAGTTGATCTGCATCATGTGGATGACACTTTCATAAGAGCTGCTGGCATAAGAAACTCTACTAATTAAAAATATACTCAAGGGGAGCTCTGAAAAACTGAATGCTTTATAACTTAGTTTAAAAAAAAAAGAAGAAAAGGAGGGAGGCCAAGAGGAAGAAATTGAGAAAGAGAAAGGGCAAGAGAAGAAGGGAGAAAGAGAAAAAAGAAAAACAATGGGGGAGAAAGGGAGAGAAAGGAGAAGAGAAAAAAGCAACTCAAATTTAAAGGTCCTTATTAGTCATATTTAATTTGGATACTATAGGATCAATCAATTCAATTAGCAATTATTATGCACCTATTATGATTCACACTGCATGGACCCATGCTTACCCATTGGGGCAAGATGACAAAAATTAAAATAGTATGTGCCTTCAATAATAATAGTAACTAACTTTATATAGTACCTTGCAAAGCATTTTACTTAGGTTCTCTTTCAAAAAAACCCTTACATTCTGCTGGCAAGAAAGTGGAACTTTGGAATCAGTAATAAATCAATTCAAGTCCTGCCTGGCAGACTAGCTGTGTGACCAGGGACAAGTCACTTAACTTCTCAGTAACCAGGCAACTTGAAGACTGTCCATCCATATTACTGGAGGGAGGTACCTGTGAGACCCCTATAGCAATTATATGATTTAAAAATATTACAGAATCACAGAATTTTGAAATTATAGAGCTCTTAGATCCATCAATTAGTAGTAAAGTGGTAACAAACTTAAATGAGGGCAGCTAAGTGAGGCAGTGGATAGAGTACCAGGCCTGGAGTCAGGAAGACCTGAGTTCAAATCCAGTCTCAGACATTTTACTAGCTGTGTAACCCTAGGCAAGTCACTTAGCCCCATCTGCCTCAGTTTCCTCCTCTGTAAAATGAGGTGGAGAAGGAAATGGCAAACCATTCTAGTACCAAGAACACCCCAAATAGGGTCAGGAAGAGCCAAACACGATTGAACTGACTGAACAACAAACCAAATGGAAATAGAAGCAGGGGCCACTAATTCAGATGTGAGGATCCCTGTAGGTCATATCTCGGCATTTAAAATGTAATGTTATCTATGTTTTATTATATTTTTATTCATTTTGTTAACTATTTCCCAATTACAATTTAATCTGGTTCTGGCTGTACTTGGGAATGTCATTTTTGTTGTTCAGTCATTTTCAGTTGTGTCAGATTCTGTGACCCCCATTTGAGGCTGTCTAGACAAAGATACTGGAATGATTTGCCATTTCCTTCTTCAGCTCACTTTACAGATGAAGAAACTGAGGCAAACAGGGTTAAGTGATTTGCCCAGAGCCACACAGTTAGTATGTGTCCAGAATATTCAAATATTTGAATAAGATTTGAATAAGAAGAGTCTTCCTGACTCCAGGTGCAGCAGTCCATCCACTATGCCACCTAGCTCTCCCAGGAATGTCATAAGCAATCTATTTCAACAGCTCTGATCTAGTGCACTGATTCTTAACCAGGACTCTATGGACTCAAAAACGCATTTTAAAATATCCATTTCAATATAATTAGTTTGCTTTGCAATTCTATGTATTCCATTTTATGCATTTAAAAATGTTATTCTGTGAAGGGATCTGTAGGCTTTACTACAGATCCTTAACACAGAAAAGGTTAAGACTTCCTGATTTAGCAAAACTGCCTCATGTTGTAGATGAGAAAACTCTTTCTCAGAGTCACAAATAATAAATAATAAAGCTGGACTCTGAACCCAAATTTTCTGACTCTTTCTCACTATGACAAGTTGTCTCCTTCAATGGTTACAAAGGACCTAGGTTAACATCACTTATGTGAGCATTACATTTTACGAGATTAGTGGGTCGAGATGTTTTTTTTTCTTTAAGGATCACTTTCTACTGACTTCAGTATCTGGTAAATCTTTCCAGAGTATGTGACAAAATCAACAATGGCCAATTACCTGCTGAAATATTTCTGAATGTCTGAATACTAGATCACTAGTACGGGCAATAAAAGTATAATCAAAATAGTAATAGCTATGAAAATGAAAGAGGGGATGACAAAGTTATATTAAGCATTTTATTTTGGAAATCAATTAAGGGAAAATTGTGAATGAAGAAATAATGAATGTTTTCATGAAATTTTACTTTTAAAGGGCAAGCCTGGCCAGGAAACATTCATATTTTTATAAGCTAAGGGATCTCAAACTTAGCGATTTTTAAAAGATTCTGCATGAACTCAATGAATAAATAAATCAGCTGGTTCACAGATCAAAATCTCTTGGCAAGAGCATATTCTGATAATTTTATGGACATGAGATCATAGGTAAGAAACAGCCAAAAGGAAGTTACAGTCCCAATTTAAGAAACTTCTACTAAAAAGATGGCAACTCGCCACTGAGTCAATGTCATCTATAGATGGTTTAGGTATAAGGCTAACAAAATTCAGAGGCAGGGAGATATCAATGCTAAATTTGAACTAAAATTATTAGTTCTTTAAATGGGCTTTGAAAGCTTTCTCAGAAGAAAAATTCCAAGATCTAGCTGAGAATAAAATATAAATCCAGACAGAATGTGGCACATAACCACAAAAATTAATTAATGGGAATTACACTAAGTCTGCATCCATGATAATTTGGATACAGGTTGAAGAATACACTATGAAAAGGTAGTTTGCTAAGGAAATTAATAATGTAACCAAGGTTTGGAGGTGATGGAAATTTCTCCATCTCAAAATATTCCACAGAATCCAAGGAAATATCAAAACTTAATAAGCTAACTGATTCTTAAGTAATCATTAAAACAATTCCTCTAAATTGGTGAAACTTTGTTAGCCATTACTTCGTGTTACAGAAGTTATATGAATGTAATAAAACTGAATTTCTTTTAGAATATCTTATCCATTTGTTCCCAAATGTAAAGTAGAAAATGTGGTTTTCTACACACAATTCTCCCACTCCCACCCCAATTGCATCTGTTTGCCAAAGACAGTGGGAGCTACTCTGAAGACTTAGAATGAACAGTTAAAGGAAAACAATCCTCTATGTCAAATGGGGAGGGGGGGCAGTTTCCCTAGTACTTGAGAAATAGCTTTCCTAACTACATTTGGCATTTAAAACTTTATATTAGCAAATTTCATAGGTCCATGTGGAATCTAAAAACTACATTAATTAATTCATATAGTTGGAGAAGGAGAACTGAGGGAGAGAGATTTTGTGTTTGTAAAAATAGTTATTCTAATAAGACATTTCCTTCCCTTGTGCACAAACTGGTCCAAGTTAGTATGGTTATTTTTTTTAATTTATGAAATTAGTACATAAATCCCAATTTTTGAACTTCTAACACTTTTATTTTTAATGATTTTTCATTTTTTGTTAAGTATTTTCCTTTCATTTCAACCAATATTACTCATGATTGAAGAGAGAACTTTAGGCTCTTTAACAATTATATAAGTGCCTACTATCAACAAAGTGCCCTGCAGGGCAGCAGGGAATACAAAGACAAAAACCAGTCCTTACCCCTGGAGGAGTTTACAATCCACTGAGAGGCCAAACATTCAATTCAATTTGAAAAATTATTTATTGAGTATCTACTACAGAAAAGCACAGTTCTGGGCACTGGAAGGGAGATACAAGGATACAAAGACCAAAAGAAAAATAGTCCCTGACCTCAAAGATCTTACATATAGAAATAAAGTAAATTAAAGAGGACAAAGAACACTAACAAGTGGAAGGTTCACTGAAGCAGGCTACCTGGAGGAGGTAACAGCAAAGCCAAGTTTGAAAGGAAAATGAGGTTTCTAAGGTACACAATTGAGGAAGAAGCTGTACATTTCTGCTTATGGCAGGGGATATGAGGACAAGCAGAAAATGGAAAGTCAAATTCTGGGAACAGTAAGCAGTGCAGTACAGCTACAATGTATAGTATATGAAGGGAAGTAATGAGAAATAAGGCTGGATAGGTAGGATAAAGTCAGACTGTGGGGGATATTTAATGCTAGCCTAAGGAGTTTGCATTTTGTCCTAGAAGCAACAGTAAGTCACTGAAGACTTCTGAGTAAGGAACGATGTCATCGGAATTTTGACTACTGTAGGGATGACATGGATTAAGGAGAAAACTGAAAACTGAGACACCAATAAGGTTGCTTTTGCAATCAAATTGGTGGAAAATGAAGAGGGTTGAAATATAGGAATAGTCAATGAATTGGAAGCAAGGGACATATGCAACAGATGTTGTAAAGGTAGAATCAGTAAGTTTTGACAAATGATTTGGTGTAGGGGTAAAGAAAAAGAACACGAGTGCGTGAAACATCAGTGGTGCTATCACCAGAAATAAAGTTTGAGAGAGAGGTGAGGTAAGAAGGTAAAATATTAGTTTTGTTTTGGTCATGCTGAGTTTGAAACACCAACAGAAAATTCCATGTGGAGATGTCCAAGATGCAGAATTACTGGCAATTCAAGATTGGGGAAGAATTAAGGATATTAGAAAGATTTTCATATAGATGATAATTAGAAATCTCATTTTTAAAAAACACAAAAGGGACAAGAAGCAGAGCTTTAGGGAGCATCCACACTTAATAACAATAATAACAGCTTAACATTTATACAGCATTTACTATGTGCCAGGCACTGTGCTAAAGCATTTTACAACATTATCTCATTTAATTCTCACAGCAACCTTAGGAGGTGTGTGTGCGAGGGGTGTCTATTATTATCCCCATTTTACAGATGAGGAAACTGAGGCACAGGTTAAGTTACTTGCTCAGGATCACACAGCTAGTCCTAAAAGTCTGAAGCAGGACTTGAATTCAGGTGATGGGAGATAGCGGATAATTAACATAGGACTATTCCCATTAAAAAAACAAAAAAGGCAAAGATGTCCAGTTTTCTGCTTATTTGATGCACATTCTAGCAATTACAAAAATAGGGGAAACACTGGAAGAATTGACATTGGAAATTTAGAGTCAAGATATTATTATTCATGACAGTCACAGTGTGGTTAAAAAATCCAACTATTGCAACAAAAAAATTAGACAATGAGCTCAATAAGGTGACAGGACACAAGATTAACCTGCAAAAGCCATTCTCACTCTTAACTTGCTAACAATAAAGATTAAGAAAACATAATTTAAAAAGAAACCCTATTTACAATAACAACAAAAATTATCAGATATTTGGAAAATCACCTAAGCAGATACATATCCTGTCTAAGGACAACTATGAAACTATGAGTGAAATAAAGAAATCCTAAACATTACAAAGGGCCATTTCAAGCTCATGGATAGATCAAACTGATACAATAAAAAAAACGACAATACATATTTCTTAAATTAACTTATTTATTGTAATAATTAAAACATCAAGAAGGTTTCTTCATTTAACTGGCTAAAATTATAAAGCAATTTATATTAAAAAACAAACTGACAAAAGAGTTTATGAAACAAAGTTAGTAGAAGTGGTCCTGCGCTAAAAAGCTTTAAAACTTATAATGAAGCAATTATCATTAAAAATGTCTGATATTAGGCAAAATATAGAGACATATATCAAATCAGTGCTAGATAACTCTGCAGAAAATAAAGACTGGGGAAAGGATTCATTATTTAATAAATAGGAAGTCATTCTGTCCTGAATAGCAAGTACTTTATTTTATGTACTATTTCAGGCAGGCCCTGACGATGCTTCCCTATTACATGGTCACCTTCTTAATTAATAGCTGGGGAAATTGAGACCTAAAGAGGGGATATGGCTTGTCGAAGGTCTGCATTTGGATACTGATCCTTGACTAGGCATACCCTCTGACCACCACCAAATCAGAAAACTAACCAAATATGGAAGAAGAAAAAAAAAGTACTGAGGAGAGAGTAAGACCAAGTGAAGCTGTTTGAAGGATACAGGGGGACACTTGTGTATGTTTCTTGGCAGAAGGGAATAGGTCAAGAGACATGAAGAAACTATAGAGGAGGGGTAGGAGGAGAGCATCATTATTACTAGAACAAGTTCCAAAAGAAAACAGAAGAGGATGGCAATATAGGCCACCTCTTCCTCTGAAACCAGAGCAACAGAAAAGAAGATAGTAATAGATACAGATGGCTTTAATTTCCTCAAGGGAGAAGCAACTTCATCTGCTAAGAAAGAAGAGGCACCCAATAAAACACAAAGGAGACTAATGATTTATCATTACTTACTGGGACCTATATAACATGTATTCTGACACGTACCAGCTGTGTGACCCTGGGCAAGTCACTTAACCATGACTGCCCAGCCGCCCCCCCCCAAAAAAAGAACACTGACTGACTGAAATTTATTATTAAACTGGGCAAATATTCTATTATGCCCCAAGATGATAAAAGAGAAAAAAGACCCAAATGCACAAAAACATTTTAGCTCTGTGTGTGTGTATGTGTGTGTGTGGCTGGGTAGGCGGTGGTGGCGGCGGCTAAGAAACAGAAAATTAAGAGGTTATCCATTAATCAAGGAAATGGCTGAAAAGTTATAGCATCCGTGTGATGGAACATTATTTGCTCTAAGAAATGATGATGGGATTGGTTTCAAGAGAAATCTTTGAAGACTTGTATAAACTGGTGCAGAGTGAAGGGAGCAGAACAATTTAAGAAATAACAACAATGCTGTAATGACAAATAACTCTGAAAGAATTAGGAACTCTGATCAACAAAGTTACAAACCACAATTATAGGAGAGCAATGATGAAATACTACCCACCTCCTGACAGACAGTAATGGACTCAAACACAAACTGAGACAATTTTTTGGGTGGGGTAAATGTGGGTATTTGTTTTACTTGACTTAATTGTAAAGTGAAAGGGAGTGGTGATATTTTTCCTTTTTTCCCAATATGGAGAAGGAGCAAAGTGAGAGGAGGAAAAAGCAAATTTTTATCATTTGAAACAAATTTAACTAATTTTTTTTTAAATAGCACCTGGATGAAATGATCTCTAAGGTCTTTTCCAGTTCTAGTCATCTATGATTCATTATTCATTATCAATAAATATGTAACAGTCTTAAGACCTGATATGTTAAGATTTTGTGGACATTTTAGACTTCACAGAAGCCTTGAATTAAATGGGAATTCTACAAACCTCTATAAATCATTTAGTCAATCCAAAAATTTGTAAGAAAGTCTGTATCTAAGCCATTGACAATACCCACAAACTGTCCTAGTCAGCAAGAACTATTTCATTTTTGTCTTTTTAACCCCAAAAACTAGTACAGACCTTAGTATCTAATAGGTTCTTAATGCTTATTTATTGAATGGATGGATGACTGAGTGAATGAGTGAATGAATGAATGAATGAATGAATGAATGAATGAATGAATTCAGGGAAGAAATTCCTCAAACTCTCAGTCTGAAGTTTCTCAAAACCATTACATCAGCAGGTTCTTCTTTCTATCTAGAAAGGCTGTGGGCTTACACAGCACCTTCTACAACTTTCAGATGTTTTTTGGCAAGAAGCCCAACAGCTAAGAGGCTAGTACAAATATTGAAATAAAAATTTGGAAACTGAGTCACTAAATTCCACTAAGAATACCTTCCTCCCTAATTCTAGAATAAAACCAAGTGGTATATCAACATATATAATATAAAGAATTATTAGTAACTGTCAGCAGCAGCATCTGACATGAAAGACAAACTTGGACATGAGATTTGGAAAATAATATAAAGTAATAAAGAAAGACTGACATGCACTTCTACTAACAGACACAATTTAGAATTAAAGCCAAGAATGGGCATTAAAGTGGTCAACAACCAAAATAAAAGAGAAGAATCTTTTCCAAATAGGATTCTACTAAAAACCTAAAACGTTTTCTTGATTACATCAAACTTTAGTATAACGAAACAATAAAAGCATCTACACTAAGGAGAAATTATCTATAAAGTCCAATTACTGGATGTAACAATAAAGGGGTAATAATTAGCTTTAAGAGTATCCTTTCTACACTCTGCTGTTTACCATCCTATGTCAAATAGGAAGGCTACAATGGGCTTTTTTGGATTCTTCCATTATACCCCCCAAAACTTCATCTTTAGGAAATCTTATCATTCTACAAAATCCAAACAGCCTTGGCACTCAAACCTCATTATTACACCCAGTAATGGAGAATCCCTACTCACTGGAGGATGAAGCCATAAACTCCAAAACCTTCCAGGAAGCAGAGTGCCAAGGCCAACTACCTCTACATTTCCCATATGGCTCTATAACGGTTTTCTTTGTAATTTTTCCTCATATCCCTGCACTGAATATTTTTTTCTCCTCCTCCCCCCCATCCTTTTCCAGCTTCCTTTTGTGTATTATTTTCTCTCATTTTTCTCCAGTTGTCCTGATCTTTATCTTGCCACTGGACCCACATGGCTCCTGAGGAGAGTAATAATGACTTTGCATAACCTTGCCTCACTTAAATCCAATTCCCTTACAAGTCATGACATCATCATCCACAATCCTCTTCCAGAATGAAGAACAAATAACAATATCTTCTCCCATTAGGTGGTAAGCTCCTTAAGGGAAGAGACTGTCTTGTTTTTGGGGGGGTGGGGTTTGTATCTGTATTCCTAGAGCTTAGCGCAGTGCCTGGCAGGCAGAAAAAGTTGAATAAATACTTACTGAATATCAAATGGGAAGGGTAAAAGAATCATTCCATATGTATTCTTTAGGTTCGTGATTAAAGGTTCTGCTTTCTGTGAATTAATCATGAAACATACGACTAAATAAAATCCTACACTGAAAGTACTATGTCTTTAAATTCATGCTATTTTCCATTCCAAGTTTCTGTTTGAGGCCATTACTGCTCCCTTGGGACTGGGTTGACTCACTGCATTTTCAGAATGACGCAAGTGTGCTCTTCTGCACAGCTTCAAAACAAGCCATGAACATTTCCAGGCAAAAGTTGGTTCCTGAGAAACCTGGATAAACCAAGCCCACATTAGCAGATAGCCTTACTATCTGGGCAGGTGGCAAAGAATGTTTTTCTGCTCTTCAAATTTATCAGGACCTTTTAGGGTTTTTAGGGGGTTAATTTAATTTCAAAGTTATTCTCCCAAGTTTTCCAATGCCTTGACTAACTTGTTCCATCCTCCTCTTGTGACCTCACATCTACCTATTTCAGCTCCACTTCAATGTTGAAGGTCTAATCTTTCTCAAACTCAGTCATATGGCAAGGAAAGAAAGGAATTTAGTTCAAGTTTCACCTGTGATGAATATCGCACACATCTGGAGCACTACTTCATTCTCTGGTAACTCAAAAATATGAACACAGGCACTATTTAAGGGGAGTGGGTAAGTAAATTTTAATTACCATGCTCTTCTTCCACCCCATTACCAGAAATAATTGAGAGTTGGCTGCAGTACATTTTTTTTTCCAGGAGTGCACAGCTATGCCATGAACAGAATATAATATAATATAATATAATATAACATAACATAACATAACATAACACAACATCACATCCAACACTGATATAGCACTTTCACATTTGCAAAGTATTTTCATATATTATTTTATTTGAGCTTCACAATTCACTGAGATAGTTTTATACATACATGTACATACAAATATACATATACTTTGCATATATTCATATGGAAGTCAAAGTAGTTTATGTTAATAAATTTCAGATATCACATCAGAATTTTCATATGCTATCATTAAATTTCATAAGTGTATATGGAACCTAAAATCTAACATAATGCAGAAGAAATGAGGCTGGTCAAAGGACTCAAGTTCAAGTCCTATCTCTCTTCTGCTTACTACCTATGGAATCTTGGATAAGTCATCTGACTTCTCTCAGCTTGTTTCCTCAACTGTTAAATGAGGGGATAGGATTATCTGACCTGCCCTAAATCTATAATCTCAAGTTGAAAAAGCTTTTCAAAAGACTAGAATTCTAATACCACAACAAAGATAAAGAGCTCACAGAAATGAGAAGGACTCTGGGTGCCTTACAATCTTGTTTCCTTTCCTTATGTGATATGTTCATATAACAGACTATGCCACTTATCCAAAAAGATACCTGAGCTTTCTTACTAAGAAGGAATAATAAACTAGAGGCAAAACTGACTCTCTAAAGTGTATTTTTTTAACAACAAACAGAAATTAGGGGTGATCAACTTCACATTATTCTTTTTTTAAAAAGAAATTGTAAATGAACAGCATTAGAAAAGTAGTACAATAACATCTATGGATAATAAAGTATTTAGTAATCAAGCAAAATATCATGCCTTGCAGTTTGTCCCCCATGACTGAGCTCAATACATTTTCCATTTATTCCTATAAAGTTTTTCCAAGATAGATTATTTTTAAAGTGTCTGAGGTATTAAAATTCAAAGATATATTCAACATACCAACAAATAACTTTTTAAAAAAATATTTATCAAATTTGTTTAGTGCTTCATCACCATCAAATTTATTAAACACTCAAACTGACTAAACATTTGTAAATTTGTACAACAGGTATAATTGCTCCCTTCCTCCCTTCTCAGCAGAGGACATGGCATTAAACTTTCCAAAGCAAATAAAGGAAGGCTATTCACCTTGAGCTTGATTTTCTATTCTAGTCTACATCTCAAAATTCCTTGATATTCCTTCATTTCCTCCTTTACACCAGTCTCTGATGAAGAGGTGGCCCTTCTCCTTACCAAAGCCACCTACCCTTTCTACAATTTCCCCTAGCATACATCTTATAATATCTTCCCCTCTTCCACTGCTCTAACTTCCAGTCTCTCCGTAGGTTAATGACTCCTTTCATGTTGTTTACAAACATGGCAAGTCTTCTCTATTGGAAAAAACCTTTCACTTAATCCTAACATCCTTTCAATACCATTGGTCTCTCCTCCCTTTTACTACTAGGGAAAAAAAACTATCAAACTCATTGCCTGCACTTCAGGGTCTCTCAATCCTCAATCTCTTGGCATCTGGCTTCAGACCTCACCTCCTACTTCACTCTAGGAAGCCTTTAATGATGCTCCTAGTTGTTACTGCTCGCTCCCTCTTCAAATTATCTTGTATTATTATATTATTGTATCATCATCTATTCACATGCCATGTCCCCCAGCACAATATGAGCTCTCTAAGGGCAAAGACTTTTGTTTCTGTATCCCCAGCACTTAGTACAGTGCCTTACACATGGTAGTCAATAAAGGCTCAATGAACTGAACTCAACTTAAAACTGTTCTCTCCATAGTTACCTAGAAGTATTTCATAAGTGTCAAATCTTTTCTCAGTTCTCATCCTTTTTAACTCTCTCCTGCTGTGACATACTGAATATTCCTAGATGCTCAACTCCTTCCTAGGTTTTTGAGATGCTGCTCACTCTTAGTTCTCCTCCTACCTGTCAGGCCAATCCTTCTCCATCACCAAATACCTATTGAACATTTCCAATTAGCTGTCCCTTAGATAGCTAAAATTCAACAAGTGGAAAAACTCATTATTTTTCCCCAAAAACTCACTTTCTCCTCTTCCTCATAATTATCCTATTTATGTTGCAGTTACCACCATCTTTCTATTTATCCAAGTTGGCAACCAGAGATCATTTTCAACTCTTCCCTCTCCTTCATCCTCATAAAATTAGATGCTAAGTCTTATCAATTCTACATCCACAATATCTCTCACTTCCTTTTCCTTTTCCTCCACTCACAGGGCCTGATGGTTCACGTTCTTCTCATCTCTCTCCTATAAAACTATCTTCATCTAGCCTCTCCCCTCTCCAATACATCTTCTAAAAGCCACCAAATGTATATATCTAAAACACAGAAGTGATAATGTCTTTCCTCCTGCTAAAGAAGCTCCAGTGGCCCCCAGTTGCCTCTGGGATAAAATACAACCTCATCTGTCAATTTAAAGCTTGCACAAGCTGGCTCTAACTAACCCTTCTACGCTGTTACACATTTATTTTCCTTCACTCATTCTACATTCCAATCAAGCTGGTCTACTTGCAGTTCCCAGTATATGACATCCCATCTCTCCTCTCCATGCCTTTGAATGTCCTCTATCTCCAGAATGAATTCTCCCCTGGCCTCTGCCTTGCAGAATCTTTAACTTCCTCCGAGGTTCAGCTCCTGTGTCACTGCCTACACAAGACCTACACCAGCCCACCCTCTCAGAAATTAACTTGCATTTACTTTGTATATACTTTGCGTTTATCTATATTCATGCCCTCCTCGTCATCATCCCCAAGAAGCAAGTTCCATAAAGAAAAAGACTGTTGGGTTTTTGTCCTTGTCTCCCCAATGTTTAACAAAATGTCTAGCACACAATAGGTACTTAAATGGTGGCTGAATGAACAAATAAATCATAGTTTGGCTTTCTTAAATCATTTCAGCTAAAAAAAAAATCTTTCTCCAATACATAACTGCCATACTCTCCATTACTAACAGTGCTCTGAGTCTCTTCTGAGCACTGAGGAGAAACTATGCCAAATCACATGAAGTGCTTTCATGCCTTAAATTGGGGACTAAGGTCTTAAAAGCATCCCAAAACTTCACAGACTTTGTCTAAGAGGTGAAATCATAGAGCATATCCCATAAACCAACCAATTCCAATACACACATAGCAGAGGGCTAAGAGAAAAGAGGCAAAGAAAAATGGAATTTTATAGTAAACAACTTTGCTGTTGTGAATAATGACTGTGTTATTAAAATGGACTGCTGCTTTTCCAGTATCTTTTTCTCTGTTTATCTCTGTTACCAAAGCTACCATTTGAATCATCTTAATAAATTGCATACACACATCTCCAGCAATGTTATTTCCACTCAGTGACTCCAGATCAGCTTTCATTCACCTGGCAGCTGCTCAGGCCAAATGCCGTCATCATGTCTTGACAATGAGGACTACTTTATGGACAAAATAATTAGAAAACTATTCTGATATCAGATTTTAAGGATACAGGCTCTCTCTTGATATTTGACAATATTTCAAAACTATTATTCAATCAACTAGACATTTTTCCTCTTCCCCAACCTAATAATCATAGGATCATAAATTCAGAGTATGAAGGAAACTAAGGGATCGTCTAATTCAAGCCTGAAATTTACAGTTGGGAAACTGAGGTCAGAGAGTTTCAAACCCAAGTCCTCCTATTCCAAGACTGAGCATGGTATTCAACCATTCAAAAGAAAAGATTAAATTATGCCTTTTACTACAGCAAAAAAAGAGGTGAAATAATACATTTAGGAAAATTTTTCACCACAAAGGTTGAAACAAAAAGATATTGACTGCTGCTTACCCTACTCCACTCCTAAGACAATTAAATTAACCAGAACTTTGGTATTTAAAAACTACAACACTCCACTGGATCTGGATCTGTGCCATGGGACTTTCTCACATTCTCCTGACATTTCAAAGATAGCAATTATCAGAGCAAATTTAATCTGTTAGCTATTACTCACACTCATTATGTGACAAGAGACAACAAATACAATACCAAGACAACACAATGCTACTTCAAGTTGAGAGTAATTGTGATGAAGGGATTATAATGGACGGAACTTAATTAATTTCTGTGAATCCCTTCCTCTGGTACACTTAGGAAATAGCAAAGAGCTAGGGGAAAGTCTGAATTATGGTATGCATCTTCACATGATACTTTTTAGAGATATATAGTGCAAGAACTTCAGCTACTGGCATCTAGGCATAAACTTCTGGAATTTAACTACAGGGAAAGGAAATGAAAGGTTGAAACAAAGTGTAAAAATGGACGGGAGTCAGAAGATCTGATTCAAGTCCAGCTTTGCCACTAATATGTAACTTTAAGCAAGAAATTTATATTCTATTAGATGATTTAAAGGGTCCTTCCAATTCAAATATTCTATGAACTAGAACTCAACAAACATTAAGTATCTACATTAGGTATATAAGCAGGAGAGTGTTATATAAATCAACCCCTATCAGCAACCAGGCTGCCTATCAAAAAAAAACAACATTAAAAACTTGCCTTTGCATTTGGAAAGAATGATGGCTGTCGGTATGTATCCTTGTTCTCTTGTTGAAGAACAAAAGAGAGTCAAATGTAGTTGTGGAGAAAGACCAAGTATTTGCTGGCTGCCAGAAATGGTCAGGGTTGGAGAAATATTCTGCAAAAGAGATTTCCCTGACCTTTTAGGCAAACTGCATTAGAATTCAGAGTCTAGCACCCATTGTATTTTGAGGAACCTGGACATTACTTTCTATACGAAAAATAAAACAAACCTCCGGATTAGTGACTTGGAAGCTTTTTCATTTCCTGACCTCTGTGCCCACTGAAGATATGTTATGACTTCTACTCTACATATACACAAAAGAGAAGACCATGGTTCATCTCTAATAGCCATTGCTATCACCACCAAACAGTTGTGTATTAGTTTCACAGCACTGATTTTTCTTCTCAACATTGTAGCAAATTACAAAAGTTTGAGAGGAAGAACAAGGAATATGCTCAGGAAAAGCATGAGGCAAGATTTTCCCATTTATATATCTTGAACTAGCATTCTTCCACTCTGATGTCATCCCAGATCCTTATGAAGCTGACACCTTCATTTAAGAAAAATTCCAATAGTGGTAAAAGCCAAAAATATATATAGTTCCAAAACATTCAGATAAGTATGAAGATGTTCATTCTTCCTTCCCAAGCTCTATCCTTTCTATTTCCATTACAAAGTAGTCCAAGTCCTTATCTCACATCTGGACAACAGCAACAATTTCCTCCTTCCTTCAGGCCATCCCCTTCTTACTTTCCTCCTCTGCAAAAACATTTTGCACAGCTGCCTAAAATACTGCTATAAGCAGGTATTCTCCCCATCCAAAAACATTTAACTAATCACTGTCTGCTTGATAAAACCTAAAAATCCTTAGTATTAGTATTCAGTTTCCCACAATGTGGCTCTTAACCTAGCTTTCCAACATAGTTTCTATTTCTTCCCTAAACAAACTCAGTGCTAACTTGAACTTCACTAGTTTTTAACCTCCCATTAATTTACTTTGCCCTTTTCCACCTCTATGCTCCAACATTTCCCCTTCTCTACTAAAGTAATCAAGGGAAGGCATATTGAAATTGCAATTTTACCCATCCTTCAAAGCCTAGATCAAATTTCATTTCCTCCATGAAGCCTTCCTTTCTAGGTGCCCTCTGCACAGTCACATCTCTGAATAGCCAATCATTCAACACATTTATTCAACATTTTACTAGGTACTTACTATCAAGAAATGAACAATGGTGAAAGATAAAGATAAGTAAGATGAAGGTCTCTATTTCTGATGCAAGTCGCTGAAAAAACTGAGGCTAGAACCTAAAGGATTTAGTAACACATCTATGTTGTCCATGCCTTTTTCCTCTTAGACTCCTCAGTCTCTTTCAAAGTTCAATTCAAGTACCACTTCCTACATAAAACCTTTGCCGATGCCATGAGCTGAAAGTCCTTGTAAAGTGCATGGACATTACCTTGTATTTATTCTCTATATTTTATATCTATTTAGATGCACACACATTTTGCCCAAGAGAATATGAATGTGTGGGCACACACTATTTGTTGTTATCTTTGTGGCTCCTAGCATCTGGTACAGGACCTAGAATAAAAGTATTTATTAAATCCTTATTAATTGATTCATACCTGAAGAAATGGAAAATCCCTCAAGGTCTGAGGCCTTGGTGACTGATAATATGATGCTGCTATTAATGTGAATGGAAAAATTAGGAGGTCTTTGGGGCAGCAATTTTGGAGGGAAGATTATAAATTAGGGACCAAAGGACTGATTCAATAAAATAGATCTTAGGTTTGGGGTTTTTTAAATAAAAATTATTTCAAATTACAATGCCTGTTCAAAACTAGAATTTTATATCTAATAAGCAGAGACAACAAAGTACAGTAGTAGATAATTGACTGACCTCAGGGTCAGGAATATTTATCCTGACTGACCTATTGAACATGGGTAAATCATTTAATTTTCCAGTGCCCAGGCAATTCTCTAAGACTTTAAGTTAATCTTATAGTATAGTTATCTATTTGCATCGAGGGAGAGACTTTCCATATGGAGCTCCCCTGCACACTAATTGAAATCACAATTCCAACCTCATTGCTTCTTCATAAATGAAATTCAAATGAACATTTAAAAACATCTTATAGTAATTCACAGGCAACATACCTCAGGTATCAAATTCTGATTTTAAGGTATGTTAACTACATAGCTATCATCAGGGATATCTTGCTTCTGTAGGAAAAAATATTTAGAATAAACTTTTTCAAAGTTTAACTACCAGTTCAGTTTTCACTGAACTTTTCATAATCAATAAGTAATTTCTCTATAGTGTTATTTTTGCAAGGTTTTGAGCCTATAAATTTATGACAACCTAAATACTCAAAGCACTCAAACACAGAATGCAGTTGCCATAATTCAATCAGGGATTATGTAAGATTCACTGCCAGCCTGTGATTGTCACTTTCATTTTGTTTAGCAAGCGCCACCTGGTGGTAAAATTACAACTTTAAATATAAACCTTAAAATTGTATACTTTCCACGCTTTTCCCACAACTCTGAAAGCCAGGTATTATTGATCTCCTTTTACAGAAGAGGAAAATAAGGTTCACAGGGACTCTGCAAGGGTTCTAGTCTTCTTACACCTTACTCCACCCTCTAGGTACTCAAGTAACCTAGTTAACAACAGTCTTTGCTATTCCTCATGCTAGATACTCAATCTCCCAATCAAGGCATTTACACCAGCTGTCTACCATGCCTAAAACTCTACTGCTTGCTTGCTATTTGTTGCTGTTCAGTTGTGACCCACAGACCATAGCACACCAGGCCTTTCTATCCTCTACTATCTTCCAAAGTCTGTCCAAGTGCATGTTTGTTGCTCTCATGACATTATCCCTCCCAACCTCTGCCTTCCCCTTCTACTTTTGCCTTCAATCTTTTCCAACATCAGAGTCTTTTCCAGTGAGTACTGTCTTCTCATTATGTCACCAAAGTATTTAAGCTTCAGCTTCTGAAGCTGACCTTCCAGTGAATAGCCTGAATTAATTTCTTTTCAGTATTGACTGATTGGATCTCCTTGCTGCCAAGGGACTCTCAAAAGTCTTCTTCAGGACCACTATTTGAAAGCACTGATTCTGTGCTGCTCAGTTATCCTTATAATCCAGTTTTCACAGTCATACATTGTAAGTGGGAAAATCATAGCATTGACTATATTATACTAAGTAATAATACTATATTACTTCCCTGGCTTTATTCAGGTCTCAGCTAAAGTCTCATCTTCTACAAAAAGCCTTTCCCAGTCCTTGATCTTGATGTCTTCTCTCTGAGATTTATCCTGTACATATCTGGTGTACATATCAGTCGTTTGAACGCTGTCTTCCCCTCAGACTGTGAACTTCCTGATAGCAGGGGCTACTTTTTCACTTTGGTTTTGCTTTGTCTTCTTTTTTTTTATCCAGCGCTTAGTGCAAAGCCTGGAACATAATAAGAGCTTAATAAAATGCTAAAGGACTGGGGCAGCTAGGTGGTGCAGTAAATAGAGCACTGGCCCTGGAGTCAGGAGGACTTAAGTTCAAATCTGACCTCAGACACGTAACACCTACTAGCCGTGTGACCTTGGGCAAGTCACTTAACCCCAATTGCCCTGCATTCCCCCCTTCAAAAGCAAAAAAAACTCAAAAACCCTTAAAAAAAAAAAGGTAAAGGACCAACATTTAGTATTCTCATGTTAGACTGCTCATAAATGTTTCCAAAAAGACCACTGCAGTTTAATGCATCAACAAATGTTGCAAAGTATAAAAAAGTGGAGAAATTCTATGAAAAGCAAGTATTACAAAAGAAAACAGGACTAAAAGAAGTCATCAAGATGTGTAAAAGCAAAAAATGATAGGATGGTCACATGGAAAGAACAAGGGATAAAAGACAGATAGCCAATGGATAGTCTCTGTTCTCTTCTAGTATATAATCCTTGTGATGTCAGGAAAAAGTGAAGAAAAGCCCTAGTGGTGACTCATGGAGGGCAAAGACAAGAAACACAGGAGGGCAGGCACAGGTGGGCTGTGATCTACATCTCTAGAAGGAATATCAATACCGGTAAGATCCATTTAAATACTGTCTGTAACACTGATCAGGTGATCTTTTAAAGTCTCTTTCAGTTCTAAAATTCTATGATTCTAAATCATTTTCTCACCATTACACAACTAATAAGTGACAAGGCCAAGATTAGAAGCCAGTTCTCATGTCTCTAATTTCAGTGCTCTTTCTGCTGCACCCTATGAACTCGAAGATTATACTTTTTAGGGATGGGGGGGAGCTGCAAGAGATCAACTGTTCTAGGCCCCTGTGTTTAATTCAAGTAAAAAATTATTTGGGATTGCTTTAAAGTTATTCTTCAATTTCACATATTACTTTGCTTCATAATTATTTAATGAGCTTACTTAACATTGGTTATTATAACTATTTATGTTATCTCATCCCCCTTCTAGACTAAGCTCCTTGAAAGCAGCTAGCACAGTTAGCTAAACTTTGTATCTTCCTCGGCAACTAGCACTTAAAGTCCTCAATAAATGTTTTTTATATTGTTAAACATTTCCAAATCTTAAAATGATGTTTAAGTATAAATAACTTATTATTAGTCTTATTTTACAGATAAGACAAATGAGGCAAGGAGGTTAAAGGATTTGATCATTAAACCACAAGATGTAAAGGAGAACTGAGAAACTAGGTCTCTTGCCTCCTGTATCATGTTCTTTCTGGTACACCATTCTGTTTCTGTCTTCAAATTCTCTGTTTTTACCTAAGGCTTTCTGTAAGAATTTTTAAGCATTATAGATTACTTCAACATTCAAAACATGTTGGGAGAGGGAGGAGGCAAGGACACCTCTGCTTTGTGGAAGACAAACTAAATAGTACCTGCCAACATCGAAGCCTATCAATTTGCAAAAATGATGGATCAAGAATTTGGTTTTCACAATAAAAGTTTGCTATCATTTTCAGAAGTCAAGTAAGTGACTTATTTTTAATGTCAGACAAAAATACCATAAAGCACCATAATCTGCTACTTTTCTTGTAGAATAGAGCAAACACACCCAAAGGTGACCAACTGAGGAAATCAATGGCTTAGTCATGGCATCACAACAGTTCCAACGTTTTTTGTTCCATTCACTAAACTATCTTTCCTCCTCTCCTCAAGCATGCTGCTAAATGTCAATACATACCAAATCGTGTCATGAATATTATGTGCTTGGTTAAATGTGCAATATTTTATGTAATAACACAATTTAGATCCTAATGAATATGTTCTTCCCTGCCCAATCTTGCAATAACGAAGAAACAGAAAAACAGAGTACTATGATTTTATGATTCTATAAGGCATTTCACTTACCACATAATAGTATCCCAAGCTGTTCCAGGAAAGCTAGGGAAATTCTTTCCTTGGAAATATTTACAAAGTAATAGAGACAACTACCTGTATGTATTAAACAGTTTTGAGTGAAGGTGAGAAAACAGACACAATGGGTGCTTTGAGATCCATTTTGGCCCTATGACTTTTTTTTAACAAAAATTCTGATTCTCCAAAGTATCTTCACTACAGAATGAAATAGTGATATGATAAAAACTTGGGATGCTTGGTCCCAGTTTCAAGACAAACACCTGCTGAAACATATGATCATCACTTTCATACATGAACTTCAGTGTCTTTAATTTGAAAAACTTCCTTAAATTTTTCCCACAAAAGTGTTCCTGAATTTTTTTAAAAATTGTTCTATTTTTGTTTCTACTTCATTTAATTTGGTGGCTAGCTAATTAGTCAGGACACAGTGCTGTAAGACTGTGGTAGGGATACTCAGGTCACTATTCTTCAGATAAATGGCTCTTTTAAGCTTTTATTTTCTGTATTAGAGTACTCTATCATGCTACACTCTAGGACAAGTGTCAAGTAGAGCTTCTGGTTAATGATGATCACAAAGGTAGTTCCAGGTTCACAGAACTATGAGTAGCACTGGTCTATTAGTTAAAGCCTTGTACAGATCTTTTAGCTTATAATCTTAATCTAAAACGTCATCTTGCAAATGTTAATTAAAAATTCAAAAAAGGAAAGAAAAGAGGGAAGGAAAGAGGAAAGAAGAAAGGATGGAGAAAGGGAAAGAGGGAAGAAAGAAAACAAGTAGGAAGGAAGGAAAGAAGGAAAGAAGGAAGGAAGGACGGAAGGAAGGAAGGAAGGAAGGAAAAAGTATGAATGGATTGATAAAAATCTATCACCCCTAATAGAAAACCCAGTCAAAGCACGTGCCCTACCAATAGTGGGCCAGTAAAACTATCTATAAGTACAGCATTACCATTTTCAGAATTATATTTCTAAGGAACAAATTCTGACTGAAACCTCCACAGAGATTTTTCTCAGAATCTAGCGCAGAAAGGGACTTCAGAGGTCCTCTAGTCTAACGCCTTCATTTTACAGATGAGAAAACTGAGATCCAAGGAGGTTGTGACTTTTCCAAGGCAACACAAGAAATACATATTAGAAGTAGAATTTGAACCGAGGTCTTCTGACTTCAGAATCAATTCTCTTTCTACCAGACCATGCTGCCTCCCTAACGCCCTCAAAACTATACAATAATCAGTCAAAACTAGTCATTAGTCTTTGTGGTTTTAGCTACTTATTTAAATGTTTTTTCTCCTCCAGGTCCCCCTCAGAAACTCATCAATTACACCCTATTTGGGGACAAGTAAAGTGTCTGTTCTATCACAGTAACGCTCATTTTCCACATTATGGCCATGCAGGTTGCTATGGTTCTGAAGCATGAATATGAGAGCAAACTAAGGGAAAAGAGGAAGGCCATGGCTATTTGGTATGTGTCTAAGGAATGCAAGAGGGGTCACATTCCTTAGTGAGCACCAACACATGCCACACGTTCCAGTTCCTTCACATTCTGAAACTCCTGGAGTGAGGTTTTTCCCAAACGCTGGGAAACTTGGAGTAGGCGATGACCTGCACCCACTTGATTTTCATTCCGCCAAATACAAGTAGATGAATTAATCCAATTATTTGCTGCACCTATTTTTTCCCTGCAAGGAAAAAAACCTTACAATGTCAATGACATCTTACATTTGTGACTCTTTTTAA
The DNA here is from genome assembly GCA_028627135.1 of Pseudochirops cupreus. Lineage (NCBI taxonomy): Eukaryota > Metazoa > Chordata > Mammalia > Diprotodontia > Pseudocheiridae > Pseudochirops > Pseudochirops cupreus. The sequence goes on from CM053581.1 coordinate 225,422,614, forward strand.
TGTAATTCTACAAGCAAACAGCTTTTCTATTCTCCACGAGAAACAAAATCAGCAGAGTTAATGTGAATATTCTAATAATGCAAGTATTCTGATAACTAAGACTGGAGGATTAGACACTTCTTCTCAGTACTTATAATATTGCAAACACTTCTAAAATAGGAATAATGCACAAGAGATAAAGCAATTTCAACAAGCAGCCCACAAAATTCCTAAGTGTGGCCAAACCAGATTTTTTTTAAATTGCAATATATTTAACAAAACAAATAAAAATACAATGGGGTCCTTATTAAGGTTTAGTAACCCCCATTTCTATTTGAGTTTGACACTACAGGTCTAATACCCAGGAAGTCTGATAAGGTTACAATCCTATAAACTAACAGCAGATAAGGCTAATGCCGACTTTCAAACTCATTCACTCAATCAGCATCTTCTTACACACCAGTTACCCCTCTCTGGAAGGGCTGTACAAGCTGACCTAGGCAGGGATTAGAATAATTTGACTCTATTCCTACATCCCTGTGTGGAAAACCAAAAACCAAAGGCTTACTCTGGCTAGACCAGCAGTACAACAGCATTTGGTATTATAGCAGTATTTATGCAGAGAATTAAAGAAAAGAGGGAAATCAAAAAGGATCAAGTATATTTGAGGTTTCACCACTTCTGAAGCAAAGGTGACTGTCATGAAGACCAGTCTTGTCTCCATCCAGAAGAGACTGAAACCAGTGAAATGTCAATTGCCTAGTGAGGGAAGAAGCTAAGAGAGCTCTGGCGTATAGTCCCGGGAAACTGGACACCAAAGGGAAGCTGTCAGAAAAGGAGCAATACTGGAATATAAGGGAGAAAAGAATGAAATTACCAAAGATCTGATGAGAAAGGAAATTCAGTTAAAGCTCTTGAGCACGAGCTGATAAAACAACAGGGACAATGTTAATAACAGAAGGAAACATGGCCTCCAGATCATCTAAGTCAAGACCTCTACAAACAAACATTGCAAGAGAGAGATAAGAACTGTGAAGGCATAATGTATGGTTTATACTGCAATAATAACCGGCAGAATAGAAAAACCATAATCCATAATGTCAATCTTCATCAAAGATACAAAAGAAAAACAAATGACTGGGAGTGAGAGTACACAGAAATAAAGAGCAAGTGGGAAGAAGAGAAGCAAAATCAGTAACATCAAAAAGAAAACAACTGCTATGCAAACAAAACACGCTGATATCGAAGACGGGGTACAGAGACGATCTAAGACTTATCGGGCTCCCAGGAGAACATACCGAGTAAGAAAGCTGGACACCACAATCCAAGAAATAAATACAAGAAAACCACCCAAAACTTCCGAACACAGAAAACAAAATGCCAATTAAAAGAATTCACAGATCACCTCCAGAAAGAAAAGGGGAAAAACTTGATACTGCAAACTCCAAGAAAAATAGTGGTTAAATGTAACAATTGCAAGAGGAAGAATCGAGATGGTAGAATAGCAGGGAGAAGTACAGTTCAACTCCCCAGTCATACCTCCTCTACATGTATCTAGAAAACTGGAGAAATTTTTTATCAGGAAATCCAAGGGAAAAAAAAACCATCATGGGTAATTTTTCCTTCCCAGGTCAGCCTAGGGAGACAGAAGTATGTGGACACTAGAGATGGTTTCTGTCCAGGAGCACACCAGGAACACATCATACACAGAAAATTTCAACACCCAGGGACATAAAAGAAGGCCAGGACTGGGCACCAAAGTAGAAAGTCCAAAGTCAAAAACCCAGGGAAGACTAAGGAGAGGATGTGTTCCCAGGAGCGATAAAGAAAAATGGTTGAGATTCTAGCATTGTTCTGAGCAAGAAACAAGTTCATAAGCAAAAGGCAACTGTGTGTCTTTGATCTCAGAATAAAGGACTCAGTTAAAGCATCTAACTCAAGCTAAAACTTCCAGTGGAATAACCAGGGCAGGAATCTCAAACCAAAGGCGTATCTGCAGTTTTCAGTCACTCTGAACCAACAGAAATTCCCAGTGAGTTACTTCATAGTGGTTGAGTCAAACAGTAACTTACGAAAACTTCCAACGGAGAACAAGCTAATAGAGGTTTTGTTCAGATCCAAATCTCAGTCAGAAATTCTTTGAGTTCAGAACAGGAGGGCAGTGGCAGACCACCCCAAAGCACATCACTCTTGGAGCACTGAAATCTTGTGGATCACCAACCTGAGATGTCCCCGAGATCCTGAAATAACAGAATATTTAATTCTCCAGGAAAGTAGTAGAAAGACTCATGAAGACAATGGTTCAGCCCAGAGAAATACACAGAATCCAGTCATAATACAAAGGTCAAAGTCAAGAAGCAGGCTGGAAGAAAGAGCAAACAAATAAACAAACAAAAAAAAAGAAACTCACCATAAAGAGCTACTATGGCAACAGAGAAAACACAAGACAACCCAGAAGAAGAGAATGACTTGGAAAATATGTACAAGGAAAGCCTCAATGAAAAATGCAGCTTGGGCATAAATCCAACCAGAACTCCTAAAGAGCTAATGCAAGAGTTTAAAAAAGTTAAAAAAAAAAAAAGAAAAAGATTTTTAAAACCATACATAAGGGGGCGGCTAGGTGGCGCAGTGAATAGAGCACTGGCCCTGGAGTCGGGAGGACCTGAGTTCAAATCTAACTTCAGACACTTAACACACTTACTAGCTGTGTGACTCTAGGCAAGTCACTTAACCCCAATTGCCCTCCAAAAAGCAAAAAATAAAAATAAATTTAAAAAAAAACATACAAGAGCTATAGAAAAAGGAATGAGAGCAAGGGAAGAAAAATGGGAAAAGGGATGAGAACAAGGGAAGAAAGATATAAGAGAATTAACAGGTTGGAACAATAGGTATCAAAAAATTCATGCAAGTTAATAGCCATCTGAAAATCAGAATAAATCAAATAGAAGCTAGTGATTCCATGAGAAATCAAGAAATATTAAAACAAAGTCAAGAGATAAAAGGGAAAAAAGGAAGAAATTAAAGTATCTCACAGCAAAAACAACTGACCTGGAAAACAGATCACGGTCAGATAACTTAAAAATCATCCGATTACCTCAAAACCAAGAAGAATTAGAAGAAAAACCCTAGATATCATATTTCAACATGTCTTAAGTGAAAACCTCTCAGATATCTTAAAACCATAAGGCAAAGTAGAAATCAAAAGAATCCACCACTCACCTCTTGAAAGAAAAACCTCAAAATGAAAATTCCCAAAATTATTATACCCAAGTCCTGGTCAAGGACAAAAATATTTCAAGCAACCAGAAAGAAAAAATTCAAATACTAAGGAGTCACAGTCAGGATCACACAAGATTTAGTAACCACCACTATAAAGGAGCAGGAATGTGATATTCCTTGGAATATGACAATCTAGCAGTCAAAAAATCTAAGTTTATATCCAAGAATAATTTGCCCAGGAAAACTTAGAATAACCCTACAGGAGGAAAATGAATATTTAATGAAATAGAAGACTTCTAAGTATTCCTGTTAAAAAGATCAGAGTTGAGAAGAAAATCTGAAATATAAACACAGGCATCAGGAGGAACATAGGAAGGTAAACATGAGCAATCAATAATAAGGGACTAAACAAAGATAATCTCTTTCCATTCTTAAATGGGGAGATATGTATATGTGTGTATGTGCATATATATGCATATATACACATATGCATATATATACATACATACACACATATCCCTTAAGACCTCTACCATCTTTACAGGGGATATTAATTGGACAGAGGGCCTAAGAATGAATCTCTTATTTTTTGATAATCTTCAAAGAAGACTAGAAAGGGAAGGAAAGAAGCTGGGGGGGCAGGGGGGGGAGTGCATGGGGCACACAGGCAGGCAGAGCATGAAGAAATTATTTCACATAAATGGAGTGTGCAAGTAGAAATCTATACAATAAGGAAGCATGGGGAGGGGGCAGAGAGGGAGTGGGCAACTGGTCAAATAATTCCTGGGTCATGGGAGCAACAAGATGGAGGACTAGACATTTTCTCTGATCCGTGACCTCTCAAAACTCTCCAAAACAGAAATTATGCTCCAAAGATAAAGTAACTTTAGTTGTCTTCACTATCCAGGACACCCACAATCCGGCAGAAAGTTGGAAAAAAAAACAAAACATGAACTGACACTCACTGACCCTGAGCTCACTCAGCACTCCTCTTCCACCTCCCACACTACTGGCAGTAAGCCTGTACTAGCATATCCAAGGTCATGACACTGGCTTACAACAAAACCCATCCCCACACCATGGTCCCTCTTTTCTGTGCCATGGAACCTAGCTCCAGATTGTGGAAATATGCCCTGGCCCTGACACCAGCCAACGTGACTACAGTCCTTCAAAAGCAAAAGCCTGCCAGAACCTGCAGCACCAGCATTGCAAAGCTCTGAATGGCTGGTACTAGGTCAAAAAACTAAGGAAAAGAGGGTAAGGTACAGGATACTGTGGTTGTTGTTTTTTTTGGGGGGGGAGGACAAGGAGGCAACACTCCACTAAGCCTGAGGAAAAGAGCACAGCAACCAACTGGGGCGAGTTCCGACCACTCAAAAGTCACTTGGGGAAGAGACCTGGATAGGTGAACTGTAAATTGCCCATTAAGGAAGAAAGCGGGAGACACTGAGATTCAGCTCCCAGGGAAATCAGAGGAGAGGGAATCAAGAAGTGAGTGATAAGGGAAATAAGGGGGAGGGGGGGGGAAGGAGTAGCAAGGACAAAGACTTTCAAATATAAAGGAAAAGAAATTCAAATAGCACAAGACTATTTTGTACCCACCAAAAATTAATACAGAGGAATAAAATGTGTTCCAAAGAGTTTAAGGTGCAAGGTGACACACCCTGCAAACCTAACCATTAATGAAAAAAAAACTGACGTGCAATTTCTTAAAGGAAGAATTTAAAGCATTCCTAGGAAGAAAACAAGACCAGAGCAGATTGTTTACTTTGCAAACAGGCCAGAAAACAGAAACAAAAGAAAGGCAAGCAAATATAACAATCAAGGGAAACACAGGTAACAAAATAAATTACTTCAGGAAAAACATGGCAAAAATTTTTTGAAGAGACATCTATGAGATTATAAAAAAAAACCCCTACAAAATAACAATGAAGAATTATCAAGAAATTTTGTCCTGCTAAAAGTACACAATGAAACAAGGGAGAAAGCAGAAGGTGAATAGAAGAAATGATGGTAAAAGAACAGATCTAAAACATAATGGACTAAATCTCACAACACCCCACCTACAGATGACGCAATATTTTTTGTGGTTCTAAACTACAGATGGGAAGGTGCATGAAGTGGAAAAGGTGAAGATGCAGACAGAGGGAAATATGTGATGTGACTTGCAGTAGCCTCTCAGGAAGAAAAGGGCCTACAGTAAAATGAGGCAGAGAGGGACTAAAACCAGAAGAAAAATGGTGAGAAAGGGACCCAATGAAGAATATTCCCAAGGTGGAAAAGAGATATTCTATAATAAAAGATGGGGACCTAATAAAATGGGTATTATGCACAGGAACTTAGTGCTTGAAGAAAGCACTCATCTTGCCCCAGAAGACAAATCAGAGTCCCCAAGGGCAAATGGCACCCAGAAGAGTAGAAGGACATGAAGCCAGAGAGGTGATCTCACCGCAAATGAAGAAGGGCAAGGAGATGCAATAACTGCACAATCAGGGACATATGAAATTTCCTAGCATGGGGCAATATTTCTATCCCATTACCAGCAGGAATTGGAACTTTTAAGAATGAGGCGCAAGAGATAATGGGATCCAGCAGCCAAGAGGAAATGACACAGAAACAGTTTAGAAGAGGAAACTTTAAAATGGATACCTTAGAAGTTTTCATTCCGTGAAAGCCAAGAGACTAAGGAAAGGATTGAATCAGTAGAAAGGCTATGAACCAAAGAAAAAAGTCTAAAATAGATAGAAATGGAAAAGAAATACTAAGCAGAACAAGGGAAAGAAATTATTTTTAGAAAAAAGGTGTAGAAATTGACATTTAAAAACAAACAAGTTAAAGAAGAGAGGAAGGGAAATTTAACTTCCCCAATCAATAGGCAGTCACTTTATTTCAAGTTTTGGTGTTTTGTGTTTTTTTCACTATTACAAAAAGTGCTCCTATGAATATTTTTGTAACATGGGACCTTTCTGTTACTGGTTCATCGCCTGAACATTTATATATTTTCATTAGTAGGAATGCTAGGTCTAAAGGTGTGAGCAATTTAATGAATCTTTCTCATATAATTCTAATTTTTTTCCAGATCAGCTGCATCATTTTACAGCTCCAGCAATGTATCAGTGAACCTGTCTTCCCGCATCCCTGCTAATATTATTTCCATCTTTGACCATCTTTGCTAACTGAACTGGTTTGAGGTAAAATCTGAAAATTGTTTTAATTTGTTTTAATACAATGTAATTATTATTAATGATTTGAAGCATTTAAAATATAGTTACTGATGGATTATACTTCTTACTTTGAAAATTGTTCATCTTGGAAAGCCCTGGACACCCAGTGCAGCAGGGCGACCCACCAGGCAGGCTCAGGAGACCCGTGGTGCGCTGAGAGGCCGTCACTGGACATGGCCTGCTGACCCACCAACCACAAGGGCCACTCCCAGGCCTATCACCACAGGGCTGGGATGAACTGAGCTGGGTAAGACACAAAGGGGGGGCCCACAGCAGGGGGAGCAGCTACCCTCGGGACTACCCATCCACAGCTGGATATTTTAAAAGCCCCTAGCTGAACCACCAGGGACCAAGATGACAGACTGAACCCCGGCTGCTCCAATCCCCCCCCAACCCAAAAACACAGTAATTATTGCCCCAGAGGAAAATTTTAAGCAGTAAAGGCATAGGAACCCCAAAGGAAAGGTATGACTAAAGTCCTGCTTCAAAATGGGAAGAAAGCAGGCTATAAAGACAAAGACAAAGACTCTGGAATCCTATTACGGTGAGAGGGAGGAATCAAACTCAGAAGGAGAGAGTACTGATTCCACACCCACAGCTGAAACCTTAACAGGGACTATGACCTGGTCTCAGGCACAGAAAGCATTCCTGGATGAGCTCAAAAATTGTTCATCTCCTTTTAACTGTAGGGATCTTGGTCAACTATTAACCTATTCTTCCCTTCCTTAGATTTTAGGAAGTTTTAGTCTTTTTAAAAAGACTATAAGTAAAAACCTTCCACATTGTTTATAAGCAGTTATTTGGTGATCATGATCATTCACTACAATATAAACATAATTTGCTATAAACCTATGAATTATCTATTGTTACTTTTAACATCTCAAACCCACTTCCCCAGAATGCCTTAAATTGCCTCCCCTGTTGTGTGCTGAGGAACTACTGCAAGATCACTTTAAAAAATATTTTGACATCTTCTGTTTTTACATCTCTCCCAAATAAATCCTGCTACCCTGTAAACTATACATTAAAAAAGAAAGGAAAAAAGGCAGTAAAACAATGATCAAAGGATATGAACAAACGGTTCTCAAAAGAATTGCAAACTATTCACAACACATGAAAAAAATGCTCCAAATTACTAACAATAAAGAGAATTGCACATCAAAATGATCCTGATCAAAACCACCTATCCTCCAAATTGGCAAAAATGACCCAAAAAAGGGCAATGTTCAATGTGGAAGGCATTGGCTGTGGAACACTAATGCACTACTGGTGGAGCTGTAAAATGGTACAACCATCTTGAAAAGCAAATGACCAAAATGCCCATACCCTTTGACCCACACATTCCATTACTGGGCTGGTACCCCAAGGAAGCCATCGATAAAGAAGAAAATCCCCATGTTCACAAAATATTTATAGCAGCATTTTTTTCTGATAGCAAAAAAATGGAATCAAAGAAGTTGCCCATCAACTGTGTATGGCTAAATAAACTGTGAATGTAATATGTCATATAAAATTATGTGTGTGAATACATACAATGTGATGGAGACAAGCATGGAAAGATCTATATGATGTAGAGTGCAGCAAAGCCAAGAAAACAATATACACCTGCAACAATGTAAAAAACTACACATCAAAAAACTAAAAGTGAATGTAACGAGATTATAAAGATCAAGTGGGACTCAAATGAAGAGCCATGAAAGGACATCCTCAAGCCCTCCTTCATGACAGTAAGAGGTCCACAGGTACTGCACATTGCACAGGTTTTCAGTCTTTTTCAAAGTATTGATCAGTTGTGTCGAATTTTTTTTCCTCTCTAAAAAATACTATGTGTCGTATTGGATGGCTCTCTGCGAAGCATGGGGAAGAGATGCTGGAGATAACTATGATGATATAAGAAATAGAAGACATCAATAAAAATTTATTTTTAAAAAACTTAATCAAATACAGGATCTGAATAATCGCTCTTCCAAATGAAACTGCTCTCTCCCCAAAGTTACCACTGACTTCTTAAATTGATAAGTCTAACAACCTTTTCTCAATCCTCATCCCTCCTGATCTTTCTGAAGCATCTAAAACTGCTGAACCCCCTCTTCTTCCTAGATATTCTCTATTTCTTGGGTTTTCATAATACTGTTCTCTCTTGCTTCTCCTCCTACCTGTCTGACCAATCCTTCTCAATCTCTTTTACAAATTCATAATCATTATACCCCGTAACAGTGGTTTTACCCAAGGCTCTGTCCTACATTTTCTTCTATTATCTCTCTACATTCTTATTTGATGAAATAATGAGTTCATATGGGTTTCTTTATCATCCCTATGCAAATGACTTACAAATCTATAGATATAGCCCAGGTCTCTGTCCTGAAACCAATCACATCTCAAACTCCCTACTGGATTTTTCCACTGGAAGTCCCATAGGCATCCAAAACTAGACTATTCTTCCCTCAAAACCCAACTACCACACTTCAAATTTCCCTGATTCTCTCAAGGAAACTATGATCCTTCAAGGCATACAAGTTTACAACCCTGGCATTATTTCTGACTTCTCACTTTTCTTTACTCAACATAACTTGTCAAAAAAAACCAAAAACATAACTTGTCAGTTGTCAAATTTTATTTTTACCTCCACAATATCTCACATTTTTCTCTTCTCTACACATTCAACTGTCACCCCAGTCTAGGTCCTGGACTATAAAGCCTCCTAACTGCTTTAAGTATTTCTCCTTTCTATTCCTCTTCTATACACTGAGCTAATCATACCACTCCTCAACTCGATAAACTGCAATGACTCCCTCTAGGATCTAGTTTAACTAGTTTAAACTCCTCTGTTTAACATTTAGGCATTTCTGGCTCCAATTTACCTTTCCAACCATTTTACTATTACTCTTCTTTCTCATATTTGACATCCAGACATTCTGGCCTAATTGCTGTTTCTCACACATGACAATTTCTGCACATTTGCATTTCTACTTTACATTGTTAGAATTCTTTGTTTCCTTCAAAACCCTGCTTAAGTGAGATTGATAAGGAGACTTTCCAATTCATATAGCTAAGTGCCTTCCCCCCCTCCATTTTCATTATATTTATTCTGTATGCATTGTGTTCATCCTTAACTTTTTTGGTGCTTTAACCCTAATAGAATGGAAATTCTTTAAGGACAAGGACTTTTGTCTTTGTATCCTCAGCAACAAATCCTGTTCCTGGAATATTATAGGCAATAAATGCTTGCTGATAGACTGATTGACAAATCTGATTATTCATTCCATATAATTTTAAGGGTAGAGTGACTGATTTATTCAATCCTAATGATGGAGTGCTTATGCTTGGAACCTAGCCCTAGGACCATATCTTTCCCCGGTCCAAAGACGCTATCTCTGGCAATAACCCACGAGTGGGCCCCAGTGAGGTAAACTATCTCTCCCTGTTACACGAACAAGCTGACCTCTGTAGAATTTCCCTTGTATGAACAGGACTATCTTGTACCAGCAGAACGATCATTTATTGATTCCCACAGTTACTGTATACAATCCAGAGGTCAAGCTATAGATGTCAACTACCGAGGTTATCTTGTTACAGAAAGAGTACACTAAAACCACACCCCTTTGAAGCCCTCCCCACCATTTCTAGTAGTAATTGACACCTGCACCCAAGATACAGAAATTGTATGTCACCACTTAATTACCCTACTTGGCGAACCATTCCCCGAACTTTTTCTATATAAGCTTTAGTATCACCCCCATTAAGTTGGAGTTCCCTAAGGAGCTTCAGCTGATTTATTAGCATTACAATAAACTTTTTGCCACTTGACTGGAAGACTGCTAGAATCCACAAATTCTTTCCAGATGACCTACAGGTAACAGACAGGACAGACCTGACCATTAGCTGGCTTTGTGACACTCCAGGTCTAAAAACCACACTTTTAGTGTCTGCCTTCCCCACCCCCATCCCTCTCCTGGTGAACTCGGGGCAAAACATCTACATGTAGATATAAAAAGTGCATGTTCCTTTAAGAACTGACCACTCCCTAATGCCACCCTGAAATATCTAATTAACATATTTGGCACATACTTCACTGTAATTTTTCCTATATAAACTTCAACCACATCCCTTTTAGGTTGCAGGCTCCCTAAGAACCTTTGCCCACTATATAGCATTACCATAACCTTTTGCCACTTGACTGGCAGACTGCTTGAGTCTGAGAATTCTTTCCTGATGACTCCACCCTGTACCTCAATAAAACTACACCACTACCTCAATAAAAATAATCAATTTCACTTAAAGTCCTTAGACTAAAGGTGGGAAATTCCTTAGAACTGTAGTGATACTACACAAAAATGATGTCTGAATAGGTTGAAGAAACTTAACCTTATCCCCTGGGATTGTCTATAACAGTGGTTCTCAACCTTACTAATGCCGCAACCCTTTAATACAGTTCCTCATGTTGTGGTGACCCCAACCATAAAATTATTTTCGTTGCTACTTCATAACTGTAATTTTGCTACTGTTATGAATCGTAATGTAAATATCTGATATGCAGGATATATTTTCATTGTTACAAATTGAACATAACCCACAGGTTGAGAACCACTGGTCTATAAACTACCAAACTAGCATTCATTATAAAGATTAGAAAAAGAATGGCATTCCAACACACCCTAGAGAAACAAATACAGGACTGAACTGTAACAGCTTAAGGATCTTGAGGATCATCAACTCCATAGAGTATCTCATTTCATCTCAGAAGACCCAGGATGAATGATGAATGAAGACCTAAAAAAAGGCGTTCTCTTTCTGTAACTTCACCTCCTGGTACGTTTCTATCTACCAATACTAAAATATAATATTCTCTTTTGTTACCCAAACGTTTCCAGTAAATTAAATTGTGCAATCTCTACCTAAACGCTAGGGATTCTCCTAACTGGGAACTCGAAGCAATTGTGGCTGAACTCATAACTTTTCACCTAAAATAAACTTCCTACAGCACAAAAGAAGGAAACCATGAGGATCTTAAAGAACATTATACCATCTATAAAACAAGCCAATGTACTTCAATGTTATTTGGTCAGCAAGGGCAAAATCCTAATTGTCTATACGAACTGATTATTAAAAACAATACCATAAATGTTTTTCCAATAGAATAGCATATACTCAATTATTTGGAATTTCACAAATTCAAAATTTACAATAATGCAAAAAGGTCTGGATTAATATTTACCTTTGAATTAGCCAAGGTGGGAGAAAGGATTTATTGAGCAAAATGAGAATATAAACAAGATTGAGAGGAAGAAAAGATACAAGAAATTTAACAGAATCTTAAATTCAGCACCTTAGCAATAGCACTGTTATATAACTAAAAATTATTCTGATCTTGTCATTAAAGCAGACCTACCTGACCACTGCTAGTCAGTGTTTGGTTCAGCTTTGTTTCTCTTAATACCTAAATGAAATAAAACTGAATCTTTTAAACTACACTATAATTCAGAAAAATAATCTATTCTCCTCCTATACTAAATTGTTCCATATAAGAGGTTGTTTTACTAAAAGTGTTTCACCAAGTGCAGGACAACTGTTCTATTTGATAGTACAGTAACATACAAAGTACAAGATTTTCTCTTTGGTGATGGAAAAATAGGTTGGCACGTATGTGATATAGTTCTATTTGTTATCAGGGCATCATGGTGTAGAAGAAAGAGCACTGGAGTTAGGAGTTACAGCATGGGTTTAAATTCTAGGCCAAGTCCCACCTGGTCATTGTTTGGGCCCTGATTGGCCCAGAGTGAATGTAAATAGCAATTGTTTCTGTTTGGGCCAAAAATACTAAGGGTCTTCCCCTCTCAGATTGTCTTTTTTCTTATCTTTCAACTAGGTAAAAAAGGCCATTCTCTGCCTCATTTCTTACCTAGCCTTAACCACTGAATGGGCACTGCTTCAGTCAAACTGAGACCCCTTAAAGACCTTTGCTTAAAATGGCCAAGGTCTCCTACTGCATCCAGGGCCATCTCCAGTCATCCTGATCTATATCTGGACCCAAACGGCTCCTGAAGAGAAAGTAAAGTTGGTGACTTTGCACAGTCCTCTTTCCCTCACTTAAATCCAATTCACTTGCATGTCATGGCATCATCTCCCTTCTGTCAGGGTCCTCTTTGAGAAGGAAGGGCAAACAATAACAACAAAACAAATCACAGCTCTGTGACTCTGTATGACAAAATCCCTTTTCTGAGTCTGAATTTCTTCTTCTGTAAAAAGAGAAGGTTGAATTTGAGATCTGTAACATACTATGATCCTATACACACTGTCATTTCTGAAAACATATTATAGTCACTCAGTAAAGCACTAACTAAAGGACTCAAGTGAGGATCAAAGAAATATATCTTTCCTTGTTCAGGATACAAGTAGACTGCTGAAGAACATAAAGTGAGAAAGTTATACTCATTGAAATTCTCTGCCTATAAACCTTTTTCAACTCAGGAAGAGAAAGTTAACTTTAAAAGCAACAAAAAGCATCAAATTGGGCTGTCTTGTCACAAAAAAAGTTCTGCATTCTTCATGCAAGTTGATCAGGAAAATTAGCAAATAAGCATAAACTAATTTTACTGTTATCTTCTGAAATTACAAACTATTCAAACCTAATGTTAGCAACATAAAAACTATATACTTGACCTTAATCATAACAAGCAAATCAGATCATACTAGAATTGTATGAATGTATACAAATTTTCCAACCATACTAAATCCATTAATATAACTTAAAAATTAATATAAATTCTAGAAATTTATTTATTACAATCACAAGCTATGCTGTAATGACAATGCCGTAATTACACAGTTAAAAAAAAAAAACTATACTGCACCCAAAGTATGACCTCTGGAAGCAAAAGAAAGTTCAAAGAAACATAAATTAGTTAATTATAAATGTTTTCCTCCACTAGTAGGATCTGATGAGACTGATGTCTTGAGAAGTTAGAAGAAGAGATAAGGGGCAGCTAGGTGCTACAGTGAATAGAGCACCGGCCCTGAAGTCAGGAGGACCTGAGTTCAAATCCAGCCTCAGACACTTAACACAAAACTAGCCATGTGACCTTGGGCAAGTCACTTAACCCCAACTGCCCCTTCAAAAAGGAAAAAAACTTTTTTTTTAAAAGAGAAGAAATAAAATATCTCTCTTTACAGAGCTGACAGGATCCAAAAAGTTGGCTATAAAGTGTATTTCTTTGGTTTATTGGTTTTTATCCTGAACGTCACTATGCTAGAGTCAAGCTACAGTGAATCCAATTGTGGCTATTCAGACCAATACAAGCTCAGAAAGCTCTACCACAGGTCGGGCACAAATAGTCCGTGTGAGCATTTGGGGTGGATTCTCTAAATATGTACATTCTGTGTTTCCTTTGAGCTGTCTCAATTCTGCTTAGCTCGTAGAGCACAGCACCTTCTCTGATGTGGGCACACCATGCTAAGTGGTCCTGTGACAGTGTCTCCCTTGTCACACCATCAATTCCAAAGTTCTTGAGAGAGACCTTGAGAGTATCCTTGTATCACTTCTGCTGACCACCATGTGAATGCCTGCCCTGTGTGAGTTCTCCATAAAACAGTCTTTTTAGCAAGTGTATGTTTTGCATTCAATAACATGACCAGCCCATCAGAGTCGTGCTCTCTGAAGTAAAGTTTGAATGCTTGGCACTTTAGTTTGAGTAAGGACCTCAGTGTCTGGTTTTTTTATCCTGTTAGATGATCTTCAGAATGTTCCTAAAACAATTCAAATGGAAGCAATTCAGTTTCCTGGCATGGCGCTGGTATACTGTCCAGTTTTCACAGGCATACAACAAATATGGTGAGCACCTCGGTTCTGTAGACCTTCAGTCTGGTAGTCATTCTAATACCTCTTCTCTCCCATACTCTCCTTCAAAGCCTCCCAAACATTGAGCTAGCTCTGGCAATGCATGCATCAACTTCATTATCAGTATGTACCTCCCTGGAAAATACACTACCCAAGGTAAGTAAATTTATACACAGCATTCAAAACTTCTCTGTTTGTTGCAACAGATGGGTTCCATATATGGATAGCATGGTGGTGGTTGATGCTGTGAGCACCTGCGTTTTCTTGGTGTTAATTGTTGGGCCAAAATGAGCACAAGCAGCAGAGAATTGATCCATACTTTGTTTCATCTCCACTTCAGAGGTTGCATTGAGTGCACAATCATCTGCAAACTGAAAATCATAAACCAACACTTCTTCCACTATGGTCTTGGCTTGTAACCTTTTCAAGTTGAAGAATTTACCAGCAATATGGTAGGTAACCTTGATGCTATGTTCATCCTAATTGATGGCTTTTGACAACATGGCTGAAAACATTATGTTAAAAAGCAAAACTGGCTTCCAATAACCTAAATGCAATAAAACTTCATGGATGCACCCATGCAGCAAACATTGGCATTTAATAGGCAAGATGATTATAAAGAGAAGAGACAAACAGGATGTGAGATTCACAAAGGCAATGTGTGGTACAGAGTGCTGGATTGATCATAGACTTATCCTCTCCAAGCTAAATATTCACCTTTAATAAAAGCAGTGTCCCCAAGGCAAAATGACTATCAGAAGAATTAATGTCAATGAATTAGAGCTCTCCTCTGAGAGGGAAGAGTCTGTTACTAACTTAGAGGGAAGTTGAGCCAACACCACGTTAGGCAACAGTGGAGCAGAAAAGGCAGCTTTCAGAGCTTTGGTGTATAGCACTACATTTGCTCATCTGGGTCAGAACAGAAACAAACATCAAGACTGGTTTGATGAAAATGATGGGGAAATTCAGAGGCTGCTAAATGAAAAATGAGAACTCCACTGGGTTTACCAGCAGGATAGTTCATCCATCTCTAAGAAGGTAACATTTAATTCCATCAGAAGTAAAGTACAAACAAAGCCGAGCAAGATGCAGGATTCTTGGCTCAATAAGAAGACAGATGAAATTCAGTTTTATGCTGATAATAACAATCCAAAGAGCTTTTATGATGCCCTAAAGGTTATTTATGGGCCAAAGACCTATGGTGCATCTCAACTACTCAGTGCTGATGGAGCCAAATTGATTAGTGATAAGGACCTGATACTAGAGAGATGGACGGAAAACTTCCATTGTTTTCTCAGTAGACTGTCATCAATCAATGCTGAAGCCACTGACCCTTTACCTCAGGTAAAAGTCAGCCCCTCCCTAGCTGAAGTTCCAGTTGAAGAGGAGGTTTTGAATGCCATTAGGTTACTTTCATGTGGCCAAAGCACCTGGTGCTGATTTTTTGTTTTTAAGAGAGTCCTATTCTCCCCTCCCTGAATTCTACTACAATATCAGATACTAACTCCAACAGAGGAAAATTAAAGCAAAAGAGACTGAAAACTTTTTATAGGGAAGAAATTAAATAGGATGACCAACTCAAAGAATCACAGAATTTAAAGTTAGAAGAGACCTTCAACATCTAGTACAACTTACCTACTTTACAAAAAGGAAAAATAGGGGCCAAAGAGGGAAAGTGAATTACCCTAGGTCAAAGAGTTAATATATAGCAGAGCTAAGGTTCAAACTCAGAACTAATCCTGACTAAATGTTTCCTTTTATGACAAAGTTAAAAGAGTCAGGGGAATGCCACAAATATTTCTATACTGCCTGGTCCATTGTAGATACTTAACAAATGTTTGTTAATTATCTTAATAGATATTTATGATAGTTTTTGTTTTTACATCAACAGATTTCCCTCTGTCCTTCCAACCTTATAATAATTTTATTTTTAAGAAAAAGAAAAAAATAATTCAGTAAAAACAAACAGCACCACAAAAAAAGCAAACATCATACACAATATTTCACAACTTTGGGCCTAGACTTCTGCAAAGGAACAGGGCAAAGTATTTTCTCGTATCTCCTCTTTTGAGCCAGGCTTGTTCTTTATAATATCACAATATTCCATTTCAATGGTTTGGTGACTGTTGTTCTTTCCTTTACATTAGTATAATCACTCCATGTGTTGTTTTCCTTGTTCTGCTTGCTCTACTTTTTATCAAGTTCATCCTTTCATGCTTCTCTGTATTCACCATGCTCCTCATTTATTACAGGACAATAATATTCCATTACAGTCATGGAATAGAATTCCTTTAGCCATTCCTCAATGAATCTCTACTTTGTTTCCAGCTCTTTGCTACCACAAAAAGAACTGCTATAGATAATGTGTGTATATGTATACATACACACTTTTATGTAAAAGAAAGGACATAGATGTCAAATATCGTGAGAGCTATAGAAAGCCACTGGAGTTCACTGGGTAGGGGGGAATTATATGAATGGTCCTTCGATTTAGCAAAATCACTTTGGTAGCTGAATAAAAATGGATGAGAGTGGGGAGAGCCTTGGGGTAGGCAGACCCACCAAAAGGCTATTGAAATAGTACAGGTATGAGGTGATAAGGGCCTGTACTACAGTATCAACAGTGTCAGAGGAGAGGAGGGAGCATATTCAAGAGATGTTGCAAAGGCCTCAGCAACACACTGGATATGGGGGCGGGGGAGAGGGCAAGAGAGTGAAGAGTTCAGGACAACTACTAGTCTGCAAGCTAGAAGAAAACTGGGAGAATAGTACTTCCCTTTTTGGCAAAAAGGAAGTTAGGACCAGGGGAGGATTAAGGGGGAAAGATGATTGGTTCAGTTTTAGACATAGTGAGTTAAAGGTATCTCTTGGAAATCCAGCAAGACATGTCTGAAAGTCAGAGAGACTGGAAGTCAGCAGAAAGATTAAGACAGGAGAGGTAGATCTAAGAATCACCAGCACAGAGATAGTCATTAAACCCATGGGAACTGATGAGATGACCAAGTTTAATGGTCTAGAACAGCAGTTCTCAACCTGTGGGTCGCGACCCCTTTGGGGGTCGAACAACCCTTTCACAGGGGTCACCTAAGACCACTGGAAAACACATATTTCCAATGGTCTTAGGAACTGAGACACCGCTCCTCTATCCATCTCCAGGTGGGTCTGCCCACATGCACATACACCCACACACGAGTATTAAAGGGTTGCGGCATTAGGAAGGTTGAGAACCACTGGTCTAGAAAAAAAGAGGGTCCAGGAGCTAACCCTAGCTGGAAGGTATGATCTGAAAGAGGATGAAGCAAAGGAGACTGACAAGAGCAGTCAGGTAGGAGGAGAATCAGGGTAGAGTGGTGTTCCAAAAACCTAGCAAGAAGATGATATCAAGGAGGAGAGAGTGATCATGTCAAATACTACAGAGCTATGGAGTAGGACAAGGATTGAAAAAGGGCCACTTGATTTGGAAAATAAGAGACTCTTATGAACTTTGGAGAGAGCAATTTCAATGGAATGATAAAGCTGGAAGCTAGATTGTAAGGGGTGTTGAGAAGTGAAAGGAGAGAAAGTGGAGGTACCTAATGTAGGCAACTTTTTTTGAGGAGCTTAGTTACAAAGGGCAAAAGAGATAAAGGATGACAGTTTGTAGGGATGGAAAGATCTTCGAGTGAGGGTTTTTTTCTCCAGGGAGCAAGGACTAGGGTCCAAAATCTGTTTTATCTGACTCCAGTGACAGTACCTTTCCATTGAACCACTTTAATTCTAGAAAAGGTAGAGAATGTCAGGCAAGAGGAAACAATTGAGTATAAGCAGTGACTACTCATAGGAAAGATTAGGCCAAAAAAAAAAATTGAAAGGTTTTATGAATTCAAAGAGGGAGCAAGGAAGGAGGAATGTGAAAAGTTTCTTTCAAAGTATGGTATTTCTATGTTTTTGTACATAGATCTCAAGATAGACTTTACAACAACCATTTAGCTCCTAAACACTTCTAAGTCTTCCTAAGAGAAAAGTTATACAGCTACTTGGACATTATCAAAATATTTCCTTGGTTACATCAACTCTGAAAGCAGACTACACCATTCGTCAGCCTTAGATGGGAATAGGAGAGCCAAAAAAAATCAACAATCTATCTGCTCCCTTTATGATCAAATTTGTAAAAGCACAAGGTGGATTATAGTAATACCCAGGAGAAAAGGGAGAACAATTGATAATAATGCTGCAGTTCACAATAGTATACAAAGTCCAACACTACAGGAAGTCGGCCAAAAGAGACAGCTATCATTCATTCTGACTTTACAAAATCACATGGTTCTCAATCTAACTGTAGAGTAAAAATAGGTCTCTATATTTTGCCATATTAGGCAAAATATAAGTGTAACAAGAGACTGGCCAACGAGGGTCTGGTCTTTAAAGCATGCACAACATTTTCTGCCTGCTGCAAACCTAACACACTAAGGGTTGGGATACCTTCTACCAGCCATGAGTGACTGTGGCAAGGAGTTTTCTCCAAAGCTTCCCAGACTAATGGACAGTGAGAACTGAATTCACCTTCAAAAGGACTGATACACTCCTGTCTCAGTACTTCTGTACTTTTTCTTCCTGGCAACTAGCAAAGCAAGAACTGCTGTGAGCCACCACATGGGAGTTAGGGTAGCATCTCTTATCTTCACACCCTACTGTCAGTGACTCCTGAGTGCATTGTGCCTGACTCCTTTGTATTTATTCCTTCCTAATCTTAGGGTGAATGAGTACTTGGATACTGAATAGGGTGCAAGTTATGCCCTCATAAGGTTCAAAAGACTGGAAGAGCCATCAGAGGTCCCCCTTGGGACCAGAATCAGAAACAGAGACTACAGAAGGCAGTAACAGTAGTAACTGAAACTGATACAGAAGTAACCCTGAGGAATGAACTTCTTGACTCAACCCCGCAATGGACTGAGTCCCATAAGGCTCTAGCCCAGTGGTTCTCAACCTGTGAATTGCGACCCCTTTGGGGGTCAAATGACTCTCTTACAAGGGTCACAGGGGTCGCCTAAGACCATCAGAAAACACATATTTCTGATGGTCTTAGGAACCAAGACACCGCTCCTCTATCCATCTCCAGGGGGGGGTCCACCCACATGCAGATATGCCCACATATGAGTATTAAAGGGTGCGCCATTAGGAAGGTTGAGAACCACTGCTCTAGCCCAAGTGAACAAGATCCATTAGCTCCACTAGACCCAGAGGTAAACTTGGTAGAGACTGCAAAGAGAGAAAAAGATGCCCAGGGTCAGAGAGTATCCACTGGTCACATATGTTTCCTACACTGTACCTCTGTACATCAAGTTTGAGCCTCCTCTCCTCCTGTGTATAGAGAGGAGATTGCAGGTTTGGAGAGGTTTTTGTAACTTATCTCCTTGCTATACCTTCTCAGTAAATATGCCCACCTAGAAGCAACTTGATATCAACTGGTTAATCAAAGTTAGAGGAGCATACCAGATGGGGGTTATGAGCAATAATACAAGAAGCTACAACTCCTCACAATTACCCCAAAAATCTTGCAGAAAGAAGTAGTAATCACACTCTGTGGACCTGATATGCCAATGAAAGTAAGAGGTGGAGAAGTCCCAAAGGGTATTAAGATAAATTCAACATAATATGACTTTACTTTTCAAAGAATGTAAATTTTAGAAATTATGAAAATATACTCTAAGGAAATGTTAGGGGTTTTTTGGTTCCCTATAGCAGGTTGACAGTGGATAGAATACTAGAGTTGGAAGCAGGTAGACTTAGATTTGAAGTCACAAACCCTCTAAGGCTGTTTCCACATTGTAAAATGGAGTTATATCTACTGTACAAGGTTGTAGTGAGGCTCAAATGCAATTAATACACAAATAGCAGGGTTATACAGAGTCCCTCTCCTACTCTCCCATTTCTAATATTCCAAGATTGCTTTAGCCCAAGCAAGAAGTTGGAGTTTGGCTCTCCCCCTTGGACAATTTCACATGTTTTAGGGTAGAAAAGAGAAACATCTATTTATACTCTGGGGTTTTTCCTACTGTGAACTCTTGAAAACTAAGTACTACAAGAGGAAGGCAAGCTGAGATTGCTCCACCATGGGGATCCACTAAAGACCTGGAAAAGGGAGGAAGAGGCAGAGTGGAGTCAGATAGCTCAGTGATACATCAGGTCAACCATGGTAAGACTTAGCAAAGTTGACTCTAACACTTCTTCTTTCTCTCTACTCTAAGAACAACTGCTAAAGAAATCTTTGTAAATTCTTTAAGAAAAAAACACTTTCCAAATCTTTCCTTTACATGCCCAACTTACTTTTTTCAGGTTAGGAAGATGATTAGGGGGAAAGGGGGATAAAACCAAGTTTCCACTATCCTGTAGCTTGCTATCTGAAAGTCTTTTATTTTTTTGGCTTTTTGGAGGGCAGTTGGGGTTACGTGACTTGCCCAAAGTCACACAGCTAGTTTTTTTGGAGGGTTAAGCGTCTGAGGCCAGATTTGAACCCAGGTCCTCCTGACTCCAGGGCTGGTGCTCTATTCACTGCGCCACCTAGCCACCCCTCTGAAAGTCTTTTTAGAGTTACTGGAACTGATTTTTCCAATAAATCATATGCCAATAAGAGCAAATTGTCAAATCTTATGAATGGGAAATCATGAAAAAGGAAGAAAGAGCCAAACCACAGATGGAATCTTAAAGAGCAGAAATGAGAGATATTTCCTATTTTTTGGTCATTTGGAGAGCATATTCCAGACCATATCCATACCCAACTATAAGAAAACATGGGTGAGGAGTAATAGGAAAGGAAGTAGATTACTTGTGGTTAACTAGAACACTATCTGATGGCCAAATATCTATATCCCTAAAATATACTGTATCCCTAAAACAGTCATTTAATCATATTACAACCTATTATTCTCTGCAATAAGACAAAGTAAGGGAATGAGAAAGGTTTGGGTGGATATAGCTCTGATATTGTATGGGCCTATGGTATACCACCTCCCCCATCCCTGAAGGGTAAATGCACAGGAATTCACGCAAGGCAATTAATTATCATACGTGCAAAGTGCTTTGCAAACTTTTAACTTCTACATAATTATTAGAGTATGACTTTATTATCATCACCTTTCTCTCATAGTTCTCTTTTTTTTTTATAGAAATGGTCTAAGGACAAGGTATTACTCTGTCTACATAGTCAATCTTCTATAGAATACTGGACAAGTGAATTAAGATGACTGTTTTCTATAATTTAATGAGTAGACTTCACAGTCAAGTGACCAGTAAAATGAAGTAACAGATATTTTCTATGATCCTTACAAACTCTTAAAACTTCCCAAAATAAGAATTACATACAAGAGATGAAGTAATTGCAGCTGACTCCACAGCCCAATATGCCAAGAAAGTCTGAGTAACCTCATGAGTTAATAAAAGAGAAGGCTAATTCCTAAAATACTTCTTTAATATCCCTTGCCTATCAGCCCCTCCCCTCCCCCAAACTCTGATAAGGAAGGACAATAGGACCCATGGATGTGTGATCTGGGATTCACTTAGCAATTCATTTGCTGCTGCTGCAGTCTCTGCCAGCATAACCTACTCTAGCCCTCACCTCACTATTCTGTGGCAACAAGGAACAGAACTAAATTCTGCCCCATTTCATCCCCTGGGTTAGAACTGTAGACAAGCAAAATCCTGCTCTGTATGGGACTGCAGCATTTACGCACTGGGCTAGAGCAGGAATTAGAAAATTAAAGAAGGAAATGAAGCAGGGTGCTAATGTGGAGGGAATGAGGGATGAGGTTGTGCTAAGCCAGGCCTGAAGGAAAAGGGACTGGCATCAATCTAGGGTGAGTTTTCTCTCCCCAGAAGTTCCTTAGTACTAGAACCGAAGTTGGCAAAAAGTAAATTCTCCAATGTGAGAGGACGTTGAGGCAACTTTGAGGTATAGTCCTGGGAAAGCTGCCATCAAAGGAACAGAGACAGAAAGTGAGCAATGGGGGAGGGAGGAGAAAGAGGAGAAGGGAAGGAAGGAAGGAAGGAAGGAAGGAAGGAAGGAAGGAAGGAAGGAAGGAAGGAAGGAAGGAAATAAAGGAAATATGAGGGGAAAAGACTGAAATAAGCAAAGACCTCAGGAGTAGAAAAAAGTTTAAAAGACAGAGAACCAAGAGACCAACAGAGGTGTTAAAACAGAAGGAAAGCTGGTCTCCAAAAAAATCTAAACAATCCAAATATCTCTAAATAAATATTTTAAGACGAAAGATAATGAATCAACACCTCATGAAGCAGAGGATCTTATGGATTCCCAAAAGAGAACAGAACCACAAGTTCTCAAAAGGTTATTTTGAGCTACACTTGTCTCCTGACTGACTGCAAGCAAGAGTGGTGCCTTCCACTCAATGAACATTCTCACACTTCGTCATACCTTACACATGCCAGAGATTCTAAACCCTCTCAAAGTCATCAGTCAAACTCCACTGCTCATCCCCCTGCTCCCATCTCTTAATTCCTCATTCTCATTTCATTCAACCTTCTGATCCCAAAGTCCCAATCAAACCACTCCTTCCACCCAGGAATATCTATTCCATAAGCAACAAACTTCCCTTCATCCTAAATTTTTTCCTCTTCCACTTCTTTCACCTTCTATAATAATCACTAAAACCTGGATCCTTCTTAATGACACAGCCTTCCTGGATATTCTTTCCAGTACTGGCTGCACTTTCACTCATTCTCTTCCTGGTGGAGGCAAAAGAATTAGAATATTCCTTGCTCCCCATTGCCTCTCCAAGTTCCCCCGCTACCATCATCATTCAACAGTACCTTCTCCTCACTATTCATGCCATTCATATCTACCACTCAATCAAAATACTGGTAGCTACTGTCTACAGACCTCCAAGTTATTTTCCTTCTCTCCTCAATGAGTTCAGTACCTGGCTCATAATTTTCTTCTCTCCTACTCCTGGCCTTGTCCTAGGCGACTTCGCAGTTCCTCAACCCATTTATTTTCCATGACTTACTCCTCTACCCTACTTCAGCCACACCCACAAAGATAATCATACCCTCGATTGTGCTGTCACCCACAAATCCCCATAGCTGACCATATTCTATTAGCTTTCTCTCTCTCCTTCTGCCTCCCCTTACCAAACTCTAGTCTTCTTCTACACCACAATTTCCAATCCCTCAACCCCTCAGTTCTCTCCAGGCTATCTTCCCTACACTAGCCACTCTCTCCTTTTCCCTATTTTAACTCCTGGGTGAACCAGTCCAGCTCTATACTGTCCTCTTCTCTTAAGTCCTCGGCTCCCTTCACATACCACCACTACCAAGCCTCAGCCTTGGATCACATCTACCACCTTCATTCCTACACACCCATGCTGCTGAATATAAGTAGGGAAAATCACAAAACTGTTCAGATTTTTGTCATTCGGTCATGTCCAACTCTTAATGACCTTATTTAGGGTCACAGAGTGGTTTGTCATTTCCTTCTCCAACTCATTTTTGATGAGGAAACTGAGGCAAAAGAAGGTTAAGTGACTTGCCTACAAAGCTAGTGTCTGAGGCCAGACCTGAACTGGGGAAGATGAATCTTCCTAACTCTATCCACTGTGCCACCTAGCTGCCCCTAAATTCAGTACTATGATCACTATGAATTTACTTTCTCAGTATCTCAACTGAACCCTCAAGGGTACCAGGCAATCCTTCTACAACTCCCTTACCAATTTAATCTCCCACTTTCCACAGTAACTCTTCGAAGCCTTTTTCTTCTTTCCTCAAACCTCCCATGACTCCCATTCCCTACCCCCCCCAACCTGGCAGCTAATCAATCAATCAATAAACATTACTTAAGCACCTACTGTGTCAGGCCCTATGCTAAGCACTGAAGATAATATTTTCTAGGATCACACAACTAGTGTCTTGACGCTGCATTTGAATTCCAGTCTACCTTACTCTTAGTCCAACACTCTAACCACGTGCCATCTTGCTGCCTTACCTCAAATTTTATTGAGAAAACTGAGGTCATTCACCATGAGCTCCCTCTTCTCCCCTCTTCCTCATCTCCTATCACTAAGATGTCTTCTGCCACCATCTCCTGCTTCATCCATGTCTCATAGAAAGAGGTAGCCTTACTCCTTACCAACGTCCATTTTTCCATCTGCACTAGTGACTCCACTCCATCCCATCTCCTCCAATATACTGCCCCCCTCTGTCATTCTCATCATTTATCTTCAATCTCTTCCTGTCTAATGGCTTCTTCAGCACTGCTTATAAACCTGCCGATGTCTGCCCCATCCTCAAAAAACCCTCACTTGATCCTTACATCCCTGCTATCACCCTATATCTCTTCTGCCCTTTGCGGCCAAACTCCTTGAAAAGGCCATCTACAATAGGTGCCTCCACTTTCTCTCCTCTCACTCACTTCTTTTTTTTCTTTTTCTTTTTCTTTTATTTTAGTTTACATCATTCATTTCCACGAGATTTTGAGTTACAAATTTTCTCCCCATCTTTCCCCTACCCACCGCCCCCAAACAGCCATCCCAGTGTATCCCCCCTCCCCCAATCTATTCTCTCCTATGTCCTCCCCCCTCACCCCTCTGACTTTCCAGAAGGGCAGGATGGATCTCCCTATCACAGTGCCTGTGTGTCTCAAGTTCCAGTTGGATGTAATTAATAATAATAATAATTGCATATGTATATATATATATGTATATATATATATACATACACATATATATTTTTAACATTTGATTATAGAACTTTAAATTCTAGATTCTTTCTCTTCCTCCCTCGTCACCCACCCCCACTGGAAGGACAAGCAATCAAATACAGGCTGAACATGTGTAATTACGCAGAACCTCTCCAAAGTGTCACTCACTTCTTAACCCCTTACAATTTGGCTTCCAACTGCATCATTCCACGGAAACTGCTCTCTCTAAAGTTACCAATGATCCTTTAATTGCCAAATTCAAGGGCCTTTTGTCAATTCTCATCCTTCTGGACCTCCCTGAGGCCTTTGACATTGCTGATTATCTTCTTCTCCTTCATACTCTCTTCTCTCTGGGTTTTTGGAATAGCACTCTCTCCTGGCTCTCCTCCTACCTATCAGATCCTTCCTTCTCAGTCTCCTTTGTTGGATCCTCATCCAGGGCATGTTTTCTAACCATAGGAGTCCCACAGAGTTTTGTCCTGAGCCCTCTTCTTTTCTCCCTCTCTACCTCCCTTGGTGATCTCATCAGTTCTCATGGATTTAATACGATCCTCAGTCTATGGGGATGATTCTCAAATTTACCTATCCTGCCCTAACCTCTCCTGACCTCCAATCACTCATCTCCAAAGGTTTTTTAAACATCTCAAACTAGATATCTAAGGGACATCTTAAACTCAGTATGTCAGAAACTAAACTCATTATCTTTTCTCCTAAAACTTCCCCTGCTCCTAACTTCCCTATTATCAAAAAAAGATGACACCATCCTTCTAATTCCTCAGACTTCAACTTAGATGTTATCCTTAAGTCCTTACACTGTCTCTCACCCTCCTAGTCCCAGCATAGCCAATCTATTACTTAGACCTATCAATTTCACCTTTGCAACATCTAAGATGCCCTCTTCTCTCCTCTGACACTGCCATCACCCTAGCACAAGCAGGCCCTCACACTTGAACTATTGCAACAGCCTGCTGGTGGACTGGCCTACCCTCAAGTCTCTCCTTTCTCCAATCTATCCTGCATCTAACCACCAAAGTGATTTTCCTAAAGTGCTGGTCCAACCATATCATCCTCCCTATTCAATAAACTCCAGCACTTCCTTATATAAGCCTCCAGGACGAAATACAAACTCCTTTGTTTGGTATTTGATGCCCTTCATAACCTCACCTCTCTAACTTTCCAATCTTCTTATACCTTACTTCCTAATTCATACTCTTTGATGCAGTAGTGACACTGGCCTCTTTGCTGTTCCACAAAGAAGATATACCATATCTTGGCTCTGGACATTTTCTCTCGCTGTCCTCCATGTCTGGAATTTTCTCCCTCTTTACCTTTGCCTCCTGGCTTCCTTCAAGTCTCAATTAAAATCCCATCTTCTACAGTACATTGTTAGAGAAATTGTGAGTTAATACAAACAGATATAAGTACATTATTTGCCTGGGAAACATCCCAAACAACAGAAGCACAATATTCATTTATTCTAAAAGCCCTATAAAATATAAAAATAGGGAGACTTTTTAAATGTCAAAGATTATCTAAAACCAAAAGCAAGTTATCATATGCAATCAGGCTACACTAAAACCTTTCCCAATACACACAGAAATAAAACAAGAATGTCCACTCTCCCTGTAATCATTTTCTTTAATTCCCAAAAGAATAAGTGCAAACTATTAAGAATAGGGAAGGACTGGGAGTCAAAGAAAAGATAAAGAAAAACGAAAAGAACCCTGAAATTTTACCTTACAACTATCAACATGGGCAAAATGACAAATAGGGAAAAAGAAAATGCCCCTGATAAGAAGCTCCTAGAAACACGAAAATATCTCTAGCAGACATTTTATAATAATAAAGAACTGGAAATAAAGTAAGTAGATGCCTCTCAGTTGGGGAACGGCCAAATAAAAACACAGATGAAGCAGAATATTACTGTTATAAGAAACCACAAATATGGTGAATACAGAGAAGCATGAAAATACTTACAAGAACTGATACAAAGTAAACAGAGGCAAAAAAAGAACATACAACAATGACAACAATAATGTAAATGGGAGGAAAAATGAAACAATAAAAAGTGAATGTCACAAAACTACAAAAAACAAGTATGGCTCCAGGGAAGGGATATGAGGAGATAATTCTACACCATTTTTGGCACAGATGGGAAGTACAAGTATGGAACATTAAATATTTTCAGGCTTTTTCAATATTTTGATCAATTTCGCTGATTTTGGGGGGCAGAGCCAAGATGGCGGCGTAGCAGCAGCAACACATCGCAGCTCTCACA
>CM053581.1:225450334-225466622 GCA_028627135.1 Pseudochirops cupreus
TCTCTTATTTGGTTTTGAAAATCCTTCTTCAGCTCATCTCTAGCTTTAAGGCATTCTTTATGTTTATTGGAGGCCCCTGGTGGGGGCGCTCTGGCTGCGCTCTCCTCCTCCCTCTCTTTGCCATGATCCTTCTTTTCCCCAAAGAAGGAATCTAGGGTTTGGGAGCTGTTCTTACTTTGCTTCTTATGCTTATTCTTACTCATGGTTGGTCAGTCTGTGATTTTTTTTTTTTTAAATCTCTGTTGGGTTCTGCTTCCAGAAGAGAAAGCTCTGTCCCAAATTGCTGGGGTCCTCCCGGCTGCTGTAGCTCTCAGGAAGGTTCTGGGTCCCTTTCCTACTTACTTCTGGCTCAGTGGATAATGAAGACTCCAGAACCAAAAGCCCAAGACTGCGATCCGGATCCAGGCCACTCAACATGAGAGCACTGGCCTCTGAACAATCGCTTAGTCCCCTTGCTGTCTGCAGGCCGTGGGCGCGGAAGCTGCAATGGAGAGGCGGGTACAAAACCTCTGCCTTTCGCTTTCCCGCCCTGGAGGCCTTTCGGGGGGATGCTTTTCTCCCCCGATTTCACAAATTCCACTGACCTAGGTCTGAACGCTGCTCGCAGCTGCCGCTAATCCGAGGCTCC
Organism: Pseudochirops cupreus; assembly: GCA_028627135.1. Lineage (NCBI taxonomy): Eukaryota > Metazoa > Chordata > Mammalia > Diprotodontia > Pseudocheiridae > Pseudochirops > Pseudochirops cupreus. The sequence continues at coordinate 225,450,963 of CM053581.1, forward strand.
TCCCGTCCAGCCGCCCCCGGGCTCAGCCAGGGCTTCAGGCCAGGCTGGTTTCGGTTCGCAGTGCTGATATGGTTCCTCGTAGCCGAGCTGACTTTAGTGGAAAGTATATTTGTGTGCATTTTGGAGTTCTAGAATTAGTTTAGAGTCATATTTTATAGGTATTTTCGGGTGGCTATGTGAGAGCTGCGATATGTTGCTGCTGCTATGCCGCCATCTTGGCTCCGCCGCCATATTGGCTCCACCCCCATTGATCTTTTTTTAAACACATAATGCTAGCTTAATGGTTAAATAATTACTTAAATTCTGATTATGGTAGAGAGGTTGAATTTTGTTGTCTTGTTTCACCAGAAAAATATTCTTAGTAGGAATCTGTATCAAACAAGTAAGAAGGAGAAAGTAAGGTAGTAAAAGGTATTTGTGTAGGATTTTGCCTTTTTTTCTAGAGCCTTTCTCAGTTTTCTCATTGTGTGGGTGGCTATGCACTGGCCTGCATGATTGGGTTCCCAGTGATTTTGATTCTCAGTGTTCCATAGATAAAAAAAAACAATAGCAAGGTCTTTGTTGCCTTCTCTACACAGGATCCTCACCCCTCCTCCAGTTCTGATCATGCTTTTCAGCCTATGATAGGAAATGGAAACTGCTGGAAGAAAAAAAAAAGCCCAACAATACATCTTTCACATTTAGGTCTCTCATCCTCAAGTCTCTTTTCCCTGATTTTAGATTGAGTACTGCTTAATAATATTGCTATGACTCTTTTTTTAAATTTTAAGTTCATGACTTAAAAAGAATTCTCTCTTACATACTACATTTATCTCCTCTGCCACTGCCACTACCCTTTTATCTCCTCATACCTGAACTATTGCAGAAGAAGCCTGCTGGTGGGTCTGCCTGCCTTGAGTCTTTCCTCACTCTTTCCACACTCACACTTCCTCCACTCAGCTCTCCAGTTGATCTTCCTGAAACACAAGTAGTCTGACCATGCTGCCCGCACCCCCTTTTTTCCCTGTCGTCTTCAGAATTAAATATAAAATCCTCTGTTTGGCATTTGAAGTATTTTGTAAGTTGCCTCCCTCTTACCTTTCCAGGCTTTTAACTCATTATTCCCCTTGATTAATTCTGCTGTTCAGTGATACTGGCCTCCTTGTTCCTTGAACATGACACTACATTTCTTGACTCTGGGCATTTTCACTAGCTCTCCTTCATGCCTGGAATGCTCTCTCTCCTCATCACAATCTAGTTTACCAGTCTCATCTTCTGCAAGAAGCCTTTCCTGATTCCCTTTAATGCTAGTGCCTTCCTTCTGTTGATTACCTGCAACTTATGCTGGATACATCTTGTTTGTACAAAGTTGTTTGAATATTGTCTCTCACCCTCCCCCCCCCTCCCCCCCGTTAGATTGTGAGCTCCTAGATAGATGTTGTCTTTTTCCTTTCTTTGTATTCTCCAGGGTCTAGGACAGTGCCTAGTACATGGTAAGTGAATAATAAATGCTTACTGACTTCAACTGACTTTCTCATTTCTCTGGAAACTTCAAAAATGCTTGATTAGTTCAGAAGTAATTGAAATTCATATGCCTTCCCGGAGGCAGGAAATTTGTGTTCTTAGCACCTTTGAGTTTTGCCCCTGGTAGATGTTTAATAACTACTTATTAAATTGAATTGATATAATAGTGTATAAAATGATAAAATATAAGTAAGTATAAATTGATAAAATAGTGTATATCCCAGTAAATTAAGACTCAGAGGACTAAACAGTATTTAATGTGATCTAGAAACACTAAAGATAGGATAGTCCCTATTTAACCTATTACACATAGCTTTCTTTAAGATACCACCTATTCATTTTTTTTCATAAAAAATATTTTGTAGATCTAGTCTATAGACTGTAATTGTAAAGATTTGTCCTTTATCAATTCCTTTATTCAGTGTCTGACTTCTTTCTTCTCTAATATTGTTAGAAACTTCAGATTTCCTTGCTGTGGGAACACTCAACACCTGTTTAAAGTGAAACCTGAATATAACTTACAGTCATAATGAGTTGCATAAGACTCAGAGAGTCTACCTAGTTTACCCATGGGTATATGGTTAGTGTCAGAGGCTAGAATTGAGCCCAGTTTTTCCTGACTCAAAGTTCAGCATTTATTGATTATGCCATGCCACTTATCTAATAATAGTAATTATAACATAATAGATCATATTTATATAGTAATTGAAGTTTATGGAACACTTGACAAAAATCCTCATTTAATTCTGTATTATTCCTGAATAAATAATCTCAGGAAATGATAAAGGTAAAAAGGAAAATCAAAAAAGGATTGTAGCAGTAATTTGTACTTTCCTGAGGCTACACAGTCCATGCAAATCTATAAATTAGAACAATTCCTGAAAAGATGGAGTGAGAGGTAACCTCTTTCACCATCTCAAATATATGAATCCCAGAATGCAACAAAGACAGGAAGAAGATTCTAGATGATAAGATTGTAACCTGGTTTCTGTGAACATTTTAAAAAGTATATTTTGACAATTGTAGTTTATTATAATTGATTTCCTTTGTAATTCTTTGTATTTTATTTTATGCATTTAAAAACATTATTCTGAGGAGCTCATAGGCTTTACCAGATTGCCAAAGGAATCTGTGACAAGTTTAAGAACTCCTGATTTAGATCTTGAAGTGGATCTTCAAGGCTAGATAGTCTAATGCCTTCATTATAGATAAAGAGACATTACAGATAAAGTTCTGGAAGCTTAAATGACTTTCCCAAGGTCATACAGGTGATAAACATGAGAGGCATGCTTTGAACTCTAGTGTTCTGACCTCAGAGTGCTCTTTCCCCAAGAAGAAAGGAACTGTTTTCATTTATGCCTTTCTATCTCTGGCATGTAGTAGAGTGCTTAGCATGTAGTTGGTACTTTATTGATACTTTCTGAATTCATTTGACCTAAAAGGTGGATAGATGTACTACACTATCCCTGAGCTGGTAAAGGTAAAACAAATAAGAGAGAGAAGATAACAATAAAAGTGACTCAGGAAATTTGGGATTGGGCAGGGAAATGGGTGCAGGCCTCCATCTCCTCCTGTGCTCAATTGCTCACCTGATACCCTCTGACCTTCCATCTGCGGGGGGAACCTTCCATTTCCTGCTGTGTGCATGTTCCCTGAGGCCAGAAGAAGAGCAAAGATTGTATGGGTTACAGTGTCTACCTCCTACCTGATCTCTAGCCTTCAGAGAGAACAAGAGAGGGCAGGAGAAATGAGGTTCTTCCATCGGACTCACTAGAAAATTGAGTCCATTAGGTATTTTAAAAATATTTTTTAAAAAAAATTATCTTTAGTTTTCAATATTCAGTTCTACAACCTTTTGAGGTTTACATTTTCTTCCCCTCCCTCCCTACTCCCCTCTGCAAGAAGGCATACAATCTGACATATATATTTGTATTAAACATATTTTCACATTAATCGTGTAATAAAGAAGAATTATAACCCATGGAATGAACAATGAGAAAGAAGAAACAAAACAAAAAAGAGAGAGACAAAATAGTATGTGTTGATCTGCATTCAGACCCCGTAATTCTTTCTCTGGATGTGGATAGCATTTTCCATCTGTCTTTTGGAGTTGTTTTAGGTCCTTGCATTGCTGAGAAGAGCTAAGTCTATCAAAATTAGTCATTGCACAGTGTGGCTGTTACTGTGTACAGTGTTCTCCTGGTTCTGCTCCCCTCACTCAACATCAGTTCATATAAAGTCTTTCCAGGTTTTTCTAAAGTCTGCCTGCTCATTATTTCTTAGAGCACAATAGTATTTCATTACATTCATATACCACAACTTGTTCAGCCATTCCCCAAATGATGGTCATCCCCTCAATTTCCAATTCTTTGCCACCACAAAAAGAGCTGCTATAAATATTTTTGTACATGTGGCAATTAGACACTTTTTAAGTGCCTGTTATATGCTAGGTATTATGCAGGTGCTGGGTATATGTAGCAGCAAGGACCCTAGCATACCCAGGATGGCTGTTAGCACAGGTTCTTAGATCTGCTTTTCTAAAGGAAAGCAACTCAAAATGGGTTAACAATCTTACTTTAATCAAACATGTATCATTTACCTAGTTTAGGGGAAAAAGTCAGCACCCTGAGCTTCAGAGAATACAAACAGAAGTTACAAGCAGACAAAAAAAAAATACATACAGAGAAACAGATCAGCAGACAGGGCTTCCAGTTGTCTGACCATTACATCCATACCTAGTTAGTTACCAGAGAGGGAAGCCCCAACATCTAGATTTTCAAAGTGGAGGGCTCAATGGCTACCCAGAGTCTCATCTGGCCAAATCACAACTCTTCCCAAAGTGAGTCCCAAAGCAAAACCTCACATCAGGGTATATAGAGCCTTTTCCTGGGTCAGAGAATGTCACAACCCTTTTGACCCACTGCCCAATCACAAAGTAATAAGGTGTGGGCATTCCTGAAAAACAAGCCTTCTGCCACAGGTACCATGTGACCACATTCAGCCTATTAGGGGGCAGAGTATATTTTCAAATCAGGGCAGGTTCTCAGATTCACTTCAGCCTATCAAGGGACCAAGGTCAGGGAAGATCTTCAGATTTCCATTACCATTACAGTGTACAGAGACAAAATGAAAAATAGTCCCTGCCTCAAAAAAACTTGTATTTTATCTGTGGTATGATATAAGTAGATAATAACATACATGATAATTTAAGAAGGAAGAGAGCACTAATTATTAAAGGTGAATAGTCAGAAAATAATTATTAAGCGCCCACTGTGTGTCAAACACTGAAAAGTGCTGGGGATACAAAAAAAGGTAAAGACAATTCCTGTTCTCAAGGAGAACAATCTAGTGTGTGAAGATATTGGGGTAAGGGGGGAGAAGCGATTGAAAGAGTAGAGGAGAGAAGGTACCTTACTGTTCTGGGGCATGATGAGAGTAGAAAATGATGAAATAACTTCCTTGGCGCCTTTTTTATTTTTATTTTTTTATTTTTTGCGTCTTTTTTTTTTGGAGGGGAGAAGGCAGGGCAACTGGGGTTAAGTGACTTGCCCAAGATCACATGGCTAGTAAGTGTTAAGTGTCTGAGACTGGATTTGAACTTAGGTCCTCCTGATTCCAGGGCTGGTGCTCTATTCACTGTGCCACCTAGCGGCCCCATTGGTTCCCTTTTTAAATGGAGAATTTGGGAGGAACCCTTCTAATGCCTTACTCCACCGTCTCTAAACAGAGGGAAGGAGGAGCACCAGGGACAGGAGTGTGCTAAAGAGGTGTTAGTTTCAAGGTTGAGAAAGTATCAGAAATTCAGAGTATCAGGAAGGGATTCCTATAAGACTTGGCATGTAGGTTGAACCTTGAAGGAAGCTTAGGGATTCTAAGAGGGGACAGTGAAAATGTATTCTAGTCATGAGGGTCTAAAAGTACTTGACTTCCGGGAATCGGTAAGTAAGTCAATTTGGCCATGGTGTTGAGTGCATGAAGAGAAGTAATGTATGTGCAAGAAGGGTAGAAGGGGTGACTAGAGCCAGATTTCAAAAGGCTTTAAATGCCAAGCTAAAGAACTGATATTTTGGAGGACCATAATCATGAATGTGAATGGAATGAACTTATTCATAAAATGGAAGAGGACTAGCAGAATAGATTAGAAAGCAGAATTCAGGAAGATATTATTTATAAGATATGCACTTGAAACTTAAAGACTTGTGCAGTTAAAATAAGGGGCTAGAGCAAAATTTGTTATGCTTTACCTGAATTTAAAGAAGCCCAGGTAATAGTAATCATGATCTCAGACAAAGCAGTAAAAATAGACTTGATTAAAAGAGATAAACAGGGAAATTGCATTTTGCTGAAAGGTACCATAGACAGTTGCATTAACATCAGTAACGCACAGGGTATTCTAAAAAGTCTTAGTACAGTTTTAAACTTTAATAGATTAACTATAACTTAAAACACTCAATGACATATAGAGCTAATAAGAAGCAGGACCTGGGCAGTGATGTAGGTCAGATTTGTTTTTTAGGAAGATTATTTTTGTAGCATTATATATATATAATTGGAGAAAAGGGGAGAGACGAACTTGGGAGTTCAAGTAGGACACTGTTACAGTAATCTAGAGGTTATGAAGGCCTGAAATAGGGTTGTGGCTGTATGAAAGGAGAGAAGGGAAGAGATGGGAGAGATGTAGAGGAAAAATTAATAGGACTTAGCAATTGTGATGAGGTGGAGGGAGGTTTGAGAGATAGGGAATAGCTGAAGATTACTCTGTGGTTATGAACTTTGGTAACCACAAGAGAGGAATAAATTTATGAAGAAAAATAATGATTTCTGTTTTGGATATGTTGAACTTTAGATGCTGAAACATCCAGTTGAAGATGTCCAGTGGACAGTTGGTGATGTGGGACAGGAGCTCAGAACTAGGAGTTAGTCCTTAGTAATATGCCTAGTTCATAGTGGGTGCTTAATAAATGCTTGTTGAGTTGAATTGAGAGTTATTACATAAGATGGTCATTGAAAATAATAATGGAAAAATGATCACAAAAGATGCTTTTTATAACAAAAATTATATGAAATTATAAGAATGTCATTACTTTTGATTAGCTTGGAAGATTTTTTGAAATTGTTCTAGTCCTCGTTCTTTCCCCTTCCCTAGAGGACTTAGACTTATAGATTGTTAGGAATGGAAACGGTCCTTAGAGATCTTCTAGTCTAGGTGTGGGGAACCTGTAGTCTCAAGGCCACATGTGGCCCTCTAGGTCCTCGAAGTGTTTTTTTTTTCTGTGATGTTTGGATTCAGTCAAAAGGCCACACTTGAGGACCTAGAGAGCCATGTGTCCATGAGCCTACAGGTTCCCTACCCCTGTGACCAACCTTATTTTATAAATGAAGGACTTGAAGCCCAGAGAAATAAAGTTTCTTGCTAGTGGGAAATCTGGAATTTGAAACCAAGTCTCCTGATTCCTCTTTCAGTGCTTTTTCCACTACTTCATGCTAATTTACCAGAATAGTTCCTTTCTTCCCATTCTATCCCATCTTTTTCAATAGTTTACTCCTTTTATCATTCCTACCTTCTCACTTACCTTCCTTCTCTCTCGATCAACTGGCTTCTTTCCTACTTCCTACAGTAATGTCCAGAACTGAACTCCTTATATTTACCTCCAAATTATTCCCACTTTCTAACTTCTATTAGGGTGGAGAGTACCCCCATCTTCCCAGTCACCTAGACTCTTAACCTAGGTGTCATCCTTAGCTCCTCTCACTCATATGGTGGAATTAAATTTGAAGCTGACCCTCACTAGTATTGGTAGTTCCATTGAGGATGGGGTCAGTCAGTAAGAAAAGGAGTCTGGAAAGAAAGAAAAAATCTCTTTTTTTTTTCCTGGCTAACCAGGTAGACACTCATAGCATTCACCATGAGTATAAGGTAAAAGCATTCTCTTATATGCCTCTTTAAGGCAGCATTCTGTAGTGTTAGCAAGAATAATTTAAACCAATCAAGGTAAACTTTAACATCAGCTGGATATCATGGATGCAATTTATCTCAGGAACATGTTTGCAGAAGGGGATGTCCTAGCCCATTAAGGGAATGGGATTTGGTGTATTTTTCAACTTATGGAATATAAAATAACAAAAAATTATTTTGATAATTGTGATTTACAATCTTGCATTTTTCTACACTCCCCATAGCCAATCAGCTGCCAAGACCTCCCATTTCTGCCTTCATAATATCTCTTGTATACACCCCCTGCTGTCCTCTAATACTGCCCTGATGTAGGCAGAACATCACCTTATTCTTGGACTACTGCAGTAACTTTCTGGTTGTTCTCCCTGCCTCAAGTTTCTTCTGACCCCAGTTTAGTTTCTACCTGCTCTCAGATTGATCTTCCTAAAGCACAACTTTTACCATGATACTCCCTCCATTTTGTCAACTCTAGTGGCTCCCAGTTGCTTTTAGGATCAAATAAAAAATTCTCTGATTGGCTTTCAGTCTTTCATAATATGACCCATTCCTCCCTTTCCGGTCTTCTTACACCTTACTCAACTGCCATGTATGTACTCAGTAATCCATTGACCATTGGTCTCTTGGCTGTTCTTTCTTTGCCCTAAACACTACATTTCCTAAATGCATATTCACTGGCTATCCCCTATTCCCAAAATGCTCTCCTTCCTAATCTCTGCCTCCTAGCTTCTCTGGCTTACTTCAAGATTCATTTAAAGTCCTACCTTCTATGAGAAGCCTTTCCTGATTCCCTTTAATGCTAATGACTTTCTTGTGAGAGATTATTTTCAATTTATCTTTTATATATCTTGTTTCTATGTAGGTGTTTGCATGTTGCCTCTGCAGTTAGACTGTTGAGTTCTTTGACAGCAGCACTGTCTTTTTTTGACCTTTCTTTGTATTTCTCAGGCCTCAACACAGTGCTTGGCACATTTTTTGTCAGTCAGCCAACAAGATTTATTCAATACCCACTTTGTCAGGCCCTGTACTAAGTGCTGGAGATTCAGATACAAGCAAAAAGAAAGACAGTTCTAGCTCTCAAGGAGCTCCTTCTGATGGGAAGACAACACATTAAAAAAAAAAGCTGAAAAGGGAAGAGGGGAGATGCTGATAGAAAAATCCAGAGGAATTACTTAAATAAAGGTTCTGGGAAGAACAGATTAGAGGAGGTGAGAGTTCCAAGGCTGATGTGATCTTCCAGGATGAAGAGACTTCATCTTGGAGAAGTCTATAGGAAAACAGCCTGATGGGAAAGAAAAAGCTTCATTAGTAGGTACTTAAATGTTTGTTGACTGACTAATGATATGATTCAGTCTTCAGAAGAGGCTGTTTTATATTTTTTTGTATCACATTTTAAAAATCTGAGATCATGCTTTACTGCCAAATTATTGAAAAAAATTTTTTTTTAACTTTCTCTGTAAAACATGAAGAGGGTATGTCATTTTGTTGCTTTAAACCTTTAGTGGTTTAATGTCATTGTATATGACATTTAGGAATATTTAATATATGATATTCTAAGCAGTAGCCATTTATTTTATCTTTAGGCAGCAATACATTTTGTTAATCTTCCCTATTCCCCTTTTATTAAGTTCTATATGCTTAATTAATTGAGTGTTAGTGGCCATTAGCAATGAATAAATAATCTCTGATAAGAAAAGTGAAACAGAGTGAAATAAGTGAACAGGCATAAAAAAAAATGAGATACAGAATTATATAATAATTAATTTTTACCTATCTTAAAATGACTTTCTTGGTTTTAATAAAAGTAAAAAGTACTTAGTTAAAAATTTCTGGAGTTTTGTGTTCCATCCCTCATCTTTTAACCATAAAGTGATATTTTCAGCAGAGTATTGCAGTTGGAGTCAAAACTGAGAAGACCTGCATTTTAAAGTTCTGGTTCTGACACTTATTAGCTGTTTTGGAGCCTCAATTTCTTCATCTTTAAAATGACCTCTGAGATATTTTCTAGTTTTATGTGCCAGAAGATAGTCATATTCGAGACAAGAATATTGTACATCTTTTCTACATTGACTCCTTTTCCATTCATCCTACTTTATAAAGACCAGAGGAAATTTTAATTTTTGATCACCTAAGTCCATGTGATTGTTCTCCAAGGAAGGCAAGCAATAGATTAATCATACCTGTCATCCCAAATGCATTTTTAACTACATGCATATTATTAAAATTTCCTTGACTAGCTTATAATAAATTATATGAAGCTGCTAATAAGTCCTAATTTTTTGGAAATACGAGAACTCAGTACTAATGCAGCATTCTTTGGTATTTTCTCATCCACTTTGAAATGTATTGATATTAAAAATTTAACATTTTTAATTGATTTATCAGCATTTTTTAGTGTTCACCTTTTAGTAACTTTCCTATTCCCTTCCTCATTTTTTTGGGTGGAAAAGCACTGTAAACAGTAGGTATTTAATAATTTTATTGATTCTTTTCTTCAGTAGATTTGAGGTTGAGATAAAAATATTATTTTTGCAAAAATGCAAATTCAGATAGTATGATGACCTCTATAAGACAGGACTGTACACTTTTTGTGCTATTCATGCCTGAGTTTGCAGAAATAGATTAGCAGTCATTTATTTCAGAAAGAAGTTGGTTTTTGAAACAATGCACTGTAATCCTAAATGTTTGCTTAGTTATAGAAATGCACCTCATATAATATCAGTCATATATCATAGTATCAATTAACTATTGAGGACTTAGAAGTAGGACTCATTTTAGGGTTCATATTTCGATTAAACAAATACTTATTTGACATATTAATGTTCATCCAGAAGATGACCAAAATGGTGAAATATCTGGAAACCGCATTAAAGGAGGAACAGTTGAAGAGTGTAGAAGTGATGAGTAATGACTGGTTCTGGGAAAATAAGGCTAAGAGGTTCATACTACCTTCAAATATTTGAGTAGCTGGCTTGTTGAATATAAAGTAGTCTGATCTTGTGGTGCTCTAAAAGACCCAACCTTAGATCAAATAGATAGAAGTTATGAAGAGACAGACTTTGGCTCAATTCAGCAAACATTTATTAAGGGAAAAGGCACTGTGATATACATGGGGAGTACAAAGAATAAAAACAAAACAAAACCAGACAGTGTCTCTGCCCTCAAGGTACTTCCATTTTACTCTGTGTAAGAATTTGATGATGGTGAGAACTTGCCAGTAGTGGATTTTTTTCTCTCTGCTTGTTTACATGAATGAATGAATGAGTGAAAAAGCATTTTTTAAGCCTTTATTCTATGGCAAGCAGTATGCTAAAATACTGGGGCTAGAAATAGAAAAATCAAGGCAATTTCTGCTCTCAAGAAACTCACATTCTAACTGGGAGACAGTTGACATATTTGACTACAAGGTTTGTGGAAAAGTCAGGTAGTCTGGAAAGTACAGTAACAGGACACATAGAGATACTCGGAAGGATCTGTAGGTTGCAGTTGCAAGGCAGATGATAAAGTCTGTTGTCCTTAGGGTGCCATAGCAGGAAAGATGCTGAGGTCTGCCATTTTATTGGAAGGAGGTTGGTGACTTCCATTTCTTCCAAGCAGTTTGGGTGGCCAGCTCTGCTTGTCCCACAGCCCAGGCCTGGAGGATCTCAGGTGAGTGAATTTGTTAAGTAATCAGAGACAAAAAAAAAAGCAAGACAGTTCTAGCTTGAATGCTCATGGGGAGATGGCCCTCGACTGCAGAGTGGATGGGAAAAGATCATCTCCCCTGCAGCTAAATTTTTCTTAATTTGTCCAATTTGTGCAGTGCTGGGGTAGATGGCAAGGCCCTGAGGTTCTTTTGTTACAAGTTTGTGATGAAATGAAGAATAGAGAGGACTACAGAAGATAAAACTGATAATTTTGATTGCATAAAACTAAAGTTTTTGCCTAAACAAATCTAATAAAGATAAAATTAGATGGGAAACAAATAGGAAAAATCTTTGTAGCAAATTTCTCTAATAAATGTCTAATTTCCAAGATCTACAGGGAGCTGATTCAAATTTATAAGAAAAAGAGCCATTCTTCAGTTGATAAATGACCTAAGGATATGAACAGATAAATTCTCAAGGGAAGAAACTCTTCTAAATGACTATACCAAATAACTGTTCATTAGAAAAATGCAAATTAAAGCAATTCTGAGATTCTACTTTATACTCACCAGGGTAACAAAGATGACAAAAAAGGAGAGTGATGAATGTTGGAAGAATTGTGAAAACAGTACTTATTGATGTATTGCTGATGAACCTGTTAATTGGTACAACATTATGGAAAGCAATTTGGAATTAGGCACAAAATAATTAGAAAATAGTATGTGTCCTTTGGTCCAGCTATACCACTGATAGGCCTAAACCCCAGAGAGATCAGTGAAAAGGAAGAGGTTCTTTATGTACAAAAATATTTATAGCAGCCCCTTTTTTTTGTGGTGGCAAAAAACTGGAAATTAATGGGATGTCTATCAATTGAGGAATGTCTGGATAAGTTGTAGTATATGAATGTGTTAGAATACTGTTATTCTCCTTTAAGGAATGAGTAAATGATTTAAAAAAGACATGGAGAAACTTAACATGAACTGATGCAGAGTAAAGTAAGCAGAATCAGAAGAACAATTTATACTATACTATAACACCAGAAAATTATAAAAATGAACAGTTTTGAGGACTCTTATAAACTGATGAAGGATAAAATAGGGAGAACAATTTGTACAATAAACCACACTATAAAAATTATACAATAAATACAATTTATTTATTTATACAATAAACCACACTATAAAAACAAACTTTTATAGCTGTGAGAGCTGTGATCAGTGCAGTGACCATTCATGATTCTAGAAGACTGATGATGAAACATACTGTCCATTATCGACAAGTGATGGATTTAGGGTATAGAGTGAACATATATGTATTTTTGTATACAACTATTAAAGGAATTTGTTTTGCTTGGCTATACATATTTGTTATAAGTGATGGTTAAAAAAAGATTCAAGACACAGTTTTTGGGTAATTTAATAGTTTCATTAATAAGGCCAGAACATTATTAATGAAAGGATGGTCATTTGGCCGTTTTTCTTAGACCAAAAACTATCATGGCAGAGGTTTCAGTTTATATATTCTTTTGGAAGAGGAGTGACAATCAACTCTGACTGGTTAACATTGAGAGGTGAGCTGTATTAAAATGAAGGGTTGAAAGTGACATCATGCCACCCTTGGACTGACTATCTCTATGCTTAGACCACCCCCAGCCTTGTGCTGTATAGACAAAAGCATCTGTTTCCAGCCAAGCTAGATTGAATGCAGTTCACTTGAGATTAGAGATACCTTGTAGTGTTGGATTGGGTTGGGTCAGGTCCAATAGAGAAGTTTAGCTCAGTATACCTAGAGATTAGGGTATTGAAAATAGAAAAGAAAGGGGGAACTCAATCTCCCCAACTCAATTATTAAGAATAATTTCTCTCACCTTTCTTTTTAAAATAGAGGGTGGAAGAGAAAATAGATTTTTGTTAATAAAAATATGTAGGGGAGCACTACAATTATGAAATGTTACTTGGACTTTCAGATGCACTGTCATCTCCAGTTGTTCTGATCTATATCTTGCCACTGAACCCAGATGACTCCAAAGGAGAAAGTGAGGTTGGTGATTTTGTACAACCCTCCCTCACTTAAATTCAATTCGTTTGCGTGTCATGACCTCACCTCCCTGGTGTCATAATCCTTCTCTTCCCGAACAACAAAGGACAAACAACATTAATTTTATTTAACAGTTATATTTTAATATAAGAGATCTTTTGGGAAATAAGAGTAATCTGTAAATATTTGTAATGTAAAAAGAAAACACATTAATAAAACTTAATTTAAAAAGGTTACAAGCATAGGGAATGGTTGTGCACCTGGGAGTAGGAAAGGGGAAGGAGGCCTGGAAAGGAAGGTATGTGGGAAAAGGTGAGAAACCAGAGAGGAGCTGGAGTGGGGAAGGACTTTCAAAGTCTAACCCAGGGGTGGGGAACCTGTGGCTCAAGGCCACATGTGGTCTTCTATTTCCTTGGGGTAAGCCTTTTGACAGAATCCAAGTTTTACAGAACATTCCTTTTATTAAGGAGATTTGTTCTGTGGAGTTTGGATTCAGTCAAAGGGCTGCACTTCAGGAACTAGAAGGCCCATGTGTGGCCTCAAGGCTGCAGGTTCCCCACACCTGGTCTGACCCATGCCATACCTCTGGACTAGGGAACTCTTCCCTACTAAAGCTATTCAAGTAGAAGCTTGCTGACCATCCATCAGGGAATTTTTGAGATAGTAAAATGAAGAGGTTGAACCAGATGATCTCAAAGAGTACTTTTGGTTCTAACATTCTGTGATTCTAGATTGCTTATATTTTAATTTCAGTTTTTCTGATTCTGTAGTGTGATTATTGTATACACAGCATAGTGCTACATCTGTGGCAAACATATAAAACAGATAAGACATAAGTCAAGGAAAACTCCCATAATGTGACAGCCCTTAATTAAATGGTGTTATGAATGGTATGGATAAGATAGTGCTTGTTGGCGAACTAACCTGGTTGATTCGAAGAGACTTATTACCAAGATATTTGCTACTAAGTGAGAATTTTTTTGGACAGAGCAACTTAGGAAACTATTTTCTAAAATGTGGAGGAAAGGTTATCTTCACAGTTGCCTCAGCACAGTGCTTGGTACATCTTAAGTTCTTTTTTTTTCTTCAATTTTGTTTTATTAAATTTGTTTATCTACTTTTAGTGTACAACAGTTTCATAATCCCTTGAGTTCCAAATTTTCTTCCTCCTTCCTCCCCTCCCCCTCAGTGGCATGCAATCTGATATAGGATCTACAAATACCTTCACATTAAACATTAGTCAGGTTGTAAAGAAGAATTATAAACAGTGAAGTGAACAACGAGAAAGAAGAAATGAAACAAAACTAAACAGAAAAGAGAGAGCAAGTAGTTTGCTTCAATCTGCATTCAAACTCCGTAGTTCTTTTCTCTGTATGTGGATGTCGTTTCCATCATGAGTCTTTTGGAGTTGTCTTATAACCTTGCATTGTTGAGAGGAGCCCATTCTATGAAAGTTAGTCATCACACATATGATGTATCTGTAATTGTGTACAAAGTTCTTCTGGTTCTGCTCTTCTTGCTCAGCAGTGAGTTTATATAAGTGTCTCCAGGTTATTATGAAGTCCACCTGCTCCTCATTTCTTATAGCACAATAGTGTTCTATTACATTCATATACCACAACTTGTTTAGCCATTCCCCAATTGATGGGCATCCCCTTAATTTCCAATTCTTCGCCACCCCAAAAAGAGCTGCTATAAATATTTTTGTGCAAACAGGTCTTCCTCCCACTTGTATGATCTCTTTAGGATACAGCTTTAGAAGTGTTATTGCTGGGTGAAAGGGTATGTACTTTTTTTTATAGCCCTTTGGCCATAGTTCCAGATTGCTCTCCAGAATGATTGTATCAGTTCACAACTCTACCAACAATGCATTAGTGTTCCAGTTTTTCCACATCCTCTCCAGCATTTATCATTTTCCTGTTTTGTCATCTTAGCCAATCTCACTGGTGAGGTGTGGTACACCAGAGTTGTTTTAATTTCCATTTCTCTAATCAGTAGTGATTTAGAGCTTTTTTCATATGTTTATAGATATCTTTAATTTCTTCCTCTGAAAACTGCCTGTTCGTATCCTTTGACCATTTATTAATTGAGGAATGACTTGTGTTCTTATAAATTTGACTCAATTCTCTGTATATTTAGAAATGAGGCCTTTATCAGAGACACTGGTTGTAAAAATATTTTCCCAGTTTTCTACTTCCCTCCTAATCTTGGTTACATGAACTCTATTTGTACAAAAATTTTTCAATTTAATGTAATCAAAATTATCCATTTGTTATGGGAATCTGAAGATCTTCCCTGCCCCTAGGCCCTTTGCTAAACTGGCTACGTGACTCTGAGGACCTTTGGATATTTGAAAGTATACTCTGTTCCCTAATAGGCTGAATGTGGTCATGTGGAGCCTGTGGCGCCAGGCTTGTTTTCCAGGAATGCCCGTGCCTTGTAGCTTTGTGATTGGGCAGTGGATCTAGAGGGCTGTGACATTCTCCAAGCCAGGAGAAGGCTATATATACGCCCTGATGTGAGGTTTTGGTTTGGGGCTCA
>CM053581.1:225467122-225501668 GCA_028627135.1 Pseudochirops cupreus
TGATGGAAGTACACACTTCTGTAAAGGGACAGGGACAGGGTAGAGAACAGAACAAGGTGAGGGTCGGGATAGGAAGGAGGGACATAGAATCAGTCTCTCACAATATGCCCACTGTGGAGAAGTTCTGCATAATTACACATGTACAGCCTGTATTTAATTGCTTGTCATTCCAGTGGAGGTGGGTGACAAGGGAGGAAGAGAAAGAATCTAGAATTTAAAGTTCTATAATCAAATGCTAAAAATATATATGTATATATATATAAATATATATGTATATATATACATACATACATACATACACAATTATCATTATTATTATTATTAACTACATCAAACTGGGAATTAAGATACACAGGCACTGTGGTAGGGAGATCCATCCTGCCCTACCGGAAAGTCAGAGGGGTGAGGGGGAGGACATAGCAGATAGCAGATTGGAGGAGGGGTTATACAGTGGGATGGCTGTTTTGAGGTGTTGGGTAGGGGAAAGATGGGGAGAAAACTTGTAACTCAAAATCTCGTGGAAATGAATGATGTAAACAAGAAAATAAATTAATTAACTTTAAAAAATTAAGAATCTGCCCAATCCATTATTTACCCTTGATGTCAAGGAAGTAAATTAAAAATCATACTAAGTCATTAATAGCCTTTGGAAGATTTTAAGATAAAGGAATTAGTGGAGTTCCAAAATACGAGTTTACTCCAATGGGGCCCATTAATGTCTTCATTCAGTATAGGGCACCAACTGTAGGATTTCAATACAATTTAACAATTTCAAGAAAATAAATTTATTTTTATTCAGTTTCCCAAGCATCTTATACATACATTATCTCATCCTTAAAGCAACCCTGTGTGGGAAGTAGCTCAAGTATCGCCATCACTTTACAAATAAGAAAACTCAGGCTGAAAGGTTAAGTGACTGGTGGAAGTAAGAAGTTGAAGAAGAACTTGCACCCACGTCTTCTGAATAGCAATCCAGTGCCCTTTCCTCTCAAACTTTTTGAAAACAAATGGAAAGAATTCAAAACTTTATCTCTTTTTCAAATCAATGTTCTTATTGAGGGCCAAGAAAGCTGGGAAGACGGTAGAGATACTGGAATTGTCTTATTTCAGGAATAAACATTTTTAAAAACTATTAGTTGCCTATTAGAATATATTTTGACTTTATGACTATAGAGAGAGAGAGAGCGAAAGAAAGCACAACTCTGAAATTTGATCAGAATCTACATTTTCTCCAGCTGGTTATGAGACTGACAACTGGTCAAGAACCCCAGATATTCTCTATCAGTCTTGATACTAAATAAAAATCAACTATATTCACTTTCAATCAATCAACAACATCTATTAAGCACCTATTAGGTGCCAGGCACTGCACTAGCAACTGGAGATACAAAGAATAGAACAATCCTCTTCTCAAAGACCTTACGTCTAACAATAATAAACTACACTGACTGTATCGGTGTGCTATATCCCACTTTTGAGCCAGCAGAAAAAGCCGATTACAGTTCTGTCTTCTTGCAGTTAACTAACATGAAAAGAATACTGTAATTTCTTCTAAAGTCATTCAGCTGCTAAAAGTTCACACAGAGATTTGAATTACAACTTGATACAGTAGCCTGAAATTTCATCTTTCAGAAACTTTATTCTAAAACCCTGATTTGTATACATTTAGATAAATAGCTATACAGTTACTGAGCTTGAAACTCCACTCCCATGACATTCCAGAGCTCCTACAATTGGACTATCCCTACTACTGCTTTGGGTGAAATATTATAGCATGGGATTTTAGGTCTGGAAGGGATCCATGAAGAAGATTGTTTTCATATTATGCATTTTCAGATAGTTGTTGGCGTTTTTTTGCTTTTTTTTTTTAAATGAAGAATCCCAAAGAACTAGCCTGAGGACCAAGAAACTGGTTATAGACCTGGCTCTGCCACAATTTATGTGACCTTGTTTAAATCATTTCCTCTAAGCCTTAATTTGTTCATTTGTAAAGAGCTGTTCCAATTCTAAAACTTCTAGAATACTGTTTTGTAAAATGGCATATTATAATGCACTAACAGATGGTACTATACTAAGAATAAAACTGTTTATCAATTAAAAGAAAATCCTAGCATCCTAGAACATCATAAGGATTCTGGGACTGATTATCTATCACAACCACCTATAATTTTACTGATAAAGAAACTGAAGCCCAGCAAGGATAAATATATCCCCTTAAATCAGACAGCTTATTTTTTTAAGCCCTTCTTCTTTTTCCTGCTCCTTACCCACCATTTTTTTGTTAACAGGAATTCATATTTGGTGTGGCTTAACTATTTCAGAAGGTTGTCAGATTAACTGTCAGAATGCTTCTCTGAAACATTTTTGTGCTATTGTTTTTTAAAAAATAATTTAAAAAACTGTTGGCGTTAATAAAAATGTCAATGTGAAAAAAATAAAAAATAAAAAAATAAATCAGATAGCTTAGTTAGTGGCAGAGCCAGCACTATAACACCCAGGTGTCCTAATTTTCAAGCCCACACTTTATTCTACTGAATCACATATCATTTGCTCCATTCTCATTTTACACAACAACTTATTTTAAAGGAGAACAATGTGCAAATATCTGATGCATCATAAATGAACAGGGACTTTTCCTCAGCTATACAACATGGAAAAAAATAAAAGATACCAAGAAATGCTTCTAAGGTATAAAAGATGTGATTTTGGGCCTAAATAACATATCTCATGTTACTTTAGCAATTAGGTAATGATGCACACTAAATAAAGCTAGAATAATACACTAATATGAAAGAGTAGAAAAGATGAAACTAAACAGATAATTACCAGATCCTAAATTAATCTTTCACTTAAACTTTTTACCTGAGGATCTCAAAGTGTTTTTTATAAGTACGTGCTAGGGGCAACTAGGTAGCACAGTGAATAGAGCATGGGCCTTGGAGTCAGGAGAACCTAAGTTCAAATTCGATGTCAGACACTTGATACTTACTAGCCGTATGACCTTCGGCAAGTGACTTAACCCCAATTGCCCGACCTTCCCCCCTCCAAAAAAAAGGGAAAAAAAAACTCAGGGGACTACCTCCTACAAAAGGTCTCTCCTGGGCTTTCTCCAGTTATAAGTACATGCTACATGAGTCTCAGTAGCTTAGTCTCTTCTATACAAAAGTGACAATATATTTTTGCAACACACCTCAGCTGTTTAAAAAAAGGGAGAAAAATTTCTGGAAAGCATTTGATAAAATTCTACAATGTAATAATTTTATTTACAATTCTATGTTCAGGAAAAACAATTAACTGCCAGTTATATTTCTTAATGACTAATATTCACTGCTAAACAGGTTGAGACTCTCAAGGGGAAGCCTGAGAAAAGATATACAAAAATAAAGGAAACATTTGCCCAGTTAATCATTTATTTCAAAATGCGATTGTAGAGCCTTGTTTATCCCCTGAAAAAAATAAGATTTCTGATACAAAATTTAATTTCCAATTAATATGAAGACAATTTTACTATATAATAAAGTTTAGAAAACTTAATAGAAAATACATGAGGTGATACTCAATTACAGAGTAAATGGACAATCTGATGTTGCTTTGCCTACTTGAGCTACAACCAAAGAGTAGTAATATTAATAGCTTACATGTACAACTTTAAGGTTTACAAAGTACTTTATTCACATTATTTCATGTGACTCTCAAAATAACCCTACTAAAAAAATATTACAGGTGTCATTATCCCCATTTTGTAGGTAAGAAAAAGTTCTTAGGTTAACTGAGTTGCCCAAAGTCACATACCTAATGACTGTCAGAGGCAGAATTTGAACAAAGGTTGTGCTTGGTTTCAAGTTCAGAGCTTTTCTGCCTTTAAATGTGTAAGGAAGTGTAAGGAAATTAAGAAAACTGTAAGAACTTAATACATATAATTAATAAATACTGAATTGAAACATGGCAGTCCTCTTCTTTGTTTTGGCTGTTCTGCCCAGCCTGAAATGAAGGACAATGTGGAGAAGGGAAAAAAAGTCCTAAAGAGAGAATCTCTTTTTCCCCCTCAACCTTCCAAGCCCAGTCTACTGACATGCTGCTTAGCTTTCTTTAGAAAAAAGAAGATGGCCAGCTGGTCCCACACGAGGCCAGGCTCAATAAAGTACTCCACCACTCTTAACGAAATAAGTCCTGCAGACAGGAATGAGATAAACTGAAAATTTAAAGGAAATGGACATATCTACAACACTAAATAACTGAAATAGCAAAACAAGAAAGAGATTTTTGGAGGGGTTGGGTCTCCCTGTATCATCCAGGTTTAATAGTATAGTGGCTGTTCAGAGGTCAAACCCAGTTGCAGATCAGCCCAGAAACTCTGACCTGCTCCATTTCTAATCTAGGACAGTAAGCCTATCCTTATGCAGTCTGGTACACTCTACAAAACTCCTTTTATGAGATGGAGATGAGCATAATACCCAAAGGAATAACAGGAAAAGCAGAGAAAGAGGGCTATCAAAATGAATATCACTTATAAATAATGATATAAACCAAACAAAATGCTAGCAAAGAAATATAATATTCAAAAAAGACTTATTCATTATGACTAAGAGAAGAAATATGGTATAGAGCAGAGGTGTCAAATACCTTTCCACACTTTCCTTAGTGCCTCAAACCACATTAAAATGTAATTGAGAAATACTTAACAAAATAAAACACAACAGAACACAGATAAAAATATTCTAAGTCAATATGCCATCTTCAGATACTTGAGTTTGACACCACTGGTATAATAGATAGAGTGCCTCATGGCCCAAGGACATAGGCTCAATTCTTGCTCTGTAATCCTGGACGAGTCATTAGCCACTCACTGCATCGAAGACTACATGGGGGGAGGAGGATTGGAAGAAGGAGGGGGAGATGTAGGCACTGAGCTACTTTGTAAAGTAGGTTTCTTCACTTAGCAGTTCCCTATATGAGTGGTTCTCAAAGTGTGGTCTGGGGGGTGGGGGGCCCTCAAAGGTCAAAACTTTTCATGATAATACTAAGTTGTTATAATTTCTAATACAATATATATCAACAGATATAATCCATATAAACAAAAGTTCTTTGGGGAGAGCGGTCCTCGATAACTTTTTAAGAGTACAAAAGCATTGGTCCTGACATGAAAAAGTTTGAGGACTGCTTTTTCCTATACCAATGAAATCACAGGTCCAGTTCTTATCTCTATGACCAAGCTGGATTATACTAGGAAAGCATGGACGGTTCAACATCAAGAGAACAATAAGCGTACTTAATCATGTAAATAACAAAAACTACATATTTATATCAATTGTTGTTCAGTTGTGTCTTTATGACCCTATTTGGGGTTTTCTTGGCAGCTATACTGGAGTGGTTTGCCATTTCCTTCTCTAGCCCATTTTACAGATGAGGAAACTAAGGCAGAGTTCAATGACTTACCCAGGGTCATATAGCTAGTTTATTTCTGAGGTTAGGTTTGAACTCAGGATGATGAGTCTTCCTGTCTCCTGGCCCAGTACTCTATCCACTACAGCATCTACCTGCCCTTTATATATCAAGAGGAGGAAGAAAAAATTTTCAACAAAACACTATATAGCACTCATTTATGTTTTTAAAACAATCCTAGAAAGCATAAATATTTCCATCCTTTTCAAAAATTAACAAAATGCTCAACAATAATCTGCAATGAATAAAAAGGAAATCTTATCAATAGGTCCCTTTCAGAGCTAAAATCTTATATTATTCACCCAGTATCTCAACCAACCCAACAGTAGGGATAACAGCTGTGGCTGTTTCCAGAATTATCAACCCATAAATGCCAAAGAAAAAGTGAGAGGTCAGTGTGGACTTTGGGAACAGGGGGACTGAGAGTGTGGTCTGGCCTCTGCCCCCAGAAGGGGAAGCAGCTCAGGCACGGCAGCTCCTCCATGTGGCTGCTTCAGAGCTCCTGGCCTGCAGATTATAGGGGACCAAGTGACCATCCTGAGGAGTAATCGCTCTTGCTTTAACCTGCTTGGATCTAGATCACTGTCTTGGGTGGAGGTCCTGGGGTGTGTGACCAGGTGCCAGAGCCTGTGGAGGCTTCAGAGAGGGCATCCAACTAATAGCTCCAGCAGCTACGAAAACCCCAGAATCTTGAAGGAAGAAGAGGATTCTATGAGAGAAAGGTAAGGAGAGAATCTATTCCAGGGTGAGAGCTAACCAATGCAAAAGCTCAGAGATGGAAAGTAGAATGCCATGTGTCAGGAAGAGAGAGATGGCCAGGTTGGCTGGATGACAGGGTGCAGAATAAGAGTAATATAAAATGAGGGTAGGAAGATAGGTTGGGACAGATTGTGAAGGGCTTTAAAACTAAAAAGGGGGCTTTTGAATTTTACTCTAGAGGCAATAGGAAGCCATTAGAGTTGGTGGAGTAGATCTGATATGGCCAGATGTGCAATTAAGCAGCTGTTCTGTTGAATGGAATGGAATGGGAAGAGACCAGGGCAAAGAAAACATTAAGGAGGCTGCTGCAATGATGAGACTTGTTGGGAAGGAAAAAGTAGCAAGATTAGGTAACTGTTAAGACATAAGAGTAAGAGTCTGGGATAATGCTTGAGGTTACAAATCTGAGAGAATAGAAGAACAGTGGTGCCTTCCATAGAAAACACAAGTTTGGAGGAAGGGCGAGGTTAGAGGATTTTGAATGTGCTGAGGTTGAGATATCTCTTCAACATACAGTTTGAAATGCTTAATTAGCAATTTGTGATGAAGGATGAAAGCTCAGGAGAGAGAAACAGGTTGGAAACACAGATTAGAAGTCACTGGCATAGAGACGGTAACTAAAATAAAGGAATAAACATCGAGGGAAACAAAATTATCCCTGTTTGTAAATTATTTGATTTACTTAGAAAAACTCAAAGTATCAATGAAGAAATTAATCAAGATGATTAATATTTTCAGTAAAGTTTTAGGGGTTTTTTTGTTTGTCTAATCATTTTTCAGTTGCTTCTGACTCTAAACAGGTACAAAATAAATCAACAAAAACAGGCATTTCTAAACAACACTAACAAAAACCAGAATGAAATAAAAGAAAGTCTATCCAAAATAACTACAAATTGAATAACAGTCCTGGGAATTACCTACCAAGAAACACTAAGGATTTTCATAAATGTAATTTTTTTTTATAAAAATAAAAGGAAGACAAGTAATTGGAGAGAGAGTCACTGCTAGGCCAGACCAATATAACACAAAAAAACCTGCCAAATTAATTTACAAATGCATGTACTATATACATCATTTTACTAAAGAGTTACTTAATGGAATTCAAAACTCATTTGGACAACAAAAGATCAAGGATTTCATTGAAGATGAAAAAAAACTAGGAATGAAGGGTGCCTAGAATTAGCCCAGCACTCAAACTATTACGAAACAGTAATCATCAAAACTACTTGTTACTAATTAAAAAATAGAAATGTACATCAGTAGAACAGACCAGACAAACAAGATCTAGAAGGAAACAGACACAATAGCTCAGTGTTCAATAGTCCCAAAAAAACCAAACTACTGGGGTAAGAGATCCCTGTTTTGTAAGATCTGCAGGAAAAATCAGAAAATAGTTTAGCAAAAAATAAATTTCAACCATATCTTAAACCATCTTACACAACAAAGTACATAAGTAACCTAAATACAAAATTACCTAAATGTAAAATATGTAATATTTAACATATTTAAAAATTAGAGAACAAAATAATGAACCTTTCACAACTATACACTGTCAGTAGAATTCATTACCAAACAAGGGGCACAAAAAGCAAAATAGATAGTCTGAATTTTATCTTATATTTATTTGCAAATATGGTGTACCAAGACTGTAGAATGTAAACTCTTTGAGGGCGGAGACATATATTTCCTTCTGTCCTTGTGTTCCCAAGCCTAGCACAATGCCTTGCACATAACTATTTAATAAATTCTTGGTGAATTGAATATACAATTTTTAAAGTAACAAAACAAGGCAGCTAGAATAAAAGAAGCTACTAAATGGGGAAAATAATCTTTGTATGAAATGTCTGACAAAAAGTTAATATCCAAAAATAATAAGAAATAAATCCAAATAAGGCTAAGAGCTATTTCTAACTAGAAAAGTGGTCAAATGATGTCAAAAGTTTTCAAAAGAAAAACAAAGTAAGAACAACCACATTGAAAAATATTTAATATTATTAAGAGAAACACAAATTAAAACAACTCTGAAGTTTCATTTCAAACTCATCAAATTAGCAAAGAGGATAAAAGACAGAATCTACGTGGCAGGGTCTGTGAGAAGACAGGCACAATAATACACTGCTGGTAAAGCTGTGAATTGGTCCAACTGTTCTACCAAACAATTTGCAATTATGACAGATAAGCGACTAAACTGTTCGTACCCTTTGGCCCAGCAATAGACTGGGCATCAACACCAGGGAAAGTCAATGACAGAAAGATATGTCTCTCATATATATCAAAATATTCAAAGCAGCACTCGTAGTGGTCAAAAAGGGATAACAAAGAGGTGGTCCATTGATTAGGGAATGACTAGGCAAACTGTAGTATATGAACGTAATGGAATATTAGGACATTAAATAAAATAATGCAATAAGGACGAATCCAAAGAAATAGAGGAAAAAATGCATAGGAAATGATGCAGAGCAACAAAAAAAAAAAAGGCAGAACCAGGAAGGTAACACGTACCAATACAACAATGCAAATTTCAAAAAGAAATCAGAATTCAGATTAAATGCAATGACCAAACTTGTTTCCAAAGGACTACTTCCCTCCTCTCAGTAGAAAAGGAGTAGACCATACTTAAAGACACTGTTCTACGTGGTTGCTCTCTCAGCTGATTTTGCCTGTTTTTGTTTGTTATAAGCGAGAGTTCTAAAGTGGGGGAGTAGTACTGGAAAATTATTGTAGTGTAAGAAAAAGAATTAATAAAACATTACAAGAAAAAAAAGCAGAATAACCATCACAAAGTTATTTCTAAGACATACCTTATTTATAAAATTCATAGGATAAATTTGTTTGTCAATTTTTTAAATTGCGTATGATATTAAAAATAAGTATGCTTGCTAAAAAAGTAAGAGGCAATAGGGCTTGCTGGCTAGAGATCCAGCCTTAAAAAACCTGGGTCCAAGTCCTACTTCAGACATACTAGCTGTGTGACCCTGAGCAAATCAATTTAACTTTTCAATCTCGGACACTTACTTGCTGTAACAAATCATTTAACCCTATTTGCTTCAATTTCCTCATCTGTAAAATGAGCTAGAAAAAGAAATGGCAAATCACTGCAATATCTCTGCCAAGAAAAGTCCAAATGGGGTCACAAAGAGTCGGACAATATGGAAAACAACTAAACATTATATTATATTTTTATTTATTTTGTTCATCATTTCCCAGTTATATTTTAATTGGATTCAACCTCGCTCAGGAGTTTTGAATGCCTCGACTTGACACCTCTGCTCCAGACAACTATTCAAGACTATGAGATGTAGAGACGGTGCTAATCTCCACTGGTAGGACTTTCCTGGTCCAGGAGTTTCTCATATCAATAAAATCACATGTCCCTATTAACAAGATATAGAACACCTTCAACTCAAGCAATCTAACACTAACAATAACTTCAAAGGAGCATCAATAGATCATAAAACAAACTAGTCTGCTCACTGTTACCTGACAAGTCTTGTTCATTCCTGTCCACAAGTCTTTGATAAAATCATTCCCCACACACACCTGGCATATAACCTTGACTTGCCTCTCCACTTCATAAATCCAACAGACTCTTCTGGCCCTCTTCCTCCCTGATACTTTCCCTGACCCATGGCAGCCCCTCCCCTCCCCTCTGAGCTCTTCATGCCCTCGATAGTCTATACCACTGATAAGATCATAAAATGGAGTCAGAAGAGACCTTAGAGCTCACTTAGAGCTCTACAATCCCTTCATTTTACAGATGAGAAACAGGCCCCAAAAGGGCAAGTGACTTTGTCAGGTAATAACAATAATGGACATTTACATGGTACTTTATAGTTTGCAAAGCGTTTTACATAGATTATTTCAGTTGAGTCTTAATAACAATAGGTATTATCCTCATTTCAGAGATGAGGAAGAAGGGAAACAAATAAGCACGTATGCAGCCCCTATGCGCTGGCACTGTGGCTAATATTATCTCCTTGGATCTTCACAACAACTTTGCAAGGTAGATGCTATTATTATCCCCACTTTAGAGTTGAGGAAACTGAGGCAAACAAAGGCTAAGTGACTTACCCAGGGTCCCAGAACTAGTGAGTGTCTGAGGGAGGATTTGCACTCAGGTGTTCCCGAATCCAGGCCCACGGTCCTATCCACTACACCACTAGCTGCCTCAAGAATAAGGGGACTGAGACTAAATCAGTCAGGTAGCTTGCCCACGATCACACACCTAGCAAGTGTCAAAGGCAGAAAACCGTCAGGAAAACCTCAGGCCGAGTCCCACACTATGTTATGGCACCTCTCAACTTTCCCCAACACCAGACAGGAAGTAGTTAGGCTCGGATCCAAATACTGGTCCATCTAACTCCAAACCATAGGAACACAACACCATAGATTTAAAGTAGGAAAGGACCTCAAAGGTACTCTGATCCCAGGAGGAAAGCAAGAGAGATCAAATGACACGCCTAAAGTCACGCTGGTATTAGGTGGTAGAGAAAGATTGTGAAACCAGGATCTCTACCTCCAATTCTAGCACTCTTTCTATGGTACCACGCTGCCTCCCAAATCTAATGTTCTTTTCACTTTTCCACACATCATATACTGTCCTGTATTAGAGATTGACTTTATTGTCTATAATATACTGTCTTCTTAACTAGAAGATAAGCCCCTTGGGGGAAAAAGGAATAGATTTTATACCTCTCTATATCCAGCCCAGAAAGTGGTATACTACTCAGTAAATATCTGGGCAAGTTCTCACCCCACTGACCTAGGCAGTCTCAAAGCACTGTCACAGTGTGCTACCAGCCACCTACATGTGATCTTTTTATTCTGAGAGCAGTGCAGTGTTTTATTTCTTCTGTCAAGTCTCTATTTTGGCATCCCAAATAGCACAAGGCAGCAAATACACAATTTACAAGATTCGATCAGTTTTCTTCTCTTCTGCTTTTCATACATTACAAACTGGTGCCCAATTAGAAAGAGAAAAGAAATTCATGAGACTAGAGAAAAAGAAAAAGGGCACACTCAATAGATGCAGAAGGCACAGAAAATTATTATGAAAAAGATCTAATGAATATACCAAGTACTCACTGGGGACTTACTATATATTTAGTACTTTACTCAATCCCAGAAAAGATAAAGTAGTATAAAGCATGCTCTAGCAGTAGCACCTGAACTCCAGAAACTTCTATCTTATTTGAAGAGAATCTCTTTGAAATAAAAGTGAACACAAGTCAGGATATAATTTAGTGCTAAATCTGGGTACCTAGATAAGTGCCTAAAAGACTCAAAGACAAAGGTACTTCAGATAGGGACAGAACAATCAGGGAAGGATTGTGGAAGAGGTAAAACTTGATCCTTAAAAGATAAGTAGGGTCTGGACTCAGAAAATAGTGGGAAGAGAATATTCCTGGTAAAATGAATAACATGAAGAAATCAAAAGCAAGTATAAATATTATCTAATCATCATAGAGAGGAAAGAGAATGACCAGTCTGAAGAGTAACAAACAAGAGAGGAAAATAAAGGTATTACTGGAGTTCTTCCTTTTATTAAGAAGCATTACATACTGGAGAACTAATTGTATGTTTTCTCAAATTTCATTCATTTTCTATAGATGTAATGCTTTGCTTAATCCAAGTCAAATTTTCTTTATGATAAATTCTTCTCCATCATCCTTATCAGCCCTTCCCTCTATAAAAGCAGTTCTCAAAGAACAGTTCATAGGTCTCTGGGGGGGGTCCCAAGACCCTTTCAAGAAAGTCCCCAAGGTCAAACTATTTTCACAATAATACAGCTGTCTCTATTAATTCCCTATACAAA
Organism: Pseudochirops cupreus; assembly: GCA_028627135.1. Taxonomy (NCBI): domain Eukaryota; kingdom Metazoa; phylum Chordata; class Mammalia; order Diprotodontia; family Pseudocheiridae; genus Pseudochirops; species Pseudochirops cupreus. The sequence goes on from CM053581.1 coordinate 225,479,139, forward strand.
ATATTGTTATCATGTAACAACAAAAAAAAAGGACAATGATTTCTTGTCTACCAAGTTTTCAGGACATTTACTTTAACTAAAGTTGTATTTCTAAGATCTGAGATTTTTTTTAACTATCAGCTGTCAAGATCCTATCAATCAACAAGCACATTTATTAAGCAAAATAAACCTTTACTAATAAGTTAATATAAATAACTATGTGCCAAGCAGGCATTATGCTAAACACTGAGGTTATAAAGGCAAAAATGGAAGTCTTTGGGTGGCTAAGTGGTGCAGTGAATAGAGCACCAGCCCTGGAGTCAGGAGGACCTGAGTTCAAATCCGACCTCAGACACTTAACACACAAAAAAACTAGCCATGTGACCTTGGGCAGGTCACTTAACCCCAACTGCCCAACCTTCCCCCCTCCAAAAAAAAAAAAAAGCAAAAAAAAAATTTTTTTTAAATGGAAGTCTTTGCCCACAAGAAGCTTAAATATAAACATATACAAAAGAGACACAACATATTTTAGGAGGAAGGTCATAGAAGTTGTAGAGGTCAGAAAAGCCTTCATAGAGAAGGTGGCAATTAAGCTGAACCTTGAAGGAAATGAGGAATTCTAAGTGGCAGAGGTGGGGGAATATTTCATAGACATGGAGGACAAGCAGTGCAAAGGTACAGAGATAGTCTAGAATGGTGTGAACAAAAATTAGTAAGTAAGACTAGGCAGGACTATAATGTACATGAAGAAAAGCATATACGAGAAAGCTGGAAATGTAGGCTGTGGCCAGATTGTGAATGACTCTAAATATCAAACAGATACACTTATATTTGATTCTCAAGGAAGCCACTGGAGTTTAAAATAGCTAATATAGAGAGAGCACTCAAAAGTGTCTTCATTCGCTCTTCACAACAAACCTATGAGGTAGGTGCTATTACCCTACTTTGAAGGTGAGGAAAATGAGGCCCAGTAAGTCAAACCTAGAGGATTTGACCAAGGTTCTACAGCTTATTAAAATCTGTGGCAGAATCTGAACTCAGGACTTCCTGATTACAAATTCAATACTATCCAGCAAGTTGGACATTACCACATGGGGAAAGATATGAGGAAAATCACTTTGACAATTATGTAGACAATGAAATCTAGAGGAAGAGACTTAAGGTAAGGAGACTAATTAGGTTATTGAAGTGGTACAGGAAAAGTGATGAGAACCTCAACTAGGAATTCACCCCCCCCCAACACACACACACACTGATTCTATGAGTAAAGTGAATGGAACAGTCAAGATGCATTTTAAATGTCTACTATGTGCTAAGTTCTAGAAATACCAAAAAAAAAGGCAAAAAACAGTCTCTGCTCTCGAGCTCACAGTCTAACAGGGGAGACAACATCCAAACAAATAAGATACATTCAGGATAAACTGAGATTATCTCAGAGAAGGAATTAACATTAAGGAGAGGGTAAGACTTGAAGGAAACTAGGGAAGTCATAATGTGGAAAGAGTTCCAGGCATGAAGAGCAGCCACTGAAAATGTAGAGTCAGGGGATAAGAGCACCTTGTGTGAGGAACAACAAAGAGATCAGTGTCACTGGATCACAGAATATGTGGAGAAGAGTAAGGTGAGGGTGAAAAGAATATAAGAAGATAAAAGACAATTTTGATTACATACAATTAAAAGGTTTTGCACAAACAAATCCAATATAGTGAAGATTGGAAGGAAAAGTTAATTGGGAAAAAAAATCTTAGTTGCAAGTTTATCTGATAAAGGTCTTATTTCCAAAATGCATATATGGTCCTGATTCACTTTTGTAAGCATCAGTACCACTTGCCAATTGACATAGTCAAAGGGTATGAACAGGCAGTTTTCAAAGGAAGAAATCTAAAGTAACAAAAGTCATATGGAAAAACGCTCCAAATCAGAGGGATCAAACATGGTCTTGCCCAGGGGTAGGGAACCTGCAGCCTTAAGACACATGTGACCCTCTAAATCAGTGGTTCTCAACCTGTGGGTCCCGCGACCCTTTCACAGGGGTCACCTAAGACCATTGGAAAACACGTATTTCCAATGGTCTTGGGAACTGAGACACCACTCCTCTATCCATCTCCAGGCGGGTCCACCCACATGCAGATACGCCCACATACGAGTATTAAAGGGTCAACATTAGGAAGGTTGAGAACCACTGATCTAAATCCTTAAGTGTGGCCTTTTGACTGAATTCAAATTTTACAGAACAAATCCTTAAGGCTGCAGGTTCTCCATGCTTGGTCTAGCCTCTGAGTACAGCCAGAACCAAACTGAAACATAATTGAAAAATACTTAACAAAATAAAAATCAAAAGAACACAGATAATGGTTTTCTAAGTCAAAATTCTACCCACAAAGATTCTTACGTACAGTTTAGTTTCTATTTGTTTGACATCACTGCTATAAATCACTAATAATTAGAGAAATACAAGTTAAAGCAACTCTCACAAACATAAGATTTGGAAAGTTGACCAAAAAAGAAAAATTATAAATGCTGAAAGGGCTGTAAGAAAAAGGGCAAACTGATACAGTACTGGCGGAGCTGGGAACTGGTACAGCCATTCTAGAAAGCAATTTGGAACTAGACCAAAAAGTTACTAAACTGCATACTCTTTGATCTAGTCATACCATTACTAGGTTTATACCCCAAAGAGATCAAAGAAAAAGGAAAAGGATTCTATGTACAAAAGTATCTATAGCGGTTCTTTTTGTAGCAACAAAAAACTAGAAACTAAGGGTATGTCCATCAACTGAAGAAGGGCTGAACAAATTATGGGACAAGACTGTAATGGAAAACTATTATACAGCTGAGTAAGGGATTAACAATGAGATGGTTTCAGAGAAACCTGGGAAGATTTGTATGAACTAATGCAAAGTGAGCTGAATCAAAAAATTTATACTTTATCAAAATTGTAGAAAAACACTAATTTTTTGTAGGGAATGGGGGGCAAAGACAAGGTTGTATTTGTTTTTTGTTTTGGGTTTTTTTTTGGAGGGGAGAGATAAAAGGGAGAAAAAAATAAATGCTTGACAATTTTTTTTAATTTTTAAAGGAGAATGGGGTAGATGCAAGAGATACTGTGTAAACAGAAAAAAGATCTGGCAATTGACTAAATATTAGGAGTGAAAAGCTAATGATACCAAGGATGCAAAACGGGTGACAAGAAGAGTGATGATGGCCTGGACAGAAGTGGGCAAGTCTTGGAAGAAGGTTAGGTTTTGGGGAAAGATAATGAGTTTTATTCTGGACATGTGTATCTTGAGATGTCTATAAGACATCCAGAATAAAAATCATTTTCAGTTAAGCCGGAAATATGGTCATTGATTTTGCTTAAGTTAAAATAAAAGGTATATGTTTTGATTAGAGATGTATTACACTGACAATTTCAAAAGGATTAAGTAAAAAATGTTATGGAATAACATTTTCAACCACAAAAGCTGTCTCTATTCATTGCCTCCACTTCCTCTCCTCTCACCCCTCAACCCTTTGCTACTTGTGCCTCCCTTCTAAAACTATCCAGTTTATCCAACATATATCTTGTTTGCATACTGTCTAACCCATTAAACTGTAAATTCCCAGATGTCAGGTACAGTTTTTTTTTCTTCCCTCCCCCTTCCTTACCTGAGGGTATTCTGTCCAAAAGAAGGCAAATTTTGCCAAAAGCAACCTAGTTAACTTAGGGTTTACAGGCTTGGTTTCTTTCTCAAAGACCAAGCCTTAAACTCAATTCACCCTGGATCTCAAGGACTGGATAACAATAGGTCCCTGCCCAAGCACCACTTAATGGTTATTTTTGGAACCTCCTGGTTCAGAGTGAATGTAAATAATAACTGTTTTTCTTTTGGCCAGCAACCCTGAAGGTCTTGCCCTTCCAGTCTGATTTTTCTTTTTTTATTAAAGGGGCCATCCTTTGACGCATTTCTTAAAGGGGCCTATTCACTGAATGGACACTGCCTAGCTCAAAGTGAGAACCTAAAAAGACTTTGGCTTAACAGTGTCAAGGTCTCCCATTGCATCCTGGGTCATTTTCAGTCTTCCTGATTGATATCTGGCCACTGGACCCAGATGGCTCTGGAGGAGAAAGTGAGGCTGGTGACTTTGCACAGCCTCCCTCACTCAAAGCAGTCAACTTCAAGTCATGTCATCAACAACCTTGAGGTCATGGTCCTCTTCAAGAAACGAGACAAACACAACAACAACCACACAATCTTTTATCCCTAGTACTTAGCACAGTGTCTGGCACATAGTAGGGACTTACTAATTGCTTGCTGACTTGGCTTGACTTATAATCTGGCTTCTGATCTCAACTGATACTATTCTCCAAAGTTACCAATGAGCCTTCAGTGGCCAAATCTGATGGCCTTTCCTCAATGCTCATTCTTCTTGACCTCTCCTACACGACACTGTTGATCACCCTCTCCTCCTGAACAGTCTTTCCTCTTCTTCCTCTTCTGTTACTGTTCTCTCTCCTTCTTCTCCCCTTACCTTTCTGACCACTCCTTCTCAGTCTCTTTGATTGGTTCATGATCCACACCACACTCCCCAAAGGTTCTGATTTGGGTCATCTTCCCTTCTCTCTATATACTCTCTCTTGATGACCTTATCACCTCTGTGTCCATAATTTCTATATTTATGTACCTAGTCACAATATCTCCCCTGAGCTTCAGTCCCACATTACCAACTATCTACTGTATGTTTATCCAAACAAGGTGTCGTAGAGACATCTCATATTCAACATACCCAAAAAAGAACTCATTTTCTTCCAAAACTCATCTTCTTCTGAACATCCTCATTTCTCTCAAGGATACCATTATCCTTCCAGTCAGCCTGGTCCACAACCTTGGTGTCATCCTCAACTATCATTCTTGCAACCCATATATCCAATCAGTTGCAAAATCAAACTGTTTCTACCTCCACAGACATTCCTATATACAATCCCTTCTGTCTAATTACACAAACCACCTTAGCTCAGGTTCCCATCACATCTTGCATCATATATGCAAAACTCTCCCAATTGGCCTCCATGCCTCAAGTCCCTCCCCACTCCAGTCTATCCTCCACACAGCTGCCAGAATGACTTTCCTCCTGTCACCTTCCCAATCTCAATAAACTCCACTTGCTCCCTATTGCCTCTAGAATAAAATATAAACTACTAGATTACCTTAGAACAGTTTTTAAAGACCTTAACAACCCAGCCTCAACCTGTCTTTCCTGCCTCACTATGGATTATTTCCCATTCTTCACTCTGCAATTCAACCAAAATGGTCTCTTTTGATCCTCTCTCTCTTCCTTTACCCTCTCTTTCTCTTTCTCTCTCTCCTCTTCTGTGTTCCCTTCACCCCACTGCTTATGCCTAGAATGTACTCCATCATCACTCTTACCTCAAAGAATCTTTCCTCTTTTAAGACTTAGCTCTGGCTGTTCTAAAGAACACCGTGTTCCCCCAACTACTAGTATCCTCCTTACCAAGCTACCTTATTTATTTATCCCTTTTTTTACATCTCTTCTGCATATGTTTACACTCGTACTTGTTGATTCTCCCATTCCAACATGAGTTCCTTAAGAGTAATGATGATATTGAAACTCAAGGGATTGTGGAACTGAATCTTGTAAACTAAAAGTAAATAAATCAATTTTTAAAAAAAAAGAGTAATGATGATATTCTTTGTACTTGCATTTTCAGTACCAAGCCCAGGGCCTGGCACATAGCAATTGCTTAATAAGTTCTTGAGGATTTACTAACAAAAAGTCATAGTATCATAGGCTCATAGTTTATAGGTGAAAGAGACCTCAGAGGTTATCTAGTCCAACACGCTCATTTTACAGATAAGGAAATGGAGCCCAGGTGAAGTTAACAAGGTCACAATAAGGAGTGAAGTTGGAATTTAAACCACATTTTCCAATTCCGAATCCAGCATTCTTTCCATTATACCAATCATTCCCCTAAATCCGGAAGAAACATCAGAGCTTAAAGATAATGACATGTATGACTTTTTTCATACAAAATTTGAATTATATTTTTTTAAACCTGCCCCTAAAAAACCTCAATTTTATAAAACAATAAATGTTAAATTCTGACTTAATAAACTTCTGAAAGCTACTTTAAACACATAAAGGAAATACAGAAAGAGATTTTAAAAGTGAGAATAAGAATGAATTATTTTATATCTACTAACAAAATACTATTCCTACTAATACTTCCAAAACTGTTAAGATGCTGAATTCTCTGGTAGACATGCAAAAGAAAAAAAATAACATTATGATTCCTATTTATCCTGGTAAATTTTACAAATGCTCCTAACCTCAAATCATCCTAAAAAAATGTTGTCATCTTACCATTCCTGCTAGTATTGCTTTATGCATTAATCTATTTCTGGTTGCTAGATTCAAGCTTGTCCAAATACACTATTGCAGTATGCTAATGTCTAACTCCAGCCTATGTTATCACATAGTAGCATTTAAAAGATCACAGGAAAAAAAATTTTTTAAATGTCAAACTAAAAAAAAAAATACCATACTGGAACCCAAAGAAAATATACTATGGTCAACAAATAAGAGTACTAAAGGAAAAAATACTAGAGAGTCAAAATGGTGAAATAGCAAGAAGAAGTATAGTCAAGTTCTGCTACCCTCAACACCTCCAAACATCTAGAAAACAGCACTAAACCAAATCCTGATCAGGAAATTTAAGGGGAAAAATCATGAGACATTTTTCCACCCCAAGTTTGCAACTAGGATTACTGAAAGAGATAAAGCGACGGCTAGGTGGAACAGTGAATAGAGACTGGTCCTGGAGTCAGGAGGACCTGAGTTCAAATTTGACCTCAGACACTTAACACAAAAACTATCCGTGTGACCTTGGACAAGTCACTTAACCCCAATTGCCCTACCTTCCCCCCTCCCAAAAGCAAAAAAACAAACAAAAAAATTTTTTTAATAAATGAAATGAGAACACTAATAAAAAATGAAAAAGAAATGAGAGCTATGGAAGAAAGAATTGGAAAGAATTAATAACTTGGCACAAAAGGTAGAAAACATTACCCAAGCAACAAACTTCCTGAAAATTAGAAAGTAGCAAATAGAAGATAATAATGCCATGAGACAAGAAATACTCAAACAAATTAAAAGGACTGAAAAAAAAAGAAAAAGAAAATGTAAAATATCTCATATCAAAAACTGACCTGCAAAACAAATTGAGCAGAGATAATTAAGAATCACTGGATTACCTGAAAGTCATAATGATCAAGAAAAAGAGCCTAAACATCATACTCCAAAAAGTTATAAAAGAAAACTGCCCACATTTCTTGGAACCAAATGGCAAAATGGAAACAAAAAAAAATCTACTGGTTACCTCCTGAAATTCCGCCCTCCTCCCCCCTCACCCCCCCACAAAAACTCCATGAACAAAACCCAAACCTTCCAGGCCAAAGAAAAAGAACTTCAAGCAGCTAGAAAGAAAGAATTCAAGTACTATACTGAAGAGTACACAGGCTTAAAAGTCAAGATAACTTCCCCCGCAAAAATGAATATAATGTTAGAGGGGAAAAGGGGCGGCTAGGTGGCACAGTGAATAGAGCACCGGCCATGGAGTCAGGAGGACCTGAGTTCAAATAAGGCCTCAGACACTCGACACAAAAACTAGCCATGGAACCTTGCACAAGTCACTTAACGCCAATTGCCCTCCAAAAAAAGAAAAAATGTTAGAGGGGAAAAAAAGAACCACTGATGAATTAGAGAGCTTCCTAGCATTCCTGATAAAGAGACCAAAGCTGCATAGCATCAAAAGAAACACAAAAAGGTAAACAAGACCAAGCCATGATGAAGGAGGGAAGGATTTATTAAGTACCTACTATGTGCCAGGTACTACACTAAGTATTTCACAAATATCTTTTTTGATTCTCACAATAACCCTGGCCAGGTAGGGACTCAAAAAGTTTTACAGCTAAGGAAACTAAGGTTAACTGATTTGACCAGGGTCATACAGCTAGCAAATGTCTCAAACTGGATTTGAACTGATGGCTTCATGAATCTAGCCAGGCCCTATCCACTGCACCACCTAGCTGCTTCCTGGAATAAAGTGTTTCCTTTCTAATGGGTAGAGAGGAATCCTATCATCAGGTATCACAGAGGGAGTCTAATTAGATAAAAGACCTGGGAGTTGTTCAGCTCTGCTTTGATGATATTAAAAAAAGAACGGACAAGGAAAGGAAGAAAAATACACTAGTAGTGTAAAGGGCAGAGGACGGAGGGGGAAGTAATTTCACATAATCATCACACAAGTAAAAGGGTACACAGGCAGAAGTCTATACAAACAAGGAGGAAGAATTGGGGGGAACAGTAGGTATCAAACTCTCACATTTATCTGAACTGTTAGAAGGGAAAAGTACATTTTGTGTCCTCAATAATTAGCACAGTGCCCTGTGTTACATTTATGAACTTATACAGAGTAGACACTTAATAAATGCTTACTTATTAACTGACTGACACACACAGTTGAGAACCAAAATATATTTCATTCAAAAGAGAAAGAGGAGGGAAAGGAGAAAGAGAGGGGAGAATAACAGAGAGGGTAAATCACAGGATGGAAAAGTTCTAAGCAAAACAAACTCTGAGGATGTACAAAAATATTTGGAGCAGCACTTCTTAGAGTAGGAAAAAATTAGATACTGAGGGGATGGTCACCAAATGGGCAATGGTTAAACAAGTTCTGGCATATAAATGGGATGAAATGATTGGTTTTTGTCCTTCATTCTCAAAGAGGACCAAAATGACATCACTATGTAGGGGTCAAGGTACAGTATGCCCAACTGTGAGTGATCAGACCAATATGAGCTTGAAAGGCTCTATCACAGGTCGGGCACAAATAGTCCACATGAACATTTGGAATGGATGCCTCTAAATTTGCACATATCACATTTCTTTCAAACTATTGCAATTCTGTTTCAAAGAACACAGCATCTTCTTTGATGTGAGCACACTATGTTGTACAGTTTTGTGACAGCATCTCCATCTCACAATCGATTCCAAAGTTCTTCAGACAGACCTTGAAAGTGTCCTTGTATCGCTTCTTCTGACCTTCATATGAGCACTTGACTTGTAAGAATTCTCCATAAAACAGTCTTTTAGGCAAATATGTTTGGCATTCAAACAACTTGGTCAGCAAACTGCAGTAAAGTTTCAAATGCTTAGCAGCTCAGCTTAAGAAAGGATCTCAGTGTTTGGTACCTTATCTTGTCAGGTGATCTTCAGAATCTTCCTAAGACAGTTCAAACAGAAGCAATTCAGTTCCCTGGCATGGTGCCACTAGAATGACCAAGTTTCACAGGCATACAACAATGAGGTCAGCACAGCGGCTCTGTAGACCTTCAGTTTGGTGGGCAGTTTAATAACTCTTCTCCCCAACAGTTTCCTTTGGAACCTTCTAATACAGACCTAGTTTTGGAAATGAGTGTGTCAACCTCATGATCTGTGTGTATATCCCTGGAAAGAATATTGCCAAGATAAAGTGAACTTATTCACAGCATTCAAAATCTCTCCATTTGCTATAACTGATGGTTCCACGGATAGATGGTATGGCACCGGCTGGTGGAGAACCTGTTTTGTTGGAGTAAACTATTAGGCCAAAATTAGCAGCAGAGAATCGATCCATACTCTGGGCAACTCAGTCACAGAGATTACACTGAGTCCACAATCAAAATGGGATACTACTGTGTTTTAAGAAATAATGAAGGAGATAGTTTCATAGAAACCTGGGAAGACTTGCAAGAACTGAAACGGAGGGAGTAGGCAGAAGAAAGACAACAATTTAACAGTGATGACAATATTGTAAAGACAAAGAACTCTGAAAGACTTACAGACTCCTAACCAACAGAATGACCAACTACGACTTCCAGAGCACTCATGATGAAACATACTCTCCACTTCCTAATAAAGAGGTGATGGATTCAGAGTGCAGAGTAGGAGACACAGCCAATGTGGAAATCTGTTTTGCTTAACTATAGATATTTATAATATATATAATCAAGTTGTTATTCCTAATTACTTTTCTTTCTTTCTCAACTTGCTAAGGTGAGACGGAGAGAAGGATTTTTGTCGATTGAAAAAAAAATTTTAATTAAATCACTTGTAAACAATGTATTTAAAAATGAACTTTTAAAAGGAAGGAGGTGGTGCGGAGCGTGAAAGAGAGCAGAAATCATAATGAGCAATTATTTTAAGTATTTTAAATATTACTAAATTTGCCTGTCAACTGGACTAAAATTTAATTCAATTTCAGGGCTTTTTCAAGAAACTTAAGAAGGATTAAAATTCAAGTTTCTAATTAGGTCACAGATTGGAGATTTGAAGTCATTTAGTCAAATCCCCCAATATTAGAGATGAGAAATCTGAGGCCCAAAGAGTTTAAATGACTTTAACAAGATCACAGTCAGTACAAAGCTGGGATTTGAACCAAGGTCCTCAGACTCCAAATTCAGCACTCATTGCACCATACCATGCTGCTAAAAAATTTAAAGTACTCACTGAATAGAGCACAGACCCTGGAGTCAGGAGGACCTGAGTACAAAACTGGACTCAGACATGTAACACTTACTATCTGTGTAACCTTGGGCAAGTCATTTAACCCCAATTGCCCTGCCTTCCCCCTCCAAAAAGACAAAAAAAAAATTAAAGTACTCATAAGATTAGTTAATTTTCATCTCTTTTTCTTCACCTTGAATACATCCTGGCGAAAAAGGTCCTTGGACTAAATGCCCACTAGGGAAATACTAACAACTTCATTAACCTGGGTAATGTTTACATTTCAATTGTCATGTGCAGTTATTAGTTTAAAAAGTTCTCAATACATCAAAGTTATTCTGATTTAGTAACTTAGTCCCTTACTTGAATTTTACAAGTATATGACTTGAACAATTTAAGAATTTGATGACTAGGGTCCAACATCACTAAATATTTTAATAATAATAGGTCACATCAGGTCATAAGACCTCACAAATACTATTCCTCATAACAGAACTATGAACAGAACGCTGAGTTCCTAAGTGAAATAACTGTTCCCCACAAAAAGGTATCAGTCTAAGTTGGTTGTTTGCTTTAACTTAACCAAAAAGGCTTATTAGAAGCAAGCTATAAGCCCACACAGACAGCTGGACAACAAAAAAACAATACATTAAAAATTCCAATGACAACTTTTCATAAGTGTCATTTCAAACACACTGAAAATCAGAAAAACATTATTAAGAGAAAATGACTGGCACTCACGTTAGATAAAAGAATTTATGTCTGTTCATTCAACCAGCATTTAATAAGCACCTACTCTATGCAAGTGACATTTGTGCAAGGTATATGTCATTGAATCATAGCTTTATTAGAAATGAACTAGGCCTTAGCGATCATTTAGTCCAATCCTCTCATTTTACAGAAAGAAACTGAGGCCCATATTTTGGGGAAATGATTCACCCAACATGTCACAGAAAGTTATCTAAAGAGGAATAAGAAATAAATTAAACTATGAGATTTTGCACAACTTCAAGTCATAAACTTTTTCTCATACAAAATGAGTGTAAGAGCCTACTAAGAGGAATATATATATATATACATATATATATATATATATATACTAGTTTTCAAAATTTTCAAATGTGAAGTCTGAATCAGAAAAATATTGTCATGCTCTAATTCTAGCATCCTAGCAAAGTCTCTATGATAAACATTAATTTGAGCAATACTAATAAGCACTTACCATGTTCCACAAAAACATTGCAGTGTGGACCCCCATGCCTTGATGACTCCTTCTTCCCTGCTCCTTTGATAAAGTGCAGGGCAGGCAAACTTGGCCTTCTCTGGTCCCCAAGGACTTTTCCAGGCTGCTGCCCCATAAAGGAATAATAAGACAACCCTTTCCAGAAGAGGGTTTCAGATCTTCCAGAATGGTCCAATAGCTTACAATGACAATAGTATAATTTGGGTTTCACATTCACATTCCAGAGAAATCACTTACTGAAGTCAATCACAAGAGAATTCTCCCAAAACCAAGTTTAAAACAGGCTTCGTAATCCACTCAGGTAAAGAGGAGTTCCAATTTTAGTTTATCAGTTTGATCGATACAACTATAACGTTATCAAAATGTCCACTGTTTGGGTGTCTTTTACTTGTTGAACAGGAATTAGTTTCTTTCCAAAAGTGAAGCCATTTAAAAAAATATGCACAAGGAATGCACTTTTCCCACTGTGATTTTTGCATCCCTCTGGAGAGTCAAGTATCTGCATGGAGTATTACTTAAGTCTAAAAGGCTCAGGTATGCCAATGTCATTTTAGATTTCCAAACAAAGACAGAAGTGTAGCTGTTTCTGGGTCTCTGCTTATCAGAAAAAAATCAGGAATGGTCTTTGACAGAAGGATCTGGACACCCGCTCTGCAACTTTTCCTGTGGAAGTCGCCCAAACCCTATCTTGGTTTCTTCATCTTTGACAAATTTCCTGCCAATCTGGCTGCTACTTCTCTCCGGAAAACTGAGCAGGGTCACCCAGACTTCACAAACAGATTTACACTAGCAGTCAGTCACTCAAGGAATGCATTGCCAGCAATTTCAAGTCAGCTTTTTTAAAGGGCCTGTGGAACCAACCCAGGCTTTTCCTTTGCATTAAAGTTTGGGGCTGTCTAGAGCCTAATAAGGCCTTGGGTGACATAGAAAAAGACTCAGGGCATTAGAGGTTGGCAAGTTTAGGGGGAGGAGGAGGGAGGGAGGAAGGAAGGAGGAAGGAAGAAGGAAGGGAAAGCAAATAGATAAGGAAGAGTGTTTGAATAGGTAGCACCGGGGAGAAGCTAAACCCGGGACAGAAGGGAAAACCTGGCAGCCTTCTGGGGAAGGGATAAAAGTTGGGGGGGAGGGAGGAGAAGAAGAAGTGAGTGGCAGAGTTGGGGAACCTTTAAAAAAAAGGAGTGGAACAGGAGAGTCTGGGGGAGAAGAGGGGTCAGCAGGGGAAGGAAGGAGATTGGTTCTCTCGCTCACGACCGTCTCCCACGGGGGAGGGATCGGCGGTGGGAGCCCCAGGCACCGGAGAGGGTGTACGACCCTGCTGGACAGTCCCGCCTCCCCCGATACCCCAAAAGCCGGGGTCGGGAGGGAGTCACCGAGATGCCCGTGGGACAGGCGGGGGGGAGGGGAAGAGCTGCCCAGTCCTCGGGGTGGAGAAGGAAGAAACTCGGCTCGGAGACACCCACCGCCCCCGGCCCGACGGTCCTTCCTCCCTCGGGTCTCCCACTCCAGCCAATGGTCAGTCAGTCATATCCCCCGGAGCTCCCGAGCGTCCGCCCGCTCCCTCCCTGCCAACCTGCCTCCCCTTCTGCCTGCCTCACTCTGCCTCTCTCTCTCTGTCTCTCCCCCTCCCAGCTGGGGCGCGCGGCTGCAGCGGCGGGGGCGGAGGCCGGGGGCCGGGAGGGAGCCTTAGCTGCGGGTACACGGCCACCGGCTCCGGCGCTGCTGCTCAGGCAAAGACACCAACCCCCTCGGCCGCCATGATGGATTACAACTCGCTCCACAACGAGGCTGAGCCCCGCCCCGGGCTCCCGCGCCCCGCCCCTCCTGGCCCCGCCCGCCGCTAGCACGTACAGGACGTAACGGAAGCAGGAGGAGGAGAGTAGAGTGGGGAGGGGCGTACGCTCTAGGGGAGGTCTCTTTGGGGTTTTTTTGGTTTTAAACCGGACCTTCTCCTTTATGTGAATCAGCCGTATTTTCCAGTCCCAATCCTGGCGTCTCGAGGAGTTCATACGGGAACAATTTAAAACTTCCTCGTTTTTTGGTCGTCTTCTTTTTTTTTCCAAGCAAGAAGGAAACGCCCGCCTATTTTTATTGGTCTCAGAGAAATCAAGTCTGGACGAAGCTTTCTTCTCCATTGGCTGGTGAGCCTGTTAGTACTGAAGGTGTTAGCCAATCGCCTTGGGCATCATCCTGAAGGCCGCTAGGAGCTGTAGTTTTTCCGTGACTCACTCGCCTCCGCTAGGCCACTCTGAGACTTTGTGCACTCCTCTTCCAACCGGTTCTTCAGTCCCTCCCTCCAGGGATTCTACGGGATCCCAGGCCCTAGGAGAGTAGGCACCAGTCTTCCCAGGAACAGTGCCCTGGCAGGCGGATGGAGAGCGAGACATAAACTACGGACGGGTCTTTTTCAGAGCTGGAATAGGGTTTCTTCCGTGAGATACCTAGGGAATCCACCTGTACACCACCCCCTCTCCCACTAGGAATTATAGTTACGTCTGTTCCTTTCCAGCCTTTGTTGCATTCCACTCAAGAGCAAAAGCATTTTGGGCTATGGAAGGAAAAATATAACTGGGAAATAGAATATGTTTGTTGACCAAATAAAAAACACACAGGCATGTATTGGAATTTTGCTTTTTTTTCCCCTGATCTACAGACCTCAGGTGGTTTATACAACAAATACTAGAGCACCTACCTAAGAGGTCATGCCAGAAGCTGCAGAAGATATTGAGACAACAAGGTCACCTAACTACTTTATGATCTTGTGCATATCGGAAGGGTCAAAGAGGTGGGAGGCAGTTTAGGATGAGGGGCTCATCTTTTACTTGGGTATGTTCAAAGGGCCCAGCCCCCATCTCAACAACCTAGAACCCTTTGAACATGTCCATAGGAGGGATGATCTGTCTGGGCCTTTGCACAACTTGTTTCCGGAGTCTGGCATGCTCTCTCTCTCTTTCCTCTCCTTCACCTCTTGGAATTCCTACTATGCTCATTCAGAAAGGCTGAGGTTTAAGTGCTACTGCATACAGGACTTTTCCTGACCTCCCCAGTCCTTACTCTCCTATCAAAAAAAAAAAAAAAAACCAACAAAAAACCTTTGTAACTATTTTGTATAGATGTAATATGTATCTATGTAAAAAACCTTTCCATTAGTAGAAAGTAAATACTAGGCACATAATAGGCACTTGATAAATGGTTATTTAATGTCATTTCTTTCACAGATTTGTTTCCCAATTTGTAAAATGATCTAAATCAGTGGTTCTCAACCTTCCTAATGCAGCAACCCTTTAATACAGTTCCTCATGTTGTGGTGACCCCCAACCATAAAATTATTTTCGTTGCTACTTCATAACTGTAATTTTGCTACTGTTATGAATCGTAATGTAAATATCTGATATTCAGGATGTCTTTTCATTGTTACAAATTGAACATAATTAAAGCATAGTGATTAATCACAAAAACAATATGTAATGATGTATTGCAAAATATTTATTTCTAATTACAAATAAATGAAATTTTGTCTTGAAGCATGGTATAGCATGGGTAACAGTCTTAACATAACAACAGTAAACTACATTGCTACATTTTGCAACAGTATGTGTAAAAAGCCAACGTCAGTGCGAAGACTGAGATTGCTTCTTTCTCACCAGATCAGAAATTCTCAGGGCATTCTTTGCAAGAGCACTACAAAGATCACCTTCCACAACAAGTCTACTTCTGTATTTAGACTTGATAACCAAGAAGCTGGAAAACCCTGTTTCACAAAGATATGTTGTTGGAAATAGAAGAAGAAGGCTCAACACAGTTTCAGACAAAACAGGATATGACTGCAAACACTTGATTCAGAATTTTGTAACTAACATTGTAGAGAAATCAGTTATCGTTGCATCACTGTTAATAAGTTCAGTGAACTACTTTTGTGCTATCTCAGGAACATCTTCAACTTTGACTGTGAATGGGCTTCTGGCAAGTGTAAATGGGGTGTCAGGTAGATTTAGAAAGTACAATGAAATTTTGTCTGCAAGCATGTGCAAGTGTTCTTTCACGGAAATTCTTATCGTAATCCTTTTGTCTGGTTCAATGTCATGTTCCTCAAAGAAAGCAGATTAAGGTAGGCAACATGTAAATTTTATTTTCATCCAATTTTTTTTGCCAAAGCTGAAGTTTCTTTTGGAACAATCAGATCTTTTCAGACAAATTGAGGCATGTTGCATTTGGTCCTTACAGTGATAAATTTAACTCATTCAAGATGGCAAAGATGTCAACCAAGTAAGCTATTTTCTGCAGTTCACTCTTATCGTTGAAAAGTGCTTCAAACTGCAGTCTTGCTTTCTGATTAAAAAACGTTTTGAGTTCATCACGAAGCTCAAAAACACGTTTTAAAACTTTTCCTTTTAACAACCATCTCACTTCAGTGAGAAATAGCAGAGTATTGTTTGGCACATCCAACTTGTTGCTCAGTTGCAAAAACAATTGACTGTTTAAAGTGCTCACCTTTACAAAATTGACAAAACTTATGACGCTTTTCATTATTTCTTGTAACTCTTATGGCAGCATCTTCATTGCTAATATTTGCCGATGAATCATACAGTGAGTTCCAATGATTTTTGGTGACTCATTCAATACCAAACATTGAAATCCAGATCGACATCCTAGCATAGCTGGAGTACCATCTGTGCAGACACCACAAACCTTTCCTCAAGAGATCTTATGCTGTTTCAGAAATGAATCAACTATGTCAAATACATCACGTGTAGTAGTTGTCATTTCAAGAGATTTGCAAAAAAGAAACTCATCTTTAAAGTAGCCATCATTAACATACCTCACGTAAACCAGTAACTGTGAACAGTTTGCAATGTCTGTAGATTCATCAAGCTAGATACTAAATATTGGAAGTAGAGCAGATTTAATTTCCTGGATTACCTGATCAAGAATATCAGCAGACATGTCATCTATTCTTCTGTGGATAGTGTCATTAGATAAGGAAATTGTACTAATTTCATAACAAATTCGTCTCTGATCATAACTCGAACAACGTCTTTGGCCACTGGCAACAGTAAATCCTCAGCAGTGATGTGAGGTTTCATAGCTTTGGTGATTCTGAGTGCCACCAAATATGAAGCTTCAATGGCTGCTACATTTTGTTTGTGGTACTTGCCACCAGTGTCAAGTCTGGCTTTCTTGAATCCATCAGCTTTGCTTCTAAAATAGTTGGTATCCTTGCCAGCAAAGCTTGGATGCTTGCTATCAAAATGGCATTTTAGTTTGTTCAGCTTCATAGATTCGGCTGATAGAACTTCACAACAAATAACACATTGCGGTTTCTCAATTCCTACTGTAATTATTGAGGTAAAACCATACTGTAAAAAATCCTCACTATATTTTCTTTTCTTAACATTCTTCTTTACACAATCCATTGTCATGGGATGGTTTGCTAATGAAAATAACATATAACAATAGCTTTAATAATACAAAAGATGATACATGGCATAGTTCATTCAATACCGTTCATTAAAGTTTCCTATAATTTACCATTCTCTGTGTTGCTTTTTTTACATACCTGTTACTATCACAAGGGGGCAGTATTCACATCAACTACAGCTGAATATAAAAAGACCGATCAGCATCCAGATTAAGTTCCCATGGTACAGATATTTTTTTTGCAGTAGTTGATGATTTTACAGTACATGATTTTACATTTACCCAATAATTATAATTCATGAAGTGTCGTTTTACCTCCAGTACTGCTGCTTTCAACACAGTAGCTGCTTTTAACAGAGTAGCTGCTTTCAACACAGCAGCTGCTCTCAACACATGTGTGACTGGTCCACATAAGTATATTATGGCGCCAACCCTGTCACATACTTGTATCTGGGCGTATCTGCATGTGGGCAGACCGGCCTGGAGACAGATAGAGGAGCAATGTCTCGGTTCTTAAGCCCATCAGAAATATGTGTTTTCCAATGGTCTTAGGGGACCCCTGTGAAAGGGTCATTCAACCTCCAAAGGGGTTGCGACCCACAGGTTGAGAACCGCTGATCTAAATGATCTCATGAGCTCTTTTCCATATTGCAAAGCTCCTTCCAGTTCTAAAATTCTGTGATGTTTCTCAAGGAGTTTACATGGGGCATGAGCAGAATAACATTGAACTCTAACCATAGACACATCACAGGATTTAAAGCTGGAAAGGCACTTAGTTATCTAGTCTACCCCCTTCATAGAGATGAGAAAACTGAGGCCTAAAAGTTAGGAGACTTGTTCAAGGTCACACAAATAATAAATAGGAGATATGGAATTTGGACTCAGGTCTTCTGACTTCAAATCTACTACACCACTTACTTAACTTCCCTTCAAATTCCATTTTACAAGTCAATATGCAAAGTATCTGGAGTAATTAATTGGGTTTCTAGTTTTGCTAGTATAGAAGGTTCAGTCCAAAACCTTTGAGGACATCAAGGGACATCTTAATTTTTAACAAAAGTATAGCATGTAGTTTAAGGGTGGTCAGTGACTATGAGAGAAAAAGACAGACTTTTAGTTCAGAATATATTCAGGGATGACATAGAATGCAACTGAAAGGCACTTAAATTTTTTCCGAGGTATAGTGATCCCTTCCACATCACAACTTTCCCAGTAGATATAGGTCAGCATAAAAATCAAATGAGAATTTGGGGGGGAGTTTTGCGGAAGATGCAAATGACACAAGGCCAGCAGACTGACATAGAAAAAGTTTAGAAACTCAGAATGCATAAAAAATATATATAGTATTGCCTAATATCAACTCAAATTTTACAATAAGATACTATAAACATCCCATAAAAGAAAAAGAAAAAATTCAGATTTCTTCTCTGGTATGAAGGGAGGGCCAATAAATTTTATTAGTATTTTCCAGATTGTGGAGGCACAGCACCCCTAACCTCTCTGATGTGAAAGGGATAGTTGTACTTACTTACACTTCCCACCAAATCTGCACAGTTGGACCTACCACGTCAAATAACTCACTGCCCTTGGCCCTTTGGATTCAGCCAGCTATCTTGTTTCCTTAAGTGGCAAGTGAACTTGTAATCAGAAGACCTCAATAAAAATTCCATCGCTGTGACAGTGTAACCTTGGCTAAGTCACCTCACTGCAATCAGCCTTGGTTTTCCTTTTCTTTAAAGTGGAGTTAAGAATGTTTGTTTTTTATGACCTTGTGGGGAATTCTTAACTGAAAGGTTCTATTTACCTCAATAGTTATTAAACCTTAAAGTCTATGCAAAGTCAGTGATTGATATCAATTATAAAGTACTAAAAGAAAACATTAGGTATATTACTCCATTATGACTGCCACAGTCTAGCATTACAAATTGTAGGGTCATAGATCAAATGGGGCAATGAACTTCAAATGTTATTTCATTCAACCCCCTTAAAGATGAGGAAACTGCAATCCAGAAAAAAGTGATTTGCAAAACATCTACAAAGATAGGAAGTGACAGACCTGGGATTTAAATCTTAAGTCAGCAGTTCTCAACCTGTGGGTCATGACCCCTTGGGGGGTCAAACGACCCTTTCAAAGGTATCAAAGGGGTCACCTAAGACCACGGGAAAACATATATTTCCAATGGTCTTAGGAACCAAGACACTGCTCCTCTATCCGTCTCCAGGTGGGTCTACCCACATGCAGATATGCCCACATGAGTATTAAAGGGTTATGGCATTAGGAAGGTTGAGAACCACTGCATTAAGTCATCCAGCTCCAAATTCAGTCATCTTTTCACAATAACCTTCTAGGCCTCAACACCAGGAGTAGTCTTGAACAACACTTAAGGGCTATCTAGAGGATCTCTTAACAACTCAACCCTTGGTGGCTTGGGCCCCCAAGATTGTTGTGGCAGTGAGTTGCTTAGCATACTATTCATCTCCACCACTTAAATGTGAATAGGAAGTTTACCGATGTGAACCAAAATGTTAGCATTTAAAAAATATTTTTGACAGATAAGGAAATGATTCTGTGTTTTATACCTTCAAGAGAAACTAAGGAACTCTTTAGATATATAGCTTATAGAAGAATCTAAGACAATGTGATGTTGTATAATTGGATCTTTTCTGCTGAAAACTCAAAAGTCTAACATACCAGCTTGGCTTACTCCTTTAAAAATAATCCATATTTCTCATTAACCCAAACATGAGCTTTAGAGTAAAGGGGAGAAGCCCTTGAGTCATAACTCAAGCTCCGACATCTTCCTTTCTGATGGAGTCTCCATCTTATCCTAAGCACCACAGAAATCCGTCTTTAGGATGACCTCACTTCTCCTGTTTCTCTTCATGCCTTAATCACTTCCTCTCTCAAATCCAGCATTTGCTTTGCAAGCCTTCTTCCATCTCTGTTTTAGCGAAAAATGTTGTAGTCATTCCAATAGGCACAACCAGACTGACCTCATTCCTTATAATCTGCAACAGTTCAAACTCAAATTCCACTTCAGAACTAGTTGTGGGTTTTTGTCTCTTCCAGATCCATTACCCTACATGCATAGTCTGATCTCAACACTTGCTTAGTTGTAGTGCTGGGGCAGCCTTAGAGGATTTCTTCATTCCTGTGATATTCTCTCTTTTCCATTTTGTGACAACTTGGGCAGCAGCTTCAGTTCTGGCTCCTCCTCAGACTAGCCATGTGACCATTAAGAAGTCACATACTCTGTTTCCTGCTTTATAAAAAGGAGAGATCTAATTGTGAGAAATAAATGAAATGATGTGAAAGGACTTTTCAAACTAACAAAATGAGCTGTTATGGTTTATAGAACATTTTCCTCAAACCCTGGAAACTAGGGCTCAGCAAGATTTGGTCATTTGCCCAGGATCAGTTAGCAAGCATCAAAAGTGAGATATAAACCCGGGTCTTGTGACTGCAAGTGCAGTGTGTACATAGAAATTGCATTTGATCTCTAGACTTCCCCTCAATCTCTATTAGACCTGCCAACACTGATCTGTTTTCATTTACCCATTCTTTTCCTTATCTTGGACTTAGTAATCATGTGTTTCCTTTTTTAGTTTTAAGGGGAACCAGGACCCAGGCAAGCAATAAATTTTTTTTTGCTTTTTTTTTTGGAAGGACAATTGGGATTAAATGACTTGCTCAAGGTCACATGACTAGTAAGTGTTAAGTGTCTGAGGCTGAATTTGAACTCAGGTCTTCCCAACTCCAGCACCGGTGCTTTATTCACTGTGCCACCTAGCCGCCCCAATAAAATTTCTTTAGTGAATTAATGTCAGTTCCTGGTGTTCTGGAGATGTAGTTGTTTGAAGAGGGGTTTTTGTTTGTTAGTTTTTTAAAATTTTCTTTAAACCATTTAACAAGGCTGCTCTTGGAACTTCTCTCAACTAGAAGCCTTTTCAGCTTATGCAGCCTCCTTATTACAGCCATCTAGCTCACTCTACCTAATTCTCTTCCATTTCTATAAATTGTAGGTAGAAAAGGCAACCTATCCACATGTTAAAGCTCCTCACATAATAGAATTATAGGATTATTAGAAGTATTTGAAGCACTCCTACAAACAAAAAAAAACCCCACCTATACCTGAGCAGGTGATTTGCTTTTCAAAAATTCACACAACAAAAATACAAGAAAGGTAAACACATATAGCCACCAAGGAAGGCATAGGTAAATAAATAAATTACCCCAGGGAGTAGGAAGACTAAAATAAAGGCACCAACAGAGTTAACAACAATATGTAACAAAAAAGAGACCATTAAGAGATGTCTAAAACCACACAATGAAACAAAGGTGAAAATGGGAAGTCAAATAGTATGTGATGGTGAAGAGAGCGCCTGAAGCACCATGGGCCGAATCTCAATACCGCCATCTACAGGTTAATAAATGTTCTTAATGTCACTTAAAAGGGGGAAAGGAGAAGATAAAGGAAATACTGTACTCTGATCAAGGCAATTGTAAACAATGAAAATAACTTGTGTTTTTCTTTCGGAAAAAAGAGGGTCTACATGGGTCTGAGTGAAGAGGCAAAGAGAGGGATTGAAACTAGGGGGGAAAGGTTTGGAGAGTGTGAAGAGGCAATATTGTTTCAGTGTTGGAAGAGAGGTCCCACTGAAGAACACAAAGGGGAGATTTTCCATAATAGGAGACAGAAATCTTACAATAGGTATAATTTGCAGAGATTTGGTGCTTAAAAAGACCATTCATCCTACCTCAGGAAAGGGCAAATCAGAACTCTGGGGGCAGCTGGCACCCAGAAGAGTGGGAGGGCAAGGACCCTGAAAGATTTCATGGCAAATGGGAAAAAATGATTGTGGAGGAGGGCAAAGGGTAGTTATAAGCTGCACAGTCGGGGACATGAAAATTACTAGCACAGGGCAATACTTTTATCACCTTCAGGAACTGGCATTTCTAAAAATGAGGCACAACAGAAGAGGAGGGCCAGGAGTCAAGATCTACAAGGCAATAACAAAGAAATAGTTTAGATGAGGAACACAGAAACTAAAGTTGGATTAAATCAATATAAAGGCCATGAATCAAAAAATAAAAATCTAGAATAAATAGAAATGGGAAAGAAATAATGAAGAGAACAAAGGAAAGAAATCTTTTTTTTAGAAAAAGGTACAGAAATTGACATTTAAAAACAAGCAATTTGGGGGTGGAGCCAAGATGGCGGCATAGCAGCAGTAACATATCGCAGCTCTCACACAGCCACCCCAAAATACCCATAAAATAGGACTCTAAACCAATCCTAGAACTCCAAAACGCACACAAAGATACTTCCCACTAAAGTCAGCTCGGC
>CM053581.1:225502168-225541356 GCA_028627135.1 Pseudochirops cupreus
GATGGCTGTTTTGGGTGGTGGGCGGGGGAAAGACGGGGAGAAAATATGTAACTCAAAAAATTTAATAAAGAATCCCATATCTAAAAAAAATAAAAAAATAAAAAAATAAAAACAAGCAATTTGAAGGAGAGGAGAGAAAGGGTTATTTTACTTGGCTACTTATTTGAAAGGGAAAAAAAGGTGGAAGAATTAGAAAAATTGATAAAAGGAAGAAAAAGAAATTAATAAATAAAGCAAAAGTCCAAGGGATTTCCTAGGGAAAGGGGGGGGGGACAAATGAGAGGGCGGAGGGCCTTAAAGATGAGGGAAAAGCTGACAAGAAACAGGATTACCTTAAAGTAGATTAAACTAAAATAACTAGAAAGGCAAAGTATTGTTTTTACAGAGAAAGAAGGAAAAAATCCTAATGGGGGGTTAGGGGTGGGAAAATTATAGACAAATGGTGGAAAATATAAACCTCTCTTAACTGTGTGGATAAATTAAACAATCCAATAAAATGGAAAAATGACAGACTGGATGAGAAATCAAACCCTCAAAATCTTTTGCTTACAAGAAACACATCTTTAAAAAAATGAAGATACACATAGAGTAAAAATGAGGGGCTGAAACAGCATCATTAACTGCATCAGCAGAATCTAAAAGAACTGGATTTGCAACCCCTACCTGTAAGGCAAAGCAAAAATAAACATTCAAAGCTTAAAGGGAGATAAACAAGGAAACTAAGAATATGATGAATACAAGCATGCATGGAAAAATCTATTTGAACTGGTGCAGTATAAAGTAAAGAGTCAAGAAAACAATATACACAATGACTTCAATAATTTAAATGGAAACAACCACCAAAAAAAAAATGTAGATGTTACAAAATTACAAAGAATAAGCACAGGTGCCAAATAAGAGATTCAGAGTTACCTCCCATCTCACCCCTTTACAGAGGTAGTAGGTCTGCAAGTAAGGTATGTTGAACATATGTTCAGACTTTTGCAACGTATCCATCAGTTTTACCGATTTCTTTCCTCTTTTTGTCTTTAAAAAAATATTTGTTACATGGATTGGCTCTCTGGGAGGAAAAGTATGAGATACACAAGGAAATGTTTGGTCTTTTTAAAAACAATGAAAGACATCAATAAAAATGTATTTTTTAAAAGATACACAGAAGAAAGTTCAGAAGGAGCACAAACCAGCAGGGTAGTAGCGTTGGTACTAGTGTTAAACTTAATATATACTTTTTTTAAAAAGCTGTATATAATATACGAATTAGATATACAGATCTTTGTATTTCTTTTTGCATATAGGAATATTCATACTTGATGATATTTGTCAAACTCAAAATAAAAAATTAATTTCTAAGAAAAAAAAATCCTAAAAAAAAAAAAATAGAAGAAAACTTTGCTTGAACTTTTCCAGTAAAGCATTTAGTATCTGATTCACTGAACAATGTCACCCTCTCATGGCCACAGGCAGTAACTAAATTACAAAACAATTACAATATAGTGATTCAATAACAAATTAACCAACTGCCATCCTTCAAATGAGTCTGTTGGCAACGGACATGTATGATTTTCAAGAATTTCAACAAAAATCACACAAAAGACTGCTCCAAACCTAATAATAAGAAAAACGGAAATCAAAACAATCCTCACTAATTGATAAAGATAAGGATAAAAATGGGAATAATCAAGACTAGAACATCTCTAGAAAGACAGGTGTAGTAATATGCTGCTAGTGGAGCTGTGAACTAGTCCAACTATTCTGGAAAGTATGTACGTACCCCAAGGAGATCAGACAGAAAGGTCCCATATACATCAAAATATTCATAGCAGCACTTTTGTTGTAGCAAAGAAACAAAATGATACCCATTGATTTAGGAACTGCAAAATAAAGAGAATGTCTCATTTCACTAAGTCGGTCATGAAATTTCGAGTATCATGTTATTACTGATGTATGTGTGTGTGTATTCAACTTATACAGCACAGTATGGTAAATACAGTATTCACAAAATAAAACTTGCCTTACCTACTGAAAAACACATACATTCAGACCTGTACAAAGAATTTAACAAAAATGGCTGCTTTTACTGAAGGGAAACTGCATATTCAAATTTCCCATCATGTTACCAACTTAAATGTTCAGTGGGCTACAAATTCCCACAAGCAAAGAATACTGTGTTTTGAAAAAAAAACACTCGAGAACCATTGGGGTACATAAATGTAATGGAACATGACTGCATTGTAAGGAAAAAGAAATATGAAGAATCCAGAGGTGCATGGAGAGAAAGCAATAAAGAAAGCAGAACCAAGGAAATAATATACATGACTACAACAATGTCAATGGAAAGAACAAAAGAATAAGACGTATGGTCCATAATTATAGTAACAATTATTATAATAAAAAGAGCCGGGGGAAAGTACCATGCTAGATTCTTTGCAGAAATGAAAGTCATGAGTATGGAACACTGTGTGTAATGTGCAGTTAGTTTTGCTGAACTGCTTTTTAAAATTTCCTTTTTGTTCTCTATGGTATGGATTCACTGGGTAGGGAGGACAGAGGGATGTATTTGGTACTGAATATAATCTAAAAACAAATATTGTCAATAAAAAAATTTAACAGCTACTATTTTCTACATAAGTCGATATATTTATTTGGCATGTCAGAAAGAACTGGATTCAAGTCCTGCCTAGGACACATATTGGTTGTGTGACTATAGACAAATAAATCAACTTCTCAATAACATGAGCAACTCTCTAAAGATTTAAGTTATATTGCAAATCTGCATCTGTAAAAGAAATTTGTTTTGTGAAGCAAGTTTCCACATCAGAAGCTTTCTCTACTGGTAAAATCTCAAATCTGAACAAAAGAAATTTTTTTCAACAAATATTTATTGAACACTGGTGTGTGCACAGCAACATAAGATGGTCCCTGCCCTCAAGGGGCTTACAATCTGGTCCCAAACCAAAACCCCTCAATCAGTTACCTTAGACCACAGGCAAGCTTCCACTTACACCCTTTCATTTCTCTCAAAGTATTATGAGCTAGAAAATTATTCTTTAAAAACACAGAGAACTATTAAATACAAATTGAAACAGAGCTAAACAAATCATTTCACTCTGCAAACTCACTCAAAATAGAATGGGTGACAAAAACTGGGGACAGGAGTAACATGTCTGAGATCATGGGTTAACTATACAAGGAAAATTAATGTGTCATTCCAGGAAACATTATCCAATATATATTCAAAGCCTCGTGGAATTCGGTGTGGGAAAATATAAGCCAAAGCTCAAGTAAAAGGCTACTTTGACTATCGCATTTTTCTTTCGAATTCACTCAAATCAGCCCCCAACTGAGAGAGAACAAAAAAGCAGAAACCAAACTAGGAATTCCACCAGTATACCAAATAATATGTGCACATGTATAATGATATTCAGAATTTTTTTTAAAAACACCTGTCTTTCAACAACTTAACCCAAACTACATAAAAACACTGCACAAGAATGCCCACATCCCAGGAAAGGCTGTGCCAAAGTCATTGTCTCCGTCTCATTTTCTTCCTCAAAGCACACAAACTCAATTCCTCCTCTCTAATATCAGTCCAAGGTGACTTGTAAGTTAATAATGACAAATTCAAGTGCCCTTCATTATCAGTATTAAAAAATATCTTCCCCAGCAGAAATAAGAGGTCTTGGTGAAGAGGATTCCACTCTTGTAAGGATGAATCTAGAATCCATTCTCAGGGATGTAAGGCAATGTTCACCAAAGTTAAATCCATTCTTTTAAAGTAGCCCATTAAATGAGACACAAGATTCCAACTAAGTGAGCTGTCACCATTTAGACTTAATCTAAAAAACTGATTAAAATACAACTGGAATGTGATATGTTTTTGCTAAGAAAAAAAAAAACAACAACCCAAGCCTGAAAAGTAACAGCTGGGGTCAGAGTTGCTATGTCTTTTATAGGGCCAATTTCATGGGTCACTGGGTTTATTTTCATTGTTCTGTTTGAATAATGGTGGGAGGAAGACAAAGGCTTCTCTTTACTATCCCAGGCAGCGAAGCACATTCTGGCTGGGAACATCACCTATTTTTAATGAGCAGAAAGTGTGCTTGGTCTCAAGCTCCAACCAAAGAGCCCAAAGGCACAATTTTCCACTTATGTTATCACCCTCATTTTCTATATAAAGGGAAAAAAGAAAGAACAGTTACAGGTAAGAGACAGAAGAAGGCTGGTCACTGCTGATCAAGTGATTCTTTTCTTGGCTCTTCATTTAGCTTAATGCTGGGTGTCTATCACAGTGGCTCCTTTGCATATATTGGTCAAAACTTCTATCTAAAAAACTGTCATGTTCCAATTAAGAACCAGTCACATGACTAGGCTCTCCCCAAGAAATGCAACAGTCAAAAATATACAAAATTCTTTATCTCCAGATTCCTTCCCTTATCCCTCCTGTTCCAAAAGCTTCTGTCGAGTTTCCATTACAATTTCTTCCATTATCTCTGGTTTTAAAATGTCCTTGATCTAAAAGACAAAAGATAAAGTTGTTCATACAGCTAGGGAACCAACATCAAGCAGATAACCAACTAAGCTTTATAAGCCACACACAACGGAAAGAAAACAGGCTAATACAAAAGAAAGAAATAAAAGAAACTGGCCCAGCAAAGAGAATAGGCTATAAATTACAATCAAATAACAAATATTTATGAAATGCCTACTATGCGCTAAAAATGTGCTTGACAATGAAGATACAAAGACAAAAATGAATGAAAGACATATATACACGTAAGTATTTATGAAATAAATACTAGGCAAATTTTTGGAGGGAGGAGGCCCAAGGGAATTTAGAGGGGATCACAAAAGGTTTCATGTAGAAGATGTGTATACTGAGCAGTTTTAACAGGATTCCAAGGGTCAGATACAACAAGGGAATACATTCCAAGTGTGTGGGACAGCCAGTACCAAGATGTGGAGGTGGGAGATGGAGTCTCATATGTAAGAATCAGAGAGAAGGCTAGTTCAGACTGTGGAGTACTTGAAACAAAGTAAAGTAATGCAGAATAAAGTTGAACAGATATGCTGGGGCCAGGTGGTGAAGGCATTTGAAAACCAAACACGGGAGTCTATGTATTATTATAGAAACAAACAGAAAGACTAGAATTTCACAAGCAAGTGATACGGTCAGATCGGCACATTAGCAAAGTCACATTAGCAGCTGTGTAGCAGGAGGATGGTTTGGACAAGAGAGAGACTCAAGGCAGGGATCTCACTTACAAGGCTGTTACAATAATCCAGGTAAGGGGTAATGAGTAGCTGAACTAGGAAGGGGACTCTATGACTAGAGAGAAGCAGACGTATAGGAGATGTGGTAAAGGTAGAAATAAAAAGATCTGGCATCTGATTGGATACAATGGACGAGGGAGAGACAGTACTTGCTGAAACTACATCATTAGCTTAATAAATCAGAAGGATTCTCTCTATTGAGCAGTATAACGATAATGTTTTAGGAGGAATTAAGAAACCAAACCTGAACAATCTGGAGCTAGTCTATTGTCCAGTCATTTTTCAGTCATGCCCAACACTTCATGATCCCATTTGGGGTTTTCTTGGCAAAGATAACTGTAGTGGTTTGCCATTTCATTCTCCAGCTCATTTTACAGATGAGGAAACTGAGGCAAACAGGGTTAAGTAACTTGCCCAGGGTCACATAGCTAGTAAGCATCTGAGGTTAGATCTGAACTCAGTTTTCCAACTCCAGGCCCAGAACTCTATCACTTCGATACCTAGCTACTCCCTGGAGTTAATAAACCAATGCTACTTGGAATGTCCATCCCAACCTGATCCTGAAGTTGCCAAATGCTGAAGAAATCTCAAAGATTCACACATTTGTAAATAAAAAGGAAATTATAAAACATTTAATAAGGAGGCAGCTGTATTTGACTCAGATATTCACCATATGGATTCACACTAATATACAAAAGTACATTTAGGAAGACTGCTCACTGCCTTTGATGTGACTAAGAAAAGAAAGACCTTATCTCATCTTTGCCACAAAACTGTTTAGAGCAGATAGTGAAACATGGAAAACAACCCAACTGAATACCTGATGGGAAAGAGATGCTTCATAGCAGTAAAGAAGACTAGTGTCAAACAACATCATCTTCTGAGCCACCAGGGAAACAACGCAGTTTCGGAGCCGAGATATCACCTCCCGATCAGAAAGGGGTACTGGCTAGAGATAAGAGGAAAAGGAGTTAGGGGGAAAAAAGGAAAATGCACTCAGAGTCAACCATACAAAGGTAAGGAATAAAACCACCCAAAAAAGAGAAAAGACTGAAAACAATACCAACAGAAACTCAAACCACACATTAGGAAAAAAGGGCAGGGCTGATGGCTCCATTTTTCCCATGTTACCTCCTGACCTTGCACTCCCATCAGCTTTAATTCTGACCCACCATTCAAGACCCAACTCAGACACCTTCCTCATGAAGTCTTCCCAGATTGCCCCCTTCCAGAAACTAGACCCTCCTATACAGTGACACAACAATTTGTATGTATCAAAGAATTAGTCAAATCCCACCTCAGAGTGTATTTGTGTAAATGTCTTATCTCACCAACTAGACTATAAGATCCATAAAAGCCAGAGCCTTGACTTAGCTCAGGGGTGGGGAACCTGAGGCCTCAAGGCCACACGGGGCCTTCTACGTCCTTGGGTGCGACCTTTTGGCTGAGTCCAAGTTTTACAGAACAAATCCTTTTATTAAGAGCATTTTTCTGTGAAGTTTGGATTCAATCAAAGGGCCACACTTGAGGACCTAGGGGGTCACGTATGGCCTTGAGGCCACAGGTTCCCCAACCCTGGCTTAGCTCATTTAATCTCCCCGAATGTTTCCTTATCTATAAAGTGAGAATATTTTCATTACCCACAACACAGGGTTCTAGTGAGGATCAAATGAGACAGTGTATGCAAAAGCTATTATCAGCTATCATTTAAGTTCACCATAAGACCCTGTACACAGTAAGTGCTTGATAAATGTTGGCTGAATGAGTGAAGTCTATATTAACTACATGAAACAGGACAGTCCAAAAGAAATGAATGAATAAGGATGGGTTTATCTCATTCATTATGAAGTAAATCTTGGATATCACCCTAGAATTGCCTATTATTTCTACTAACAATCAATTGGTCAAAAACATAAATCTTTTCTGAATAAAGGTAACTCAGAACACAGTCACACACACAGACAGGTTAGAAACATGCCATAAAAACACTTTCAGAATTCTTTCCATTATCACTCATTCACTCTCCAACACTGGTAATAATCTGACTTCTTACCTCCAGATTGGCAATGAAGCCCCCTGCTTCTTCATCTCTCTGCTCAGGAGTGGGGTAGATCCAGATGAAGCCATTGTTGCCCAAAATCACAGAGGCACCACAAGGCAAGTCATGGAAGTGGGTCTTCTGTCGTTTCACCAGAGAAGGAGAAACCTGGACGAGAACTCCCTGCCCAAGCTAATATATAAATTGCAATAAATCAGTAAAGGTTGGCCTGGGAAAATCAAATATACCATAAATTATGGTACCATAAATTAATTCTGAAAGTTAAAATAAAAGTCTCACAGAGAGCTGAAGTTGATTATAGACTGGGTATAATCAGAAGGTCCTCCCTTCCCCCCATTCCAGTACTACCTGCTTAAAAGCAATTGCTATATCACGTATACACATGGAAAGAGATGTGTGTGAATACTTATGTATAAATTTGTGCATATACATGACATCAAAAGCTGAATTTTTATACAGGAGAATCTATATAAAGGCCCAAAATTCAATTTCTACACCACATTCATGTATTGTATAAACGTTGTACATGTTTACTATCAGCTGACTATTCAAAACCTCTTTTAATCAGAATCATTGAATTAAACAGTCTGGGTCAGTTTAGTGCAATAAAATCCCAGGTGCAATGAAGCCAAGGGCAAGGCCTTTATCACAGGTTGTCTTTGTCTAATTCCCTGGTCACTCACTGCCCAAGGGAGGAGAACTGGCACAAATCCAACCCCTCCATGGTGACAAGAAGTTTGGTGGCATTATCTTTAACAATAGAGGCCAACAACACACAATGTAAAACAGAGTTCCATTTCATATATATGAAGGCCTTGGAATACTGGAAGATGTAGCTACTTTCCCAAGGAAAAATTTCTTTGCTCTACTTCAGAAAATTAAAACTATATACACCCAAAAGGCCTAACAAGTCATAGGATTTTTTAAAAAGAAAATGTATCCTTAAAAAAAAGTTAGTTTTTAATTAACTTTTGTTTATTTTTAGTTTACATCATTCATTTCCATGAGATTTTTGAGTTACAAATTTTCTCCCCATCTTCCCCCTACCCACCACCCCAAAACAGCAATCCCACTGAATACCCCCTTCCCCAATCTGCTCTCTCCTATGTCCTCCCCCATTACTCCTCTGACTTTCTGGTAGGGCAAAATGGATCTCCCTACCCCTGTGCCTGTATATCAAAAAAAGTTAGTTCTAATAATGTAGCCTTATAATAATCTGAATCCTCTAGAGATCTCTGCTCTTGTACTAGGATTTTAGAAATAGACTTGCAAGCCCAGTCACAAAGGGAATGAAAATGGCAGTAAGAATGCTTTAAAATACTACTTACTTTTCCATATTTTAGGCTCCTGGTATGTAGAGACACCGCACCATCAGAAAATACTGCCTGGACCTCAGCCTAGCCTAGTGATGAAGGAAGTAACAGTAGTCTGCAGCTTATACCTCTCCATTCTCATTTTAAAATATCTTCTCATCACCCCCATCCCCATCCTCTCCCCTCACATACATACACACATGGTTCCCATCACCTCAATTTGTCTTCCATTTTCATCATTCCCTCTCTGCAAACCTTAGGACTAGATTAATCAGGAATATTTCACTCTGACCTACCCACGCTCCATTAGCCATGGCTGACAACTTGGTCTGAAAAACACCTGTTCTAATTCCCTGGGATAAAAGGCTATCTTATCATTAAAGTGAATTTTCCTGTCTAACCTAAAGCCCAGGCTACCACAAACCTGAGCCAAACTAGGTGGTATCTAAAAAAAGCAGCAACAGAGTTCATGGAAAAAGGGAAGAAATTCTTCATCAGTATCCATGACCTTGGCTTTAAGTTTACACGTACTTATGAAACTCTCAGGCTTATCACATCATTAAATACAATTTCAACTATATTTCTGTCACTTTGTGCAGAAGCAGAAAGATGACAAACTACAGAATCTAAGGATACACTGATAAGGTCCCCTTCCCGTAAGAAGTCCCTCATTGCAAGTTCATCTTCTGCAGATCTTCTCCTCTGAAGTACACAAGGAAACAAAAATGTTACTTACATCAACTCACAGAAACAAACGTCCCCAGATCTTATTTCTCTTTTCTCCTTCTGAAAATATTTACTGGAGCTATACAGGGTGTCCCAAAAGTCCTAGGGCAGTTTTAAGCTTTAATAGCTAAATAACATCTACTATCAAGATACCAAGATGCCTGAACTGTCCTGGGCAACTTGGGATCATAGCAGGGACAGTGTTGGAAAGAGTCAGAAAGACTCGACTGAATCTTGTGTCAGACACTGGTTGTCTGGGTGACTCTAGGCAAATCTCTCAGTTCCTCACCTATAAAATGAGGTGGCCAGGTGAGGCTGACCAGTGAGGTCCCTTCCAAACCCAAATCTCAGATCCTATGATCCCCCAAAAGAACTCTGGGAATCAGAGAACCTTAGAGCTAGAAGGATCTTAGGAATCCTAGTCTAACCCTTTAGCTTTGTCCCTCTGTGCCCCAATCTATCCATCTATAAAAAATAAGAGGTCTATATTATATTATTCATAAGGGCCTACCTCATTTCTTAAGCACAGCAGAACTGACACCTCAATCAAAGGCAGCAGCCTCTCTCTGCTTTTCTCTCTCTCTCTCCTCCCCCCTCCCCTTCATGTCCAATTTTCAGATGACACAAAGCTGGAAGGGAAAGCTAACATGATTAAGACACAAAAGGATCTAGCCAGGTTAGGACAGAAGGGTAGATCTAATAAGTTGATGTTCGTTTTATTTGATTTTCATTTGGCTTAGAACCAAATGTTTGGTCTTGCTGGTACAGGAGACTCCCAGGGAGGAAACTTTCCTCCAAACCACAAATATCAGCATTTGTTCTGCAACTTCTGGTCTTAGGACTGGGGCACTTAGAGGTGAAGGGTTTAGAGCAGGTCACACAGCCAAGTTGAATGAGCTTAGACTTGCATACAGGATTCTGAGGTCAATTCACCAGCCACTATACCAACCTGCCTCTCAAGACAGAAATTTAATAGGGATAAATATAAAATCCCACACAAAAAATTCATAAGAATAGTATGGGAGAACTCTACAAAGACAATAATTAGGAAGTTTTAAGGAGACTATACTCTCAATGAGTCGACAGTAACACATAGCAGTCAAAAGTTCATCTAATTTTGTATTGAATTAATAGTGAGCAGTCTAGTGCCCAAAAGGCAGGAGGTAAGTTTCCATCATATTCTCTCCTGATTACATCATAGCTGAGTTACTGCTGTCTTAAGTTTGGGGCTCCACACTTTTAAGGACACAAAGTTGGCAGAGGAGGGAGACTGGGAAGAGGCTGGAGACCACACTATGTGAGGACTGAATGACTGCCAAATAGCTGAATGAAAAGAGATTTTATTTTGTTTTGTTGAGTAATGAAGCAATGCAATTGGGGTTAAGTGACTTGCCCAAAGGCACACAGCTACTTAAGAGTCAAGCATCTGAGGCCAAATTTGAACTCAGGTCCTTCTGACTCCAGGGCCCCCTGAAAAGAGACTTTGAGGGAGGAGACATATCAGCAGCCCTCAAAGGGATGTCACCAACACTTAGCACAGTGCCTGGTATATACATGGCACTTAATAAAAATGCTGCCTAGACCATCACATGAAAGATTTAGATCTGTCCTATTTAGCTTCAGAGGGGAGCAGGTTCAAATCACCATGCCACAGCAGCAAAAAGCAGCAGTCACAGACAGGAGAGATGGGTCTGAATTCCATCTCTGATGCTAACTTGTCAAGACTGTCAGTAAAATGAAGGCAGCAGGATTTACACCACCATATCTCAGGCTGCCATTATCTGAGCCCAGGGTTTGTCACCAACATCGTCATCACCATAAGGCTGCAGAGAAGCAGACTGGGGGCTCAGAGTAAGGACATGCTTCCTACAATGGGAGCTGTGCAACAATGGCGTGGGCTGCTTCAGGAAGCTGTCAGCTCCCACTCATGGAGGTCTTCAAGCACAGGACAGGTGACCCTTTGTCAAGCATGACGTAGAAAGGGTTCCTGTTCAGACCCAGGATGAACCTGATGATTTCTGAGCTCTCTCACAACAGAGATTTTGTAATCATCTTCTTCTTTCTTTTACTCTACCCTAAGACTGCCAATGACATCCAAAGGAACCATTCAATCCTAAGGGAAAACATGAGGACTAAAGAGATTCTCATCTTCTGTATAAAAGTACAGGTATACACCACCTTAAGTAAACCAGGTATGGAAATCCAACTATATAAAGATAGAATAATTAGAAGGAATTTTAAACAACTTTTAAAAAAGGCTTGGTATACAATTCCTTTGCAGAAAGCCTCTCAGAGGCAGCTAGGTGGTGGGCTGGATAGAGCACCAGTCCTGGAGTAAGGAAGACCTGAGTTCAAATTCAGCCTCAAATACTTGACACTTACTAGCTGTGTGACCCCCTGGGCAAGTTACTTAACCCTGACTGCCTCACACACACACAAAAAGCTTCTCACAGTAAACTTATATCATGAGTCTAAATGCTAAAATTTAATTTACATACCACTTTCCAGAAACATGCTGTATAAAGCAGTATAGACTTGGAACAAGGAAATGATCAGAATCAGGGGTCTAAGTTTCTGTTGTATATGGACCTTCCAGATAATATTTCATTAGGCTTCCATCTCAAGGATGTCCTTGCTATTACATAAAAGTAAGAATAAACACTGTCTATGTTGGAAAAATTTAGCCATTCCTTTCACCACTTAAAAGAATGATGGTTTAATCCTACTAGTAAATTTCCTCTACATTTTCTTTAAGCAATAAGGGAACATGCCAGTGTTGTCCACTATCTGCTGGAGGGCAGAAAAATGGAATTTATCTGCAAGCACTCACCAGCTCTCCTCCTGGAAGGTTCATGGATGAGAGAAGCAAGACTGAATCCAGCC
The DNA here is from genome assembly GCA_028627135.1 of Pseudochirops cupreus. Taxonomy (NCBI): domain Eukaryota; kingdom Metazoa; phylum Chordata; class Mammalia; order Diprotodontia; family Pseudocheiridae; genus Pseudochirops; species Pseudochirops cupreus. Next base: position 225,514,421 of record CM053581.1, read on the forward strand.
TGGAGTTGGTCTCCACTTTCCACCGCTTCTGCTGAACCTATAAAGTAAGAAATTTTAGTGTTACTAACTCAAATTGTAAGAACGCAGACTCTGGACAGTGACCCCAAATATTACAGCCTGAATTTCTGCAGCAAAAACAACATAAATTACAATATCATGCATTAAAAAATATAGGATAGCACTCTACCAAAAATTATGTCACAGGTTTGACTGTTTTTGTAAAATATATAATCTCTATGAACTAGTCCAGCCATTCTGAAAAGCAATTTGAATCTATGCCCCAAGTCACTAAGCTGCATGTATGTACCTTTTGACCAAGTAATAATACTTCTAAACCTACATAACAAAGAGATCAAAGAAAGAGAGGGAAAATCCATGAAAATAATTATATCAGTTTTCTTTGTTGCAGCAAAAACCTGAAAACAAAAAGAACATTCAATCAATTAGGGAATCATCAAACGGTCTACAATACAGGAAAGTAGTTGTGATTGTACTGTAAGAAATGATGAAAGGGAAAGTTTCAGAGAAAGATGGAAAGACTTGTATGTACTAAGGATGAGTGAAGGGAGCTTAAAAAATAAATTCAACTAAAAAGTCTTAAGAACTTTCACCAATTCAATGACCACTCACAAAACTAGACAAAATCACCAGTAATGAAGCATGCTACCTACCTCCTGAAAGAAGGGTGATAGGCCCAAGATGCAGAATCATATATGCATTTTAAAGCTTGGCAAATGTGCTGACTACACTTATTTCTACAAATAAAACTGCTTTAAAAGTAACATGATGACTCATATACTTTTTTTGAGTACATAAGAAATTTATGGTTTCACACATACTCGTCTCCTGTTCTACTTTATATATATAGAAATGTTCTATTTGCTTGTAAAATTCAGAATTTTTTGTAAAAACAAAGTGCCTGATTCAAACTTTACCTCTGTGATTCTCCCCACGACAATGTCTCCTACTTCACCATTATACCTGAAAAAGACCACAAAAGTCAATCATTAGAAAATTGACTTTTTTCAATTTTCTTTTCTATGAATTTAATAATCATGAACAAACATGAAGATTTCAGCATAGAAATGAGAAAAACAAGGATTGTATATGAAAGTGTAAACTTCTGTAACAGTTTGGGTTTCTTAAAGCATATATTAAATTTAAGATGCTGGTAAAAAAAAAAAACTACCTTATGAGTCCCATTGGAACTTTTTTCTGTGTACCTTTAAAAAATGTTCTATCAATGATCTTTTCTTTTTTTCTGTATCTCTATCACTACCCACTAATTCTCAACACCAATAGAAAGCCTCCACTGTAACAAATTAGTATAGTCAAGCAAAGTAATTCAATACATTGGCCATATTTGAAAATATATGTCTCATCCCGTACTTTTTTAGCCCATCACTTTCTTGACAAGAGGTGTATTGCACACTTCATCATCAGTTTTCTGAAGTCATGACTGTTCAATGCATTGATCAAAGTCTGTTATTACTTGGACTAGTAATTAACTGTACTTCTTTGTGACTTCTCTTGTATTGTTTCAATTAACTCTTGTGTGTCAACTTAGGTTTTTATACATTTAAGCCCAATTAGGCTGCAAGCACATATTTTACTGTATTTTACAGCATTTGTACTGTATATTACTTTCCTATATCATCAAGGATACCTTGAACACAGCTAGATGCTCGATAAATTAGTGTGAGTTAATTTTTCAGGAACTTACTCCTGCTTTAGAACTAACACAAATGTGTGGTCTTGACATAACCTAACAAGGAAAATCACAGCTATAAAAGAAAAGTGATCATTTGAACTTAAAGAATATCAAGAATAACATCAAGAATCAAAGAAAAGTTTTGGTCTATCCCCATTCCTTTAAAAATTTCCCTTCCCCAGAAGTTTCTGCTAATATCACTTGTACCTAACCATATTAAAAGAAAGCATTTAGCCTCTCTCCCATTTCTACATTTCCTCTGACTTTAGAGAAATACTTCAACCTAGTAGCTTGCTACAAACCTACATGGATGGACATCGCTTCTAAGGCACAGCTCCTGTGACCCCAGTGTGACACCCCCCAACTGAAGGAAAGAGTAGACTCACCTTGTTTTCAAAGCTTTCACACAGATCAGCTTGTTCACTCTCTCCACAGAGCCAGCCACAGATGCTATAAGCTTCTCATCTCCCATGTAGGTACCATGGCCCCTGTAACAAAAAACACAGTTATTACTCAAGACCCATGGGCACCACTATGTGCTCCCCATCAGGACAAAGCAGACATTGCTACTTGAGGACAGAGGCTGTTTTGACCTTTCTTTGTATCTTTATTGTTTGACACCGTTCCTGGAACACAGGAGGTGCTTATAGACTTGTAGACTGAGTGGTGGATGCATGGACACTTGAGAAGAGGGAGGGGGGGGGGGGCATGCAGGGTCACAGGGAACAGAAACCCAAGGCCATGAAGGAACAGGTTTGAAGAGACATGGCCACATGAAAAGACACTCGGGGAAAAGATACGAAAGAGGAGACAGAAGGATATGTAGGGACACGCGGGGACAGGGACACAGGAACATGTAGGGACGCACAGTGACACATAGGAACAGAGCCATGAAGGAACAGATAGGAGCAGAAACCTAGGTCATTGGGACATGGAGGGCCACAAGGGAACAGAGACACTGGGACATGTAGGGACGCGCAGGGACAGAGAATTGTGGCTGGCGGGAACATGCGGGTCCCTGGAGGAAGCCTCAGAGCCAAGTTAAGACAAGTTTCACTGACGCCCGCCCAGAGCCCCTGCCACACACCGCATGAACCCGGTATCCGTGGTGATCGTGTCCCCGGGCACCACCAAGTGCTTCTGCGTGTCGCGGTCCAAACTCTCAGGCAGCCGCCGGCGGGCCACAGGAAGCCGAATCTCCATCGCCATCTTGATGCCCAAAGGATCGCGCAAGCGCACTCGGTCCTAGAGAAACTGTTTCCGGGTCGAAAACTACTGGCAGTCAGAAAACAGAATGGGGTGGGGCAAAGCGGGAGGCGGGACGGAAGGGGGCGGCACTTAGTTAAATAGTTACCCGTGGGAAAACACTACCGCATGGCCATGTTTTTTATTGGAATGAAGGAGTTTGAGTACTTTCAAGTATTTAAAACGAAGGGGAAGAGCGAGTGAAGTTCCCATATTTATTACTGGCGACCCTTCCCCCACCTGTTAACATTGGTTCTAATACCCTATTTTAATGGGGACAGGACCCAGATGTCATGGGCTTAAAATTACTGCTTGGCGAATGAAAATTTTAATTTACAGAATAGCGCTAATTCATCAGTATTTTATGGCTCTCATTTCACTATTGGTAAATGGTTAAAGGATATGAACAAAGTTTTCAGAAGAAATCAAAGCTATCAATAGTCGCACAAAAAAATGCTCTAAACCACTATTGAATAGAAAAATTCAAATTAAAACAGCTGTGAGGTATCAGCTCATGACTTTCAGATTGGCTATGGCTAATATGACAAAAAGGGGAAATGACAAATGTTGGAGAGGTATAGTTGTGAACTAATCCAACTCTTCTGGAAAACAACCTGTAGCTATGCCCAAAAGATTACAGAATGGTTTTAAACCCTTTGGCCCAGCAATACTAGATCTATATGGAAAAGAGATTAAAGAAAGGGGAAAAGGCCTTATTTGTGCAAAAATATTTATAGCCCATCTTTTTGTGACAGCAAAGAATTAAAAATTGGGAGGGGATACCCATCAATTGAGGAATGGCTAAACAAGTTGTGGTATATGATTGTGATGGAATACTATTTTACTATAATAAATGATGAGCAGGATGGTTTCAGAAAAACCTGGGAAGACTGCCATGAATTGATGCAAAGGGAAGTGAGCAGGACCAAGAGAACAGTGTATACAATAACAGCAATATTGTGTTAACAGGGTTTTACTGAGCCAGTCTCTAACCTGAGAATGATGAAATAGCAGACCAGAGACAAAGTTCCAGTAATCAGGTAGCCATTTAATTAATTAGTTTCACTATGAGGAACAGATTTGCAAATTGGGAATTCCCCTGATCTGAATTCTACCTTGCTTAAGTGAAGACAGAGATTATATACATAATTCACCATGGGAAGGGAGGGGGGAAGGCAGATTACAAACAATGAACAATTCTGGAGTCCTGTGGGAACAATATTGCTTGAGTCTTTGGGGATTGTTACTTGGTGGGTCACAGGACCAAAAGTTCTGTGAGTGGAACAAGTTCTTCAATCTTTGATTCGTTTCACTTCAGGTACGCAGACACAAGGATGCCATTGTGATTGTGAGGCTTGTCAAAGTTTGATCGATCAGTTCAAGCTGCGTTGTGAGTCTGACTCAAGCTGGAAAAGGTAGCTCTTGAGAAAACTGAATTATTAGTATATTCATTACATATATCATATCGGTTAATATGAAAATTATAATTCCCTTCTCAATTGTAAGAATGGTTAACTGTGAAAGACTTAGCTTTTTATTGGAATGAAGGAGTATGTCTCTGATCAAGACAATGATGCAAGACAACTCCAAAGGACCCATAATGAAAACTACTATCCATCTCCAGAGAGAGCTGATAAACTGAGTATAGTTTGAAGCAAACTTTTCTTGCTTTCTTTACTTTTCTCGTTTTTTGTGTGTGTTTATTCTTTTGCGACATGGCTAATATGGAAATATGTTTTGCACAACTTCACATAAGATATGAACAAAATCTTATTTCTTGCCTTCTCAAGTAGTGGGAGAGAGGCAAGGGGAAGGAGAGGATTTGGAACTCAAATTCTTTTCAAAAGAATGTTAAAAATTTTTACATGTTATTGGGAAATATTTAATGATATAAATAAAATGTATTAAAAATAAATGAAACATTTTATGGCTCTTTAGTTTTCAAAGTGCTTTCACATCTCTTCTTTTTTTTCTTTTAAATTTATTTATTTTTAGTTTACAACATTCAGTTCCACAAGTTATTGAGTTCCAAATTTTCTCCCCCTCTCTCTCTTCCTCCCTTCTTCCCCCACATCTGTTCTAAGAGACAGTGTGGTAGTGGGGAAAGAGCTTTGGATTTGGAGTCAGAAGATATGGATTCATATATGGGTTCTGTCACACCACCTCAGTCACTAATACATGACTTTGAGCAAGTCAATTAACCTTACTGGGCCTTAGATTCCTGATAAGTAAAACAAGGTGTTGGACTAGATGACCATTTTAGGATCCTTCCAACTAAGATATGATTCTATTCCTCTATGATCTTGTTCTCCTTATGATAGGACTGGTAGGGACTTAAAAATCATATCATCAGAATCGAGTAATCTCAAAGGTGGAAGAGATCTGGGAAGTGGGTAGAGTGGGAATAGGGGGACATTAAGTCCAACCCACACGTAGCCAAAAAGACAGGGATCCTTCTGACTCAGCCCTTCCTTGAAGGCTTCCCATGAGGAAAACCTTACTACCCCTAAGGTTAGCAGGTTCCACTTTTAGATTATTCTCATTGTTAGAAAGTTTTTCCTCACATGAAGTTCCCAGAGGTAGGCTGACTACTTCTCCCCTGAGGATTTTCAGGGTAAGCCTAAGGCTAGGGTTTCTAGTACTATGGCTCTTGTGTACCCACCTGTATGATTCCCCAGTAATAATTAGCCAGTTGCTGATGTTTGCCTTTAGAAAAAGGGATTTACTGAAAGGTAAAGAATAATTGGTACAAAACATTCTGTCTCCACCTCCTTAAAAAAAACTGGGGATACTCCCTCCCGTTCACAAATATTACCCCTGTGGGGAGAACTGACTTAAATTTAGAGGCAGTGGACTTAAATAATGGCAGTGAAGCAAAGTGTAGACAAAGAACACTTGTGATAAAGGGGTACCTCCCTACTCCTGGCCCTGGAAGTCCCTTATATTTAGTTATGGCTACTGTATGAAGTTCCCCCTGGATGTTGTTCTTTTTTTTTTTCTCAGCTCAGAGAATCAGTGCATTTCTATCACTCATAGTCAGCATCTCTCTCATTTATGAAGGATCATAATCCCTAAAACTCTTCTACTCTAGTGATTGTTTTTCCAGACCTATTTGCAGATACCTACCTCTTAGGTCACGGACCACCATTGATCCAGTACCTACTGCTACTGCCAAGACCTCTAGATTCCCTGTGCTCACAAGGTCATTTCCTGCACACATCCACCTGGGTTTGCCTAAGATCAGAAAAGAGCAAAAACAAAGATGCCATATTTTCACAAACATCGTAGCAGAATAAGAGAAAGGACATCCAAACTCCCAACCTTTCCATCCAACCTTCCCCCAGCTGGGCTCAAAATAGTCCTGCTTCCTAGAAACTTTCAGAGAAAAGAGAATGAAAAATGGGTGGATTATCCCTTTTATATTCATATTCAGTTCTGCAGCCAATTAGAAAATTCTCTGTCACCAAACAGTAATGTTTGCAGTCCGTTGGTCAGGCATGGTCAGAGAACCGCTTCCCCCAAGTTTCCACACAAACGTGATCCCTTGGACTGAAACCAGATAGGGAATATCTGTGCATACTCAAAGGTCTGGCCCTCATAGATCAATCTGATCATTCTACACTTGAAAAAAAGCAGCCATGGGGCGGCTGGGTGGCACAATGAATAGAGCCCCAGCCCTGGAGTCAGGAGCACCTGAGTTCAAATCCAGCCTCAGACACTTAGCACTTACTAGCTGTGTGACCTTGGGCAAGTCACTTAACCCCAATTGCCCTGCCTTCTCTCCTCCAAAAAAGAAAAAAAAAGCAGCCATGCAGTCCCAAAGTCTACTTAAAGCTGAACATCTCTCATTCTTTTATTGGATAAACATAATACACAAACTTCAAGCTTTTTGTTGCACTAATTTCTCTCCTCTGAGCAATAACAGTTAACATTTATATTTCCCTTAAGATTCTCAAAGCATTTTACTTGGGTTATCTCCTGTGATCCTCACAACAATCCTGTGAGATAAGTGCTATTGTTATCATCCCCATTTTACAGATGAGGAAACTGAGGCTGAGGGAGACAAAGTCGCTTGTCCAGAGTCGAACTCAGGTCTTCCTGAATCCAGTCTGGTACTGTCCATCATAGTAAGGTTCTTCTAAAAACGTGGTAGCCATAACTAAATATAACACTTCATATAGTCTGACCAGGACAAGGTAAAATGAGATCGTCACATCCCTAGACTTGGACATTATGCATTTTCTAACGCAACCCAAGATTGCATTAGCTATGTTACATTATGGACTCATATTGAGCTTTCAGTCCATTAAAATCCCCAGATCTTTGGCAAATAAATGCAGCCTAGCCATTCTCCTTCTATCTTACACTTGTGAAATTGATTTCTTTTAAATCCAATTTCTTAATTTTACATATGGAAAAACTGAGATCCAAGAAGAGTCTCTCACTGAATAAGTAATAAAATTGAGATGAACTTCTCTGTCTTCTGACTCCCAATCCAGAGCTCTGGTTTCCATCCTTGTGAGGATATCAGGGCAATGATCATTACCTTTATTTTACAGATAAAGAAAGTTGGGAAGGAAGCAACATCTCTACTTGGCTTTGTTACTCTTATTTAAAACCAGAGTGTCAGTATCAATGGCTGGGAGTTCTAGTTCTGTAGATTTTGATTTAACCCAACAAAGCAATTATTTTTGATTCTGGCAGCTGAGGAAGACTGAGTTATAACTTGATCATTGTGGTACCTGTTACCAACAGCACCAAACTTGCTATTTGCAGTCAGATTTTGAACCATATTCGGGATATAACTATAACTGTATATTTTATAGGAAGGTTCCGAATGTCTCCTCTGCTAAGCAGAACACTAAAGATCCAGCTGAAATTCCAGCTGTGTCAGAGATCCACATATTCATTTGGATATTGAGAACCCAAATCAGTTGTTTATCATAGGAAGTAAAGAATTCTATGACTCCTGCCAAAGAGGTCTATGATGCTAACAAGGTTTAGATCCCCTGCCCTGGGAGTATTAGGAGACTTTGAGTTCAGTTGTATCATAACATGGCAACCAAAAAAGTGAACGAGATTTTAGACTGCATTACTAGAATAGTATCCCAAATAAGAGAGATGGCACTCCCACTGTACTTTACCCAGGTCAAATCACATCTGAATTTAGTTCTGGCATCGTGTTTTAGGAAGAACACTAATAAGCTAACATCCTAGCCATACATAAAATGGTAAGGAAGGTAAAGGGGCACAATACCACAAAGGATTATATCTAACTTGTAGAAAAGAAAAGAAAGAGATGGGGGTGATACTGGTGAAGACATGACAGCTATCTTCAAACATCTGAAGGACTGTTCTTTGGAGAGAGATTAGATTTGTTCTGCCTAGTCCGAGTGGGAAGAACTGGTGCCAACAGGCAGAAAAGTAGGAAGGGGAGAGAGTGGGTCAAGATTTCTACTGAATATAAGGAAGAAGTTCTTAACAATTAGAGCTGTCCAAAAGTGATATGGTTTACTTCATGAGGTAATAGGAGGTTACTTTGTTATCCATCACTGGAGGGCTTCAGGTGGAAGACGGATGTCTTTTTTAAATATCACAAATCTAGTAGAGGGGATTCCTGTACTGAGACCCTTTCTAGCTGGAGGACCCTATGATTATACATATAGTGCCATTGGGAAAGCTCAGACCCCAATTCCAATGGACTTCAAAGGAGACATGCTCCAAAAAGCAGTGTTTGGTTGGATAGCATTTAGTTTAGCCCATTTTCTATCTTTATTCTTTCTAGTTTGTCTAAATCGTTCCCTCACTGCAAAGTCAACCATCCCCAAATCTCTTTTAGAGCAGCTCTCCCAATAACTATGGCTAGACTCTTTTCTTTTATTTAAAACCAGTGTCAGTATCAATGGCTAGGAGTTCTAGTTCTATAGATTTTGATTTAACCCAACAAAGCAATTATTTCTGGTTCTGGCAGCTGATGAAGGCTGAGTTACAACTTGACCACTGTGGTACCTGTTACCAACAGCACCAAACCTGCTATGATCTTTCCTGAGACTGTTTTTTATGGGGCTAGTTAACTTAAGCTATTGAGTGTTCTTCAAAGTAACAAGATGCCAGGAAATAGAGGTATATATTTCTGCTCCACCAACCCCCTCTTAAGAAAACAGTCAAACTTACAAAACAGGTAAATGAGTGTGGGCGATTGTTCAAGCTTTAAAAGGAATGTCTTATTTACATAAAGATTCACCCCCTCAGGGCTCCCTTAAATTGCAGTCCCTTCCTTTAAGTGTTTGTTTACAGGTCTTGGAATCCTTACAAAGTAGACCAAATGAGGAAAAATTTGGTAACAAAGTACAAAGAACCACAGCCACTTGAAGATCAATCAGGAGTAAAGATGAAAGGTTCCTAAGTGACAAGTCAATGGGAAAATTGGATTCTATTCCTGTCCATTACATTAATAGAAACTAAAATAGGATCCACCAATTAAAATCTAATTTAAATCTTTGCAGAGCTACATCTAGCACCTAAAACCTTCTCACTTATCTGCACAGGCTCTTTCCCAGGAGAAAAGTATTCTCTGGAATCTGGGAATTGGGAGTGGAGTGGTGGGGGGGGGAGGGAGGAATGAAAGCATCCTCTACTGTCCAATGGAAACAAAGGAAGCCACTAAGAGAGCACCCAATCTCTATACTGTATATATTCTGTTTATAGTTACGTCTCTACATGTTGTTTTCCCTCACTAGATTATAATCTCCTCAAGTGCAGGGAATGTCAAATCAGTAAGCATCTTAGAAGGTCCAGGAACTATGCTAAGCTCTGGGGATACCAAGAAAGGCAAAACAGCAGCCCTGCCTTTAAAAAACTCACATTTTAGTGGGGGAGACACCGTACTAACAAGGATGGATGTACAAGATATATATTGTATAAGAAGGAAGACAGTAAGATTAAGAAGAACTGGACAAAAGCTTCTGGGTGAAGTTAGTATTTTAGCTGGGATTTGAAAGAAACTTGGAGACAGAGATAAGGAGGAAGAACATTCCAGGTGTGATGGACACAGAATAAAGAGATGGGGTGTTTCATATGTGAACAAGAAAGGAGGCCAGTGTCACTGGATCCAAGACTTCATAAGGCTAAGGTATAAGAAGATTGGAAAGGTAGAAGGGGATCATGTGATGAAGGAACTGAAAAGCCAAATAAAGGATTTCATAGTTGATCCTTAAGGTACTTGGGAACTACTAGAGTTTATCAAGGACAGCTAGGTGACTCAGTGGATAGAATACCAGGCTTGGAATCAGGAAGATTTATCTTCAGGAATTCAAATCTGGCATAAAACACTTACCAGTTGAGTGACCCTGGGCAAGTCCTTTACCCTGTTTGCTTCAGTTCCTCTTCTGTAAAATGAACTGGAAAAAGAAATGACAAATCACTCCAGTATCTTTGCCAAGAAAACCCCAAATGGGGTCACAAAGAGTCAGACTTGACTAACAACAAAGAGTTTATTAAATAGGGGAATGACTTGGTAAGATCTGTGCTTTAGAAAGATGACTTTGATAGCTGATAAGAGAGAGAATTGAAACAGGGAAGACAAACAATACTCTAGGCATGAGGTGATGAGATCCTATACCCGGATAGTGGCAATGTTAGAGGAGAGAAGGGATCTGTTCAGGAATTATTGCAAAGGTAGTATTGAGAGGACTTGGCAACAGTATAGATTATGATGGGGGTGAGAGAAAGTGAGGAATAAAGGGTGATGCCTAGGTTTCCAACTTTGGTGAGCCAGAGGATGGTGATGCCCTAACTGGTAATGAGGAAATTAGGAAGAGGGAAGGGCTTGGAGAGAAAGGTAATAAGTTCAGTTTTTAACATGTTGAATTTAAGGTTACTACAGGACACCCAGTTCAAGATGTCCAATAGGCAGTTGAGAATGGTGCTTTGTATTCCTAGACCCTAGGATAAAATCTGACACATATTAAACACTTAATACATTCTTAAGGGTAGATTGATTAAGTCATTACCAGGAATAAAAACTGTGATGTCCTGACCCACAAAGCTCTGTCCACAAGGCTAATCTGAAATGTCAATGTATCTGTGGTAATCAGCTGGTTTCGAAGATAACTGCAGCCTTACCCACAGAAGTCATTTAATAAGTGATTGTCAAATTGTACTGAATTCCCACTCCCCACAAAGAACTCCTGAGTAACTGATTTAGGAAAGGGAACCAGAGGAGAAATGAGACTGTGTCTAAATGAAATTGTGTTATTTCTCCTGACATAGCACAGTTTTCTGCATACAGTAAATAATTAGTAAATGTTTGGGGCAATTTAATTTCCAAAAGAAAGAAAAGGCTTCACAAAAGAGGTGGTATTTAAGTTAGCTTTGAAGAATGAAAACTAAATTTTTGTGCACCCTATGAAACATACATACAATGATTCATCTTACTTTTCCCATGAAGCTTGGCCAAGCTCTGCCTTCTACAGAGTTAGTTTGGGAAAGTCAAGAAAAATCAACAAGCATTTATTAAAGTGCTTCTTCCTATGTGCCACTGACTGTACCAAGCACTAAGGAAACAAAGAAAAGCAAAAAACAGTCCCTGCCCTCAAGGAGCTTACAGTCTGATGGGAGAGACAACATGAAAATAATTACTTACAAATGTGACCTATACAGGGTAAATTGAAGATTGTCTTGGAGGGAATGCACTAAGATTAAGGAAGACTGGAAAAGGCTTCTTGTAGAAGGTGGAATTTTAACTGGAAGCCAAGCGAGGCCAGGAGTTAGAGATGAGGAGGGAGACAATTCCAGGCATGGAGGACAGCCAGTGGAAAGTATGGAATTGGGAGATGGAATGTTATTATTTGAAAAACATCGAGTAGGCCAGAGTCATGGAGTATAGAGTAAGTACTCGGAGGCAAAGAAGGTGTAAGAAGATGGGAAAGATTCATTCTAATTCTTCTATACAACATGACTAATGTGAGAATATGTTTAACAGGAATGTATATGTAAAACCTATATCAGATTGCAGGCCATCTTGGGGAGAGAGAAGGGAGGTAAAGGGGAAAAATTTAAAACTTATGGAAGTAAATGTTGAAAACTAAAAATAAATACATTAAATTTAAATTAAAAAAAAGAAGATGGGAAAGGTAAGAAGGGGGCTGGTTATAAAAAACTTTAAAAGCCAAAAAGAGCATTTTATATTTGTTCCTGGAGGTAATAGGGCAGGAAGTGCCTTTTCATCATGGATCAGGTAGATCTGAACCAGGAAGTTTATGAGTATCAATGGCCAAAAGAGGGCAGTGGTACAACATAGACTTCTATGTTGGCCTGGGAAGAGAAGCAGGTGACAGCTGTTATCATCCAGAGAGAACAGGGCATCACTGGAAAGCCAGTAGAAAATGGCCCTTTGTGGGTGTACAGGAATATAAGTAAATACCGTATTGACTTAGGTGGATCCTGTATCACTCACAATCAATCAAACTGTATTGAACAACTATTAAATGCAAGATGCTATAAGGATCTACCAATTGGAAGGTTGCTTCCCCCTCCCCCAAAGAAAAGCTAGAAGAAGACACCCATCCCTGCTTCTTTGCAGAAGTTTGGGTCCATAGGTGTGAAAATTTACATGTACTGTCAGTTCCTTCCCCCTACCCACCCCCCACCTCACCCCATACCTTGATCAGTTTGAATGAATTTATTTCACTTGCTCTTTTTTTCTTTTTGTGATAATAGGTGACTCTCTTGGAGGGAGAAGGATACCAGGGGAAACATATGCCATGTAAAAAACAAAAGCTATCAATAAAAGTCTATGTTTTTTTAAGGGGCATCAGAGAAGGTAATATTGCTAGGATTTAGGAATCTGGCTTTGGTCAAAAGCATGACCTCAGGCTTCTCTTCCACCCTCTATAAGTGAGAGCTGTTCTAGATTACCTTTAATACCCCTTCCAATTCTAACATTCATTTGTGTCTTAACATTCCCTGTCCATCTCTGACATCTAATGTTAGTAAAGTTTAAATCTAACCCTTTATGAATGTTTTCTTCAGTCATGCAAAGATGGGTCTTATGCCAAAGAAATTATCTAGGAAAACAAGAAAAACAGTTTTTAAAGGGTTTGGAGAAGTTAAAAAGTATAGAGGTAATATATTACTATAAATACATATGTCACTTGATTAACACTTGATTGATAGAGTTAACCTGAAATAGGAATAATCTCCCAGATTAGGATCATAGAAGCATAGACTTTCAGAGCCAGATGGGACCTAAGAACCTTAGAGTCATGAATTCTAACCTTGTCCAAACCAATAAAGGAATACCCCTTACTACAGTGAGTTGACAAGTGGTTAGCCATTCAGCCAGATTTGTGCTGCCTCTAATCAATGGCCCTTTATGAAAAGAAACAAGCACTTATTAAGCGCCTGCTATATGTTGTTGTTGAGTCATGTTCGACTCTTCATGACCCCATTTGGGGTTTTCTGGGCAAAGATACTGGAGTGATTTGCCATTGTCTTCTCCAGCTTATTTTACAGGTGAGGAAACTTAGACAGAGAGGGTTAAATGATTTGCCCAGAGTCACACAGCTGGTAAGTGTCTGATGCCATATTTGAGCTCATGAAGATGAGTCTTCCTGACTCTAGGCCCACCACTCCATCCACTGTACCACCTAGCTGCCCAGGCACTAGTCTAAGTGTTTTTCAAATATTCTCTCATTTGATCCCTGGGAGGAAGGTGTTATTATGATTCCCATTTTACAGTTGAAGAAACTGAGGCAGACAAAGGCAAAGTAACTTGCCCAGAGTCACAGAGCTAGCAAGTGTCTGAGGTTGAATTTGAACTCAGGTCCTCCTGACTCTAGGTTCATTACTCTATCAACTATACCACCAACCTGCTTTTATGAGAAAGCATTTCATCATCACCATGATCAATAGTAACAGATAATTACTGACAACTTACTACATGGAAAAGCAATACTACGTGTAGTAGAAAGACCTGACTTCCAGTCTCACATTTCACATTTACTCATTATGTAACTTTGGGGAAATCTCTTCAGTGTCTTAGAGCCTCAGTTTTCTTATTTATAAAATAGGACTAAGAATACCTGTGTCAAAGCATTGTCCATCTTAAAACACAATAGAAAGGGGAGCTATCATTACATAAGTTTCGGATACGATGCTAGCTAGGTACAGAGGATGCAAAGAAATAGGAGATCTGGGTGGCTAGGTGGCACAGTGAATAGAGCCCCAGCCCTGGAGTCAGGATGACCTGAGTTCAAATCCAGGCTCAGACACTTAACGCTTACTAGCTATGTGACCTTGGGCAAATCACTTAACCCCAATTGCCCTGCCTCCCCTCCCCCCCAACAAGACAAAGATATAGGAGATCTAGTCCCTAACTTTTGAGGTGCTCTGGCATTGGTTAGGGATGCAGGCTGTCACATCAGAATAAGTATAACAGGCCACAGGCCATTAGCAAACCACCAGAGCTAACCAGGTTTGGCAAAGCATGTGTCACACACAGCAGTTAAAATATGAATGGTAGAATGGATAGACTGCAGTCTAGAATCTGTAGTATCCATCCACTGGTTCCCAAGTGAGTCATCACCAGGTGTCTTGACCTTCGTCATGAGGCTGGATTTCCATGACTCTGGAAGAGTGAGGCTGCTGACTTTGTACAGCTCTGCCTCACTTAAATCCAATTCATGAGCAAGTCAAGACATTACCCCATGACGTCACTGGTCCTCTTTTGAAAACAAAGGAAGAACAAGAATGTGATATCTCTTGGGAGCTTCATGTCATGTGAACTCTTGAAAACCACCTATTACTTTGCAGCAAAGCCAGGCCCATCATTACCAGTGATATGAGTAGGAAGATGTAATGGTAATGTAATTTGAGTTTGGAGATCCCTTTGTATTAGGAAAGGTAACAGGTACTTAGCACTTAGTAATTAATCAAGAAGGTATGAATCCCTGTTGCTGACTAACAGTAAAGGGTTGGCTGAAACAGGAAGCTAATGCAATACTGTATATAAGGAAAAACCCAGAGAGGGAGAGTCAGAATTTCTTGGGACATGTATTGGGAGGCAGAAGCTGCTGCCATTAGAGAAAAAAAGAATTTCTCTCAGCAGCATCTGGTGTCTGGGCTGCTACTGCTGGACTGAGAATTGAGAAGAAAAATGAGAATTGGTAACTGAGACAGATCTTCTGGAAACAAATTCCATAGAGGCTGAAGCTGCTGCTGCTGGGGAGGCTGAAGAGGAGCCGAGGACACTGAAGAGGAAAGCCTCTCCCAAGCTACAGAGAATGATTTTGATTTTGAAAACCTGGATGGAGTGATCTTGATGCTGGGAACCAGCTGAAACTTCTCATGAGTCTGAGGGCCAGCCAGAGCTGCCAAAAGAGTGAGGAAGCATGACTGTGAGGGATTTAAGTTTGTCTGTTTGTGGCTTTGTTAAGCCTTGTCTTCCTGGGAACAGGAACTGTGAAGGATTTGAGATGGACTGGACATTGTGAGCTCCAATGTGGAGTAGGAACTGCACAGAGAGCTGGACGAGGACCTGGGAGCTGTCTGCCTTTGAACCCAGGTGACAGTTTGGTGAATCCAGATAGAATCTAGGACCATGGAAGCGGCTCCAGGGAATCTGAGAAACCACCCCAA
This sequence comes from Pseudochirops cupreus, assembly GCA_028627135.1. Taxonomy (NCBI): domain Eukaryota; kingdom Metazoa; phylum Chordata; class Mammalia; order Diprotodontia; family Pseudocheiridae; genus Pseudochirops; species Pseudochirops cupreus. The sequence goes on from CM053581.1 coordinate 225,530,016, forward strand.
GTCAAGGTGAAAGAAGACTTTACTTGGATACTGTGTACTGACTAAGAAGATTATAATTTAGTAGTGACCTAGGGGTAGAGGGTCTGTGTATTTTCTGATGATTGAATAGTGAATGATGAAGGATAATTGATTGACTAAATGATTGTACTTAGTGATTGATGACTGAATAAGTTAACTTAGTGTGCCCCATGAGTGGAGGACTTTGACTATTGTACTTTGTGCTCCTTGAGGAGGCAAACCTCCCTAACGATGATTGAATGATTGAATTACTAAATGATTGTTCTTTGTTCAAAACTTTGTGACCACATAGTAGAAACGAAGCACAAAAATGTTTTTCGAACTGAATTAATCATCTAACATATATGTAGAGCGGACCCTTGATTAATCATGGTTATGGTGAAGCATGTTAAAGGGCTAGAGTGAGGGACCTAGAAATCTAGGATATACTAGGTCCCACAGCCTACATGTCATTTCCTTAACAGGACAGAAAATAAGATATATAATTTCTCTAACTCATGGCCAGGTATTGACTTTGAATAAAACCTAACAAAGAATAACCTGATAACACTTTCTACTTATCCAAGACTGCTATATACATAAAATGCCAAACTATTCATTTGCTAAATGATAAATGTTCCAAGTAAGTTTTTATTTTAGAATACAAGAGGTACAAATGTATTTACAGTCATACATATACAATCAAATAATATATATCAAAGTTTTGTAAATATCATTTCAGATAAATATTTACAAAGTTAAAGTGACCATTTCCTGGAAGTAGAACACAGTTTGTGAAAACTCTATACACTTTATACTTTTCATTAATATTATTATAGTTTCTTTATTTTACAAAACACCCTAAGGGACTCGTCACTTGTTAATGAGTATGGGACAGGGTGAGAGACACTAGAGGGCGCTCCTTACTGGAGTTTAGGAGCAATTGAGAGGGAAAAGGGGGGAAAAGATGAGGTTGGGTCTCCAGAGGACTGAGACTGCTGAATCAGGTGAAGTGGGCTCTTAGTTTTCCCAAGGGATTTCACAGCTGTGGGGAAATATATCCAGGAAAGGGGTGAGATTCAAAAGCACTGTTGCCGGTCCTCCTTTCTCCCCTGAGGATAATTCAGATGCAGCTTTGGGGGTGGAATGAAATTCCATAGGGTGGACCCCTCTTGACCTTACCCCTCCAAATCTGTTCATATGTAGTTAGCCTGATCTACCATAATCCCTTTAGGCTTCCAGTTTGTAGGAGCCCAGGTCAGGGGAGAATGCGGCCTGACATCAAACAGTTGTAAGAATGGGCCCTGAAATCCAGTGTTGTATCTATCTTTTGGCCAGAAAGCCTAGTTGTCTCAGGCCTATCCTCCCGGGTACTACCCACCCTCTTTCTTTGCCCCAGCCAGACCTGCGTCCCATCAGGGAGCATCTTTCGCAAGGACACTGTTTTTGAACTAAAACCAACTGACCTGCATCTCTGTTTCCTGAGAATAATCTTGAGGGTGGGAGGGACAAGAGGGAGGAAGAGATCTGGAGGAGTTTGGGAGACACCAGAGCTATGCCCTGTTTTGGGAGAGCAGGAATTCCTGATTTCAACCCCACTCCTGCACCCACTCCCATCCCAGCCACCATTGCTTTGGCCTCCAGACTGAACTATAAGCCACTGGGAAATCATAGATCGCTCTCTTTACCGCCCCGTACCTCCCCACCCCTTGTCCATTTTCGGGGAATCACAGCTTTCTGGAGCTAGACATGGAGGTGGAGGTGAGGTGGAGCAGATACCTTGGATTGCTCCATCCCATTCCTTTCCCCCTTCCTCACTCATTCCCCCACCCACCTTCTTACCCGCTTCCTGAGAAGGGAAAAGCCTCATAGGCTTGGGACCTGGGGATAGCTAGGTGAGGAGCAGGAGGATACAGATTGGGTGAAGATGGTGATGTAAGAAGAAGAAAATATATATATGTATATATCAAACGCACTGAGTGTGCCTTCTTCTGCCCCTCCTCCCCAAGCTTCCAGAAGAAGGAGGCAGTATGCAGACTGCAAGCTGAGTGGGAGAGGGGACTTACTCAGCTGCCTTAAAACCAAATGATGAAACCAGCTCCTGCTCTGCACTGCCCTTCCCATTCCAAGAGGTCACCTTTCACAGATCTCGGGAAGGAAGGAATAGGGAGGACAGGAGAGGGGGCTGCGCCGCGATGCCAGTCTCCATTGCCTCCCGTCGCAGGCCAGCCCGGGCATCTCACAGCACCATGGTGGGGATGTGGTGCGCTGCGAGGGAGGTGGGATGGGGCACGGGCAGGGCCGGGGAGTGGGCCTGCAGCGAGGCGTTGGGGGGTCGATGGCGGGCGCTCTTCTGGTGAGCCCGCAGCCCCGCCAGCTGCGAGTAGGCGCTCTGGCACACCTGGCACTTGTACGGGCGTTCCCCAGTGTGCAGGCGGACGTGGTTGCGGAGCGTAGAGGACTGGCTGAAGCGCCGGTTGCAGAAGCGGCAGACGAAAGGTTTGTCCAGGGTGTGGATGCGCATGTGAGAGCGCAAGTTGCTGCGGGAGTTGAAGCCCCGGTGGCAGATGACGCAGCGCATACGTCCCGCAGTGTTGGCTGCAGTGTCCACTGGATGGAAGTCCTCTGGCCGGGGCAGCGGGGCGAAGAACGGGGAGGGAAGGAAAAGGGGAGCAGCCGGGTTAGACCGATGACTTCACTCACTAAATAGACCTTAGCTGGAATCTCTAGTCTCTTATATGTAGATTTAAAAAAAGTCTCTTATATGTATATAAGCTCCTTGAGGGCAGGCACTGGTTCATTTTTGTCTTTGTATGCCCAGAGCCTAACAAAATCCCTCGTCTAAAGTAGTTGTTTTGCATGGGCTTGTTGAAGCCTGAAGAAGAGAAAGAAAAAGGCACTCCTCTCCCTACTTTGTAGAAATGGGGGACTATGGGTATAGAACATTACATATACTGTAAGACTCAGCTGATGTGTTGGTTAGTTTTACCGAGATGGGTTTTTCTGTTTTTTAAAAAGTCTTTATTACAAGGGATAGCTCTTTGGGGAAGAGAGGGAGGATAATTTGAAAATGACCATGATGCAAAAACAAAAAATATTTTAAAGTTTAGATAGTAAAAGTAAATGCTTTGTAAAAAAAAAAAAAAAGTAATGCTCTGTAAAAGTAAATTCATTGATTGATTTACACTTTGACCCAGAAATTGTCATCCTGCCTCTGCCAGGGACTGACCTACCACAGAGGGCTTTGGGTCATTTGCCTAGGGCCCTGGACTTATAGGGCATGGTGCGGTTGCAAAGAACAGTGGCATTAATCCCTGGAAACTGGTGTGTTGACTCTGCAGTAAAGGCTAAATGACCACTTGTCAAAAATGTTGTAGAGGGAAGTTCCTGCTTGGTGCGGGCTGGATTTGGTGGATATCTCAATCATCTCTGAGAGTCTATACTTTTTATAAGTTATTTAAAATTATAGCCTCTCATAACTGGAAGGAACCTTCATGATGATCTAGAATAGTTCTCTTTTGAGAGGGAAGCTAAGGATCAGAAAGGAGCAGTGACTAGCCCAGTGAATTAGTGGTTATAACCTGGGTTTCCAATGTTGTTTCTACCACAACTCACTGCCTTCCTTGGAGGAGTCACCATTTTAGAGTAGCTAACTCTGGATGCCAGTGAATATTCCAGGTAACATACTTTATGTACTTTAGCAGAAGCTAACCACAGGTGTCCCCCAAGACTGTCCTAGGCCCTGTTAGTCTCTTCCTTTATACTATTTCCGTTAATGAAATAAGCACTTTTTGATGCAATTATTATCTCTCTGAAGATGATTCTCATAACTACTTATCCTGCCCTAACCTTACATCTGTCCTCCATCCTCCGTCCTGCATTTCTAACTACCTACTGGACATATTAAACTGAGTATCCTTTAGTCATCTTAAGTACAACAGGTCTAAAACTGAACTAATTTTTTCTGCTTCCTCCCCCCACTTTACCCTCTTCCTAACTTACTTATCACTATTGAGGGCACCACCATGCTCCCAGTCACCCAGACTGGAGACCTAGATGTAATCCTTGACTCCTCATTCTTTTACCCTGTATATCTTGTTGTTTCTACCTTTGTAACAAATCCCCTTCTCTCCTCTGACACTGAAGTCTTAGCTTTGGCAAAGTCATGCTTCTTAAAGTCCTACTTCTACAAGAAGCCTTTCCCAGCCCGTCCTTAGTCCCTTCCCTCTAAGATCATCTTCAATTTATCCCATCTATACCTTAGTTGTAATTAGTTGTTTGCATATAGTCTCCCTGTGAGTTCCCTGAAAGCAGGAACTGGTTTTGTTTTTTCCTCTCTTTGTATCCTGAGCCCTTAGATCAGTGCCTGATACGTAGTAGATGCCTAAATAAATGTTTGCTAGCTAACTATCACCCCTTGAAAGCTCTGCCTAGTGGGCCTGGTATCTTGGGGAGGAGCAAATTAAACCTTATTGGTCAGTCTCAGTTTGGGGTTATGAAATCAACCAAGCAAAGCCCTACTTGAACCATAGAAACAGTGGGAAATCCATCAAAAGAGGCTTCTGATGCTTTATCTGTTTAGGGGGTGGAGAAATGAGGAGGGAAGGTATCACATAAGCTGTGCAGGAGGAATCATTTGGTTTTCTTTCTTCCTCCTCCAATTAGAAACTAATGACTATCACTGCCCTGAGGTTAAAAAGGAAGCCGAGAAATACAAAGGGCCACCTGTAATGATGGCCTCGAATGGTTAAGGACTACCTACCATGTTTATTCTTCTTCTGTTCTTCTTCCAACCCTGGGACACCAGGAATCCCCAGGAAAGTATTATGAGAGTTCCCATACCAAACCAGCAGCTCTTGATCTGGAGGAATCATCTGCAGGAAAAAAGAGACCAGGAGTAGTTAGGCAATGAGAGAGAGGGAGGAGGATCAAGTTTCTTACTGTATCCCTTCGTACTGGGAAAAAGAAGGCTGGATTTGGAGGGAGAAGACCTACATTCTACTATTGAATAATTGTGTAACCTTGGCAACTCATTCTCTGAGCCTGTTTTCTCTACTTTAAAATAAAGATGTTGAATTAAGTGGTTTCTTAGATCCCTTCTGGCTAAATTCTATGATTCTCTTAAAATCTAAATCAAACTCTGAGAATTTTAATGTGGCCACATCTGGAATTCTACCACTGTGGTAACTTAGTCCAACATCTTGGAATTCTTTTCATCTCTGTGGGATCCTTCATTTGCTAGTCACTAGCCCTTATCCATGTAACATGCAGAGGAAATCTATATGATTCTATAAAAAGGATCCCTGAGGGACTGAAGGTTTTGTGGACCTTCTCCCCTCCCCATGGCCTAGATAAGTCCATTCCTGAAAATTATGATGTCCTGTACCAGAGTCAATAAAATGGGTTTTCAAAGCTTTATCAACCCAATATACACATAATAGGGCATACAGCAGTAACTATAATAAAATGGGGGGGGGGGAATCACTGAGAGACAGCTGAATTTAGATTAAATGCAGTGACTAATTTTGATTTTGAAAGACAGTTCATGAAATGATTCTCAAACATTTCATTCCTCAAGGTACAGAGGTGTAGGACTATGTATATAGAATGTTGCATAGGCTGTTATATTTGGTCACTGGGCTAAACACAGAACTTTTAAAAATTACAAGGTGTAGGAAGTAAGGCTCTATAGTGTATAGAACCCACATAGCAAGAGAGACTGTGATAAAATCGAGAGTCAACATGGTACAGAGAAAAGAACATTAAACTTGTGGTGAGGGACCTGAGTTCAAATTTTCACATCTGCCACTCACCATATGACTCAGGTCCAAACCCTTAAGTGCTCTGAACCTCAGTTTCCTCATCTGTAAAAAATGGGGTAGGAAATAACATTTGACTTCCTACCTCACAAGTTATGGTGAAGGTTTTTTTTAAACTATAATGCTCTGTATAAACATGAGCTATTATTATTATAACTAAAAAAATATGTGATTCTCACTCTGGGATATACTGATCAGAAGAAAATGCAAGGAAATCATCTTCATTCAAACCCTCTGACCCAAAAGAGGGACAGTCAAAACCTGCAATCATTCAAGTGTTTCCTAAGACTGTGTGCCATGATGTAGATCACAGTGCTGAGCCTAAGCTCTCACTTCTCCTATTTATGAGTTGTTCAACCGACAATTCTGGGTATTTCAACAATTTTTCTCTCAAAATAAGATTAATGTATATAAAGGGCTTTGCAAACTTCAAAGCATTATATAAATTTAAGTCATTATCATCTTTTATAAGGCAGAATATGTAACAAGCTCGATAATAAATGTTCCTCTTTAACTCTTTGTCCTCCTTTTTGTTCAATTACTTTCAAATTCTCTGTAGCTCTCTCCTCTTGGATCATAGGATTTAGAGACAGATGGGACCTTATTGATAATCTAAACCAACACCTTCATTTTACAAATGGGGAAGTTGAGACTCAGAGGTTGTTGATTAATTAATTAATTAATTTTTATTCCTGGCTATAGTGATTGGTATCTTCTAGTGATCTCAAGAAGAACAATGAAATTCACCTTTCCCCCCCCAAAAAGAAAAAGAAATCACAAATTCCTTTGAGTTTCTTTTAAATAAAAAAAATACATATGGGACAAAAAAATTTAAGGGGAGATAATACACTGATAAATCATGCAAATGGCCTTTTCTTCCCCTGCTGATTGAGAAGAGAGTCTCCATTATGAACAAGGCAATCATCAGAGCCAGTGAGTTCATGATACACAGACTTAGTGTAAACAGATGGTCATAGATCTTAGGAAAGCTACAGTGCCCAAGACTGAAACTCAGGAGCAATTGACCAAAATGTACACAAATACACCAGATGTCATTTTTGTCCTTGGATTCCCAACCCACTTTGGTGGCAACAAAAAAAATAATAATAAAGAAAGATTTATGATTCTTTTCATTGTGCAGAGAAAAATGATCCCAAAATATCATCCTTGCAAGGCTCAGACTATATAAGAAGAACAAGTTATCAAGAAAAAATGAAAAGAGCTCAAGAACAGACTGAAGAAAACTGGGATCATCACAAAGGTCCCCATTAGTAGAAGAAAAAAATAGGAAGGATGGAAAGAAGAAAGGAAGGAAGAAAAGGAATGGAGGGAGGAAAGAAAGGAAGGAAAGAAAGAAGGGGAGAAGAAAGGAGAGTGTTATATTTTTCAAAATGGAATCACAAGAATAGACATTTCTTGTCAAAGAGAACAGGGAAAGGATCATGCGACAAGGTGGGGCTGGAGGAATTTTCCACTGGCAGCTGGTTCAGGCTGTGCATAACCAGAAACCCAGGGATTTGCTGATATCCTAAAAGGAGAGCCAAACTCTTTATCAATGTCCAGTCAACCTCAGGGAAGGCAAGAATCTTTAACCCATTGGATTTGCAGACTGATTGAGAGAGGAATGAATCCTTTTAATCCTAGCCACAGAATCTGAGTCAAAGAGAGGGGAGTCTGAAAGGCAGGTATCCTGGCTCCCTGTACTTCCCTATTAAGCAATCTGTCCTGAGGAAAATGCTAGTGTTCTGAGGCTCTTGTTCCCCAGAATACCACCAATCATGGATCTAGTTGGATGGCTCTGAAGCTGGAAAGATTTAGATTCTCAGGCACCTGGGGATAATAATGATTGTTTTGTCCCACTGCTACGTTTGGAGTGAAGATGTGGGATTAGGTAATATTAGCTGGAGTTTCTATAGCACTTTAAGAAAGTGTTGCATAACACTTTATACTCATTATCTCTTGACTTCTTAACAGTCCTCTGAGAAAGATACTACAGGTATTATTATACTCATTTTACAGATGAAGAAACAGGCTGACAAAGTTGTGACTTCACTAAGGTCACATGAAATAAGATAGGATTTGAATCCAGGTCTGCCTCCAGGACTGGTATTCTATTCACTATGCCATCTTCTCCTGTTGCCTTTAATAGCTACCTAATAGCAAGATGGATGGAGCATCTGAGCCTGGATTGAACCAACGGAGAAAGGCCAGGCAATCTGGCCAGAAAAAAAATTTCAATTCTGCTTTTCCAAAGGACATTTAACTCTGGCCTGCAAACACTTAAGCTAATGAAGGCAAATGGTCTTACTGTTAATCTAGTGTTAATCTCCTACAGTTTAGTCTCCTAGATATTCTAGGGACTTCCCAGAGCAAAGAAAATATATTTGTTCTGGAAGGAAATCTAGGCACAGATTTCTGAAAGTCTTATAAATAACATTAGAATTAGGAGGAGGATAGAGCCATGGAAGAGATGAGGTTATTGGTCTCTACTTCCTTCCCAGAAGGTCTGATATTTTAGCAGAATTGTCTAATGGGGGAGTAAGTGAGAAAGACACAGCAGTGAACAGGGCAAGAGGGAGAGGCCGGAGGGTGGGGGGTGGAAAGCTAGAAGAGACCTTAGAAGTCACCTAGCCCAACTCTCTCATTTTATGGATAAGGAATTGACATGACTTGCCTGAAGTCACATAGCTAGTCAGTCAGTCAGTCAGTCAATAAACATTGAAATGATAGAGCCAAGATTTGAACAATGAGCTCCATTTCTCATTTCTCCCACTGTAACAAGGAGCAAAACTTGTACCTTATTATTATGACTTCAAATGGTGTGAAAAGCATCACTCTTAATTATTTCTCCCTCAGAAATGATACTCAAGGGACAAGTAGGTGGTGCAGTGAATAGAGCACCAGCCCTGGAGTCAGGAGGACCTGAGTTCAGATACATGACACACTTATTTGCCTTGTGATCTTGGGCAAGTCACTTAACCCCAATTGCCCTGTCTTCCCCCCTCCAAAAAGCAAAAAAGAAGAAGAAGAAGAAGAAGAAGAAGAAGAAGAAGAAGAAGAAGAAGAAGAAGAAGAAGAAGAAAGAAATGATACTCAAAACCCTTATTCTATCATGGATATGATGTCAGCTTGCAAATAATTTCTCCTTTCTAGGTCTCAGGTTCCTCATCTATAAAATAAGGTGCTGGGGAGCGAGGGAGAGGGAAAGACAAGATGACCTCTAAGTTACATTTGACTTCTAGCATCCTATCATTCTGTGTTCAGACATTCCATATTCTAAGGTTCCTTCCTCAGCTATTCTATAATCTAAGCTCTCTTTTAGCTTTAACATTGTATGCACTAAGCAACAACAACTATTTTTTTTTTTTTTAGCTTTTTGGAGGGGGGAAAGTAGGGCAATTGCAGTTAAGTAACTTGCCCAAGGTCTTACAGCTCGGTGTGTGTGTGTGTGTGTGTGTGTGTGTGTGTGTGTGTGTGTGTGTGTGTGTGTGTGTGTGTGCATGTGTATGTGTGTGTTAAGTGTCTGAGACCGGATTTGAACTCAGGTCCTCCTGACTCCAAGGCCAGTGCTCTATTCACTGCACCACCTAGCTGTCCCCAGGCAACAACAACTATGACTCCATCACTTATGGTCCATTGCAGGTAAGGTGGCATTTCTAAATCTCATCATCTTCCTTTTAAGGTGATCTGTGCTGATCACCACTGTTAAAATAAAATAAAATAAAACAAAAGATTTTCTCTCTCTTCCTCTCTAAGCTTCCTCCCAGTAACTTCTTTAAAAACCATCTTACCCCTTGCAACAGGGCTGGTATGACACACAACCTTCCAAAATATGACAGATATATTGTCTGGCATTTCTAAGGCCTGGTAAGTGGGTAAGTATTTGGCCAGGTGAGCTCCAAAGTCATGCAGTTCAAGGGTCATTAAAGGAGACAAAGTTCTGTTCTGATGTCTATACATCTGCCTGACGGTTCCCAATAGATCTGCATTTCAGAGACTAATTTGGGTTCCAGGGATCTGTTATTTGCTCCCTGGATTCCTTCAGGACGTCAACTATGAATGCAGGGGTTTAGTTTGGGAAAATTTCCAATTCAGCATTGACCCTTTTTGTTTTCATAGAAAGTCATAATTACTATTATTATTGATAACCGTAATGATGATGATGGTGAGCTTCTGTGTGGCTCCCAGATGAATCTCTATTTGCTATCTCAAATAAGACTTTAGAAGTAAATTTAAGGAAATGTGGAATTTGGTGACTTTTAAAATCAGTCAGTCAGCAAGCATTTATTAAATGCTCCCTATGTGCCAGGCACTGTGCTAAGTGCTGGGAATACAAAGAGAAAGAACAAAAAAAAAAAAGGAAAAGCAACGCTTGCCTTCAAGGAGTTTACATTTTAATGGGAGGGAGATGGGGAAGTGGAGGCAACATAGAGTAGATGAAAGGCAGTCTTAGAGAGGAGAGATTGAGAAGCTGGAGGAAGTTTTCTGACATTTTGAAATACAAAATACAAATAAAATACATATTGATGTAAAAGCCAGTAGAAAAAGCAATTATATCATAATTGAGAAGCAATGGCATGATGGCTCTCTAGATGGGAACTGGAAATATCACCTGGAACTGCTCCCAGCCAGGCTTTTCGGAGGCTTAGGGCATAAGGAGGATTTTGAGCACATCTCAGAATCTAGGAAACAGTGTCCATAATTCTTCTTGGATGTCTGTTCTCCACTCTGATCCCCTATAGTATATTCTGACTGGGGAGATGCAATAAAAAGCACCCAGAATTAATCTACTAACTTTTCTTTCTCTTTACCTCATTGTCAGAACATTTCATGCAAGGATTTCATTTTCTCAAACTTAAAATCATGCCAACACTAGCAAACCTTTCTTGATACAGAAGTCAAATTCTGAGCTCCTCCACCCTCAACTCAGAATGCTTTTGTTATACACACACACACACACACACACACACACACACGTATACGTATATCTATCTATATATATATATATACACACACACACACATACATCTATATACATATATGTGTGTATATACATGTATGTCTGAGATCATGGTCTTTCGTAAGCTACAAAGTGCTGTATATAAATGCCAGCAATTATTATTATTATTATCAGTAAGGAAACACTCTGTCATCCACATATAATCTAGAGAATAGGGACTTCTGATATATCCGAGAACTTGAATAACTAAAACATGGATGATTTGGAAGAATGACACTATAGTGAAGCATATTTAACTTTAAAATTCTAATGTGCATCATTTGGTATTTGATAATTTCTTATGAACATCAGTTGTCCCGGAATCATAGCTGTCTGGATATAACTGGTTACTGAGACTTCCAGGTAAGAGGCTGTTGGACAACAGAGCAAATGTCATAGATATCCTGGAGTATTCGTCAGAATGATGATTGCTGAGCTCTTATAAAGAAGGGAGAGAAAGGGAGGTGATAATGATCTGTTCCATTAATAATGAGCTCAGCAGTTACCAAAAAGAAAAGGAAGTGAT